>OY728164.1:359125470-359750470 GCA_963277665.1 Viscum album | reverse complement strand
ACCATAGGTCAATCCTCTGATTGACATGGTCTTATTGGAAACTATATTTTAAACGATCTAGTAATTGGGACACGTAGCTAGTGTTGAGATTTAATGGAAGGTGGACCTTGATCCATAATTCAATAAGTAGCATCTACTGATCATTAACAGGGATAAGGGAACATAATAATAATAATAACGAATCAAGTGTATTGAGAGTATTTTCCAATTACTAAAAACTCTATAAGACACCAAGGTTTGTCTAATTACTTATATTCTTGAGGGGATTAGAAGAAGGTGGCTAGAATCTATTATATAATACAAATTACACAAATTTATATTCTAGAAAACATTCAAGAAAACCCTAAATAAAAATTTATTTACTATTAAATTAATAGTGGTGAAATAATGAGAGTCTATTACTTTACAACATGTATATCATTCTCTCATGGAGTTTGTTTCCCTATTTTCCATGTTGGTGCACCTATCTCCAGAACTTATTTCTAATGACTACCTCAAGACACAAAGGATTAAAATGGGTCTGAAGATTGATATTTTGTGTATATTTATTCTTATATACTTACCCACATTCACAGAGGATGTAGATAAGGAATCTATGGCTCGGATAGGTATATATAGGAATACATGACCCTTTAGAGAATGAGTGATGGTAGATGGTATGTATAGTTCATCTTATAACTAAAATATGATGTGGGTTGAGCAATGATGGGGTTGTGGTAGGAGTGAACAATTTGTGTTCGGGTATGGATAGGTGGCCTATTATCAATTTGTAATAAAGTGACACTAAAAACATGATTTTATGGTAGCACCCAAGGTGAGTCATATATGTGGGTAATTAGGTCATATTTATATTTTCTATGAGAGAGTATATCAGGGTAGTAAATATGGATCCACTATCACCTAAGGCTCTCGATTTTGATATAATATGGAAGAAGTTGTGGGATATCGATCTTATTTCTAAGGGTGACTCTTAGGTCATAAAGAAGGGGAATAATGAGGTTGCACACATCTATGCAGTAGAGTGTGAACTGGATTTGATAGAGGCATGATTAGCTACAGTTAGAGGTATGGTGATTATTAAATATTCTATAGTTATGAAATTATTTGATACTTGTTCAACTCATTCCTTTTTCACATCAAATATTATTGATGTATTGGGATTTTGTTTGGATCTTATTCCTTGGAGAAACCACTTTCCACTCCTTTTTGAAATATGTTGGAGAAGGGTTTTAGATTTCCAAACAGTCAAGTGATGATCACTGACCATGAGTTTTTATTTCATTTTATAGTTCTTGATTCAGAAACAATTGATCTAACCATTCACATGGATTGGGTTATGATCTACAAAGCCCTGAATTATCTCTATCAACTTTAGGTCTAGTTTCTTTATTAATATAGAGTTAGTCATTTGTTTTTTGATGAGTGGGATCCTGAATCTAGTAGAGTAGGTCCATTTTTTCCTACTGATGAGATGACCACATTCATGTTTTCATAGTTGTTTCATAATTCCTTTGGTCCACATATTATTGGTCCTCTTCTTAGGGTGGTGAGTGAGTCTCTCAAGGATTTTAAAAATGATTTCTCTAGGTTCTCACCTCATTTGGATGTCATGTTTACTGTAGTCATACTTATGTGGATGGGGACTATTTCTTTACCTTCATACCATATTTTACCCACTAAATTGAAATAATTAAATGTTCAACTTGTGAATATTTAATCCATGGGATTTATTCTTCAAAAAAATTCACCTTATGGATCACCAGAACTCCTTTACCTCTAACATTGTGTTAATCACAAATAAATCCACTAGGTGATAGTTCATAACAAATATACCTTTACAAGGATTTATGTCCTTTTTTATCATCTCAATGGAGCCTTGTGGGTTTCAAAAATTGATCTAAGATCGTGTTAGCATCGCTGAGGGTCTGAGAGGATTATATTCTTAAGAAAACATTCAGAATAATGTATGGTAATTATGTTTATCTAGTCATTCTATATACCCTTACTAATTCTCCTATGGTATATATAAATTTAATGAATCTAATATTTCATCGATTTTTGGATTCATTCATGGTTGGTTTTGTGGGATATATCCGTGTTTAATAAAGATCATATCATGATCATGTTGATTATTTGAATATCATCATTGGGATATTGAATGAGAATCGTCATTATTTAAATCTATCCAAATTTAATTTATAGGATCAAGAGGTGAAATTTATGGTCCATTTGATTTATGTTAACTAAGTCTTAGTGTATCCTAAGGAATTTAGTGTGGTGAGGCCTTAGGAATAACTAGAAATGTTTTTTAGATCAAAATTTATTAGGTGTAACTGGGTATTATAGGATCTTTGTTTTGGAATTATATATTCTTACATCTCCTATGATTGAGTTAAACTATAAGGGTGTGATTTTTTTAGAGATAATAGTGGCAAAGATATTTTGTGTACTTAAAAGTGATATTGAATCCAACTCAATTATTAATCCTTCTTAAGTTGGGTTTGATATATGATTTCTTCTGTAATTCCTTAGTTATGGGTTTGAGATGTGTTCTAATGTAGGGAATACATGTGGTAACTTATGTCACTAATCAATTATTCCGTCATGAAAAGAAATATTTCATTCATGATCATGAGTTTCTAATAGTGATTCATGCTTTTTAGACAAAACACCACTAGGGGAGTGTTTTATAATATATTCAAATTATAATAGTCTAAAAGTATATTTACTCAGAGGGTATAAACTTGAGGAAGAGACATTAGGTAAATTACCTTCAGAACTTTTATCTTCATATTTCATACACCCCTGAAAATGGAAACATGGTCAGAAATTCCTTGGGTATAAAATTACCGACTCATGTAGTGAAGGAATTAGTGGTTGAGGGATGGTTGGTGGGGTTGTTTACTAGGATGTTCTTAGATGACGAGAGTGGGGGTGAAAAACATGAATTTATAGCATGATATTAGGTTGGATCACCAATGTATGGTCGAATTTTTCTTATATAGGATGAGGATATTGAGTTTCAAGACTTTATTATGACACTTTTGGGTGAGGATACCTCAGGTGAGTGGTTTTAGTATCCCAATGGGGGTTTTTACTTTTGAGGGAGAATGGTTTTTTCGATAGAAATGTGGAAATAATAGATGGAAAATGAAAAATAAACTAATTGATATATTCTGCCTAGAGTTACTAAGATGTATCATGACCTGATATTTGACTAATGGTTTATGGGAATGAGGTAATCGATTATTGATTTTTTTCTCAATGCATTATGTTATAGATAATTAAAGAAAAAAATTATAGGCCTTGTAGTTTTCTACAACCGTTACCCATTACAGTTCTAAAATGGGATAAGATATCCTTGGAATTCATGATTATGATACCTTGGATTCCTAGTGGAAGGAATACAATATGGTTAATTATTGATTGACTCATGAATTGAGTGCACTTACTACCCATTAAAGAGTCAAAGAAGGTTGATAATCATGGGAAATTATATGTGAGGGATATTTTTAGACTCTATAGTTTTCCATAAAATATACTTTCTCATAGGGCCCCTCACTTCACATCCTATTTTGGAGTGTATTTCAAGCATCAATGGGTTTTTAGTTGAAGTTGAGCATGGCATATGATCCCCAAATAAATGGATAGACAGACTGATCCATCCAAATTCATGATGACTTGTTTTGGTCATGTGTGCATGATTTTGGTGGATCATGAGGGAAAATATTACCTTAGAATAATTTTCATATAATAACATTTATTTGGATTTTTCAAGGATAACACAATTTGAGGTGTTTTATAAGAGGCCATACAGATCACATCTTTGTTGGATATAGATTACAATACGATCATTGGTTGGATAGATCATCATTTTGAGAAAAATGAATATTGTAAAATAGATCAGGAGTAGTTTCTAACAACTATGAGCCTCTATAATTCATATAATGATTAAGATTATCATCCATTTGAAGTTGAGGTTTATCATTAGATTTTCTTTACAGTTTCACCTCAGTTGGGATATAAATGTTTACAAAGGTAGGATAAGTTAATACCATATTACGTTGGTCTATTTGAATTTCTAGAGTGATGGGTGAAGGTGAATTATTGATTAGACGTACACATTTAATTAAATTTTATTCATGACATTTTTCATGTTTCCCAACTGAGGACATTCTAGCCAAATATATCCTAGAATATCAAGTGGTAGGATGCTGAAATTTAACCCAACACCTAAGTGATAAAATACATTCTCAAATAATAGACTAAGCAGATTTTATTTTTCATGGAATTATGATCACATTTTTTTGAGTGATATGGAAATTTGGTAGGGAAAACCTTGATACATGGGTGTATGGGTCCATGATGATACAATAAGGTAGTTATAACTTTTAAGATTCATATTCCTGAGTCTTTTATGAGTATAATGATTTTAGGTTCGGAGTATTTTCACACCCTAATATATCAAATCATGTATGAAAACTCTTTTTCCATTTTATTTTATGTTTATAGGTCATTTATAGGTTTGTAAAAAAATAATTTGGAATGTGGGGGTAAATGAAGCCCACTAACTAGACAGTGGAGGGACATCAGATAATTAGTGCATGATTTTAGAATTCTTACAATTTTGCGGAATCCACCAACCATGAAGTGGGGACTGGTATATACAATTTCACTATATATACCCATTATCATGCCCATGGGTGCTTAGTGTCTAGCTAGTGATGTCTTGAATGTGGGATTAAGTATGGTCCAAAATTTTATTTTTACCTGAAATCATAATTTAACTCCACTAATCTAATTCAATCAACCATAAATTGACCCAATCAGTTTCAGAGGGTTCTTGGTGATGGTTTTAGCTCTCACCCTCTTTCTATTGAAGGATCTTTATGGCAACTAAAAACAGGGATATTTATTAATTGTAACCACGTGAGTTAAAATAATTTGAATCTATTTCATCATATCCTTATCTATGTATTTTTGTGCTTAAGAGACTAGATTTCTTGATCTAGAATGGATTTGGATAATTGATGTTTTTTCTATTGAATTTTGTTTCTCTATGATCTGATATCTTTATTTTTCATTACCGGTCTTAGAGGTAGTATTATTTTCACTATTATTGATGAAAGTTACTATTTCCTATAGGCTACCCCTTAAAAGTAATTTATTCAAGTGATGCACTCCATTTATTTTAAGTTATTAAAATTAATTTTTGATATTCATGAGTCACGACCCTGATATTCATGAGTTATAAATGATGGTTTCTTTTCTCATTTTATAGAATATGATGTAGATGTATGTTATGAAATAAAATAGAATAAAATATCAATATATTTGATATAATTATTTTTAAATACTATAATTTTTGAATAATATTTGAAGGATGTGGGTGAAGAAATAAAACAAAAACTCTAGGTTAAGAAGAATACCTTTTCTTTATAAATCCTCTTTTGGATTATACTTAAATCCTGGATAGATTGGATTTATGATCAAATTAAGGACTCTATGATACAGGGATAGAAGTAAGGAAGTGACTTGGTTGGGTATTGGATGAATAAAATGGTTCTTGAAGTTAGATAAAATGAGGAGATGAGGTTCTCTTTTATAATTGAGGTGAGTGGAACACTTGAAATATTTCAATGTTTTCAATAATTCGAAGTCATGTTCTAGTAAAAATGACCCAAAAAATGGATCATTCAAGAAACTTAGCTATAATAAGGTCAAAATATATCCATCTAAAGAAATTATATGAGTTTTAGGTCAATTTACACTTTATTTATTTTTTATCGTATGAGAAAACTTTTTGGGAATTACTGTTGTAACAATATTGTTTCTCTTTTTAGGTCATGATAGTAATTATAAAATGAAAATAGACCAATAACAGGAATATGGTATTTATATTAAACCTTATAATGTTAATGTTTCTAAAATGATATTTTTAGTAATTTTAAGCCATCAAATAAAAAAATATTTATTATAAAATATCATTAATGTCAATTTTGACACTATTCATTTAATTTTCATTTGTAAATTTTTAGAAAAAAATATAATTATAATATATTCCATTAAAACCTCTCTAACAAGTTATATTTATAAAAAAATCATTAAATACAATAATTCATTAAATTATATTACTTTTAATATTTTTATAATAATTTATTTTATTTTCATTTTAATTAAATAATCAGTACATCAGTGTTTTATAAGAATTTAAGGTAATTATATAATTACTAAAAATTATAAATAAATTTCAAAAAATAAAATATTATCATTATTTTAAAAATAAAACTAAATATTCATCCAAATATTTCTTTTTTCTACAATGTGAACATATAATTAATATTTATAAAGAAGAGGGTGACATTTTGTGATGTTCTTTACTTAAATTTTTTAATAGGTCACATTCATTGAAAAGTGTACCGTAACAAAATAAATACAGATTATATGGTGATAAATTATAAATACAATTATACAATAATGTAAAATCTATATATTTTTTTAAGTTTTTTCTTTCAATTTAATTTATATTATTTGATATCTAGATTTAAACACAATGCAATGTTTACCTTGAGTTATACACAACATGTTGTTTATCTCACATTGCACTTAACATCATGTTTCTTTGATAACTTGTGTTACAATTAAGGCCGGGTCTTAATGGACAACAATACAATAATTAATAATATTTCTTAATATTATAGTTATATCCTAGCCATTGTAATGAAAAATGGATAAGATTAACTAAATTATGAAAATACAGTTTACACGTGTTCATAAAATTAATTCATTGCTTACCAAATACATAGAAATAAAAATAAAACCCTTTTAAAAATAAAATGAAATATTTAACTATTAAAACATTTAAATGAAAAAATAGGGGTTTATACCAACAAAATACAAAAATTAATATTTTGATTATTAATGATATTTAGGGTTTGTGTTTTCTAGAAAATAGATAAAAATAACTCTAATTTTAGGCTTCAAAGTCGTATATTTTATAAAAATCACTTCTTCTACATTTTAATGGAAGTTTTATTTTAAAACTAAATTTTTAAAATTTTATAAATTTTATTTGATACAATAAATTTAATTTTTTAATTTGAAATCTTAAAATTATATTAGGGATAATTTTTGGTATTTTTCTGGTAAGTTTTATTTTTTTGTTGAATAGTAAACAATTATAGAATTTAATTTAAAACTAAATTTTAAAATAAATTATGAATATTTATTAATAAAATTTAGAATTGGTTTGAAAATAACATTTTTTCAATTATACATTAATTAATCCAATTTAGGTATTTTTAATCAATTTCACATTGAATATGGATATAAAAACATAGCAAACTATTGAGCATTTCCATTTTGGAAACCCACTTTATCATTATGTCAAAGAGATTATTTTAAATTAAATTTTTTCAGTTATATGAATTGAATTTGAATAAATTTATTCTATATTTTTAATCAAAATAATTTATAATGTCTAGTATTGTTAACTTATTTTTTACCAAAGTGATTAGTGAAAAGCATTTAAACTTAATTAGATAAATTAATAGAAAAATTAGTCTACTTAGTAGTTA
Organism: Viscum album; assembly: GCA_963277665.1. Lineage (NCBI taxonomy): Eukaryota > Viridiplantae > Streptophyta > Magnoliopsida > Santalales > Viscaceae > Viscum > Viscum album. Next base: position 359,742,893 of record OY728164.1, on the reverse strand, counting down.
AAATCAGAGTATAAGGAATAAATATGATCTATAACTTGTCCAAATAGCATTGTATGGACATATTTATACCATTAAACTTATGTTATGTAAGCCTATTGTTAGGTAAAAACATGGGTTCACCTAACTTCTTTTCAAATATGCCAGGTGTGTCATTTCCCCCACTTATAGAAGACCACCACCTCTCCGCTTATCTTAACACCTCTAAAGCACATTCAATAATCCATTCTCTATCCAAATAGATTACCTAATTCCCTCACTACATATAATCCTCACATGGGGAATACATCTATCCAAGGAAGTTTTTTGGTGCAAACCAAAAGGATTCACTCGAAGAAGAGGTAATGTTCATCAATGAGAAAATTTTATTTCTTTCTTTTTCAAAAGACTTAAATTTTTATATCATTATTATATAATAATCTTATTATGTTTAATTTAATAACATTTTATTATGTTAAAGTTACAACCTACAACTTTAGACACTTCCATCAAATGGGATACACAATCATCATATGTGTGTAAGGTGGATGTCACCTCATGAACGGATGTCATTTGTTATTCCATTACCACCTCTCAAGGTTGGGAAAATGATGGACATGATATTTTTTTATCATACTTATAAATTTTTTGAATTATTTATGATTTTTTATTTACTATATAACACATACCTTCATGATTTCCATTTTGTGAGAATACAATAACATTGTTTGTGCATGTGTATACTACCATGTCCTCAAAGGATGTGATTCGTTTATGATTTATGTTTAATTTATTAATTATGGGTTTAATATAAATATTTGAGATATTTTAAATATATATTATATTCATTAAAAAATTATTTTTCTGGAAATATTATATATCACGTTCTCTCATACTGTTTCACACACTAAAGAAGTGATAACGTTGTTTGTGTATGTGTGTACTACAACCTCCTCAAGGCAATGTGATTATCCTTATTTCATCACCAAATCAACAATAGTGATATATATAATTATTATTAAATATTTAATATAATAATTATTTCATTATTAATATTATGGATATGTTTAAATAGTGATTTATTTGACTTTAGTTGACCTACCAAACTACGTTTTGAAATATACGCCAAATATCGTTGAAATATCAAACATAAACTTAAGTGATTAAGTAATTTCTCTATAACACACTAATAAGTTAAATTAAATCAATAAAAAAATATGTAAAGGTTATAAAGGAATTAAATATTTAACATAAGTTTATTATTCATGAATATAAATAAAAAATGTGAGGAATCAGACTCAAGGTACAATTTTATCTTGTCTCACTTTTATTTATGTGAGATACATGCCATATTTACCAATTTTTTTAATTTTTTAATGTATATAATTCAAATGAATGTATTTTATGATTAATATCCATAAATATATATGTATATACATATGAATTTTATGATCTATCTTTTTTGGGGTTTATAGTTTCAATGTTACCAAAGTGGTAAGATATTTTTGTCACAATTTTCCTTATTTGGGATGTCAATTATGTTATACACATTTCTTATATTATAAGGTGTATATATAATGTCCCTCATATATGATATATATTTAATATTCTTATATCTTGTGATATTATATATTTATTTTAGTGTTATTCCTTCATGGGGATGATGATTCAATGTTAAAAAGGTGGTAAGAGTCTTTTCTTACAACCTCATCGTTTATTAGTATTGTGTTTGATTAAGTATCTGATGTTTAATTTTAATAATTATCATAAATTTTATTGTTCTATGTTCATTCATTCTACTTATATGTAATTGAACCATTCTTTTCACTACTCGGTACATCAAAGTTTTTAGAATATTTTTTTATGAAAACCCAACTTCATTTCTCTTGGGTCATTTTTATTAAAAAGGATTTTAAATAAACTTATAAGATCATTTTAAAGGGAAAGTATTATAAAAATGTTTTATATTTTAAAAAAATTATATGATTTTTTAAACATCATTTATCTGTGCCAAAGTTTTTTTCAAATAAAATGATTTTCAAATTTTTTTATGTATTAAAAAGTGTTTTTAAAAATAAAATGGATATTTCCCTCAAAAATGTTTTATAATAAAATTTTAATTTTATTTCTATTCCACAACCTCAAAAAACATTGTTGTTACATATTCTCCACTAAGGATATTTTTTATTGATACCATCCTAATTCTTTTGTGGAATAATTAAGATTATTTCAAAGATATGGTTAAGTAACCAGTTACTTTTCCTTAGGTTAAACATTTTTCAGGGAGATTATTATAGAATCTATTTCTTTTACACAACATAATCAAGTTCTAAATAATTTTTTATAGGATCCATTTCATTTCCATTTTTTAATCATTTGATAAAAGTTATAATGGTGGTTCTAAAAGGTTTATGATGTAATGAAATATCTTATGTGTTTTTATTTTGTAATGGTACATGGACTTTTGATAGGTTGTTAATTATTAAAACAATTACTGGTGGTTACATTATAAAACAATGATGGGTGGTTCCATGATTATAAGAGTGAAAAGAAAATTATTTCCCAAGTTATGTACATATTTTATTTATGCTTTATATGGGTTTATAATTCTTCTAATAATAGATACAGATATCCCATTGCTAATGGTTATTTATTTTGATGAATCTTACATGTTGCGTGTTTTCATATTTTATAATCTTGGTATTGATGGGTACAAATTATTTTAGGTTTCTCTCATGTACTTTGATTATGTCATCATACCCATATACACTCTTATGATTATTGATGACTTTAAAATTTTAATTCTTATTTTTGGCGTTAATGAGTATTTGAGATCAACAATATTATGATTCCTTTTCCCTAGGTCATAAAGAATAAGATAAAATGTTTTATGTATATAAATTGTTTCACAAGTATGATGATTATGACCTGTTATAAAATAATAAAAGATAGTTTAAGTGGGAGAAATACTCATTTAATTTCATGTGAATTATTTATGTATGATTTTTTAAAAATTATATAAAACTCTAAACCTAAAAGGTCTTCAAGAATATAAGTGATCCATGTTTTAATTTTATTTTTGTTTTGTTTTTATGGAACAATTTTGTTAAAAAATGTCTTCATTATAACTAGGAATATAAATTTATGGATTTTAGCAAAATATCCAAGATTGAGGGTCCTAGGCCATTACGGTCAGTATAAAAGTTCAGTTTTGATTATTTGGAGATTAGGATGTTTTCGTTTGTGCTTATATAAAGAGTTGTGGAAACCTTAATAGGTCTATAAGATAAAATATTATCATAAGTTCAATATATTAGACAAAAAAATTTATTAATGAAATTTATGGAGACATTTCATTGGTTTGGGGAACTTGTAATACCTAGGATCAACATGAATTGTTTTAGTGAGTAATTAGTTTAATGTTTAATGGAAGAGGTAAACCTATATATTGGATGAAAACCCATCGCATCTGGAATGGTAGTGGAGCTAAAACCCATGAATGAAGGAAGATAAGGATTTCACACCTACCATTGGCCTATATTATGTCTAGGTTAGTATGAAATTTTTACAAGAAAAATATTATGTTTTCTGGAAACTTATGGGATTTTATTTGTGTAATAGATATTGATTTATCATGAAGAATACAAGATCAAACCCTTATAATAATTAGGTTTTAAAATTAAATAAGAAATGTTTTAATAATTCTACGAATATAAACTAATGGAAGGATTTGGTTTGAAAATTGGGTATAATTATTGAAATTTGGAGATTAATTTATAAAGGTTTATTGTTTTTTGAAATTATATCACCATGTTCTAATAATTTTTATTTTTAAAAGAAATACCGAATAGATTGATTATCCCTTTTATAGTTATGTGGTATTTAAAATTTTATTTTAGTGATTTAGGTGTGAAATATTCATCTTGGATACCCGTCGTTAGGAGATAAGGATGATATTGAGGTTGAAATTTGTTAAAGGATGAATTTTTACTTGTCATGTATGTATATATAATTAGTTTTTCAGTCTAGATGGTAAAATAATCCTTCAAATTTTGGAAAAGTATCTTGAAATAAAATGTATTCCTACTACCATAATTTTTTATGATATCAATTACCTTGTCAAAACCTATTTTTCTGGTGGATTTGTTTTCATTGACATCCTCTTAACTACATTCTCTATCACTCTCTATTAGTCCATGAGAATTTTTTCCCTTAAAAATATATCATTTAATTTACTACCAATGTTCTCCCTATATGGAATATCAGTTATGTGTAACATCTGGTGATCATTATGTTTCCAACATTCCCTTTTTAAGGGATTCTTTCTTTACTTCATTTATACTATGTTCCTTTTAATAAAGGAATTCTAAAAAATATTAATTCCCTGATAAGCATTATGAATTTGAAGGAAGAAATTAAATTTAAGGGGTGATTGGATATAAAATCCCATGATTTTATGAAACAACTTCTCTCAAATTAATTTAAATTATTTAATTTCTCGAGTTACATGAAATTAACTGTTTATCTTATGTTATACACAGCACCAATTTTATCTTACATTGGATGTAACATCAAGTCTCTTTCATAACTTATGTTACATAAAAGACTGAGCTTTACCAGAAAATAATGTGACAATTAATACTACTATTTATAATGATAGTCATCACCTATCCATTGGAATGGTGGTAATTAATAACGTTAAATAAATTGTAAAAATATGGTTTACACATATTTATAAAATGAATTAATTAGTTACCAATCCATTAGAAATGAAAAACCATTTTGAAAATAAAAGGGAAAATTTTTCTTATATAATACTTAAACATGTACAATTTGGTTTTCTACTAATAAAAAATAAATTTTTTGGATTATTAAAATCTATCCTTTGTGTTTTCAGGAAAAATAGATAAAAATAAACCATACTTTATAAATAAAAACTGGATTTTTTCTAAAAGGTTTTTTTATCATATTTTAATGGAACAATTTTCATAAAGTAAATTTTTGGACACTTTTAGAAATTTTATTATAGAAATTAAAAATAATTTTTTAAATAAGAAGCTCAAACTTTTATTACATTTCATTTTTGTGTATTTTTATGATAATTTTCATTTCTTGATTAGTAGTGGAAAATACTCGATTTTAACTGAAAATTGAATTTTAATATAAAAAATTTATATTGATAATTTTTTTAATTATTTTGAAAGTAAAAATAGTTAAATTATACATATATTAATCCAATTTAGGTAATTTTAATCAATTTAACATTGAATTTGGATATAAAAAATAGTAATTTTTAAACATTTTCACTTCAAGAACCCAATTTCTCATTCTGTCTACGATATTAATTATAAATTACATTCTTCCACATCTATGAATTAAATTTAGAAAAATGAATTTTGTATTTTTAATCATAATAATTTATAATTTCTATTTATCTAAAATAGTTTTTTACCAAAGTGATTAGTGAAAATAGTTCAAATTAAATACATCGATTAAGAGAAAAATGATTTTACATAATGGATAAAATATGAATAAAAGGTATAAAAATGTTCCTAAACATGTACAATTCAATTTTTTTGCCACATTTATACTATTAAACCTATTACATAGACAATTTTTTGTACAAAATCATATTTTTATGTAAAAACATGGGTTTACATAACTTCTTTTAAAAAATGTCAATTGTGTCATTTCCATCACATATAAAAGGTCTAAACCTATCCTTCTCTATCCACGCCACTCATTCCATTTGGATTGTAAAATCCCAATAAAATTATCTTCCCAAATTCCTTACCCTCATCCTATAATCCTTACATTGGGAAAAAATCCATCCAAGGTAGTCTTTTGATGCAAACATAAAGGAGTTACTCGAAGAAGAGGTAACATTTATCAATGATCAATTTAGTTTTTTTATATCTAAAACACATTAATTTTATTTTATTTAATGATTATATAATAAAAAAAATAAATTCATCATCATTATTTTTATTTATGTCAAGGTAATGACCTAAATTGTAACAAACTTCCATAAAATGAGATATACATTCATCGTTTGTGTGTTTGATGAACTACCTCCTCATGAACCAATTTCATTTGTTATTTCATTACCAACTATAATGGTTGGGAATAATGGTGGTGATATTGTTTTTATATGATATATATGATATTTATTTTGTATTTATGCTTTTTAATTATTATATAACCCACAATATCTTGATTTCCATTTTTTGGTAATACGATAACAACATTTGTGGCTGTGTGGGATACCGCCTCCTCAAAGCGATGTGATTCCTTCATGATTTAGATGGATTATATTAAAGATTATTTTAATAAAAATATACAATATATTATATATATATATATATATTATACTCATTACGTAATTATATTTTTAGAAATATAATATATAACTTTCTTTCTTACCTTTTTACTCACTGAAAAGTTGATAACGTTGTTTTTGGAGAGTTGTGATTCTTCTCATTTCATCACCAAACATCAAGAATTATATTTGTATGTATAATTAAAGAAGTCATATGAAATTATTTCTTGTTTTTTATTCTGGATATGTTTAAATAATGACATCTTTGACCTTATTCGACCTACCAAAGTTAGTTTTCACACTTAAGACAATATCATCGAAACATATGACATAAACTAAAGTGATTAAATAATTTTATATAAAAAATCATAAGTGAAATGAAAATAATAATAAAATTAAAAACTATTATTAATCAATTAAATAATTAACATAAGTTTAATATTCAGTAAGATAAAGAACATGTGTGACACATCAGACTCAAGGAAAAGGGATCTCTTGTCTCACGTTAAATTATGTCACATGCATGCCAACGTCACCACTTATATTTTTGGAATGATGTATATACTTACCATAAATTTATATTATGATTAATATCCATAAATTTATTGGGATTTAAATATCCATTTTTAAATATCTCTTTCATGGGGTTTATAGTTTCATATTTACCAAAGAGGTAAGGAATTGTTTTCAAAATTTTCGTTATTTGAGAGGATTTTTATGTTATAAACCTATATTATTTTATAAGGTTTATATATAATTCACATTTAAAATAACATATCTTAAAACTCATTATTTTCCATGATATTCCATGTTTTCTTTTATTGTTATTCAATCATGGGAATTATGATTTAAGGTTACAAAAATGGTAAGATTCTTTGGTTATAATCTCACCGTTTATAAAGATTGTGTATGATTAAGTATATAATGATAAATTATTATAATTATCATTAATTATCTTTTCATATGGTCATTAATTATTAATAAAAGTAATTTTACCATTTTTTATTGTCTTTGGTACTAAAAATTTTTAAGAATGTGTTTTTAACAAAATCATACCTCAATTTTCTCTTCGGTCAGAAATTAGTTTTCTTTAAAAACAATGTTTAAAAAAATAAATGATATATTAAGATTATTTTCAAGGTAAAGGGTTCAAAAAATTATAAAATTACTTAAAATTATTTTTGAGACTATCTTTATATTTTTCTATGGCTCTTTCTAATAAAATAATTGTCAAAGTTATTTATTTTTAAAAAATTATTTTTTAAAATGAAAAGGTTATTTTCCAAAAGAATTTTTTTAATGATATCTTAATGGTATTTTAATTCATCAATGTAAACAAAAATTTTTGTTAAATTTCATCTACTAAGGATAATTATTATTGATACCACCCTCATTATTTTCTGTATAGATTAATATTGTTTCAAAGAGATTGTTATATAACCCATTTATTTTCCTCAGGTTGACTATGTTTCAAATAAATTGTTATATAACCCATTAATTTATAATGAGTAAATCATGTTTCAAATAGATTATTATATAATCAATTTAATTTCCCTAGTTTAATCATTATTTTAAATAGATAATGGGTTTTTTATGAGTTTATGATGAAATCCATGATTTTATGTGTTTTGATTTTGTAGTGGTACATGGAAATTTGACGCATGGTTACATTATATACCAATGACATATGGGTGCATTATGAAACAGTGATGGGAGATTCCATGATAAACCAAGTATGGGTGGATATTTTATATCCCTTTAATGCATTGGGTATGGAAGTTAATTGTATAATTATTCCATTCAAAAGAGGGATTATAAGAGTGAACTGAAAATAATGTCCCACATTATGTATATGTTTTCTTTACACTTGTTATGGGTTTATAATTCTTCTCATGATCTAGATTGATATCACATGTCTCATGAATATAAATTTGAATGACTCTTTACATTTCTATGTTTTCATTTTTGATGGAAATGGTATTAATGGGTATGCATTATTTTATGATTCACTCATGCACTTTTATTATGTATTCATAACATCATTTACGCATATTTTAATTTTTGAAATTAAATTTTTAATACTTATGTGTAACCTTACTAAGTATTTCTGATCATCCTTCTTTTGTATCCTTTTCCCCAAGTTATAATGAATGAGGTTGACCGATTTATTTCAATAAAGGATTTCACATGTATTATATTGATGATCTAATGTAAAATAAGAAAAGATGGGTTAAGTGGGAGAAATGATAATTTAAATTCATGCTAATTATTTATGTAGGAGTTTTTCCTAATTATATTAAACTCTTAAACTAAAAGTCCCTCAATAATTTAAGTAATCCATGTTTTCCTTTTGATGTTGTAAGGTTTGGATGAAAAACTTTTGATCAAAAATATCCGAATCATAGTCGAGAATGTAAAGTAATGAATTTAAAAAAAGGTTCTAGAAGTGTGGGTCATAGGATATTATAAATAATATTGAACATGAAAAATAGTTTCATTATCACTTGGACTTAACCTAAGTTAACATGATTTACCCATTTACCCTGTTTATTTTTTTTATAATTTTTACTATTAATTATAGCCAAAAATTAAGCTTTTATTATTATGTAATATTATTTTTGATTAATAAAAATATGGAATCCATTTTATGAAACTAAATCCTAATAAGTTGTATAAAATTTTTGTATAAGTATACCACAAAGAGTGATAAATAATAGTTTTCCCAAAAAAATCTTTTTTAAGTATAAATGTATTTGTATACCAAGATCACATATAATGATGATAATTATGTAATTTAATAGATTAATTATAAAAAAATGATATTTATATTAATTTTGGATCAAATTAAAAATATTATGGTTATTTTCAATGAAAATAAATGGCAGTTTTATAGAAATTGGTATTTTTCACTATTCAGTGAGAAATTAATATTTTCAAAAAGAACTACAAATTCATTTTTGGATAGTTTTAAAAAAATGATTTCAAAAAACAATTTAATTTTATATAATAAATTTTATTAATTTGGAATAAATTTGTTATATTACTTTACACAAGATGTGAAATAAAAATATTTTTTTTAAGAATATACATTTTTGAAGAATAAAATGACTCTGAATTTTTTTGATTGTTTACTAAGAATTAATGAATACATTCATATTGAGTGGGAAAATTATATGTATTTAATTAATTAGTAAATAATATTCATACAAAAAAATTTAATAGATTGGTTATAATGGTCATATTCAAAAAATAATATATCTAGATTCATTTAATCTCGGGGTTTCTTATTGTATACTCTAGTGAAAATTGTTTTATTTAAAAATTGTGGTGAGTTAAATTATCCCACTTCAAAAAAAATTCAACCTCATAATTTGAACTCAATCTCATTATATAATGGGTTTCCATTTCAAAATACATTTTTGGAAATCCTATAATATAAAATAAGCTAATAACACTTCCTCTTAAAAAAATGGTATAAAGAAATAAAAGAGTCATCACGAAACTAGGTTTCCAAAGAGGATAACATTAGTGGGAAATGAAAACATGGGAATAGACCCATGGATAAATATAGAGTGATAAATAATATAGTCTTGAGAATGTTAACCCCTATAAAACCATAAATCTTTGATGTGTTCAATGACTATTAACTTATCATAAATAAAGATAATATAATAAAGTTTTTCTTTAAAGACCCTTTCCATTGAGTATAGGAATTACTTAACTATCAAAAATAACAACATAAGAAATTATACTAACTTGAAAATTATAATTTAAAACTTTAATTAATTTTTACTATAATATTATATTTTTATTCAAAGGATTATATTTTAAGATAAATATTTCATTCCTGGCACAATAACATCAAATTATAATGAATCACATTATCTATAAAATAATAAAATGTCATTCCACACATCATTATATATTTTCCAAAACCAAAATTATTAGTACAAGTTATACAATATGATAAATATGACGCATTAATCTCTAAAAAAACAATAAAACCCCCCAAAGTTTAAATTAATCCAATACATAATTAGTTAATCTTAAGACCCTTTCTCGATATTCTAGACCAAATTAAAAGTGTACCAATTAGAACTTATGTCACTAAATTTATAAAATCAACATAACATTAGATCCACAAATAGAATAAAATATATCTGAATGTCGCATTCCAAATATTTGAATGCCTTTCTCACTATAAAACCATAATGAAAACATGAATTCTTTCAATAATCAATTATCTTCAAATTCCTTAAAAAATTATATTATCGAATATATTCCATAAATCAAAAAACATTGCAAAATTACAATGAAGATTATATAAACCATCAAATCATTGATCATTTTCAAGGTAATAAATACTATTTATTAAATATCTATTTATCATTATTATTTGAAAATAGGGAATATATTAAGGGATATCTTCCCACAATTATGTGTTTTTAGAAAAAATAATCCTCCCACTAAATAAGTTCACATGGTTATAAGTACCATTCTACATAGGCTTTCAAATCCTTAAAGTAAAACAACTATGAAATAATTCATAGATGTTTGATTATTTTTATTACCAAAATCAAATATATATAACACTTCTATAATATAATTATCAAATCCCAATAAATAAACACTTTAATACATCAATTTTAACTATTGATTTTCCATTGGTCCTTCCTTGTTATAAGATTTAATTCTTGGATTATATAATTAACTCATATAATTCACATATTCGCACACATAATGCATTGATCTATAAATAGTAATACAAGATAAATTTTATTTAATTCAATTATAAAATTCATTATTATTGATAATTAATTCATATCAGACCTACTCTTCCATGCATAAATAATTTTTCCATTCGTTTCATACATTCTCATGGGCTTCTCTTTTGAAAATTTGGACATGAAGGAAATAATGATTTCTTTCCACCATGGTATCTACCACTTGATCTCTTAGTTGACTCTATCCTTCTCTTCTATGGTGAGTTTAATTATTTTTATGTTTCAAGTTTCTAGTCGTATACCATGATAACTAATTTTTCATAGTCACAATATTATTCACTCTAGTCATAATCCCATTTTGGTTTCTCATAACCACCACATTGTCTATAAATTTAAATGTTAAAATCGTTCCTAATAGTTCTAACTATTGAATAAAACCAAAAAACATAGTGTGAGCAGCAATAATCACTGTGGGATACCATATAATTTTGATAAATCATTTATAGTATGCCTAAATATTGATATATTATTTTCAATATATGAAACCTTAGGTCCAACCTAGACCATAAATGATCAATAAAAAAACTAGGATCTTATCATGTATATAGACTTATCATCAAAGTTACTCATAGTCTTATGTTACCCAATCAATGTTTTTGTAAATCTAGTTCCCAAGGATTCTATTAAAATTCATCTAATACCAAATTCAATGATCATATTTCTAATAGCCCAGAATCATTAGTTACATTATTACATTAGAACTATATACATTAAATCATATATATAATTTCTATAATATTTTAGTATCACTGGTAAATGTGATACATACTTGAATCTCACATTATATTTGAAAGAATAAAATACCAAACATAGTAAAAGTAATTATTCTGCCTCTCTGAACTCACTCAAGTATTACATTTTCATATCCTAGAAAAAGGATACAAAATTAAGGTGAGATCAAATTATCAGTAAGGGTTATGTATAGTGGAATATATCATGAGTAAATACAGAATAATCAATATGAAAAGTTAAATAACTAAAAACTTATAACTTTTAATCAAAAACATGGGAAATAAATTCATCCATGGATAATATCGATGAAAAACATCATGGATAATACTAATATGATTATAAATGGAGAAAAAATTAATATTATATGTCATGATCTCAGAAATCATGATATCTATACCATAAAGACCTCATGCTCAGACATATTAATTTATTGGTAGGTATACACCAAAACCCCATTTAATATAATATTATTGATTTGTCTCATGATACCTGCCAATTCATCAAGAGGGTATCTATAACTGGGCCCACCTGTCACATCCTATCTCATTCATTCATCTTATATTGAATGATTAATTCAGTTTATAATCAATATTCTTTATCAATAAATTTTTTTATTGAGTACAGGAAACATATTAATTAAGTTTTCCCCAGTCAATCAAAGATATTTCAAAGTAAAACACCATATATAGAAATGATATATGGGTTTGGATGTAATCATATACATGATAAAAAGGAATTAGATATTTAATCGGAACATAATTTTCAATGATCATAAGAAATTTAATATTTTAATAAAAAGTTAACTATAAGAAAATTAATCAAGAAAGTGGATTCCATTACATTCCATGGTTATACTAATCATAAACCACCCAAATAAAAAAGAAGGATTGTATTATTATAAATCATCCCAAGTAGAGAATAAGTAAAATTAAGTTATGATTTCATTGATGAATATAAATACCATAAATATTTTATTAAAAACATTCAAGAGGAAAAAATCTTTTTCATATTGAAAAAAAAACTTTAAAAGCTAAAAATTTCAAGAATATTAAGAAAAAACGTTATTTGAATTTTTTATCCTTTAATGGAAGTTTAAAAAAATTAATGATCATTATTGTGTTATTTCTTTGAGTATATTAAAATAATTTTTCCTTTCACATGTTTTGTAAAAAATTACAAAGTACCTTTTTTCAAAAAATGTTAAGAAGATTCCCATTAAACAATTTTTAGAAATTTATACATGGGTAAAAAAATATTTAATAAATCATTGTGAAATAGTAAAAATTTTCTTTAAAAAGTTTATTGAAAAATATGAATAGGTAATAGAATGATTCCCAAATGGGTAGAAAAATAATGTTTAATTTCATTAGAAACATTATATAATTATCATAAGTACTTAAAGAGTGTAAAATTGAAGGAAAACATGTAATTTCAAGAAAAAAAGAGGATAATAAAATATATTGTGTGTTTGGTAGAATGAAAAAAAATTTCCCTCTCATAGATACTTAAATATAAATAATACCTAAAAATGATGAGATTGTGAAATAAATCCTTACTACTTTGGAAGCTTCCTAATTGTAACCCTTTGAAGGAATAAACTTGAATTTAGATATTAATACTAATTAATAAATAGTAATTCATGTTAGATTTGTAAAAGGGTTAGTATTTACACCATATAAAATTAAATTAGTGTATAATATCAAATATACCTCAATGGAATGGAAATTGAGAGGAAATATCTTACCATATGGTAGCAAAAACTTCAAACCACATTGGATGAAATAATCTTAATAGAAACATAAAAAACAAATTTGAATGAATTATTCAAGAAAATATATGTAAAAGGTTATTATATACACCATATATAAATAAATATGTTTATAATACCAAATATGTATCAATAGAGAGAAAATTGAGTCAAAATCCATTAACATAATCATATTTTTGAAGTGAAAATTAATAAAGAAAGTGATCAGGTGTAAAAAAATTATATGAACATAAAAAAATTGAAAATAAATCATAAAATAATCATAGGTCATTACATGAACAATCATGGCATATCCTAGACAATACAGATGTAATATAACCTAGTGAAAAGAAAGTGAGTTAGAAAACCCATTACCACTTGGTAAAAATTAATTCAAATCTACATAGATGAAATAATTTGTTTTATAATAAAAAAATAATATGAAGTTTTAAGGTTACATGATATAATATTAAAATAGTAATTATATACACCATATAAAATAAATTATGTGCACAACATCAAAACATGTCTCAATGAAAGGAAATTGATATGATTTCCCTTCACTCAGGTCTGACTAATCACGTACATTCATTTTCATACTAAATAATAGACATATGTTATTTATATAATTTTTTAATAACATTTTTTATGTTTAGTATTCATTTTTATTTTATTTATTACCATGTTATGATTATTTTCTTAATCAATTAAGTTCACATCACATGCCTTGATGATATTTGATTTATTCATAAAAAATAAATTTGATAGGTTGAATATGGTAAAATAAGTCACTATTCAAATATATATAGAATAATAATAATAATAAAATTAAACTTTTAAAACCAATAATGAAATATGGTTATGGAAAATAAACTATGTTACAATAATGTGGATGGTAAGCCGTACTCACAAATGAGTAAAGTTTCTATTTTTCGATGATCATTATGGAAAGAATGTATGTATTAAATTATTTTCATATAATGATAATTATTTCATAAAAACAATATTATTTATTTAAAGAAATTAATATATATATATATATATATATTATGTGATGTGGTGATGGAAAACGAAACACATCTCTTATTAGAGGTGGTAGTCCACATGTACGCACGAGTGACATTATTTTTTTTCAATGGATGGTAAAGTAAAAAAATATATGATATATTACCATTAAATAATGATACATATTTTTTATTATTATATATATAAATTAAATACATCATAATAAACATATATGATAGGGTATGATGGAAATTATTACCTGGATTCTTGAGGTGGTAGTCCACTGTACACGTGAATGATGGATTCATTTCCCATTTAAAGGAAGAAAATGTAGATGTAGGCTATTTAAATATACAAAAATCAGTATATGGAAGATACTGATGTCAGTATATTTTCATGGTGGAATAAAATTTTAAGGATGTGGAAGATTAAATCTGGGAAAAAATATCATTTAATGACAATATATATTGTTCGGAAAACCGCTTAAGCATTAAACCTAAATCATAGATAGATTGGAATTATGATAAAAAAGGCTTCTGGGATGTGAGAAGGGAAGTATTAAAGGTATTTGGGAATATATTATATGAACCAAATGGTTCTTTATGTGTGAATAAAATAGGATATAAGGTGCCTTTTTATAATTGATGTGAGTGGCACACTTGTAATTTTCTGAAGCTTTACAATATAGAAAAGTCAATTTCATGGACACAAGGCACAAAAAGGGATCTTTATATTACATTATTGGAGATAAGATCTAAAATATAGATATAAAATTTAAATTAGACAAGTTTTTAGGACATTTTAACACTAATAATTTTATTTTAAAATGTGTTAATCCTTTTTTACAGCAATTGTGATGAAAACATTTTTACCCTTTTGGGTCTTGATAGTTACTATAAAAGGAAAATTGGACAATAAATGGAACACAGTTGATATTTTAAACCATATTAAAATAAATTTAATTTTTTTATTATTTTAATAAATTTTAAATCATTTAATCAAAAAAATTAGTAAAAATATTATTAATATCAATTTTGACACTATTCATTTAATTTGAATCCAAAAAACTGAAGACAAAGGTGAGATTAAAATATATTCCATTAAAACCACTATAAAATTTTATATTTAGCTAAAAAATTCATGAAAATCAATAAATAATTGAAATTATATTACTTTTAATATATTAATTATCATTTATTTTATTTCATTTTTATTAAATGATTACTTCATTGCTTGTTTCATAAGTATTTAAGGTAATTATATAATTTATAAATATTATAAATAAATTACCATAATGATAAATAAATTAATAATTCTAAATATCAATATCAATATTCATTCACAAATTTCATTTTCCCTTATGTGAACACATAATTGAAATTTAAAAGTAGAAGTGTGACATTTTGTCTTCTTATTTACTTTAATAATTATATTAGTAAATTTAAAGGAAAAGTGTCCCGTAAATAATTAAATATGAATTCTAAGGTGATAAATTTCAAAATAACTTTATAAAATAATATATAATGTGAAAAATGGTGTCTTTATAACTTAGTTTTAACCTATGTCAACCTGATTTTCCCTTTTAACGGGCGAATGTATTTTTAATGTTTTTACTTTTCATTTTGACCAAAAATTAAAATAAACATAATAATTAATAATTATTATTATTATGAATCCAAATATGGAATCCATTATACGAGATTCAAAACCTATAATTTTTATAAATTTATTTTTCATGTATCCTGCAATGCTTGATGAAAAACAGTTTTCAAAGAAAAACACATTGTTAAGTCTAAAAGTATTTTTACACCAATATCACATATATTATTCATTATTATATATTTAACTATATTATTTATAAATAAATTATAGTTATATTAATTAATGATCCATTTTATAATATAATGGGGGATTTTCCAATGAAAATAAATGGTAGTTTCACAGAAAATGATATTTTTCACCATTCACTAAAAAATCAATATTTTAAGAAAAACCCAAAAAATAATCATAATATTATTTTGACAAGATTTTT
The DNA here is from genome assembly GCA_963277665.1 of Viscum album. Classification (NCBI taxonomy): domain Eukaryota; kingdom Viridiplantae; phylum Streptophyta; class Magnoliopsida; order Santalales; family Viscaceae; genus Viscum; species Viscum album. The sequence goes on along the minus strand of OY728164.1, from coordinate 359,726,298 downwards.
AAAAAAATAAATTTATTTTTACAAAAATAATTTATAAAATTATAAAAAAATTATTTAGATTATTTTATCACAAAAGTGTAATAAAAATTATATTTGAATAAAATATATTTTTGAGGAATAAAATGACTTTACTAAAAATAGATTGATTATTTACAAATAATTTATAAATAAATTAACATTGAGTTGGATATTTATTTATATTATATAAATTATTGAATACTCTTTATATCATTTAATTTAATTACTATGTTTTAGTAGTCAAAATTAAATAATAATATTTCATGATTTGTTTAAGATTGGTGTTGTCTGATAAATACAATATTGGAAATATATTTTTTTAAATAATGGGGTGTTACACATGAGGTTAAATAGAATTCTTCAGAATCCATTTGAGATAGATATGATCTTTATCACTACATATTACCCTTAGTCATATGGTCAGCATGAGAGAACCAATGAAACTTTAGAGAAATATACTAAGATCTTGTTTGATGGATTACCAAGGATGTTGGGATTGATACCTCCCATGGAATAGTTATCATATAAAAATATATTGAATTTTATAATTTTGATGGAACCATATGAGGCTTTATATGGGTAGATATGTAGGAATCTAATATGTTGTGAATAAGAAAGATAGAGGAAACTGATTGGTGATTACCTTTTCTAAGAAAAGACGAAGAAGTCTCAAACCATTGAACCACATAAGAAAGTGGTAAAAATTCAATGGAATAATTATACAAATAAGAATCAATGATATCTAGAGTTTTTTGTTTGTGATAATTTATTTCTCTAAATATCTCCTTTGTAATGTGTTATGATATTTTTGAATATTGGGAAGTTGAGCCTTAGGCAGGTTGGTCCTTTCAAGATCCTTGATCATGTCGGTGTTATTGATTATCACATTTTACTCCCTCCTCAAATCCCAAAATTTCATGATGTCTTGAATGTATCATTTTTTATGAAGTATATAACATATCCCTCACATGTACTAAACTCCAAAGCTGTTATACTAGAACATGGTCTCTTCTATGAATAATAACCTGTAGAGATCATGGATCAAAGAGAAAGAGATAAGATTTTGTGGAATAAGATAAATATTATGTAAATGTTATATGAAGAAATCATATGTTTGAGATGGCCATATGAGAACCTGATGATGTAATGAGGAAAACTTACACCTGTTTGTTTTCTTCCATGTACTAAAATTTCAAGAATGACATTATTTTTAAGGGGTTAAAATGTAACTAACTATGATTTTCCATATAAAATAAATACTATCTTCGATAATCATCGGTAAATGATACACCCAAAATAAACCAACCAAAAGATATAAAAACAAAATTATTAACAATTCTATAATAATCACAAATATATTAAATCACTAAAAGTTATTTTCTTTAGCTGATATATAATTTATGATATTTAATATTAAAAAGGGTTATTTTCAATAAATGTCTCTTTATTTATATTGTACTTTTTTCAAAAAAAAAGAATTAATAAATTGTAAATTATAAATTTAATTAAAAATTAGTTCATTTTTGAACTCCTATAAGGAAAAATATCTTATTTTAGATTTTATAACCATATATAAAAATATTTATTTTAATTCAGAAATATGTTTTTATATAAATTATAATTTTAATGATGTTATCATTATTAAAGCATATCGTAGTTTCTTAAAAAATACTTTTAAGTAATAAAATATTTATTTAAGGAATAAAAGTTTCATTTTATATTATTATTTTGGCTTATAAATACTATATCAAATATTTATACAACTAAATTAAAATATTAGTTTAATGTAAAGTATATTTGGTCACTTCTTTGAATGAAGTATTTTTATGGTGAGATTCAATTGTGGGGTTACATGAAAGACTAATAAATTCTATTATATTTACTAAAAATGAATTTATTTCATTAATTTTTCTAATAATTATAATATTATCTTATATATAAATTTAAGGATGATGAAATTATTTTCTCTAAAAAAAGTTTTTATGTGATTAAGTGTGTTTATTTTAAAATTATCTTCTCAAAAATTTAGAAACATGATATGATATAATGATTTTATAATATAAAATTAGGAGTTTAAAATTAGTTAATGAAGTCAATTTTAGTTTTAGTTATTGAAGTTAACAACTAACGTTAAAAAATAGTTACCCTATTAAGAAGTAAAATAGTGAAAAGTATTTTACTATAGAAATGGAAAAAAATGTTTAAATTATTTTTTTCAAATATTAGGTTAAGAATTTTTAGAATTTAGCTTATTCAAGAATCCACTTTTGAAATATTTTTATCCATTTAACCATGAATAGTGTCATCGAATTATTAAAACAATTATGGGTGTTTCTAAAAGTACAATATTCATCTCTTATAAAAATATATCACTTCCACCCTTTAAATACACCACTACACATTCAAACTTTCTTTGAAACCCTTGTAAAATTTTCTCTCATTGAAATATTTTTCATGACCTAAATACCCTTTTAACCGTAAATTATTTTAAACAACTTAAATATAAGGCTTTCATCAAGGGTATGTTCAAGGTCTCAACGTAGGTATCACAACTATCTTAATGTTTATTTCTTATTATTTATTTTTTAAAACAACTATAACCATAATATAATAATAACATCAAAATAATTATTTTTTTAAGGTTTTATTATCATAATTTTAAACAATTATTTATTCTCCTCCATTCACTTAGAAAAAAATCTTCATGATTGGATGTGCACAAACTACCTCTTACATGAATCATCCAATTTAGTTTTTCAGACCACACCTCACAGATGTTATTAATGATGTTATTTATAAATAAATATGATTTATATAATCTATTTATGATTATAAAAATTCTAACTACTATTACACATTCACCCCTCTAATGGGTTGTTTAACAAAAATGTCACTCATGAGTTGTGTGGAATAACACCTCCATGAATTGTCATTTTTTATTTTCCTTCACATCTAAGCAAGAATGGTTTTATTTTATAGTGTAAGGACATAGACTTAATAATTAAACATTCTAGTTTCTTTTATCTATAATTAAATTTATTATAATCCTTATGATCATTTCTATTTAGAGTTTTAGAGAATTATGACAATTTTATACATAGTAAACCCATATATTACAAGTGGTCACATATAATCAATATCCTTTTTTCCAAAAAATAGATCTTTTAAATATAAAACATGATTTATTTTTGTTAAAAATATTAAAAACTATCAAATTGACTTCTTATTTTATCTTAACCATCCTTAAACCCAATGAAAAACATTTTAAAATGTGGGATGGGCACTAAATGCTCAATAAGGAACATAAAAAGAGAAAGAAAAATAATCTAGTGAAAACATGAAAACCCATATAAGGAACAGCTTTATCTTAAAGGTTCTGTGATATTATGAAATAAAAAATTTCTACATGAAGAAAAACACATGTTTTCTCAAAGAAAAACATTAAAACACATAGAAAAAAATGAAATCACTTTTTTGCAACTTAGGGATTCACATTCATAAAACCCTATTAAAACCCTCATAATTGGAATAACCATATGTCCGACATACAATAAAAATATATACAACATAGTAAATACCTAATACATTTGATATCTTTAATGGGTATTAACCTTCATATAATCTATGCTAGGAACACCAGTTATTCTTGAAATATAATGGGGATTAACCCATTATATAAGCTATAACACGGTCACTCGTGAGCTATAATGGAGCTCATCCCATCATATAAGATGTATCAGGCTCACCAATTTTTCAAATAATTTTCATGTTCCATATAATTAATACATAATTTTATTCCTTTACATTTTCATCATTAAAAAATTTTAAAATATACTTTAAATAAAAGCACATTTGGATATTTAAATACACTATTCTTTATAAATGACTTGAAAAATTGAACACATCATAAAGAAACTATTTTCAGGAAAATGAAAAAATATAAAGTTTTTAAATAAAATTAAAAGAACTAAATCACCATGACTAAAATAAAATACTCTCATTCCATATTTGTTAAAAAAAACTTCCTTCTGTATTTTTGTTGAAAATGTCACTGTGTACATCATTTGGATAATAGAAAAAAATATTCATTTATAAACATTTTGTAAAATGTAAAAAATATTAAAAATTAATTTAATAAATAATAAGAATATCGTAAAAAAATATGAATAAATGTTTAGAAAAAATGGAAATATTAGACAAATAGAGTTTCAAAGGAAAATTTAATAAGATAAATTTTAAAATAAAGTATCCTACTCTGAGTCTGAATCATCACATTCATTATTTATCATCATGAATAATAAAAATATTTCAATAAATACTCAATTAATAAAAAAAATAATGTTTATTTGTCAATTTATGTTACTTATGACCATGTTATATACAATTACTAAATAATATTAGTTCATATCAGATTTATTTTGATATTCAGTTCAAAATCTCAGAATGGATTCGGTAAGCCGACTATAGTAAAACATATCAAAATTCCATAATACATAGAATAGTAGTAATAAACTAATTATCATTTTTATAATTTAATTATTCTTTTATATCCATACATTAAATATGGTTATGAAAAATGAACTATGTTACAATCATGGAGACAATAGTCCGTACGTACGCAATTATAATGTTTCCCATTTTCAATGATCATTATGGGAAGAAGATAATTTTTTTTATATTTTCATAATTATCATAATATCTTATATATAATTTTATTTCTTTTAAATATAATTATTATATATTCCATGTGATGTAGTGGTTAAAAACAAATCAAAACACTTCATGAAGATGGTAGTCTATATATACACTAGAATGACATTATTATTTCTTTATACAAGGAAAGGTAAGAAGGTAAGGAAATATAAAAATTTAATATAGATAAATATTTTATTAATATCATTTATAAATTTTCATTCTATCATTATAATAAATTTGAATGATGGTGGTGAAAAATGAATTACATCGATTCACGAGGTGATAATCCACCAAACAAATGAACTATGAATTACTTTCCTATATGATGGAAGAGTAGTTGGATATAGGTCATGATAATAACATAAAAACAAATCAGTATATCTATGATATTGGAATTATTATTTTATAATCTTTGAATATGGATTGAGTTATGTGTAATAATAATTAAAACAAAAAATATATAGATATAAACTATACCTCTTCTTTGGAATACCACCTTTTCTTAACACCTTAAGACCCTTAATATTAGTATCCTGCATAATAAAATAAATATATAATGAGGTGGTATCTAATATTAATGTAATTTGGTATGTATTGGCCTAAAAATGTTGTTTTAAGTGCGAATAAATTAGAATAACAAGTTCTCTTTTATAAGAGAGTGTATGCGAACTCTTGGAATTTCATAATATATTAAATTTTTATAAATTTATTTTCAATTAAAAATAAATTAAATGTGATTTCATTATAATATAATATGAGTGTGGGTATAAATAAAATCATACAATAAAAATTATACATGTTTTTAAGATATTTCAACCATTATCTTTTGGTTTTAACAACTACTTAAGCCCCTTTAACTATTACCATGATAACATGGTTGTTTACAATTTGAGGGTCAATATATTAACTATAAAATTAAAAACTACAAATAAATGGAAAATGTTTGATAATATAAACCTTATCCTAATAAATAATCTTAATTTATTATTTTTATAAATTTTATATTATTTAATAAAATATATATTCTATAAAATATCTATAATCTTAATTTTAGAAAAATTTATTTCATTAAATTTAATAATATAAAGATAATAATTAAAATGAAAAACAATTATTTTAATATATCCCAAAAATGTAAAATTAATATATAAAATTATTTTAATACATTAATTGTCTAAAAGTATATTACTTTTATTATTTTTAGTATCACTTGTTTGATTTTTCCATTAATTGAAAAATAACTACATCAGTGTTGTGTAAGGATTTATCATAAATATTTATACACAATAAATTAAAAATAAATTATGATTATGCAGATAAATATATTATATTTCAAAATATTATTTATATTTGAAAATAATATCTATATGACACCATATTAAAGATATTACACTTACTAAAAAAATTGCACGACATGTTTGAATTTTCATTAAATAGAAAACTATAAGGGCCATTATTTCATCCAAGTGTCCAAAATATCATATATAAGACCTCTGGATGATTATGGTTAAGATATACTTAAAAAATAATATTTAGGTAAATTTGTAGTTCATTTTATAGTTTTTATCATTCTATTTTTAATTTAAATAACTCGATTTACCCTTTACCATTATAATAAAAATTGTTAATTTTACTATTAATTTTTTTCAAAAAATAAACTGGACCTATTTACTAAATTTTTACCTAATTATTCAAAATATGAAATCTATTTTCAAAAATATATAATATAAATATGATAAATTTAGATTAAAATTAAATAGAAAAAATACCATGAATAATAGTTTTTCAAAAAAATAACCTTTTTAAATGTGAAATTTGTTAAATTAAATTTAGATTTAAAATAAATTTCAAAAACCATAAATGGGGTATTTTATATTAAAATAAACTAATAAATATCAAATAATAACATAATGTTTCCAAAAAATAAAATACCATTTTAAATACAAGTATTTATTTTTCACTATTCCATGAAAAATAAATATTTTTCAGAGAATTATCAAAATTTAATCCTAATGTAATTTTGATATGATGAATTTAAAATATGAAAATATTTTTTTCAAAATTAAATTCTATAATTTTAAAATTAAGCTTTTAAATTAAAACTTATAAAAAATTAGTTTGGCAAAACCAGTTCCTTTTTTTATATTAATAATTAGTTAATATATTTATAACGAATATAACTACATAATTCAAGAATAATAATAGCAATTAAAATGATTTATTTTATCATTTATAGAGATGTTATATTCTCCCCCCATTTTAGAAATTTCATCATTACAATTTTGAACATAGTCTCGGTAACTAGGGATTAAATATTTGAAAATACTTTCATTGAAATCCCAGATCATAAAAAGAATCAATAAAACATCCACTTGAAAAGAGTGAAAGGGAAGTACGAAGTTCATCTAGAACAACACATACTAGGTTTCCAAAAAAGAGAAATTTTTTAGTAGGTGAAAAAATTAGTATGAAATAGAAAACTAACTCCCAAGGACTGATAGAGTGTTATAGAGAATAAGGTCATGAAAACATTATCCATAACGAAACTATAAATATATTTTTGGTTAAAAGGCCATTGATTTATCAATAATAAAATTAAAGGAATATATTCAAAATAATGTTCTTAAAATTAAGGAATTATTTTACTACCTGGACTAATAACATAAGAAAATATAATTTCTTGACATGTATAATTTCATCTGTTAATAAATTTGCAACAAAATATCATATTTTTCTCTAAATGATGAGTATTTATAATGAATATTTCATCCATGAAACATTATAATCAACTTATACAGATCATAAAATCCAAAATATAATAAATATTTATTCATCCTATCTATAGGCATTAACCAAAACGAAAATGGTTAGGACAAGAGAATATAATTCCCAAAATTAATAAACTTTTAAATGATAAAAAAATACTCTAATTTCAAAAACTAAATAGTAATATGGAATGATCAACTTAGGTTATTCAATAAATAAGTATCCTTAGAATTCCTCAACGATATTCTAGACTAATATTAAATCCCAAAAATCATAATGTTTTAATCACATAGACTTCTAAGATAAATTTATTATTTACCTCTAAATAATATCAATCACTCTTAATGTATCATACCAATTTGTAATTTCTCTAATCCAAAATCCACATGATATGTTAATCATTTCCCTAAATCACCTAAATCACCATAAATACCCATTATGGTCATATAATCTACCAAATTATAATTGGACATTGATTTCTCAGAAATTCTAATAAAATTATATTAATCTAAATCCAATAATTATTCCAAAAAAAATTATAGTGATTTTCTTCTGAAATAGCATTAATCACTTAATAATAAAATCATTTTATAATAATAATTTTTATCTATACAATAAAACAAATGTTCCCAAAAGAAACCTATTTTTTCATCCATCAACTTTTTATCTTTAAAGAAAATTTCATACTAATCTGGACTTTACCTAGGCCAATGGTAGGTGATGAACGCTTATCACCCTTCAATTTTCGTAGTCTTTTCTAATGGGATGGGTCACCACCCAACCCGCAAATTTTATATATATATATCTATATTAATATAATCATTTTAAAAAGTACTATAATTGTGAAATAATCTTTAAAATAAACATAATATATGTTTTACCCATAATGGTTGTCTCATAAATTTTAGTTTGTATCTAAAAATATAATAAAAAATAATTACCTCATTTATAAATGCATCAAAAAATACCATTAGTCTCCATAAAATTTCATTATAAAAAACCTCTAAATGTGATTCTAATATATTAAACATATGATAAGTCTTAAAATTATAAACCCATGATGATATCTATAACTCTTAAGAAAACATCATATTCTACAAAATTTTCCATACCCTACTCTATCACCAACAGTAAGGACCCGAACATAATCATTCCATACTATAAGGTCATTGAGCTAGATTTAACTTTCTTTAAATCCTGAGGATATTTTAAGTTTAGTTTTTTATCGAATTTTGAAAAAAAAAACTTACACAGTAAACCAATAAAATATAAGTGGACACTTATAGTCAATATCCATTTTTATCACCAAATAAAACCTTTTAAATAAAATAATTATTTCTTTTCATGAAAAATCGTCACCACCTTTAACTTGAATTATTATTTTATCCTACCCATCATTAAAATATGTGAAAAATATTTTAAAGTGTGGGATGAACCAAAAAAATATGCGAGGTACATAAAAATAAAAAATTTGTTAGTCCAATGAAAAACATAAAACCCATGAAATGTTTATTAATATCTTTATTATTCATAGAAAATATAAAATAAAAAAATTCCAAATGAAAAACTCACACACCCTTTTTACCCAAATAAATCCTTTATAACCAACTCCAAACAAATAAAAACCCTCTTTGAAACATAGATAATCACATTCATAAAACCCTTTCAAAACCTTTTTAATTGGAAAAACCATATGATCCCCTTCCATTAAAATTCACCAAATAACATAATCATTACCCAATTAATTGGAGAGTTATAATGGGGTTCACCCTTTATATAATCTATATCAAGCTCACCCATTATTCATTAGCTATAATGGGATTCACCCCTTTGTATAAGATATAATGTGATCACCAGTAGGCTACAAAGTGGCTCAAATGTCATATAATTTGTATCAGTCTCACCCATTTTTCATATAATTATTAATTACCATATCATGAATAAGTAAATATATTCTTGGAACCGTAAATAATAAACCCTTTAAAAAAATTAAATAAATGTACATTTGGATATCAAAATACGCTTTTCTTTTAAAAAAATATTTTAAAATTGAAAAATGACACACATCATAAAGAAAAAATTTTACATAAAAAAAAGAAACTTTTACAGGAAACTTCAAATAATTATAGCTTCATTATAGTGGGAAAATATTCTAATGTATTTTAAGTTTAAAAAATATTCCTTCTTTTTTTGTTGGAAAAGTCACAAAATAAATCGTTTGGAAAATGAAAAACATATTCATTTCAACACATTTTTTAAATATTAAAAAATAGTAAAAATTAATTTAAAAAATAATAGGATAATAGAAAATACAATTTTTATATATTTTTAGAAAAAATAAAATGGAATAAAAATATAGTTTTAAGTGAAAATTTAAATAGATAATTTTTAAAAGAATATCCCCTAACATGAGTCTAACTCACCACATCCATTCATTATCTTCCTGAATAATAAATATAGGTCAATTTATAATTAATTAAGAACCCTTTTCAATTGTATTCTTCCTTTTATACCACTTATTACCATATTATATAGAATTAGTTAATAATTTATTTTTATGTTGGATGTTTTGATGATATTTTGTTCATAAGATCATAATATATTCAGTAAGTTGACTATGGTCAAAAGGTTAGAATTCCATCATCTAAAAAATAATAATCATGAAATAATTATCATTTTTATATATCAATTATTCCTTTAAATCCATAAACTAAATAAGTTTACAAATATTGAACTACATTACAATCATTTAGACGGTAGGTCATACGTACTCGAGACTATCGCTTCCATTTTTCAATGGTAATTATAAAAAAATAAAATATTATTTTATATTTACATAATTATAATAATATCATATTTATAATATAATTTCATTTAAATAAACTTATATATATCATCTATGTTTTTTAGTTATTAAAAATGAATCACATTTCTTTGTCGAGATAGTAGTCCACACATACGAACGAACAGTGTTATCATTCTTCTATGCATGGAAAGGTAAGAAGTTAAATGAAATATTTTCTTTAAATATTTATAAATATGTAATTAATATCATATATTAATATTAATTCCATCATTATAAATAGTACTGATATATGGTGATGGAAAAAAAATTACATCACTTCGTGGGGTGGTAGTTCACCATACACATAAACAATGAATTATTTTCCCATTTGATGGAAGAGGACAAGAATATTAGTTAGAAATCTAACCAAATAACATAATAAAATAACAATATATTTTATTCCTTGTTTATTATTTTATAAATTTTAATATGTTTTTACATATATAGAAGAAGAAAGAAAACTAAAACAAGCTGATAAAAACTATATATCTTCTTTTGAGAACCTCGTTTTCTTTATAACTTAAGACCCCTAAGATTGTTATAATATCTCAAAAAGACCTCTAGAATGAGTTGGATGATACAATTAATGAAATTTGGTAGGTATTTTATAATCCAAATTATTTTTTATGTGTTAGTAAAAGGGAAGAAGATGACCCCTTTTATAAGAGTGGATATGGGCAGTCTTGGAATTTCTTAAAATTTTTAAATTAATTATAATTAATTTTTAATATAAAATGTATCAAAATTGAGTAATTTATAATATATAATGATTACGGGTCTAAATACCTCATAAAAAATTATACATTTTTTACTATATTTCTAACCTTATATTTTTATTTGACCCATATTTAACACCCTCGACACTTATCATGAGATAATACATTTTTAAACTTTATGGATCAATATAGTTACTATAAAATAAAAAAAACCCCAAAATTGATCTTGACTAATATTATCAGCCATATAATTATAATATATCTGAATTTAATATTTTTATAAAGTTTATACCCTTTTCTAAAATATTCTTTACTATAAAATACATATAATTTCAATTATATTTCTATTTATTAAATTTATTTTAATAATATCAAGATAACACATAATATTATAAAAAATTATTTTATAATATTACTTCAATGTAAAATTAATCTATAAAGTCGTATTTTTACCTTAATTTTCTAAAATTATATTACTTTTAATATCTTTGATATAATTTATTTTTCCTTTCCATTAATTGAAAAAAATACTTCATCACTATTGTGTAAGAGTTTATGGTTCTTATTTATTCACTAAATATAATAAATAATCCCTTGATAAAGATAAAAAAAATTATATTTAAAAATAATATTTATAGTATGTCATATTCTTTGGATAAACCCATATTTAAAATATTAACTTATTAAAAACAATATTGTGACATGTTTGACATTTCTTTAAATAAAATACTATAATGGTCATGTTTTTATCCAAATTGCACCAAAAGGCCATATATTCGATCCTTTGATGATTCTAGTCCATATATAATCATAAAATAAGATTTAGGTAAGTGTTTGGGTCATTTTATGGTTTTTACCATTTTATTTTTAATCAAAATTACCAGATTTACTATTTACTCTGATAATAAAAATCACTAAGGTTACTATTCATATTGTCAAAACCTAAAAGGGAGATACTTAAAAAAGAGGTATTATTGATTAAAAATATTTTATTTGTTTTAAAATATTCAAATCTCAAAATTTTAAGAATTTAAATTTAAAATAAATAGAAAAAACATAAAAAAAAGTTGTTCTAAAAAAATGCCCTTTTAAAATATAAAATGTTTTTATATTAAATTAAAGCATGAAACTAATTAAATAAAATTGAAATATTTTAAATTAAATTTAACTAATGAAAACTTAAAACTAATATAATCTGAAATTGAAAATAAAATATAGTTTTCAATATAAATCAATATTCATCATTATTCCTTAAAAAATCAATATTTTTATAAAATTCTAAAAAATTCATCCTAACATAATTTTGACATTATGAATTTAGAAAATAAAATTTATTTATTAAAATTAAATTTCAATAATTTGAAAAATAAAATTATAAATAAAATATTATAATAAATGTTTTTAATAAAAAAATTCTCTTTTTTTATTTTTAAGTTCTACTTAATATATTTATAAGGAATATAACTACATAATTCATAAATACTAATAAATATTAAAATGATTTGTTATACCATTACCTATATTGTTAAATGTATTTTATGTTTATATATTCTATATATATAAGTAATATATATCATTAATATGGTTCTTTTTTGATAACACAAATAAAAATTATCATTATACGGTAATCTGTACATATTGGTAAATAACATAAATCTACTTATTTACCATTATAGTTTTCATGAAACACAACTAAAAATCCCATGTAATGGAATTATAAAATTATAAGTCTTTATAAAATATCAGTTATAGTACCATAAATAGTTTAGAAATAATGGCATTTGGGATAAAAAGGAATACTGACACCATTTTTCAAACAAAGTTCAAAATGATCAAGATTATTATCACTTGATGTTGAAAAGAAGTTACAAAAATATAATACATGAAGATAATGGTTATTAATGAAGGATATAAATTAAAAATTTTATTAAAAATTTTATAAAATAGGTAATTAATATGTTTATCTTTAGGATACTGGAGGTTAAAGAACTTATGTAAAAAATTAAGTGTAATGGTATATGACTTTGTAACTTAAATTCCATTCATTGAGTTATAAAATTTCGTATTTGAATTTAATGTTTCCAATAATTCTATTTTTAAATTATTTTTTCATTTTTATCTTCTATGTATACATGTTTTAAAGCTATTCAATTTCCATGAATGTTTTTCTTTTCATTATTCATAAAAACAAATGAGGCTTTTTGAAAAGAGACACACAACTATGAATTTTACAATGATTAATACAAAGTGTTTTAAAAAAAATCCTTTTTATAGTTGTTTTTTTTTCATTATATTCAAAATTCCACACCTCTATTGGAATTATGTTTCATGCTTCATCCTATGTAATTATTTTGGGTAATCATGTTTTTGGTATAAAGTGATTCATTTTATGATGTTATTTGGATGTTTTATAAATCTGTTATTATTTCATGGGTTCCTTATCAAAATTAATTTTTTTAAATATGGATGTTATTTTAAATACATTTTATTTCCATTGTTCTTGATATGATGACTTAGAAATGTTATGAAACCCATTTTTCTAAAAATGGGTTATTTTATGAGGTGATGATTGAACTTATCCTATAACACACAAATATATAGATGATGGGATGTGTCAGATATATATATGCCTTAGAGTAATTGGGTAAATTATTTTATATAATGAGATAGAAATGATATTTTAATGGGTTAATAAGTATCTAGGTTAAAAAATGGTAAACCTACAATGTCCCTCTACACAATACGATGATGGTCTATGAAGGATTTGGGTGGTCCTAGAACTTGATATCCCTCTACACTATAAAGTTTTACCAAATTTTTTATAGGGATATCTAGTTCTAGGACCACCCAAAAAATTATTTCATATATGTTAAAAAGTGTGACACATAAAAAACATATAAAATTTAATAAAATCCTCATTAACTAAAGAAATAAATGGGTTTCATGGTTATTTCCACAAAATATATCAATAAACTATATAGATAAATAATGTTAATGGTTGAAAAATAAATTATAACCAATTCATGAAATAAACGTATAAGGATGTTGAAAGAGATGTAAAAATACCATTACAAAATGAATTATTCAAACTAAACCACATAATAAGGGATTAAGAATTGGATTTTTGATACTAAAAGTTCAATACCTAAAAAGGATAAATATAAATTGTGTGTAAATCAGGAAAAATGTACCCCATGAAGGTAAAATGATAATGGAAATGAAAATAAATGTAAAATAGTTTTAGAAATAATTTTTTACATTTTCTTAAATAATAATATGAAGGGTCACTATTGAATGTCCGTTATAGAATATTGAACTGAGAACATTGAAAAATTTAAATTTTAAAATAGTAACCATTAGTGTTTCATTGAAAAATTTACAAATTAAACAAAATGATGTCTAACATGAAAAATTAAACATTTGACCTTGGATGAAATAACTTTTTAATATTTTTTAAATTACATTTTTTTGAAAACCAACATCCTAAAAAGAGGTAATGAAACATCATTTTGAATATATTTACAACAAAATTTCATATTTAAAATTTTAAATATTTAAAAAGTTTAAAAATAATACTAGAGAACATAGGCTGGAAGAGGAATACATGGATTTGGGTAATGAACTATCATTTAAGAGGTTGAGAATTATTAATTATACAATTGAATTTCTAAGAAGGAATGGAAATAATCAATAATTTAGATTTGAATAAAAAGTGATCTCCCAAGATATAAATAGGGTAAAATATATTAAACTGAACATGAATCTTAAAGAAAAACTTTATAACTCAAGAAAGAATATTATGATATAAAACCCCTTATATTTTAGGGAAGATATCAACAATAGCCCAAATAAAGTAATAAAATCAACATATGTGAGGTTTATAAGATAAAACATAATGTATGATATTATAATTCAAGGTTAGTATGTAAACCATATAAAATAATATTTTTTATAATATGAAAAACATGTCTCAATGTTGTTAATAGAGATAAAAACTATTACTTTTACTATAATTTCATCGAATGAACTCTAACAACCTGTATAAAAAACATAACTATTTTAATTACATATTTTAGAAACCTATTCGTAAATATTATCATTTATAGTCCTTATTTATAATCATTTTTCATGTGTATATTAACTTTTAATTATCTACTTTTAATATCACTTGTGAGTAATCTTGGTTGTTTTAAACTAGTTTCATAATATAAGTGTTGTTATAAATTATTTTCCTAAATATAATCATTCAAATATTATAAAATATACTATAATTTAGATTTTTTAATAATTTAATATGATATAATTTCATTTCACAAGTATTTTTTACTATTTAATATAACAAAATCAAGGATGGTCTTGTTTTAAAAATTTATAATGAACAGACAGTTATATATTGATTAATTACTAAAATATATTTATTAAATTTATAAAACAAAAAATAATTTTTTAAATATTAATGTAAAATATTATGTTTCTAATTACATTATTTATATAAAATTATAGAATTCTTCATGAAGGTGGTTTAATTGAACCATCAAGAACATGTTATAATATATGTGTAAGTATGGTTACCGAAGAGATTATTTTATTATAATATCATCATAAAAAATCATAATGAAATTATTTAATTTTTATTATGGTTTTGAATCAAAAAAATTATGTTTTATAATATTAATTTAAATGAAAAAGAAGTAGTCACTTATAAATAAATCACTTTCCATCTTGGTATGTTTATTTTAGGTTGTTTGTTTTACAATGATCACTTATTGCTAATAAAACATATATATTTCATAATTTATATTTCTATAATATAAAACATGATATAAATATCATATCTATTCATTAAATAATTTCTAGAAACATCGATGAATTGTGGTGATGAAAAATGAAACAAATTTCTCATAGAGGTAGTAGTCCACACACACGCATGAGAAGCGTTTCCATTTTTTAGATTTAATAGGAGGAGAATAGATAATGGTTATAACAAAAAAATAAAAAAATTTCATTATATTATTTATAATTATTTAATTATAAACATAAGGTTATAATTGTTTTAGATGATGGTATCAACAACATGAATATATGTCATGTAAAATCAAGGAATTTTTTCTACTGTATAACGACTTTACAAAAAGAATTATTGAATTAATTTAATGAGAAAGAGGGGTAATATGTCATACATAGGTCAACATTTTGATAATAATTTATTTATTATGAAAATTTGAAAGAATACTCTTATGGAAATATAGTTTTATTCTAACAAAAGTATATTCTTGATTAGGAGGAGGGAGAAAATCAATGAGTTATTTCCACAACATAATGACTATAAAAAAGTGATTATGAAATGGGATTAATGATATATAAGGTTATTCTATCATAACTGGAGATTCATTTGGAATATAAAGGATTAATTAGGAATATATCAAAGAATAATCCTATGGAAATCAGTAGGGATTATCACAAAATAAGTACTTGAATCAAAAGGAGTAGGAGGAGAACACTAAAATTTCTATGTAGTTTCTCAAAGCATTGGAGGACTCCATAGAACATTAGTAAATATTTTTGAGGATTTTATATAGTTATATAGAAGTAAAATTCATGATAAATTCATTTTTTGTGGTGATGGATGAGATAATGGGTGAGAGTGAGCACCATTTATCGGTTAAAAGAGGTCTTTTCATGGAATCTAAAGTTGGGTAAGGGGAAAGAATGGTATCAAATGGGGGTTAGGTAGGTTTGATGAGTTAGATGAATTAGATCAAGAACTTAAGTTGAAATATTTCAGTAAGAATGTATAACCATAAAAAAAGAATTATATAAGGTATAACAGTCAACTTGATTTATTAAAATTCTAGCCACATTAGATTACCTATTTTAACACTTATTAATCATAATGATATATTTATCACGATAATTATTTTATGGAAAAAATATAAGATTTCACTTATTAAATATATATATATATATATGATAAATCCAAATTTGGTATATTTTTATCAAAATTCAATTTTTAAATATATAATAATATTCTTTTAAATTAAAACAAATAATATGTAGATAATTATTATGTGTATAAAAAATAGTGTTTTAATTGTTAAGTGTTCATAAAATTATTTATCATTAATTATAAATCCAAATATTTCTAATTTTTTTTATTATGTATTTCTAAACATTATATTAGAGTATTAATTTAAAAATATATTTTTTTATTTTAAAGATAGACAATATTTAGAAAAGTAACATTCTTTAGAAAATATTTGTATTACCATAGTAACTAATTTTTACCAATGTAATTTACTCGTAATGCATAAAAATAACATGGATCTTATTAAATCATTTGTACCTACTAATTGTAAATATAAAATAAATTTTTCATATAAAATTTCTATTTCTAAAAAAATTAACTTTAACATTATATAATTTAACATGTAAAAAACTCATTTTTTTAAAAAAAACTGTTCAGTTTAGGATTAAAATTTATATATGGGATATTAATATCAATTTATTTGTTTTTAGGAGAATATTTTTTATATTAAAAAATATTTTTGGTGGATTTTAGGAAATATCAAAAACTAATTTCAACAAAAATAATCACTAATTTAAGGAAATACCAAAAAAAAATTTATTAAACTAATTATTATTTATCTTCCAAAATGCTAGGAATATTTTTTCTAATTTCAAATTAATTTTTTAAAATGCATATATTTTATTCCTTAAATACATTTTCAATATTTTAAAATTTCACCATTCAAAATTATCTTATGAAAATGTTATAAAATGTATAGTTTTGGTAAAAACAACATTTTACCTTATTTACCGTAAAAATAAACTATTTTAGGAAAATAATAAATATTAATCTTAAGATAATTTTCATAGTATGAATCCAAAAATTACAATAAATTTATAATATTTTACTTATATGATTGATACAAATTATTTGAAGAGATAAGTTCTTAAATTATTTTTAATGAAAATTAATTTTGAAGATATATATATATATATATATATTATTACTCTACCATGAGTTATATTGTTATCCCAAATTAAATAATAGTGTAACATCCAATTAAAAATTAAATATAATTTTATGTTATATTTTATTATCTATATTACCTAATATGTCACACATATATATTCATAGAATAAATTTGTATATATAATGCTTAAGTCAATATAATTAACACTCAACCTAAATTCTAGTGCATATCGAACATTATGCTAACCCTAAATGAAATGTTAGTGAAGACAACAATTATAATCTATTTTTAATTAAATTTTGTGCCTGTTATGTTATCTCTATAAAAAATGATGTATCTAACACTTCATACTTTGTTAACAACTTAATGTACTGTCGAGTTCCCATCACATATTATGTTATAGAACAAATGTGTCTTCTGATTCCTTACAAAATGATGTTATAATATAACAAAGTTTCATGTGGATAAAAATATTTTACTTATGTTAAATATGTTTGGCATAAAAAATGAACAAATGAAGATGATTCATCAAGGAATAAGGCTTTGATACCACTGATGGGTTTCTAGGGATCATTTTGTGATCATTAGAACCATAATAAAACCAATATAATGCATGTCCAATCTACAAAAATCAATGTGCATGGTATTTTTATAGAATAAAATACCTTTATATTATGAACGTAGGTGTAATAAATAATTAGCATCCCTCCTATGAGGGGACTACACTATTTAATGGATCCATGGTCATATCATGAGGATTACTTCATTATGATTTGGGTGATAAGGCCATAATGAAATGTGAAGAATGATGATATATTATGGAATAGATATAACAAAATCTTTTCAATATACCAATGATCACCCCCATCAGTAATTAGAGATCTCATTCATTTATATATATATATATATATCTTAGAAGATTCTCAATAAATAAATAACTTATTGATGATATGAAATGTATCGAATGTATTCAAATAGAACCTATGAATTTCTTTGAGAATACATTGAACTAATTCAATCAATATGAATTCCATGTTTAATATCTTCTTAATGGTTTATAAACTGAAGGAAGCTATATATGAGGAATAAGTAAGATGCACGCACTCGTTATATTGGGTATAATGTAGTCTAAGGTTGAATCACATAAACCTAGGGTACATTATCCCCAATATATCCTTAATTAAAATTAATCATATGCATATGATTATAAGTGAACATAAAAAACCTATAATGTGTACATATAGAGAAAACAGTTGGATTATTTAGTGTAGTGAATTGAGGTTATTTGAGAAATTTTGGGGGTGGTGCTCATACTATTTGAGAGACTTATAATATAATTCCCTAATGAGAGAAATGAGACCAACATGAAAACATTGTTAATATAACACCATTATATGATTAGAATACCCTTTATATGATATATTTTTTCATCAAATGTTGTTAAAGGTGGCCCTTAGACTACTATATGGTTGGGGTATTCATTTATATTTGAGAGTTTTTGAAATGAAATATTGGGTCATATCAATGAGATAGAACATTATTGAAATTTATTTATAGGTAGTTCCTTCCATATTATGTTCATACCTTCTTAAAACTTAATTAATGTTCCATAATATATATTTATAAAGTGATATATAATTACTTCGGATATTTTCAATGATAACTAATCTATCATTATTTGGTGGGGGACTGAAGAAGATCACTAACTCACTTCACCTATTGGTTGCGGAATTCATTAACAGTAGATAGTGGAGTATTAAATGTGTTTTTCATTGGTTTTATAAGATCTACTGAATAAGAGGGTAACTTCTAATTAGTTTTAATATAGATAGAAATTTTTTGGGGATGAATTAAGCTATCAGGGGGAGGTTCTTCCTAACATGTACCATGGAGAGGAACTTAATGTCTATCATGTTGTTCATTATAGAAAAGGACATTCATAGATGATTATTTTTTTTAGTACCAGTAAGAACTTTTTTTACTTAATGGTTTATTTTAGAGAGTACCACTACATTAGATATCCTAGGGATGATCTTTAGTATTATTCTCTCTCATTTCATGCAATGATTGTAAATGTGAGGAGGATACTCTTGGAACATAGTTGTCTAATAATATGTATTGAGAGATCATTTTTCCAATATTTAATTTAGAAACATATCATAGGGAAGACCAACAAAACTAGAACCATGGAGAGGACCTATATGATTGATGATTTATTGATTTTTATAGTGAGAACCTATATGATAATTTCATTGTTTTTTGATATATGGAGGTCATCCATGTTCGTTAAGGGTCTTTTTTCTAGGATGAACTGTGTAGTTGTTGTATTCTTACATGTTACCATGGGGAGTAACACCTTGGTGAATATTCATATTATCACATGGGTGACCTTTATAATGGTAACTCGGGGGGGGGGGGGGGGGGGCTAAAAAACCTAATTTGAGAATAGTTGATAAGGGTAAGGCTTATATGTTGAATACCATGAGGAGAAGATCCATGGATATTTGAATATGAATCACTATAAGGAAAACTATTGATGTTATTTTCTACACTTTTTGGTGGAGGATCTTAGAAAAAGGTAACCTTGGAGAACCTCTAAAGTGGTAAATGTTTTATTAATGTAATAGGGAGGACTTACATGTTGATTAGGTGCCTTTATATAATGATGATCTTCATTATTGTTCTATCCTTGATAATACCCACAAGGAGGAACTCCATGTTAAATATTTACATTATTGTATGGAGGAACTCTACAGTATGTACATTGGGTAGGATCTCCATGGAAACATGAGATTTCATTATAGGGAGATCCTTTATAGTTTTTATTTCCCTCCCTTATGAGGGAGAAATCGTTTAATGTAACAATGAATTTTCACCTTGATGGTGTTCATGGATTACTTCTAATGGAGATGAAAATTTTTCTTCGATCTACCACATGGTCATGATGATGGGTCTTAGTGAAACTAGTGATTTTAAAATCCTAGAACAATATATGATTAATATTTATTGGCTACACATGATGGTATATTCCCTTAGGTTCCTTATTTTGGATTATCATGGATAACATTTTTGTTGAGGAAAATAACTATTTTTGGAACAATGTGATATATGGTGTTACTAAAATATAGGTAGATTTTAAAAATATATTTACTTGAAGAATAATTCCATCAAATTGTGGTTCTTGTCTAGGAAAGAAGATATTTGAATAGATTAAAGAGGATATTTTTCATGTCTGGGATTTCGGTATTAATGCATAAATAGTGTTTATACTCACATAAATGAATGCTTATTATCTGAGGGGAAGGTTTTTTATGAAGTTTATAGGTAGATAAAAGAGGCTTCAAATTATTTGGAAGAAATATAAGGGGTTTTAGGGCTAGTTATATTTGGATATGAAATTTTTATAATCTATAAATATATAATATCATCATTTTCCATATATAAAGGTCATTATAATGATGATAATAATGGATCAAAAAAGTGTCAAAGTCTATAAATACGAGTAATTTTGATAAGACAAACTGAAAAATAACAAAGTCATTAGCACATAAAGGAAACTCTAAGTTGTTACGTAAGAGAAACTATAATTTTATTTTATGAAAAATAATAAAGTATATAGTACCTAAGAATCTTTAAGTAATACATAAAGTTAGATATATAGAAAATTAAATATATAATGGACCTAAAATTGATATATAAATGTCAACTATATTTTTCAATAAGATACGTAAGTTTCACTCTAAGGTATAGAATATAATTTAAGGATTACTCAAAAGTATAGAGTGGTACATAAGGGTTGTATAATTTTATAAAATTATAATATGATGGACCATGGGAGTAGATAAAAAAATTACCACTTGGAAACTATCTCGAGAAATTGGATATTCAAACAGGATAAAAACACATCCAAAAATTATTTTAAGTAACTCAAAGGTGATTAAAAAGGTTGGGATGATATGAAGGATCTAAATTAAATGAGAGAGAAGATGAAGATAATTGGAAGGTAGTTTCCTAGATAAAAATATAATTTATAATTTAAATTCATAGAGGTAAAAATGGATACAGTTATGTAAGAAATTGAATAGGGATATTACTCTTGAAATTGAAGAAAGTGAGGGTAATAGAAAAAAAATATAGATAAGGAGAGTGGGTGTAGTGAAGTGTACACAATTGTAATAATCACACTTATGTTGTGTACTGAGGAGGAAGAAATAATTAAAACGTGATATATGTTTTGAATATGTTTTGGAGAACTATATAATTTTCAAGATTCAATATTTTAATGAAAATTGATGATGTGATATAATTCAAGATCAATATAATAGGGAAACTTTTCTTGGGACTTCTTAGAAGAAAACATTATTGTATTCTTTTAAAATTAGTTTTTAGTTATACACTTATCATTGTATCTACAATAGCTATTCTAGTGGATTGTGTGATCACATATATTTTTTGGATCATGTGAAGGAGTAGAAACTCACTTTTGGGTATTGATCGTTTTGTATTTATTGTTCTAATATTTTTATATTTCCTCGATGAGTGTTTGTTCAATATTGAGATCACCCACTCCAAAAAGTGAAAAAATTTATTATCTCAATAAATTTTAAAAGAGGAAAAGATGATATGGTTAACTAATTCACCCCCACTCTTAGTGAACCTACACTATTCTTGGTGACATCACCAGTGGAATCAGAGTAGTCCAGGTTTCCTACAACGACTAATATGTTTTAGGTATCTTGATATAATGGTTATTGAACTTAGTTTGTGGTTTTTTTTCTCTTTTAATAATTGAGAATGTTTCATTCTGTATAAGAAGAGTTAGTGATTAAAGTTTTTGTGAACATGGAAAATATTAAATCAGATAAAAATAATGAGATTCCCACTTATTATAGAAAACATTATTATATATAGAATGATTGTATGTTGCCTTACATACTATTGATCAGTATGGATATATTTTTATTTTACAACTGGTTGTTTTGTTACTTATATTAAAGATGATTCTATAAAAAAAAGTTTATAGAAATAATATGTATTATGTTGTTCATGCACAAAATTAAATCCAATCATTTCTTTTAGAAATAGATTTTCCCAATATTAAAGGCATCAGTAAAAACAGTTATTTTTTAAAAATTAGAAAGATTTTATAGGGAAATTAAAAAGTGAAGCAAGCCATGATATATGAATATAGGTTGAAATAAAAATATATCAAACTGAATGATGGTGAAACATTGAATGAAATATTAAATATAGTTAATTAATTGGTGAGTACTATCTTTGTTTATAGTGAGATATTAATATATTCTACAGTTGTCAATAAAATTATGTATATGATTCTAGATATAGTTTATGTAAATGACCTGATGCTTGAATTCAATAAATTAGGTACACTTCCATTGTATTATCTACACAATATTCTAATTGATTATGAAATATATAAGGGATTTGTATTCAAGAAGAATATCTATTATGGTAAGGAAATTTCCTTTAAATTTATTAAACAAAAGAAGAGTAAAAAAGATTCTATTTAGGAAGAATAATATTTTAGTGAATAATAACTTATTGGAGGGATGTTTTATAAACCCATGTCACTCATTTATAAATTTTTAATAAGAGTATAAGTAATAATTATGGTAAATCTTCTACAGAAGTGTTTAAAGTGTGAATCTTTTAGGAAATTTTATATGAATTGTGTAACAATTAATGGATATGAAAAAGATTTCGAATGTGGATATGAGAGTACAATGATCTCCTCAATGAATAAATATACAAAAATTTAATAAGTTAATGTTTTCTTCAAATGGAAAAGATATGATTTTTATATACCCAAAATGTGAAATTTCTTATCAAATTATGAGGATGATGATTGTTGTGTATATGAATAAGGAGTTAAGACTTTGAGTTATGCTGATTAAAAATTGATGATTGTAAAATTTAATGTGGTAGAGTTAAATAGATATGAATGAAACAATTATTAATTTGATAAAGAGACATAAATATTGTTTATGTTTAAGTAAGGACTTGAGTAATGTCTTTCAAAGATATCACAATTATAGAAAGAGATTATAAAATTAAATAATGATATTAAATATTTAAGTAATAATTATTCTATTCGTGCTGAAAAGGTATAAAAGATGATGAAAGACAATGATAACTTGAAGTAGTTTCTTTATTAGGAGGATTATTTGAATGTTGAAATATAACTGTAGTTTAAATAAAAAGACAAATATATTGAACTTTTTAAATAAAAATTATTATAGGATTTCAAGAATTGAACAAATTCATATTTTACTTCAAATATTTCATTCAAAAATTCATAGGAATATCAATGGAGAATTTTGTAAAAATAGATAAATTATCAAAGTGTGATAAAATTAAAGAATTAAAATAAATATGAAATTCAAAAATCTAAAATTTTAATGGAATTATTTGTGAACGGGAAGATTCAATTTCACAAGTGATGAAAGTAAAATTTGTGGAAACTAAAGCCAGTACTCAAAAATTATTAAATTTTTAAACACTAATTTCTAATTAAAATGCTATAAAAGTGACTTGAAAAATTAAAATAAAATTTCAAGATTAAAAATAAATTCTTTGGCAGTCTATAATTTTTTTCATAAACAATTATAAATTAATTGTCAATAGTTAGATAGAGAGAAGGTGTCAACATATATATATCAAGTCATTTGTAGAAAAAAGTTTGTATTTTATATATACTATTGTCCTTGTGAAGTCTTTATGAAAATTTCATTGAGATATTGGATAATATAATAGATTTATATGATCCTATAAATACAATGAGAAAAATATTAAGGTAGAGTCATCCCACTAAAAGAAGAAATGTTCAAAATCAATCTGAAATGTTTTGATGGAAGGTAGAGAAATAGTTCTAGTCATTGGAAGTGGTTTGTGGAATATGGGAACAACTAGGTCACTTTGTTAAGGAATATTTCACTATTTAACCTTAACAATAGATTTTAAATTTTTATAATAAAAATACATATAATAATAATGAAAAAAATAAAATATAAGTCTTTAGATATTGATGTTTCACACTAATCATCGAAAAATGATTATCCATGGTATTTGGATAATGAATTTTCTCCTCACATGATAAGAGATTTAAAACAAATTAAATATTTATATAATTTAATGGAAGGTTTGATAATATATCGAACTGATTATTCACATAAAATAAAAGGAGTTGGATTGTTAGGGATTAGAAAATATACGTTAAGTCCAAGAAGACATTATATATTGAGGGGTTGGAACACAATTTATAATGTATATCTCAAATCTATATTGAAGGAAGTAATGTGGTATTTTGAAATGATGTGTTCTTGATGAAAATATTAAAATATGGATGCTTATTAATAAATTTTCAAAAAATATGAGGAAACTTGTTTCAGGTTGGTGGTGCTAAAAAACATTCTGCATAAGATTAAAGATGGAAAAACAGTTGTGTCATAGAAGGCATAGTAATATTTCTCAAAATAATATGATAAATATTACCTGAGGATAGAAAGTTCACGATGTTCTTACTCTAAAAAGAAAAATTAATTATATGTTCTCTATATTCCAAAATGTGAATATTATTAATTCTTCACACAATAATGTAGATATTAAATCATATCACCCCTAGGTCTCATTCATTTTAACATTTTTGGACCAATCATGAAGAAATAATAGAAATATATTATTATATTATTTCCATTATAGATGAACTAACTCGTATCACATGAATTGTGTTTAGGAATCATTTTTATAAAACTTTAAAAATGTTTAATAACATTATAATAAGTGATAAGAATGAATTTTGTGTCTCTATAAAGAGGATTTGAATAGGAAATGGTGTTAAATATTCTAGTGTAATGTTTAATGAATATCTTGAGAAGAATGATAATCACTGTGAACATAGTTCACAATAATACCAATAACAAAATTTAAATCCTAAGTAGGAGAATAATATTTTACATGAAGTGGTTAATACTATGTTGAATGGGAATGGTACGCCTTGTTAATTTTAGAGATAATAAAATTATAGAAATATTCATATTCAAAACCATTTTTCATATCAACTAAATATATATATGTTACTATATGAGATAAATAATAATAATTCACCATGTTTAATGTACAAAAGGGTATTTGGAATGACTTGTATTGTAAATTTGAATGATTAAAATCATTGTAAGATTGAGTAGAGTGGATTTGATGGTATCTTCTTTGGTTTTCATCCAAATAGATGACGATATCCCTAATATAATAAATATATAATGAAGATATTATATAGTGTTGATTTAATGGTGTTGGAATACTAAAAGAATTAAATTATACATTAATATGAATGTTAAAAAAAGGTATGATAATAAAACAGGCTATATTGATAAGTATTGTGGGGTTTCTAAAAATAATGATAATTTAGAAAGAGTGATGATTATAGATAATTACCCATACATTTAAAATGATGTATAAAAACTTTTTTATACTCATAAAAGGTTGATAAATCTATTGGAGAACTAAAATATCATTGGAGAACAAAGTTAATCAGTTCAGAAAAGAATAAATTTTATGATTAAAAAAGATACCTCATTGTTTTCTCAAGTTGAACAAAGAGATGGGAAAGAGACTTTACCAAATCAAGATTAGATCTATCCTATGAATAAAGAGAAAGATCAAATAAATATTAACAATACATGGGATTTGGTTCCTATCCAAGCTGTAATAACATTATCACAATAAAGTGGGTGTTTTAATAAAATATGAGAAAAAGTGGAGAAGTGCTAAGAAAAATGGAATGACTTATGTGGAAAGGGTACTCACAGGTTGAAGGAAATGATTTTGAAAAGAAAATCACACTGGTTACTAATATTGATATCATTAGGATATTCATTTATATTTTACCAGAAAGTTGATATAAGATATTTGAAATGGATATCATGTTAGCCATCCTTAATAGAGAATTGGAAGAGGAAGTCTATATTGAGAAACCTGATGATTTATTACTTAGAGAATATGAAGGATATATTTGAAGGTTAAAAAGTATATATAAGGGATAAAAAAAAATCAAGATCAATAAATTACTTGTTATACACTTTCGTGAAGTTTTTAAAGTTAAATAATAGAATAATGAACAATAATATCTATTTTAATGATGAGAAAGAGGTGTCACATGTTATTACTAACTATGTGGATAATATCATAATTTTTGGAAATAAATAACATGTGTGAACTGATTTATCATAATATATGAATAAGATAGTTGATATTTCCATTATGGGAGAAATTTGGTGCCTTTGGGTGTATAGATTTCTCAATAGTAAGATCATATATTTCTTTCTAAATAGATATACACTTAAGAACTTATTAAGTTATTTGAAATGGAGGATTCAAAGCTGATTTTTACCCTAATTTTAGTGGAAATTGAGATTTCAATGGAAGAAAAAGGAAAGGATGTAGATTCATGATAATTAGTAATGATAATCAGATATTATATTTAATTTATAGCATCAAGACCAAACATAGTGTATGTTGTTACATTATGTTCTAAGTATCAAAGTGAACAAAAATTGTCTCATTTAATTAGTGGAATTAGAATTATTATGTATATTAATGGAATGACAGATTATGGATTACCATATGATATAAGTTTAGGTCTTGATCATTTTGGATATATTGATATAGACTGGGTTGGAAACTCTAATGATATAATATCAACATCTCATGGAGTTTTTTTTAGAGAATGGTTTGTCTGTTGGAACACATAGAATAAAATTTAGTAGAACATGAGTATTTATGATGATGAATATTTTTCCATAACTCAAGAAACAACCCAAATGATTTGGATGTGGACACAATTTTATGTCCTCAAATTGGATGGTATATTGTAGCTGCTAGTAGACTATGATAATCAAAGTTCTATCATTTCATAGATATATATGATTATGAATTATAAATCAATGAAAATTGATATAAAATGACAATTTATCTAGTATTTATTAGATTCAAGAATTCCAAATCTATATTTCATTGAAAAAAGAGTCGAATAACTAATGTGTTTAGTAAAACACTGCTAGAATATTTGTTTTATGAATTGAGGTTGACGATAGGAGTTAAACCTCACTCCACTCACGAATAAGGTATAGTTATTTTATTCCCTATCTCACTTATTTTCGTGACATTTTTGTCTAAGGGTGAGAAAGATTATATAAAACTCGTTTATATTTATCCCCTTATGTATTTACAAATAGGAAGAAAGACTCTATATGGGGAGAATCCAATGATATGTGTTTAACATAATGGGAGATATATCTCGTATGTATTTGGACTATATATATGGAGGGATTTCTAAAATGGATTATATATGACTTTATCATGGTTGTGTGTGTTTTGAAATATTTTAACAAATTTTTATAGCATGTATGTGGGAACATACAATAAACATGTTCAAATAATAGTTAAGATAAGTAAAAATGTTCAAGGAATAGTTTTTAAAATTGGATGTTTTTAGTAGTGGAATTTATTTATCATTAGTATCTAGAGTCTTAATGAAGGGGTTGTAAGTCACATTAATAAAAAACTAGATATTATTATTCAATGATTTTTTTCCTACACCATGTTGTCTCATGTTTAAATTAAATCATTGAATAATGATTCCTTGTTAAATTTCTTTATTTTGAAGATTAATTTATTATTGTGGATAACAGAAAATTCCAAAGGGGGAGATTACTGGGAATAATATTTGTTTAAAGAATATTATGAGATCAATAGTTGTTGAATTATAGGGAGTGTTTTATAATATCTGTATTTGAGGAAGAATCTAATATAAATGTGTTGATTTTTCTATAGAATAAGTAATGTAACGAGATTGAAATGGATATGGTTCTTTTGTTGGATTTGTTTTATATATAAATCTGGTTCAAACTCACATAAAATAATGTTTATTATGCGATGTAAAGTCTGTTATGAATTTTTGAGGATTTTGGATTAGATTTAGATGAAATATGGAGGTATTTGGGGAAAATTAGATTTGGATCTAATTTTTTTCAACATCCTTAATATGTAAGAGTGGCCTTTCTCTTATGAAAAGGTCACTTGGGTGATCAGTAAACAAGATAAAAAAATGAAAAAGTTCATAAGTAATTATAGATATTATTAGGAAAACTGAAAATAATAAAATTCCCTTAGTATGTAAAGGTCACTCTGAGGTGATTAGTAAGAGTACCTATGAGAATATGGACTGAAAAATATTAATTTACTTTTTAGGTGACAAGCCTACGAAAATATGTAATGGTTAATGTGAGTCATAGGGAATACGTAACGGTCATTCCATTGATAATTAAAGTTCATCTAATGTTTTATATATGATATTTAAGTGCCACTATAATGTATATAGTGATATGTATGGTTTGTTCTAAAATATAGAGTTATATTTAATTGTTACGGAATTTTATAAAATATGGGTATGATGGAATTTATGAGTTGTTGAATAAAAAATATATGTTTCAATTATTTTTTATATAGATGAATCATAAGGGATTAAAAATATTACCAAAAGTATATTAAATTAATTATTGTTGACTAAAATGGTTGGTAGGATCAGAGTGATCATATTTAAATGAGAAGAAGTTGAAGGGAGTTGTTTTTCGGAATTTTGAATTTGAAATTCATATTTGAAGAGGGAAAAGTGGTGCTACTATATAAGATAATGATGAAGGTTCATACAAATTTAATTGAACAAAGTGTGTGGAAGCAAAGAAATATACAAATTTAGATTTTTTGGTTGTGATGTGCATATGGAATTATAGAATAAAAATAAGGGCATTGTGACTATGTATATTAAATAAGAAGAAGAT
Source organism: Viscum album (assembly GCA_963277665.1). Lineage (NCBI taxonomy): Eukaryota > Viridiplantae > Streptophyta > Magnoliopsida > Santalales > Viscaceae > Viscum > Viscum album. The sequence goes on along the minus strand of OY728164.1, from coordinate 359,696,426 downwards.
AAAGTGTACACACTTGGTTTATGTGTTTCATAATCACACCAATGTTTTTGTTGAGGAAGAAGTAACAAGTAAAACATGTTCTACATTATGATGAAGTTTGGTAGAAATATATAATCAATGGTTTACGTTCTTTCATAGAATAAGGATAGTTTATATCTCATTGAAGATCAAGACAAAAGTTTATGTTTTCGAGAGACTTGTTGGGAGAAAATATTATTGTATTATTGTAACAAATGTTCATGGATATACCCTACACATTGTTTCTGAAATAGAGATTCTAGTTTAATATATTATCTTGGTTTGTTGGATATTATTCCAATGGTTTTACTCCTTTTAAGTAGCTAACCTTGTACATTGGGTTTTTTATGGTTGTTGTGAACCTTGTATATTGGGTATTCTATTTTTTTGCTTCCCATGGTGTGTGTTTTTTCTATAGTTATATCATCCACTATAAAACTTTATGGATGTTTTATCATAAAAATGTCTAAAAGAAGAATATTTAATATGTTTCACTGATTCACCACACCTCTCATTTAACATACTATGTTTCAGGGTCTATCGCAATAACATCCTCTATAATCTCTTCGAGGGTTAAAATTATGAAACAATGGAAATGATGTACCTGGTTAGTGATATACCTATTATGTGGTTCCTATTCATCAATTCATATATAAGAAACATCTTATTTATCATATACCAAGTATTTAAAGAAATCATTATCTATCTCTCAGAAGAGACTTGCAAATAAGGTTGAGGATGCAATGGGATCCAATAACCTCATGTTAAATTAACAATTTTATATTGTTCTCTAGGGAATTAACATCTCATGATTTGTTTAGTTAGTATCCATTATAGGGATAATGTTATTACAATGGTACTCATGAACCATCACATTTATAACATAGTTATTTGGGTGTTGAATTTGAAATATCATACATTAGGGGTATGGTGTTGAGGTAATCAATAATTTCTAAATATATGTTTGGGGTTTCATTAGTTGAAGATTCTTAAAAAATAGGTTTTTGAGTGATTTACCATAGATTTTATAGGGAATATGATTCCTTGGAGGGAAGTTCTTTCTAATAATTCAATTTTGGTTTTTAGAGAATAAATATAAAACTCACTGACACGGTATCATTGGCGGGAATGCATGGTTAATAACTTTATTTAACAGTAAAGGATTTAACCTCAATTTCACAAGTTTTTTTTTATGTTTCCAATAATATTCCAACCTATATGAATTTCATGGAACTTATATATCAAAATAGAGGACATGGGACCCTAAATCATCCAATAGTGTAAGATACCATCATTTTCTGGAGATTTCCCACATTTTTTCAAGTACACTATTGTGTTTTTTGAGTATATACTTCTTGGGTTTTATCTAAGTTTAATTTGGGTGAAATTTTGGCTATTATGGAGGGTATTTAGATATGGAACATTTGGTTCATGGTTTTACCAAACCGTGCACCCTACCCTAGCAAACTATGTAACCCCAGGCTGAGGGGAATTTCACAGTTGGTGCATGATTATAAAAACTAAGAATCCTTTTAGTAGTAATGGTGACACCACCTTGGTGGAGGCACATTTTTAGGTGAATATCTAGTGAAAATGGTGTGCCCCATACAGGAAACCTTGGGTGTTGAAAATTAAACCCCAAAAAATTAGTTTTAAATTTTCCAAACCCCACAGACATTACCCTAATTCGACACAAAACAACCCTAAGCATCTTCTATTACTTTTTGAGGCTTCTAGATGGATTAAATGGGATTCTGAACTCTATTATTGACTAATATAAGGTCTTATTAAAGAATACAAACCTTTCCAAGTAAGATATTCTCATTATGATTAGTCTCCTCCCTCTCTTGAGTCTTTCCATCATCTTTTTTAGGGAAGCATTCTCCTAATGTTAATGAATCTTGATCTAGGTTTTCATGGATATAATTTGTTTGATCATTGATCTAAATTTTTTCATATAAATATCATTCTTTATAATTATGTTGGTTGTTTTAATTATATTTGGGACTTCTATTGTCGAGTATCCACCAACGATTTTAAGTTAGGGAGTCTAAATTCAATTATCGTAGTCTTTAATTACCATTTTATGTATGTGTTTTGGAATTTCAATTGAATTATTTGGAAATTGAATCTTAAATTGAGTAAATTAATTAGCTAATTAATTTATTGAATTAGGGAAATGATTAACCGATTTCCCATGTGATTACAAAATGAGTTCAATTGGGAAAATTGATTTTGGTAATTGTGATTATGAAATTTTTGAATAATGGGACATAAAACTGATTGATTAATGAAGTTATGAGAATGTTTCAATTAATGGGATTGTGTAATTGGTCAATTGATTGAATTTTAGAATTTATTGATTAACTAAATATGTAGTGGTTGATTATTGGCAAAAATGAGTGTTTTTCCTAACCATAAATGTTTAATGAATTATATGGGTAAATGTTCACTATTGGTTTAATAGTGATTTGTTCAAATTATTCCACATGATTAAGATAAGTAATTTTCATTTCTGTGATAAATTGAGAAGGTGTATTTCAATGAGAATATTTGATTATAATGTTAGTGATGCATAAAATTGATGTATATGAAATTGTGATTTGTGTGATATTTTGATAATTTTGATAATAGAAATATATGTTATATTTTTTTGTGGGACAGGGACTGGTGAACAAAATATCCATATGTTTTCATGAGTGTGGGATAGAGACTGAGGCTCCAAATACCCATCTGATATTGAGGTGTGGGATATGGACTCAGCCTCCAAACAACTATATGAAATAGTGAGTCTAGGATAGGTACTGAGGCTTAAAATACTCGTGTGATATTGAGGTGTGGGACAAGGACATAGGCTCTAATTACCCTCGGGGCATTATACATGGGGTTTTATGCCGATGACATTGACATTGGACTGTGGATCTAATTGTCCCTGATATGATTTGAAATGAAATGATAAATGATGGCCATGGTATTATGATATGTGATATCCCTTAGGTATAGTTCAGACTTTGGATTGAGACAATGAAGGTATTGATAGTATAGGTGAAATCATGAACCCTGGAATAATGTGATTAATTAAAAAATAATGGGATGTGATAAGTATTTACTTTAGGCATTGTACATTATTATTTATTAAATTTAATACACTATTATAGATTGGATATTGTTTTAGAAAATTCTGGTGGTTTCCTACAAATTTGTACACACACCCTACTTGGGCGGCCTAATCTTTTCCTGAATAGACTTCCTGATTATAGAACATTATATGGGAAAGATCCCTATTATAGATCGATGATTTGGGATGGATCATGGACGAGAGAACCCAACATGGTGTCAGGAACCACTTTGAGTTACCAGTGTCCTTATTTTTGGGTTTTTCATTTGACACTTGACACATACTATGGAATGACATATTTTTTTATTTACTTGGGATTTTGTTTCATATTCGGGTTCATCATGTGGTACTGATATGTTATTGATTATAGTATGATTCTAGTTATTGGTTACTTTCATTTGGTTATTGTTATTCTATTTTCTATATTTTATTACTCTGATAAAGAGGGTATATTGTCCCCATTTTTAATATTATACCATCACTCATAGTCAAAATCCTATAGAATATAGGGATTCATGCTTGAAGTCGTGTAACCGACTGGCTTGGGGAACCGATATGTGGCACTCAGTTTGGGACGTTACAAAGTGGTATAAAATCCCTATTTTATATTATTTTATTTTTTCTTACTATTTTGGAATGGTAGATATGATACTAGGAAGGGTCATTCCTTGGATATGAGATCATTCGTTGGAGTCATTAACTCATGTACTAGGAAAAATCCATGTACCTAGAGTGGGATTTTTTTTATTAGAGTTATCTATTAAAGTCAGATGTTATTTCACCTTGGGTGATGCACTTGTTGTGTGATGTGATTTTTGATTCTTATATTTTATGATATTTTACTTGTGGTCTGGTTATTAATAATAGTGGATTGTGCATGAATAATTCTAGAAAATCAATAAATATAGTGACAAGAATAATTTTTAGGAACACATGGAAAATCATGTTTTGGGTAAGGGTGAAATTGAAATATTTTTCCTTTATTGGGTAATTGAACAAAATATTGTGCCTGATATTGAACTGAAAGTTATAAAATGATGGAAATTTTGAATAATTGGGTGTTTAATGGAAAATTGGAAAAATATAATGTGTTTACCCTTGTTAACCATGACCTAGGTGTCGGATGGATAAAGGTAGTGATAGTTCCTTGGTTTTGACCATATATAGGGAAAGGGGGAATGACTTATCATGGATTTATGTGAATCCCTCTAGTTAACTATGTTAATGTTATAAAATGATTCCTAAGGTGTGTTTATAGAATTATAAAGATATTATTTCATATTGATATTTTGTGATAGGATGATAGAAGGATATGGTTTTAAATGATATTCTTGTACTGGAACATGAGGCACTGATAGTATTATTTAAAGGAGATGAAGATAAGTTCTATGAGAACATTTCTCACATCATTCATTTTATTGAGAGGGAACTAGAGTGGGATTTAAAGAGTATGTATGAAATTAAATAGAAGTTTTCGTTACAACACCTTATGATATTCATTGTAGAGTGTGGACTTGAGGTAGAAGAGTTCTGGATTGAGTCAATCTAGACTACACTCTACCATTTAAAGACTATTTCAAAGTAGAGGATCAAGTTTGTAGATTATATGTTATGAGGATAGATAAATTGATAATGTGATGTTAAGGCTCAGACAGGGATTGCTAATGTAATGTTATAGAAAAACTTCCAACAGACTTTCCTGGAGAACTTTTATCCAGAGGCACCAAGACATGAGAGGGAAGATGAGTTCATGTGGTTGACCCATGACAGTATGTCTGTGATAGAATTTTCTAATTTCTTTGTTGACTTGAAGATCTTTTACCTCATGCTAGTTGGGGATGAGACAACTATGACAAGGTGTTTCTAGGACAAACATAAATATAATATTAAATAATAGTTCAACATCATTCAGTTAAATAAGTTAGCTGAGGTGTGGATCGAGCTCTCATATCTGAGGGTAACCTGAAGAAGGTTTCCAGTTGAGGAAATATAGATTCTAATGAATGATCAAGAGGTATTTATTCCAAGAGTAGGAATTGTTTTTATGATAATTTTAACCAAAGTAATGGAAATAAGAGTGGTCAGGGGAGAGGAATATTTATTTACGATCTTACACAAGTGATTTTTGTTGGGTACTGGGACGGCACAGTGGAAGCCAGTGGGCTGAGAATTTAAAATATTATTCTTCACCAGAGTGACATAACCCTGTCAACTCCGGTGATCTTGTCTTCGTTTGGTCCAAGGATCTAGAAAGGTTTAAACAGAGCATTAAAATTAAACTGAACATGTACCTTTTTCGGAATTAGCGTGTGCAAGTCCGCTACTGGATGCCGGTGATAGTTGCTCGAAGACTCCGACATCGAACCCCTCTAGATCGTCCACACACGCCTTATGAATCTTCTCACATGCCATTCGTCACGATCCGGGAGCTAGAGCGGATCTTTGATGATCACTTTAGCACAACGACGATCACCACAAAGGAAGAAGCTTTAATCCGAGAAGGATGAACTTGAAGATCTTCCTTCGCTTGAGAGACTCTCTCTCTAGATTCCAGGAGGGGAGAGAAGCTCTAAATCTTGACACATTAATAGTATCCATGGGAGAGCCTCTCTATCACTTAAAAAGGGAGTGTTTAAAACACGTGGTATGGATTCCCGACCCACGTGCAATAGACGTCCTCTATACAAGTGATATAAATAATTATTTAGGACAAATAAAATTATTCCATAAATGATATTTATAATTTATCACTTACTTGTAATTTATAAATATATTACGTGATAAATTTGAGTCTTTAACTCAACTCATTCCTCCTGCTAATATTAAATGAACCTAGGATATTTAAATCCATTCGAATAATATTAATACTTGTATTTACTACATAACTTGTAAATACTAGTTATAAATAAATTCAAAGAATTATTTTAAACTTGAATAAATAATGAATTTATCTATTCATTGGTGATCCATAGAACATGGATAGTGCTCGGACCCATTGGCGGGGCCCACCAAGTTCTAAATTTCTATTCCTAGAATAGGGAAGATTCTCAAGGTGCTATTGTGTGTGACCCTCTAGGCCCTTACCTCAATAGTAGTGAATAATATCCACTGACCTAGAGCGGGGTCTAGCAACCCATCAAGGCCCTTATAGAGATAAGGAAAAGTCAAAGCAACGACTCCCTTCCTACAAACACGGCCCGTGTAATATAATCTCTTCATCCTCAATATCTCAATAAATCAGAATGCATACTAGTGTCATCATTTTTTATTTGCTTTATTTTGTTTGTTGATTTGTCCGGACGATCTTACCTTCCACTACCATGACCAAGGATTTAATGAAGGTGCAACCATCCTAATCAACCAGGCCTAAGATATCTCTTCTTGAACTCGGAAGCAACAAATCCTTTCTCGATCATTCAATCAATGCCATGTAATTAATAAAGTACCCAACACAAACTACCTCGCCATGACATAGTCACCATGGTTTTTTCCTTCCATCAAATGTACATAATTAAATGATATCCATTGACAATGTTCTCAAGTAAAAATACAGTTACACATGTCTATAGATAGGAACGACCAAAGACACATAAAACATGTGGTGTTCCTATTATGAGGGTCTGTCCTCATGATTTCAACTACTAGAGATCATAAAGTGCAAACTTCATGAGAAGAAGTCTCAATGCTTATGATCCCCCAGCACTTGATGGTTACACATCATCTATGTCTTTTCATAATGATGTAACTGGACCATAGGACGTTACATTAATATTACTTTCATGGCATCTCAAGGTTCTCATTATAGTCTGGGGTCTACTATAACCCTTTGATGCGACAGGTAATCTAAGGACATTGCCATAAAAAAAGTGGATGCAGAAGTATCTACACTATTATGGAAGGATAAACACATGTATTATAACAAACTGAATACATGTAGAAGCAATCAAATTACAAAACATGTTGGGTCTAGGGAACCCACTTTCAACACTCCCACTTAGACTAGAGCCAACTGTTAACATGTTTCAATCCGCTGGCTCTCACATGTGAATCATGCTTCTACTGAGAAATGGCTTTAGTCAGGGGGTCTATCATGTTGTCCCCCGTGGCTATTCTGCTAACTGTCACTTCACCTCTTCGATTAAAATATCTTAAGAGATGAAACTTCCGAAGAATATTTTTTGTTCTTTGGCGAGACCTGGGATCCTTTGAAAGAACCACTGTAGTAGTATTATCAAAATATAATGTCATAGGGTATACACTTCTAGGTACAACACCAATTTCTGAGATAAAGATGCATATCCAGACTGCTTCTTTTGCTGCATCGAAAGCCGCAATATATTTTGACTCTGCTATAGAATCAGCAACCATAGCTTGCTTCGAGCTTTTACAGCTCACTGCACCACAATTCAGGAAAAATATGTATCCTGACAGTGATTTAATATCATCATGACAAGTCTAGAAACTAGCATCAGTATATCCCCTCACAACTAGTTCCTCATCTACTCCATATACAAGGAACATATCCTTACTACGCCTCATGTACATTAGGATAGTTTTAATAGTTGTCCAATGCAACTCTCCTGGATTGTCTTGATATCTACCCACCATGCTTAACGCAAAGGCAACATCAAATCAAGTACATAGAAAGGCATACATGATAGAACCCACTATCGAAGCATAAGGGACTCTACTCATTCTTTCAATCTCCTCCTATGTTTGTGGACACATTTTCTTGGAGAGATTTACACCATGTGACACAGGTAACAATCCTCTCGTGGATTGTTCCATACAGTACCTTTTGAGCAACTTGTTAATATATGTACATTGACATAGACCAAGTAGCCTTTGAGATCTATCTCGATAGATCTTGATCCCTAGAATGTAGGATGCTTTGCCTAAGTCTTTCATGGAGAAGCATTCATTTAACCAAATCATAACTGACTGTAAGACTTGCACCTCGTTTCCCATAATTAATATGTCATCAACATATAATACTAGGAAAAATATGGCATTCCCTTCACCATTTTTATAGACACAAGGCTCTCTTTCATTTTTGATAAAACCAAAATATCTTATGGCCTCATAAAAACAAAAATTCCATGATCTTGATGCCTGCTTCAATCCATAAATGGATCTCTACAGCTTGCATACTTTATTGGCATTCTTTTACTTGGAAAACCCTTTGGGTTGAGTCATATAAACGTCTTCAACCAACTTCTCATTTAGAAAATAAGTTTTGACATCCATTTTCCAAATTTCATAATCATGAAAGGATGTTATTGCAAGCAATATTATGATGTATTTAATCATTTCTACTGGTGAGAAGATTTCATCACAGTCAATACCTTGATGTTCCCTGAAACCCTTTGCAACCAATCTTTCTTTAAAAGTATTATCCTCACCATCCATGTCCAACTTCTTCTTGAATACCCATTTTCATCCAATGGCCTTTACATCAGCTGGAGGGTCTACCAAAATCCAAACTTGATTTTTTTACATGGAATCCATCTCATAATTCATGGCTTTTTCCATTTAGTAGCTTATTTTCTTTCTAATACTTCCTTGAAGGTTATAGGTTCATCATCCTGAAGGACTAATGTGTCACCTTACTCGGTGACAAGAAAACCATAATGCTCTGGTTCTCTAACCTCCTGCGTAGACCTATGCAGTATCTGTGTCTCAAGAACAACTTCTTCTTCCACTTGCTCTTGTAGAGATTGTTCCTCTACCAAATCATGTGCATATGGAGCATTAACTTCATCTAAGTAAATATTTCTCCCACTATTGTCAATAGAAATTTTTTCCCTTTCTAGAAATGTGGAATATCTTGGCACAATGAACTTTCTATCTAAAGGGTTATACAGGTAATATCCTCTAGTTTCCTTAGGATAACCTATGAAGATTCACTTAGTACTTTTGGATGCTAATTTGTCACTTGGTAAAGTCTATAAAAATGCCTCTCACCCCAATACACTCATGTGTGTCATGTTGGGTTTATTTCCATACCATAACTGATATGGAATCCCTTCAAAAGATTTAGTTGGTACTCAGATAAGGGTAAATGCTTCTGTCTACAAGGAATATCCCCAAAAGGATAATCGAAGGGTTTCATGACTCATCATTAATCTAACCATGTCGTACAAGGTTCTATTACTCCTTTCACTAACACCATTCCATTGTGTTGAATAAGGAGGAGTGAATTGGGATAATATCCCACACTCCTTAAAGAGATCAATGAATTATTGGTTAAGATATTCTCCACCTCAGTCTGAGATAAGTGCTTTTATCTTCATACCAAGTTGGTATTCTACTTCATTTTGGTATTACTTAAATATCCGAAAGGAATCTGACTTATACTGAATTAAGTAGATATAGACATACCTACTATATTCTTCGGTAAATGTAATGAAATATAGAAAAACACCCTTTTACTCTACTGAAAATGGACCACATACATCAGTATGTATTAATTCCAGCACAGCATTGGCTATTTCTGCCTTTCCTGAGAATGTTGCTTTGGTCATCTTTCCTTGTAAACAAGATTGACATACATCTAAGGGTTCTAACTGTGCTGAGTCTATATACCCTTCTTTATGAAATTTTTGTAATCTCTTCTTGTTTACATGACCAAGAATGAATTGCCAAAGTGGGGTGTTATTTGAGTATTTTTGGTTGTTTTTTTCATTGATTTCCATTACTGAGTTTTCTAGTTCCAGCATATATAAACCATTGTTAAGATTTTCCATACCATAACATATGTTATCCCTATAAAAGAGACAACATTTATTTCCATACATGAAATAAAAACTCATAGTCTCTAGACTCAACACAGATATAATTTTTATGGTAACATAAGGTACATAATAGAAATTGTTTAAAACTAGAACCAAACCAGTTGGCAAGGTTAAGTGATAGTCTCCCACTGCCAAGGATGCCAGACTTGCACCATTTGCAGCACAGAGATCCACTTGACCGTTTTCAATCTTCTTGAACCTACTTGGTTCCTGTATGTGAATAAAAATGTGTGAGCCACATGCTGTATCCAATACCCAACTTATAGATAAAGATATATTGCATTCAATGAAAAAAATACTTGAAGTAGAAGCATCAGTCTGCTTCTTCTTCCCATCTCTTCAATTCTTCTTCCAGTGGCCTTTCTTGCCACATCCAAAGTAGACAGCTTCCTGCTCAATACTTTTCTTTTGAATCTTTGGCTTCTTTGTAGGACGATGCATTGGTTTATTTTTCCTTGACATGGCTTTATACCCCTTTTCCTTTCTCCTTTTCTTTCTTGTTCACTATAAGGACAGATGAATTTGTATTTTTTATATCCTTATCATCTTAGAGAACTAAAGACAAAAGTTACGGGAGTGACTTTGTCATATCATTCATATTATAATTAATAATAAAAGTTGAGAAGCTTGAAGGTAAAGAGGCAAGAATGAGATCCACTACTAGTTCTTGGTTCAGTTTGAAACCAAGGGATTAAAGTCTCTCAATATAACCAATCATCTTGAGTACGTGAGGACCGGCTTGATGCCCTTTTGGTAGCCTGCACTTATAAAGCGCACTTGAGATCTCATACCTTTCTTTCCTGGCCCTCTCCTCATAAAGTTCTTGGAGATTTGAAATCATCTTGTAGGCGTCCTCATCCTCATGCATTTTTTTTTTTGAAAATGGATTGACATGGATGAAAACATGATGCATTGTACATCAAGTGAATCATCTACATGCTTTCTCCATTTATCTTTTTACTCTTTGCTTTCTCCTTGAGGGGGCTCAGTAGGAATTGGGGATTCCAGCACATATAACTTCTTTTCTTGGCATAGTACTATGCGCAAGTGCCTATACCACTCCTGTAAGTTATTGTCGGTCAGGATATTTTCTTTATCCAAGATTGATCATAGTGATAAAGTACTTGTGGTGTTAGTGATATCCATTTTGAAAACATTTAGCAGCTAGTACTTTATCTTTATTAAATTTTGGCATTTATGATTAATAAATTATTATTATATCATTTTAATGTCTCTAACTATTTTAGAGAACCTTAATAGGACTCACTATTAGATTAAGAATACTCTATAGTTTATAATTCTAGTGGCAAGGATCCTCGAAACCTCCCTCGTAGTCTACAATCTAGGTCCACGCCACTACTTGGACGGTTTTAAGGATGGCACTAGATTGGACAACCACTTGTTCTTCTGTTTCCTTGTGTTGTTGAGTAAAGTCCCAGCTTTGGGAATCAAAACTTGATTCCCTCAACATCTTTCTTCTAAAGTGATATAAATTTAGCTAAGGCTAATCCTTGAATACTCACTTATGTTAAGTCGACCCATTTCTCTCATCAAAATGCCGTGGTAGTAAGACGAACTCTAAAATAATGCTGACGAGCACCCAAACAGTCGTTTTTGTTTAGATGTGAGAAATGGAAGACTTTTAGACTTAATAAATCTTTGAGGGATTTTTTATATTTATTGATGAATATATTCCTTTCTATTTATTATGTTCGAACTGGGTTGTCGTTCTCACAACTGAACATGCAATAGAATAAAATTCACCACCTCTTTATGCATTTTTTCTTGTTTAATATTCTATGTGATCAGGAAATAATCATGCAGATGCATAAAATAATAAACTATGCATAAGGTAAATCTTGAAATCCGACTGGTCGTGATTATTCTCTAAAGATCGATCCATAACGGATCAATCTTGACCTAGGGGCATCGATACCTGAGTCCTGACTTGACTCACGTCGCAGCTTGCACAGTGTAAAGCACTTAGCTCCCGTATGGTTTACCGCCTTGTCTTGGCAGGGTCTACGTCTAGAATCGTCATTTAATTAAAAATGTACTCTCACACAGGCAAGGGGGACTAGGGGTACAAATTACATCTCATGAAATAGACACGCATGCCCTTATACATATTTGAATCAAAAAGATGATTCATAGACCTTGATTTATCTAATTAATTATTACAATCCTTGCACGATTTGAATAAATAATTAAATTAATAAATAAATACCATACATACATAGTTTGGTCACTTGCTCAAGACCAGTCGGGGTAAAATATGCACAAGAAAAATAAATTGCAATAAATTTAAATAATGCGAGGGTATTCTAATAAATTAAATGAATTTGATTAAATTGAGATAATTTATTTTATCTGTTCCATTTTTTTAATTTAATTTTAATTCCAAATATTAAATTAAACCATTAATTTAATTCTAAACATAAATTAAATTAACATTTGAGATTGAAATAATTTAACACCAAATTAACTCTAATTAATTTAATAAAAAAACTAAATTAATTAAAATTAATTTAAAGAGGGGATACCTCTAGCCCGGGAGTCTGGCGGGACTGCGAACCACTACGGAGTGTCATCCAAGAGCAGAGCCAATTACGGCGTGATAGCGGCATGACAACTGAGTGACTACGGGGTGACCGATCTATCTAGTTACTCCCGCGGTGGCAGAACTTCCGGCGAGGTCCGAATGGAGTGGGAGGTGGCCGGGAAGAAAACCAACCAGCTACTTGGCTGGCAACCCGCTGCTCCGGTGAGCCGGCAAGGCAGTAGCCCGATCTGGAATGGCCTGGACCAACGCGACCAGGACCGGCGGCGACCAGCGCAGTTCGGTTCGGCATAGCCCGGGGCAGTGCAGGCAAGCGGGAAGGGGACCGGCGGGCTCTATCTGGCAGGGGTTCGGGAGCGTCGTGGCCAAGGGGTATGGCTCTGGTAGAGGCGGTGGTCTGAGGTGGCCGGTGATCTTGGGGCAGCGTGTAGAGGACCGGCAGGTGGCGCGCGAGCAGGCAACCCGGTGGGGTGGCAGGCAGCAGGGCTAGTGTTTCTCCCTAAGGAGAGAACCCTCTTCACCGCATGAAGAAGGATACCACTTTGGGGTCTCCCAATTCCTTTTTTGTATTTTATTTTATTTACTTAGACTAAAAGGCCACCGATTTTGTTTTTTTAAAGCATGAAAACCCCAAATTGGGGTATTGGCCTTAGTCTCCCTCCCCTTTCTTTCTTTCTTTTTTTATTAAAAATATTTTCCACACATCTTTGTCGAAAAATATTTTATAATATAATATTTTATTATAAAATATTTTATTATATTTTATAATAATAATAAATTATATTTTATGTTAATTCTCAATTTGAGATAAACATCAATTGAACAATAAACATGACGTCGATCTGATTAAAACTTTTAAATGATCGTAACTTGATCATTTGAAAACGAAATGACATGCGGTAAGATCCGAATGAATTGTTTGAACACCCTGCAATTAAATTTAATGAATCTTAATTTATATGACTCATAAAAACCTTTCTCTCCCTCTGATTCCACTATTGGGTGGAGGGCGCAGCGGAAGCCGATGGGCCAGGAATTTAAAATTTTCTACTTCCCCAGAGTGACATAACCCTATCAACTCTGGTAATCTTGTCTCGTTTTGGTCCAAGGATCTCGCAAGGTTTAAATAGAGCATGAAAATTAAACTTAACATCTACCTAGTTTAGAATTAGAGTGTTCAAGTCTTCCATTGGATGCCGGTGATCGTTGCTTGAAGACTCTGACGTCGACGCCCTCTAGATCGTCCACACACACCTTATGAATCTACTCGCCTGTCGTTCGTCAAGATCTGGGTGCTAGCGCGGATCTTCAATGATCACTTCAGTGCAAAAACAATCACCACAAAGGAAAAAGCTTCAATCTGAGAAGGATGAACTTGAAGATCTTCCTTCACTTGAGATACTCTCTCTCTAGATTCCAGGAGGGGAGAGAAGTTCTCAATCTTGACACGTGAATAGTATATGTGGGAGAGACTCTCTCTCACTTATATAGGGAGTGTTTAAAACACACGGTATGGATTTTGGGCCCCCATGTAATAGACGTTCGCTATATAAGTGATATAAATAATTATTTATGACAATTAATATTATTCCATAAATCATATTTATAATTTATCACATAATTATAATATATAAATATATTACATGATAAATTTGAGTCCTTAACTCAACTCATTCCTCCTACTAATATTAAACGAACCTCGAATATTTAAATCCATTCGAATAATATTAATACTTGTATTTACTATATACTTGTAAATACATGTTATAAATAAATTCAATGAATTATTCTAAACTTGAATAATTAATGAATTTATTTATTCTTTGGTGATCCATAGAACATGGATAGTTCTCAGACCCTTTAGAGAGCCCCACCAAGTTTGAAATTCCTATTCCAAGAATAGGGAATATTTTCAAGGCGCTATTGTGTGTGACCCTCTAGGCCCTTACCTCAATAGTAGTGAATATTATCCACTGACCTAGAGTGGGGTCTAGAAACACATAGAGGCCCCCATAGAGATAAGGCAAAGTCAAAGCAATGAATTCCTTCTTACGAACATAGTCCGGGTAATATAATCTATTTGTCATAGATATCCCAATAAATTAGAATGCATACTAGTGTTATCATTCTTTATTTAGTTTATTTTGTTTTTTTATTTTTCCATACATTTTTACCTTCTACTACCATGGCCATGGATTTAAAGATGGTGCAACCATCCTAATCAACCAGGCCCGAGATATCTCTTCCAGAACTCAGAGGAAAAAAATCATTTCTCAATCATTCAATCAATTCCATGACATTAATGACATACCAAATAAAAACTAACTCTCTATGACTTAGTCACTATGGTTTTCACCTTGCATCAAATGTACATAATTAAATGAAATCCATTGACAATGTTCTCAACTCAAAAGACCATTACACATGTCTGTAGATAAGAATGAACAATGACACCTAAAACATTTGGTGTTCCTATTATATGGGTCTGTCATCATGATCTCAACTTCTAGAGATCATCAAGTGCGAACTTCATGAGAAGAAATCTCAATGCTTATGAGACCCCATCACCTGATGGTCACACATCATCTGTATCCTTTCAGAATGATGTAACTGGACCATAGGACGTTACATTAAGATTATTGTCATGGCATCTCAGGGTTCTCATTATATTCTAGGATCTACTATAACCCTTTGATGCGACAGGTAATCTAAGGACATTTCCATAAACAAAGTTGATGTAGAAGTATCTACACTATTATGGCAAGATAAACAAATGTATTATAACAAACTGAATACATGTAGTGGCAATCAATGTACACAACATGTTGGGTCTAGGGAGCCCACTTTCAACAATTTTCTTCTAGTGTGGTTGTTTTTTCCACTTCATAGAAATTGTCCCTATCCACCGATAATGTTTCGAGATTTCAGCAGGATTGGATATCTACAACAGTTATACAGAAAACCTTGAAAGATGGGTAGTGATGGATGAGCTAGGAAGTACCAGAGTGTAATAAGGGGATATTCTACACCATATCTATATGGATAAAATAGTTATACTAAATGTGGTGGTAGAGGTAGTAGACATGGTAATTCTTGGGAATATTATTTTTATCAACAAAGTGGTGCATCTCAGTGTACTCATACTACAACACATTGAAGAGGTGCATGACAGTTTCATGCCATTCAGCCTACACTGGTAGACATTGGGGCCAGACCATTGATAGTTATAGGTACTATTCTTATAGATTCTATTTTTTCTAGTGCCTTATTTGATATTAGTGCCACCCATTCCATTATATCTACACAACTACTGAATGGTTTAAAACTAATAATTGATTTTTTGAGTGGGGTGATGACCATAGATACACTATTGGGAGTCCAGCCGAGGGATATTTGTTTACGAAAGGGGTGTTCTCTCGAGGTTTGGTAGTATAGTTTTCCATAGGATTTTTTTACATCATAGAAATGTCAGGATTTGACCTAATTATGAGGATGGACTAGTTAATGTCATACCAAGTCCACATAGATTGTTACCACATGAGAGTGAATTTTACATCTCTTTAGATAAATAATTATGTTCTTTATTTAGAGTTCAATATATAGTCAGTCTATATAGGGAAAATTAATTAACAACCATGGGAGATCACCTCCATGGTTTCATGTCTATTTCAGGATGATGGGGGTGTGAAGTGGGATGTCTTTCCACCCGTAGTAGACTGGTTTGAGGATGTGTTCCCTGTTAACTTCTCAGTGTTTCAACCATAGAGGGATGTTGAGTTTACGATTGAGCTCTTTCTATGTGATAATCTAGTTCCCAATATATGTTATATAATAGAACCAAGAAAGCTCCAATATATTAAGTCCCAACTATAAGAGATGATGGAAAAGGTTATATCTATATGATTATGTCTCATTGGTCTTCTCTAGCATTATTTGAAAAAAAAGGATGATGCGAGCTTGTAATTGTGTGTTGATTAATGAATGTTAAATCGGATGACTTTGAATGCCTGGTATCCTCTTCCATGTATTAAAGTATAATTTGAATAGTGATGGAAGCTTGTGTTTTCCCCAAGATTAACTTGTGATTAGGGTATCATCAGTTGAGATTTATTCCTTATAACATACATTGGCCTCCTTTAAAAATTTGGTATGGCTTTTAGGAGTTTGTTGTGATGTGGTTCGAGTTGAAAAATTATCATGATGTGTTTATGGACTTGATGAACCGAATCTTACACCCATACCTAGATCATTTTTTTATTGTATCCGTAGATGACGTCATGGTGTATTCTAATAATCAGGATGATCATCCGAACATCTTGGCATTGATATGAGTATACTATGAGAGAATTGGATATAGTACAATCTATCTAAGAGTTATTTTTTGATTGGTCGTGTGAATTTATTAGGTCACATCGTCTCAGTGGAAGGTGTGTCAGTGGACCCAGAGAAGGTGAAATCAATTTTTTATTGGGATCATCACATGAATGTCTTTGATATCAATAGTTTTCTAGTATTAGTAAGTTATCATTATAGGTTCATCCATGTATTTTTATATTTGGAAGAACCACTTTCGGGTTTGACCAAGATGGGTATAATGCTTGATTATATGGATCACATGATAATGATTTCCTGGATTTGATGAATCGCATAAATACAACAATAATATTGTTCTTACATGATCCAGTTTAGGGGTATACACTTTTCTCTAAGTCTTTTGGGTTTAGGATTAGAGTACTGTTGATGTAGGGAGATCGATTTGTGGTGTATGGGTCACAATTTTTGAGGCCACATGAATAGAACTACCCTACACATGACCTCAAATTATATTTTTTGGTTTATGATTTGATGTTTTGGAGACATTATCTATTAGGTGAAAAGTTTAATATGTATACTAATAAAAAGATATTAAAGTATATCTTATCCCCTAGAAATTTTAATCTCTTGTAGTAGAGGTTGGTTGAGTATATATAGTCATTTGATCTTGAGCTAGTGTATACGCATGGGAAGGGAAACAGTGTTGCTGACACTCAAATAAATAAAACACATAATTAGTAAGTGTGATAGTTTAGATCTTACTGGAAGATGATGAATTCTTTAGAATATATCCATGATGTGGTTCTTGAGGTTTTGGAGCATATGAATCTTGTATCAATTTCTATGCAGTCTACACCTTTGAGTCGGATCAGAGAAAGGCAGTATGTGGATCTAGAATTATTTTCCTTAAAAGGAAGCCTTGATGGTGGTGATTAACCTTTAGATTGAACTATAGATTATTATGATATTATATATGTCAGAAATAGAGTTTTTATGTCTATTAGTATGTAGGTAGAGCTATGTATGAATCCCATGCCTAACGTGGGATGTACATTCGTGTTTGAAAAAAATGAAAAGTGAATTATCTCGACAGTACTGTTGGTCGAACATGAAAAATTAAATTTTAGTGTTCGTGACATGATTCTACACCTTTCAAAAGGTGAAGACCAATAAAAAACAACATAATGATTTACTACTATAATTTCCCATTCCAAAATAGAAGTGAGATAGCGTTACCGTGGATTTTGTTGTGGGTCTCTCAAGCCCAAACCATATGAATAATGATATTTGGGTGATTTTGGATAGTTTGACAAAGGTAGAACATTTCTTTCATGTTTGGGAGACTTTCTATGTGTATTAGTTAGGAGAAAAATATGTTCGGGAGAAAAATAATATACACAGGGTTCCACATAGTATATTTTTAGACCATGATTCACATTTTACTTCATGATTATAGAAGGGATTGTAGAAGGTTCTTTGAATATAGGTATTATTTTGTACAGAATTATACCCATTGATAGATGTGATGTCTGAACAAACTATATAGGTTCTTGAGGATATTTTATGAGAATGTGTCATATACTAGGCTGTGTCTTTGGAGAAGCACATAGAACATGTGGATTTCAACTATAAAAATTGTTGTGAGGAAACTATTTAAATGGATCCATATGATTCTATTTATGTTAGGCTATACATATCACCTCTATGTTGGATGGAGCTAAGTGAGTGAGATTTTTTGGGACTGAGTGTCATGCATGAGATATCACAGTAGGTTCAGCTGATTTGGAAACATATGGATGTGGCTCAGAGTTTAAAAAAATTGTATACTAATAGACTTTGATGACCCCTTGTGTTTACAGTGGGTGATCATGTATTCCATTAGGTGTTTCCTATATTAGGTCACCATAGGATTCAGTGGCAGGTCATGTTGGTTTCTATATTCGTTAGACTATTTGAGGTTGTGGATATAATTGGGTTGGTAGTGTACCAATGGGATCTTCCACTAATTTATTATGATATGAATAATTTTTTTTCATGTGTCATAACTTTGGTTGTATCTCACTGACCATTATCATGTGAAAATTTGGATGATGCTGAGCTTGAGGCCAATTAATCTTTTGAAGAGCATTCAATATGTGTGTTGGATTTCAGTGAAAAAGTATTGTGGGGAAAGATCGTACTGATTTTTCATATATTGTGGGAATAAGGGAATGTTTTGGAGGAAACATGGGAGATAGAAATAAATATGTGGGATCACTTTCCCAATCTTCTTAACTTAGAATCTTAGATATTTTTGGGTTTATAGCTCAAGGAAAAGTTTTTATAACGTGAAAAGATTGTACTATCTCAACCTTTTATAGAGATATCTCTAGTTGTTTTCCAGTACACCTTTTCTTTTTTTTGAGTATATATTGTTTGGGTTTTATCATGGATATGATTGGGTGAAATTTTGTATATTCCCAACGGGTTTTTGGATAGTGCATAGTTGGCTCACAGTTTTCCCAAATAGTGTGCCCTACCCGAGAAGACTATGAAACCCCATAGAGAGGGGGATTTTAATGTTGGAACATATTTTAGAAAACTATGATCCCTCTTAGTAGTAATTTTTTGATTCCCTGGGAATAGGTGCATGATTAGTTTCATGGTTAGACCAAACAATGCACCCCATACTGGAAACATTGAAAATAGAAAATTAAACTCCCAAAAAAATTGTTTTAACATTCCTGAACCCCTCAGGCTTAAACATATTTCAACCCAAAAAAACCCAAAAAATATATCTCATTTTTCAAGTCTTATAAATAGAATAAAAAAATTTTCACTCTTATATTGATGAATCAAAAGTCAGATTGAAGAATATAAACCTCTCTGAGTAGGATATTTTCATCATGATTGGTTTTCTCCCTCTCTTTGGTCTTTATCCAATCCTTTGAAGGGATATTTCCCTATGTTAGTAATGGATATAGATCTGGATTTTCATGGATATAATCCATTTGATCTTGGATCTAGGTTTTGTATCTTGGTCTTGTTCTTTGTCTTGATCTTAGTTATTTCTCTTGAATTGGGGATTTCCATTGGTGAGCATTCCTCAAAGGTCTTCAGTTAGGTGGTGAAAATTCAATTCTAATAGTCTGGAATTCCAATTGCATGTATGTGTTGTGAAATTTCAATTAGCATGTTTGGAAATAGAATCTTGAATTTAATAAAGCGGTTTTCACTTAATGTATGGAATCCTTGAATTGATTAATTGATTTTACATGTGATTACAAAATGATTTGAATTGGTAAAATTGAATTTGGTAATTGTGACTATGCAATTGGTGAATAATGGAACATTAAATTGATTGATTAATGAGTTCATTAAAATTGGTTAATTAATTGGATTTTTTAATTGGTAAATTGATTGGATTGTGGATTTGATTAAATAATTGAATGTGGAATTCATTGATTAATGGAAAAAATGTATTTTTATATTAATCTTGAGGGGTTAATAAATTATATGGTTAAATGTTTACATTTGGTTTTATATTTATTTTTTCATATTATACCATGTGATTTAGAAAGAGAATTATGATTTTTATGATAAATTTATAAGGTATACTTCAATGATGATGTTTTACGAGAAGGTTAATGATGCATATCCATGATTTATATAAAATTTTGAATTGTATGATATTGTGATAATTGTGGTATATGTGATTTTGAGGTGTGGGATAGGGATTGTGGATATAAATACCCATATGTTTTGTGAGTGTCAAATAGGGACTCAGGCTCAAAATACCCATGTGATATTGAGGTGTGGGATAGAGATTGAGGATCAAAATACCCATATGAGATAAAGAGTGTGAGAAGATTAATATGGAACCAAATACCCATGTTATATTGAGTTATGGGATAGGGAAAGAGTCTCTAAATACCAACAGGGTGTTAGACACAACATTCTATTCCCATGATATTGGAATTGGACTATGGTTCTAATTAGATTTTATATGATTTTATATGAAATTATAAACGGTGGTCATGGTATTGTGATACAAGATATCCCTTAGGGATATTTTAGACACCATTACAGGCCAAAGCAGGTAGTGTGGGTAAGATTGAGATCTCGGGAAATGATGTGGTTAATTAAAGAAAAATTAAATTTGATAAATATTTACATTATGAATTGTACTTTATTATTTATAAAAATTCATACATTGTTATTGATCAAATATTTTTTTAGATGACATTGGTGGTGGTATATTAAGTTGTACTCACACCCTACTCGGGGTACTTGATCAGTAATCGAATGGAATTCATGATTTTAAAATATGATATGGGAAAGAACCCTATGTTAGATGGATAATTTGGTATAGATCCTGGATGAGGGAACCAAACATGGTTTCATGATCCTCTTGGAGTAGTTTGTGTCTTTATTTTTTGGGTTTTTATTTTACACTTAACATGTACTATGGCATGAAATATTTTGTTCTTTAGTTGGGATTTTTTTTCCTATTTTTGTTCATCATGTGATGCTAATCTATTATTGATTATAGTATGATTCTGGTTATTTTTTATTATCATTTGGTTATTTTTTCTATTTCCATTATTCTATTACTATAATAAAGATGATATAGTCTGCCCATGTATAATTTTAGACCCTCACTACTACTTGATAGTCTATATAATACGGGGAGGTGCATTTGAGGTCATGTAATAAACCAGCTTGGGCACTGGTATGTTTCACCCGGGTCGGGACGTTACAAATAAAGGACTTTATTTTATATTCTGAAACTCTATTATGGATTTATAGATATGTCCATGAAATCTTTCCTCGAAAAATACTAATTACTATATTGTTTAATGTTATTTACTAATACAGTGTATTTATAATTAAACTATACAATGTGATTACACTATATTATTGTAAATTCAATTTTTTGATTAATGTATGATTTTATCCCATAGTGGAGGGTGATTTGGAATTTAAAATCACTCTAGTAAGACAAAAATTCCTAAAAAATGCAGAAAAATGTGTTGTGATAGATTCATTGGTCACATAAAAGTTATATATATGTACCAAAGTTAATGGAATAAAATCCCACATAAATAGATTCTATATAATGAGGCAATTCATTCATTTTATGGTCATGTCATTGAGAATGAATCAATTTTTTTAAAGTCATGAATCCAAGACCAGAGTGGTTTCTTTTATAGTTGTGTGGACATGTCTAATGGAGAGCCTTTTAATATTGTAAAACCAGGTCAAATAAAAATTAATTATTATCATTAAAATATAACAAATGTTGTGCCTGTTAAAGACATGGAATAAGACTAATTCCATTCAGTTTAGAGTTAATTATGGTGGACTACTGGGTGAATGGTTTTTAGAAAAAGACTAGTGTGTGACTTTTGTATAAGTTTTTATTTCTGGTTTAACCTGAAATACAATTATTATAGAAAAATGGTTTCAATTTAATAAATTATTTTTATTAATTATACATAGAGAGGATAGCCACATACTTGATCTTAGAGAAATACCCTGGGTTTCACTAAAATGTGGGATCCTTATTATCAAGGGAATACATTATTTAATTTTCCATGAGGACCTACAATTTGGTAGGAAAACCTGAGGGGAGATCAATTAAGGGATAAGATATTACCATTTTCAAATTAAAACATGATTATTGTAGCAACATTAATATGGAATGTGACATGATCATGTGTATTGATAGGTCATGTTTTAGTCTTGGGTAATGTTGTATGTTTTAGTGGTAGAACTAAGTGAATGGGTTTTAATAATTTTCTAGTATCTTAGAGTGTGAAAGGGTGTAGCATTCCCAAAATGGGAGTCTTTTGAAAATGAATCTCCCAAGTGGTCCACTGAAAGATGAAGGAGATATTCTTTGAAGTGAAAATCCTGGGATTCATAGTGTATCAACATAAAAGGCTTAGAGTTTCTACATTAGGATTATCCTAGTTGGATGGTGTGACTTGGTAAAACCTCGAGGAATGAAAATTACTCTAGTTTTGGGAAACCTAGGTGTCACTTTTCACAACCTAGTTCATTAGTAAGGAAACTCCCCATGCATTCCTCCACTAGATAATGAGCTAGAAACCATCTCGGAGGTATCTGCACAATATGAATAGAATTACCATTAATAAACCTTCCAACTGCTATAAAACATCAACATCTACCATGACATACATATAATATAAAAATGAATAATGACATAACATATTCACACACACACATAACTACATCAGAATATAAAGTGAAATTGTATAAATTTATCACTAGGTATACTATCACATCCATAAATATTGTTTACTTGATCATAGACAATGAAATAGTGGCCTTCATAATGAGATCACTACTTCACCAGCTATCTATATAGGTCATCTATCTCCTTGATCAATGACCATAAATTTCCAAAATATATTGATATTCGTGGACACAATGTGACCAACACAAAATTTCTCATATAGGGGTTAGTATAACAATATCAATCATGGTTTTCCCAAGTAGTTAGTCAACTCCATAAACATATAGTGTCCATTTTCATAAATCATAGGTAAATTTTATAAAAGCCCACAACATCAGATTTTATCACCATACATATCTATGATTAAATAGGATAATTCCTTCTAAATCCACTTTTATATAGAGTGATGAATAAAATTATTTCGCATCATGGAAAAAACAATCATATATCACAACTAATAAATGATTCCCCACCCAATAATTCACCCTAGAAACGCCAATAATGAGATGCTAGAGGAAATACATGTCTCCACCTATCATAGAAATTCTAGAGGGAAAAAATCTTTATCTATCTATAAATTTCTAATTGAAATATGTCCCTATAATTGGAGAAAATATGAATATTCAAATGTAGAAAAGTAGACATATTCAGATGCTAAGGTAAATATACACATTGATGGCCTAATATGTATAGTAGATTACTGGACTAAATAAAAACCTCTTGGGTAGAATCTATATATTTGGTTCTATAAATAATAGAGAACTGGGTAAGAGGTAAAGATAATATTGAGTGCCATAATGTATACCTCGACCCCATAGTAATGGGTGAGGAAGAGAATCCGTATTGAAGAAAATTATTATCCCTCAAATTATCATGTCTATAATACTAGATGATTTTCTCATATCCACACTTCCCAACAATCATGATCTCATATCAGTGGTACTATAAAAACTACCCATCTCCATCTATATAGAACAAGATATGTTGTAATAACTAATCATATGTAACTATTTCATAGAAGTATTTGACAAATATCTTCCTAGAAAAGTGGAGGAGTACTGGTATATAAATTTATATTTAATCATTGATCCCTACCATGGTCAAGGTGTAAGATAGGGTGTAGCCATTTTCATCATGCACTATCTCTATAAATATGGTGAGTGTAAACTATATTCATCACTATAATTATTTCTCCATTGATATCTATAAAATTTAGGCTACATAACATCTCAGAATAAATGAGTACATGAAATAAATTGCAATTAGGGATTTCTCTATCCATCTCACAAGACATATCATATAGAACCCTATCTACTACATCACAATCAGTGGGTTTTCTTGGACCCAGCTCAGATAATGATAATAAGAATTCAATAATATATAGATATTATTTGTTGAATATTACCATTACGCACATCATAATAAAATCGATGCTACTTTCCAATTGATCATATTTTGTTGTAATTAAATCCATTATGGTTTTCTATATTCACATATCATCACATGGTTGCAATAATAACTAAATAATGATAATATATTTAATTAAATTATTTATCTTTGCACATCAGATCTTGGAAAATTCCACTTCCTTGAATTAGAGTCCATATACATCATCTCATGTAACCTAGTTTACTCCACTACCTTATCCAACGATTCTCATTTATCTCAACAATAATTATCATAATGATTATACTATCTTAGATTCTAGTGTTCATGTCACAATTAATTATTATATTTCATTGATTACAATCCATTCCTTGTACACCTCTATTTCCACAGAGATCCATTCCTAACAACACATTCAAATAAGTTACCACTTCTTAGTAACACCACTTCCTTCATTTAAGAAGTTATATCACATTATTCCTTCCTTATTAGAAATGAAATTCCATTTAAAAAATCCTTTTCATTCTATTTCATTATTACCATTTATCCAGATCATATGTGATCGACATCTTGAATTCATTATTTCATAATGAATTTTTTTATCAATAAGTATTTCAAAATAAATTTATGAAGAATCATTTTAAAATTTTATGGTCTAATTTTATATTTTACCAATCATAGTAACAAGTTTATTATCAACAAACATTGACCATCTATTATGGTTGTATACATCATCAAGCTATGTAATATATGATTCTCAAAATATTATCCTGAATACTTCTTAATTTACTATTATTGTTCAATAATACTATTTATATAATCAACTCATGAAAATATCAACATCCTGATCAATAATTTAATAGTTCATTGAATTCATTCCACTTAATAATTTAATATTAAATAATCGTACATGATAATTAATTCTTACAATTTGTTTATAAAATTTAAATTTTTATTATATTTATAATAATAATTTTCAGTCTAATTTCATTATCAAACACTTAATCCATGAATTTAATATTATCGAAATTACCAAAACTTTGATCAAATAGGTCTAGGTTGTCCTAGAGGCTCTAAATGTTTTTACAGTTCCCAAATTGGAGACTTAATTAAACCTCACACTCTCCTAAAGTTCTCATCCAAACATATGGTGCCACATGTCACCACGAAATTCCTTATACATGTGGATCACATGTAACTTGCTTCATAGACATTAGATCGATTCTCCCCTTTGATCAAATTGATTTTGGCCTATCCTTGAATTCCACATCCTTTGATGTTAAATAATAATAATAAAAAATCCATGATGGGATGAATTGTGATCACTTTCAATCATTTTCCTTCACCTTAAGTAACTTACTCATAATGATTGGATAGTCGTGGTCCTCCAACTTTTCTTGTCGCATCACCCTGGATAGTGATGGCATGACATGCTCGATGATGTTCAATCATTTGATAAAATGACCGATAAAATTTCATTCTCCATCCATGTTTTACTTATAGAAAAATATTATTAGGGCTACATGACCTTATATCGGTTATCCAACCAAATATTTAACAACCCATTTTTCCTTATCCATCCTCAATGGTGAAAACCAATGTCAACTATTGTCTTTGTAATTTGACGTCTAATAACTTTACCAAACCCTACAAAATTTCATTATATAAGAAATTATGATCCACTAATTCAATATCCAGCCTTTCATTTTAAGGATTTGAACCATAACCTCCTCAAATATTAGCGAAATGTCTAACAAGACCTGAATTTCTCTCTCAAATATCTCCCATTATACAATTATGATTGGAGTGATTCTAATGGGGTTATACTATTACAATTAAGATATTTCTAATGAAATATAGTGGGGTTCGTGTATCAATCAAATTAAAAGGTGTTGGTTAGAGTAGATTACTCAAGAGGGGGTGAATTGAGCATCTATACAAATTTCTGTTTAAAAAAGGTATTCCTAAAAAGATTTCCCCTACAAGTTAAGTTCATCCCAGTTAATCAAAGTAATATGGTTATAAGGTTTGACTATTTAAATAGCTTCTTAGAAGATTTATTAATTCACAGTAATAAGAATAGTAGTTATTAATATTGCTTTTGAAGTTATTCTACTAAGAAAAAATAGTTATAAATTCTATCCAAGATTAACTATCAAAGTGGTTTTAGTGATTTCTATGTTATATAGTAAAGTAGTAAAAATAGAGAAAACTAAAGTAGGGAGTGGGTATAAAAACAAGTGGTTCAGTCTCAAGACAAGACCTTATCCACTTCACTTGGTGATCACCTGCCACCAAGCAGTTTATATAAAATAAACTTGATCCACACCCTGGATTGGGGTTAAACAACAGTACAGAGGACTGTACAGGCCACATAGGGACCTCTTCCACAGTTTTCGTGGGTATAAATAACCAGGCCACACAGGGACCTCTTCCACACTTATCAGTGGGTATACACAAGAGTAAATATATGTTTGAGTTAGGATATCGTGTATCCTTCAGTTTAATGCAGGAGATAGAGTGTGTTGTTATACAGGTACACACCTTGCTCTAAAGGTAATAAACCGATACACAGAAGAGAAGAAATATAGAGATGGGTCTCGAAGTGCTCTGAGTGTTAGTCTTTGCAGCTCTAGACTTCTTGAGATGGAGAATATTCATATCTCGATTCCTCGTCCATAAAACATAGTTTCGTGTTTTATCTTGTGTTATTCGTGAGGTTTTGAAAATGTGAAGATGTTCTCTGGATTCTAGTGTACTTCATGTGTTCTTCAGTAGAGTATGGTGACATGCATGTTACAATCCTTCACACTCCTCTCAGTGTTCTTCACTGTCGTGCTCACTACCTTTTTTTTCATTCAGTATATCACACGCTATATGTTATTTTGTGCTCCACTCCTCTTTTATCTTGGATTTCATGTGTTGGAGTCGACATGTTGCATGGATACCACACCTCGTACCTCGTACTGTCAGTTGATATGTCTACCAAGAAACATTAAATATGTCAATTTATTTAAAATCTTCAAATATGACTATTGGAGATTAAAATAAAAAATGAAAAAATAACATATTAAGAAACGGTACCACAGTATGTCATGGAAATGGGGTCTTGTTGAACCGGTGTTTGGATTGGTCATGGTGTCTTCTTCTCGGTGTCTGATAGTCAAGGTTTTTGGTCACAGTGTCTCATCTTTCACAGTTTCTCATCCTTTACGGTGTCTGGTCCTTCATGGTGTATGGTTCTTCATGGTCTCTGGTCCTCCAGGGTGTCTGGTCCTTCACAATGTCTGGTCCTTCACAGTGTCTGGTCCTTCACGGTGTCTGGTCATTCACGGTGTCTAGTTTACTTTTCCAAAAGGACATAACCATTGTAAAAATCACGATGTCTCAGTCTTTACAAAATAACTATATTCAGACTTACACAATGATGATCATAGAATGGATTAGACTTAATCATTTGTCAAAGAAGGTATTATAATATTAAATCAAAGATAGTATAATGTAATTAAACTGAATGTAGAGTAATTAAGAACATGATAGGCTCTTCTTAAATCATGAAAGTATTAAAATAGTAATACCCATGATTTGATATAATTTAAATGATTTACCCAGGTTTGAATAGGATTTGTGATCATTAAAACATGATTAATACATGAGGAGTCCAACAAAATGTTTTAAACATATTTATGACATTATTCTTAAAATTATCAATAACATTACTCAAAATCCATTTTTTGTATTTTCTCAATTCTAAAGGCATTGAATTCATTTTCAAATTGAAACAACATACTAAAATTTCTTTCCTATTTTAATTGGTTTGATAAAAATAGAAAGAAGACAAATTGGGGATCAAAATAAAATGCCATA
Source organism: Viscum album (assembly GCA_963277665.1). Taxonomy (NCBI): domain Eukaryota; kingdom Viridiplantae; phylum Streptophyta; class Magnoliopsida; order Santalales; family Viscaceae; genus Viscum; species Viscum album. Next base: position 359,668,128 of record OY728164.1, on the reverse strand, counting down.
TCAAATATCCACACACATATTAATGCTATGATGATCCTCTACAAATGAATATTTGATCCTCAGTGACTACTCCCTCCATGGTGGAAACCTCTTTCATTATCCCCATATCTCCCCTTGATTTACTCATTAATATTCTTATATATGGGGGATATAGATACATTTAATGACAAGTTCATTAGTATTTATATTAATAATTAATTAAATATTACTTAGTTACCATAATACACAACAATGATCATATACCAAAATTACACAACCTCCACTCTAGGGTAAACATCCCACTCCAGAATCAATAATGTAGTTTGGTTCCTAATGAGACACCTCGAATTAGGTGAATTTAATATTTCTATTCTTTTGTGTAAATATTAATTTTTTTAATAGACATTATTGTGACTTCTTATCCAAATGAACTATGAACTTAATTTAATTAAATATAGTGCTAAAATGTTCAATAAAACTGATTTGAACATAATATTTTAAACCCAAGTAATATCACTATTGTGTGAACACCTAAGATATTATATCCACCCCAAATTAAAAAATTTCATACTTGAATAAAAAAAATCACATATGACCCAATCATCATATTTATAAACTTTATATCCTGGGATGAGGAACAATCAAACATATATTAACATATATATGGAAAATAAATACTATCTATATTCAACCATAAATATTTCATGAGTACCCACAACCTCAAGAAGATATAAAAAACACATATCACCTCACTAATATATCTTGATCAAGGGTTACCTTTAAGAAAAATGTAGTTTCCAAAATGAACTTAAGATAATCAGCACATTTTCGACAACAATACCCATAACAGGGTATCTCCATAAAAAATCAAATAAAACAATACCATCAAAAAACCAAATAAAATCATATACTATGAAACAATGAAAGCCTTAGATTTTAGGAAACTCAAAAAATCATTGTCCCATAGTTTGAGACATTATAAACAAATATTTTCTATTTATTTCAAAATTCACCATCCCTCCCTAAAAGAGTATCAGGATAACAACATTTAAATATAAGCATAAAGAGTTTACATAGATATATCTAATCAAGATTAATACCCTTTCAAAACCCTACCATGAGGGTATGTAAAGGTTCCTCCAGTGTGCTATAAGGTTTTACTTAATAAGAATAAAAGGTAAATAAGTACCTCGGAATGAATCAACTAACTAAGGAATAAAATAAAATCATATAGAAATTCAATTCCAAACCATCAAAACATAGGTTCATACTTCAATGATAACCTTGATAAATCACTAAAATAAACTAATGGTACCATCATTATATGATTCTTTATTCTCCCACGAAATCACAACTCCCCCCACCCAATAATTACCACTAAGGGTCATAATGAACCCACACCACTCGATGTTGGATAATAATTCTTTATATACTCATATCCATATCCAAACTAGGAAATAGGTTCATTCCATATCTATAAATTCTTTCTATGGAGAGAATTTTATCCACCTCTCATCTTCACTATCAACATGGATACACTTGATAACCATAATATAATTATCACGCCATTTATTCAAAATTCCCAAAAAATATTTCACTAGTGAATTAAGCTAGTTAGGATTTCATTACATACATGAAAACATTTAGTTAATTTATAATCACTCTTTCATGGAATATATTTCTATGGGAATCCTTGTACAAAAAACCTACTACCCTAATTATAATACCCGGAAGTGACTAACTCTCTAACCAATTATTGCATTAGTATACCACAATACATCAGGTGAAACTCACTATATGATAGAGGTTTCCAACTATTAGTAGGGTCTAATATGGTAATGTTGGGATACGATACCCTTTTTATTAGGCTGCATAGAAATGGATAAAATAACCCAGTTTCCCATATGAAAACATAAACCAAGATCATAGGTGCATAAATTGAAATAGGGTGAAAAATGTAGTGTATTATGGGATAAACATCCATAGTAAACATATATTGACTTCCCTCTAGGTTTATGACATATATAGACAGTATAAAATAAAAATAAAGATTATATCTTCACAATATCCCTATATATATCACAGCTCATGATAATGATATTGTCCAAGATCTCCTATTGAACATGTAATATCTAACCCATGGGCCTTAGCCCAACCTAAACCTATAATCACCATGTACAAGTTTCTTGAGTACCTAAGTGCTATAAAATTTAAAGTATGGTGTGAGTACAAAATTTATCAGGTAAAAACCAACAACATCCCATAAAAAGTATAATATGCAGTGATATGTGAATTTGATATGCTCAAGTCAAAATAAATAATATAAACTGACATCGATCCTTACTTTTATGTTCCTGATCAACCATACCTGCTTTTTCTAGTGTTTGTGTGTCTCTAAGAATTTCAAAGTGATATTTTCTACCATGTAACATGCGGGATCCACATACATGGTAGACCCAACAATATCATTATGAATCCAGGGATCTGTCCCATGAAATTCTAAACATCTGAAATCTAAATCTATGATAGCTAAAACATGCATCTGACTCCAAATCATGGAATCCATAACCATATCTCTAAAGCTTCAGGGACCCATCCCATGACTATCCATGCATCCATATCCAAATCATGGTATCCATAACCATATTCTCATGGATCTAGTGTGAAAATGACAAACCAGGGTCAATGTAATCACTAATATGGGATGGGTGAATTAGTGATATATTTTTATTTTATGTTATCTTTTTTATATAACAACCTTTAAAACATGTTAATGATTTTCAATTTTATTGAAAAAAATAGCACATACTTAAGAAGAAAATTATTTACAAGGGTCACTACTCAATATGAGTAACTAGTCCTTGACATGGTTTGGAAATAGTCCAATACCACAAAATCTACTTGAAGATAATCTTCTTCTTTTTTGGATAAAACAATTAGGAAATACCCTTACACATGTGTAAAAATTTGATAAATAACAAATTAAATTTGTTTATTCTATCATGAAATATTTTTTAAAATGTTTACAAACATCAAAAATTGGTTTCGAACATGTAACTATACTAATTTAACAACATCAATTTTTGAAATTATTCAGAAAAAAGTTCATCACTTTCTCACCCATTAGAAAGTAAGAACAACTTCTATTGACTTCATACAAGAACCTAGTCCAATCACTCACCCTGAATATTCTTTTCAATTACTCAGTCTAAAAAAAATGTTGATTATTTAGATTAGAAAAAATATTGATTCATCACTCTATTTTTTTCGATCAGGGGAATCCTAAACAACCTACTTATAAACAATTATTCAGTTAAAAAATTATCCTCTAATAATGATGTCTTGAAATGAAACTCTAGTGATCTACTTTTTCAACATGTTAATAGTGCAAGAGTACATTATACATTGACCCCTTTATATATGGGATCTAGAAACAGAAAATGTGGGGACCCAAAAATATTTTCCCTCTAAAAAAATTCACATATATGAATAATTAAAAAATTCAAACTTCCTTTGAACATTTCTTAATGCCTCTCAAAACTTATGGATTATTCTTAAATCATATTTATTTATCTAGAAAATCATAATTATAAACCTCATTTGAAAGAGAACGTTATAATTTCCAATTCAAGAATACAATTTTTCATTTGGATTCTCTTGATATAAAGACTTATCACCTTGATGCTCCAAACCAACTGAACCAGTTTTTTCTTAAACATTGTTGAAGCTTCTAATGACTTTAGAGCCCTACAACAACATTTCCATAAAAACCACTATATGTTTCACCTTTTCATCAACATTAATTATCTGTTCAACTGCTTCTTAGACTTGTGAAAATTAATTTGATTTAATCTCATCTCTTGATGAATTATTAGTGTCAAATATTGTACAATAAATCTTGAACCAATTCAAATAATTAAAAAAATATCTCAATTAATAAATCTGAGTTATCACAACATTTTTCTGATTTAAAGTAAAATGATTGAAAACATTTTTCCATTTCCTTTGACTAATCACTTTCAAGAATAATATTTATTCACAATCAAAACCTTTGGTTCTTTTGATACGATTTGAGTAGTCCAATGTTATGGCTCATATGGATTTCAATACAAACCAATAGTCTGATAGATCAGTGGATAAATCCTATACCATGGATCATCCCATCTGATGGACTGGTACCTCAATAATTTTTCAATGCTTTTGACTTTAGAACATTTGAAATCCTAGTTTCCAAACAACTTCTGCAACCAGTGCACCTTGTTTTGTTGATCGACACCAGAAAATATTCAACTTCATAGAAACACCATAAAATCACATTTTTATTTCCTTCAACAAACTCATACATGTATCATGATTTTTTAATGATGTTGATAACATTTATATCAGCACATCATTTATTGATTTATTCTCTTATATCTTATCATAGAAAGCCTTTTTTCACCAAAACACGTTTTCTCTCCCTTTCATTCAAAAAGTTGTGTCAAAAGTTTTTAGTTAAATTGTGATGTTTATAACTTTTCTCACAACATATAATTTATAGATTTAGTTATTTTGAACATCATGAATTACATTGTGAATTTTATTCACCTTACCACACCATTTTAAAAAGAAACTCAATTACGTAAATATGAATAAAAAATCATGTTCTTCCAGAAAAAAAATCATCAGAAAAGAAAACTACAATTAATGGACTTTATTATGATATCTATATTTAATCCTCAAATTCATATACTCCCTTCATTTGATCACCAAAACGTACAAATTAAATAGTTTTCTCACAATGAAAAAAATAAAAAAAAATAGAAAATCACTTCTTCTAGTATCCAAAAACCATCTACTACCAACATAGTCCATACAATCACCCCATTATATATTTTTTTTTAAAATCTTCCTAAATAATACAAACACTGTGACTCAATATATGGATCACTAATAAAAAATTCTAAGACTAAATAAGAGAAATAATTTCCGTAAAATAGAATAATTGAATAGAAAATGAATAATGAACTTAAGTAGTGACATAATAAACTTATTATTCCACTTTAAATATTAAAACATTCAATCTCATCATAAGTTATATCTTCAAATTATAACATTCTTACAAGAAACAATTTAACAAACTATTTGAACATTTCACACACTAACACGCTGAACTCGCAAAATAACCCTTTAAAAATATACCCTTAAATTCATGCTTCCCTAAAAGATTTAGTAGATACCAATGGATAGATTAATGAAACATTATTCTTCTCCCCCTTGAAAAAATTATACAAATACTATATGATAGTGGGGACAAAAACCCATACCTCCTCCTATGAGAAAAATATGTTAGATTCCCATTTTCATCCTCAGTTTGTAAAAAGCTTCATTCAGTAATGGTTTTGTGAATATATCACTAACTCGTTCTATTATAGGATCATATTCCAACATGAGTTTATTCTTCTCCACATGATCTTTTATGAAGATATAATTGATATCAATTCTCTTTGAAAATGAATGTTTAACTAGACTTCTATTGATATTTATAACACGTTTATTAACACATCCTAAGAGAATGTGTAACTTCACATAAAAAAGATGATATTCTCACTGAGTCTTCATAAACATAAGTTGTGTTTTAGATTGAGTGGTGGAAACATATTCATCTTTATCCATTCTTAAAGTTATAGAACTTTTTTTAGTGTTCCAAATCACACAAATTTCCCCTATAATGTAAAACTCTACTAGTTGTAGATCTTATATCATCTACACATTCAACCAAATAAATATCTTGGTAACCTATAAAGTGAATTATTACTAAGTTGTTATATTTTTTCCAGAAATCTATTATGAATTAGATGTATCTAATAATTAATTTTCCTTCCATGATATTATATTCCATTGTATCACATTTCAATCTTTCACATAAAATAATAATATATACTATATTTGGCCCTGAGGTACTTAAATATAAAAACAATCCAATCAGATTTCTAATTTCTTTATAATCTAATTTCATTCCTTCTCTATCTTTTGAAAAAATTCCTAATGAAATTGGAGTGGAAATAGGTTTTAAATTTTTGATTCCAAACTTCTTAATAAGTTATTATATTTATTATATTAACATTAAAAAATATACCTCTTCTTTTGTAAGATTTGTAGCAAAGAAAACATTTCATTTCACCAAGTATGGACATGTCAAACAACTTACTAATATCTTTAAAAAACATTTCACATGTTCTATCTTCATTCCATGCTTAGATAATATAATTAATGTAAAATATTATAGTGAGGGAGATCCCTTGATATTCTATGATTTAAAGATTACTATTAACTCTTATATTCTTAATGTTCAAATTCTTCAAATAGGTATCCATTTTGGAAGACCATGATTATACAACATTCTTTAACCCATACAAATATTTCATTAAATTTTACCCGTAACATTCATCCTTTTCAATTAAAAAACCACATAATTTTTCAATATAAACTTTTTCATCAGGTTCTCTATTAATAAAATATGAGTTCAAGTCAGTCTAAAAGATTTAAAAAATTCATCATGAAATAGTTAAAAGGAATATTCTGATTATTTCTAACCATGCTACATGATAAAAGGTCTCATCAAAATTAATACCTTTATTTTTTTAGTAAACATTTCACAGCAATTGTTCTTTTTTATCAATTCACCATATTTATTCAACTTGTTTCAAAATGACCACTTTATAACTCATTTGTTTTGGGTAAAATTTCCCATTTATCATTCTTCTCAATTTGATCTAAATCTTCATTAATAGCATGAATCCACTCCTGATGCTCAAAATCTTTATTAACAAATTTGTGCTCAACATTTGAATACATATAAGTATATGAAACAAACATTGATCTAATTCTGGTTTGAACCTTTTGGTTTTGATCACCAATGATATTTTGTACATCCACCTATCAACTCATCCTAGGATGAGATGTGTGATGTTTTTCCTCACCACTAGAAATAGTTGTCTCTAATTCTTATATTTTTATGACATCTCCCTCGTTGGAATTTTTTTCATGTTTCTCACTAACAATACTTTCAAATTCATCATCTCCCTTACCTATATATGTTTGTGAAACATCTTCAGAATTTTCATGAAATTTTACATTGATAGAATTAAAAATCTTCGCATTTTATTTTTTAAAACATCTATATCCTCTTTAATTAGAATCATATCCAATAAAAAATCTATCAAAACCTCTTTAATCAAATCATAAAAGACTTATATTTTTATATTTTTGATGAGGGGACTCCCAGAAACTATTTATTATTTCAATCATGGAGCTTCATCATTGAAAATTTCATAAGGAGTCATATCAGAACATGGTATGTAGAAACACCAAGTCTGAATATAAATGGATGTACTCATAGAATTCATTCATAAGTAGTCAGAAACACCATGTTTGATTAATATAGTATGTCCCATCTCCAACAAACTTACATTCATCCTTTAAGTAATTCCATTCTTCTTTGGTCTATAAGTTTCACTAAACTCAAGGAAAATACCATGTTTTAGAATATAACTTATGAATTATTCATTTTTGTAATCACCACCATTATCATATTACAACTTCTTAATAGAATACCCACATTCTTTTTCATATCTTCCCATGAAACTCTTAATCATTTTCATATCTTCTTATTTATATTTCAAATACGTAATACAAGTAATGTGTGTCAAATTGTCAATGAAATAAATTATGTAATTAACAATGAATGATTATATTTTACTAATTGGCCAGAAAATATTAGAAGGAATAAGTTCCATGGGATTATTTGAATGAATTTCAACTCCCTTATGCCCTAAGATTCTAATATCCCCTTTCTAAAAAATGTAAAAACACCTAAAAATTCTTATTTTCATAAAACAAAATACCAGAAATACTATTTTTATTTCTTAATATGTTCATATTCCACTAAAAAAATTTCCACAACCTTTTATGCCAGAATTTATTTTCTTCTATCCTGTTTTGGTAACACAAATTTTGGATAGCACCAACTTGAAACAAGTTTTTATGATGGCCTCCTATAAGAAAATTCAATATATAAATAATTTAACAAATAAACCATATTTTCTGAAAAAAAAATTATTTTCATCATCAAAATTTTTTAAACACTCACCATGTTCTTTTAATCCCATCAACAAACAATGCCTTTTTGGATTTCAGTTTTTCTTCCTCGAAAATTTATGATCCAACACTTTCAATTTTGAGTGATTCAACATTTCAAAAAATTATTATTACATCATTCAAACAATTCAAATTTTAAAATAGTTTCAAATATACTATCATATGTGATGAGAAACCACTATCCAAAATCTAGTGTCATTCACCTTTTCATGCTATGGGAGTAGTTTCTACAAAAATAGAATTTTCTTTATCATTATTTTTCCTTTTATTAAGCTATTGAGAGTTGCTAAAAAATGTTGATGTGCCAATATCAAAACAAGTCATCATTTATAATGATTTAAAATATGTTCAAACCTTTCACAAAAAGTTTCCGAAGGTTGGAATCTATTTTGAACATTCAAAACAACTTTCTTAGAATTCCCTCTTTGAGAAGACTGACTCTCCTCCAAACATTATTTACTATTAATAAAGGGATAATTTTAGTGTTTTTTTATTGAAAAAAAACATGTTTTCTGTATTTACAAATCCCCCATAATACTAGCAGTATTCATATCATGAAAATTTTCCTTTATAACTTCCATACTGCATAGAGTTGTAAACTTGTTTTAATATAACATTCTTACCTTCCACATCAGAGCTTTTTGGATCCCCAAAAACTATTTTATCACTTGAAATATTCTTTTTCAGTTAGTATTTATTCCCAAATTTATCAAAATCAATATGATTAACTACATTTGATTTAGAATTTGAAGTTTTAGTTACTTCTAAATTTTTAACTTTGTTGGGGTTAGCTACATACACAATTTTATCAGTTTTCTTCTTCTTATGAATATATTCATTTTTTATTTTATACATAGAAGATAATTGTTTTTGGTATTTATTGAGTTTACACTTATTATATCTTTCACAAATTTTAGAAATATATTTTTAAAACACATAACACCCTTCTCAATTTAGTAGAAGTTATATTGAACAAGTTCCAACACTTCATCGTTTATTTTTTTTCTTCACTTCAAGATGTTTATTCAGATTCATTTTTTAAGAGATTTATTCAAGTGATAAAATCTGTTAAAACAAATTATATTTCCATTTAAGAAGATATTGTTTATTTTTTATAGAACTTTTCTTTTTCAACTTATTGATTTCTGTTCCATGTCTTATAATATTTCTTATTCATTCATTCAAATCTCTTTTAAAAGAAAATTATAATTGTGACTCTCCTTCTTCAAAAATAATACTTGCATCAAAAGAAAATTATTTATAATTTAACTTTTCAATAAATGTGTCTTCTATAATATATTTAGTGAGTTTTTTAGCTCCAACATCACTATCATCATCTTTAGTCAAAAAGCAACTCCTTTTGGATTTAAAGAAATTTTTATATTTTCCATTAGAAGAATATTTTTAATTTTTAACATGCTTCTTCTAAGATTTTTTGAATATATTTTATATTCATCACATTCTTCTTCAAGATTTATTTATGTAAAATTTGTAGAAGAATTATCAACAACTCTATATTCAAATCATTTCAGCCGTAACTTTCCATTGTACTTACCTATTCCTCTTTTTACATTTTTATAAAACAAGTACAAAATCTTGTCAAAATTTTTACTAACTTCATATTTGGTGTCATAATCATTATCTTCTTATTATTTAATAACATTATTGGATTTTATTTATATAAAATATTTGAATGTAATTTATCAATCAACTTTTCTTTTCTTTTCAAAAATGTGTCTCTTATTATTTCATAATCAATTAGAGTGCTATGTAAGTCATCAAAATATATATTTTCAATATATTTATCTTCTAGTGATGAATAATTAACATAAAAAATTTCAGTAATAATTCATAATATATTATTGACAACAGTTTATTCTTAAATCTTGTCACTAAGACATCATATGGTGGTATCAATATCATTCAATCTTGTAAGAAAGTCCCCAATAGATTCATACTCACCCATTTTTAGATCTTCATACTTTAGCATTTAGATTTTCAAATTTTCCTTCTAGTTCTTCATATTTCCTTCATATATATTCTTCATATTTTCCCAAATACCTTGGTACATCAAGCTCTCTTCAATGTATGAAATTAAATTTTAAAATTTAAAGAAACTATAACATTTTTGTATCTTCCATCATTCTCCCAATGTTCTTTCTCAACATACGTTAGAGAAACAGACTCAAAAATAGAATTAAATCCATCTGTAGCTGCTTCTAACACATCATAACCAAGAGATATAATATGCGACAACATTATATAATTATAGATATGTTGGTTCTTTTAAATGAAAATTGGAATCCCATTACTATTCAAAAAGTTCACATTCTCCAAAAAAACTTATATTCAAAAAAAACAAAAACGTAGTAAATGAAGGGGACCTTCACTCTGATACCAATTTAAAAGGCCCTACCAAGACCTATGGAATTCCATATAGGGGTAGGTGTGAAATACTAATATCTTTTTTCTTTTTTGTTATATTTCTTGTAAACCATCCTTCTCCTCCTGTTAATTATTTATCACTTTTATAAAAAAAATCATTCACATATCTATAGGAATAGAAGGATTTACAAGGTTAAGTACTAAATAAGAGCATCTAGTCCTTGGAATCGGTTTTAAATAGTTTATTACCAAAAATAAAACTACAAACCAATATTTTTGTTCAGATACAACAAGTAAGAAATACCTTTACAGTTTTATAAAACTATGATCAATACAACAGTACATTTCATTATTATTGAATAAAATATATTAATGAAATTTTGTAACATGTTTAGAAACCTTCACCAATTAGTTTCGAACAAGTTAATATCCTACCTCAATAACTTCCACTTTTGTAATTATTCATAAAATAGTTATTCACTTTCTTACCCAGTAGCATGTAAAACAAATTCTCTAGACATTCTACAAAAGATTAGTCTGATCACTCACTATGGTTTTTCTATCTAATTCTTCTACCTGAAAATAATCCTGATTCATCAATCAGATCTACTGAATCCTAACCATAACATCTTATGAACACATCCTCATTCAATAAATCATCCTATGAAAATTATTTTTATAAACAAAACTCAATTTCTCAAGTTTTTCATGTGAACATGTTATATTTTTTTTTAATTTTACCCATTTCTATAAGGTTTCTAGATATAGAAAAGGTGTGAACCCAAAAATATTTTCCTACTCAAAACAATTCACCCGTCTAAATTAATTCAGAATTTAAAACTTAATTTGAAAATTTCTTAGTTATTATCCACACTTCTATATTATTAATTAATCTTCTTTAATTATCTAGAACATTATAATTCTAATACTCATTTGAAAATTAACTTTACATGTTCTTAGTCTGAAAAACAATTTTTCAATTCTATTATCGTGTTCCAAATACTTTTCACTCTAATGCTCAGAACAGAATAAAAATATTTTTCAAAAAATATCATTATAACATATAAAGACTTCAAAACCCAACAATAACAGAATTGAGACAACATTAAAAAGTTTTTAACATTTTATATATGTTCTTTATTTGTTGAAATTCTCCCCATGCTGATAAAGACTATATCTGATGAAGCTCATCTTGCGATGACATATCTATTTCAAATATTGTTTGATGAATCTTGACCTAATTTAAAGAATTGAAATCTTTTAATCTTAATAAAACAATTTGAATTATCACTCTAATTCTTTGATTCAAATGAATATGTTTGTATACATTTTTTTATTTTTTCTGAATTATTGGATTCAACAACTATTTTCATTCACAATAAACAACTATGATTTATCTGATATGATTTATGTAGTCTGATGTTCTACCTCTAAAGGAAATTGGTGTCAACCACTTGTCTGATGAATCATTTGATACAACTTGTCTGATGGACTAACATATTTGATGGATTGTCCTCTTAAAACTTTTTCAACACTTCTCAATTGAAAAACTTCAAACACCCAAACACCAAACAACTTCTGTGTCAATTGAACCTTGATCTAATGATTAGTACCCATAAAACATCAACTTATAATAAACTGAAAGAAATAAAATTTATCTTTACTTCCAAAAACATTTACATGCATAATTCCATCTTCATGATGTTGGGAACATTTATATCAATGTATAATCATTAGATTTTTTATCCCATAACTTCTCAGAGAATGAATTTTTCCACTTGAACACATTTTATCCCACTTTATTTAACAAATATTGGATAACATGTTTTTAGTAACATTATGATGTTTAGAAATTTTATCATTGAAAAGCCTCACCGATTTAGTTTTTTCTAATTTATCAAATTTCATTATCAATTCGATATATCTTCTCACTCCGTTCAAAAAATACCATTTCTAAATTAAGAATATTAAATCATGTTCTTCTAGAAAACATATTCATAAAATAAATCTATTATTGATGTATATTCTTTAGAAATATTTGTCCATTTTTTCGAGTAAGATACTCCCTTCATCTGATCACAAAAAAATGCAATGTAAGGTGATTTTTTGCAAAGAAAACAAAATAAAATATACTCAGTAAATAACTTCTTCCAGCAATTGAAAACCATATCCATCCAACTTAGTCCCAACACAGTGACCCATCTCATGGTAGTCCTTGCATTCAAATAAAAATCCATGGAATCCATTACCATATCCTTGTACCCTCTAGGACACATCCCACAATAATATCTTCATATGAATCCAAATCCATGGAATCTATAACCATATACAATCTCCAATTCCTAACATCCCACTCATGTCACATCTTCCCCTAGGGAACATTTTATAACCCCATATAAAGAAAATATAAACAAAGTTTTTCCAAACACCTATGTCCAACACCTCTTTCATCAACCCCTCTGGCTCACATTCTTTACATGGGTTCAATGGGGAAACTCGTTGTTGTATGACATAGACCCTCCCTTGTTTTTTCATTCAATGGGGAGCCCATTGGGTCCCCTTGATCTCGATGTAGTAAATCCACCCTCACATGGTTCATTAGTCCTAGTTGGGTTTTATGTAATCACTTGATGAAACAAGTAATTCAATTCCCATAGAATCACTAATAAAGTAGAATGTCCCCACCAACTACCTAGGAAACATCAATTTAGTAAGGGTCCTAGAGATGGAACATGGCACATCGCAAGCTTCATTGTCTCATCATGTTGGTCCTCTCACCCATCTCAGTATCTTTCTACCTCCAGTTTGTAAACCTGGGATTGTAAAAAGGTTAACAAGTCACACTATGTCCGTCCTCACCTCTTAAGAGGTATGAAGGTCAATAAGTATCTCAAAGTCTAATTTAATTCTTGGGATGATTATCTCATGTTATTTAACACCTCCTTCATGAGGCAGACAAGGTCCCTAACCTAGGAAAACTATTCCTCAATTGTAATAGTATTACTGCTAGAGGAGTACATAGGTAACATTTTATAGAAATTTAGTGACTGGACCATCATTTTCCATGAAAAAATTTCATCTTAGTATATTCGTTGAGGCCTAGGATTTTTTTTCATGCTTTCTAATGAATTCAGTCTAACTCAACCATTTAAAATAATTTAAACATTCAATTTAAATTAAATATACCATTTAAAAAATTGTATCACCTAAATTGGTGATCCCACATGATTCATTCCATATAAAATCAAGTAATAAATCCATTGTTTATATGAGACCACCTACGTCATGTTTGAATCATATCACTTTTTTTATCAATGGCTGACAGCAGCTACCAAGGCACATCCAATCTTGTGCAGCACCATTCATGATCAACCAAACTCATCTCATCAACCCAAGACCCTAAATCAATCCAAGATAAAATATTTATTTAATTATATAATTTATAATTAATTAATAAATTTAAAATAAAATAAACATAATTATATAAAACTCACTGGGTCTTCGTACCATACTATGACCAATCCCAATGCCATCTGATCTCCCAAAGCATACCACATTTCTAATTTCGTAAAAAATCCCTAACATAAGGTTAAAAAACACCTATATTTTAATTTAATTTGATCTCAAAAAGATTGAAAAATAATATTGGTTAAATAAATCAAAAAACAACACATAAAGATATGTAGATTACATATCTGACCACACACTATATAGGCAACAAAAAATCCTATGATACTCAGCCAATTCTACATGATGTGATGAAATTAACATCAAATCCCTAACTATTAGGAATATAAAATTAAATAAAAATATGATAATATTCATGGAGACCAAAAACAATGGAATCAAAAAACAATCACCAATAAAAACAAACACCAAAACTTCACTATATCACCCTGAGATTTTTTGAAATATTTTTTTTGAATTAATTTATCTTTTCGATATTTATCATTTCACATGACACTAAAAATAGTTCATTATATATATATATTAAAACACTAAGTCAAATATTCATTTAAAACAACACTGACTTGACTTTTGATACATGCATTACCAAATTGTCTTGTGATGCCCGCAATACTGACTTGGCTAGCACTACCGCAACACCGACTTGGCATACTTTACACGCCACATCATTTTTTCTATGAAACATAATATTATTGTTATAATCATTTAATAGAGATAATTAGAACCATGAAGTTAAAAATAATTAAATTAATAGTGATAAATACTTTTCAAATAATATTTATAATGGTTTTAAGAAAATAAAACATATTTTTAATAAAATATATAATTTTTGATAATGTCCTTATATGTTTAAAAATTCTATTTTCCCAAATGAACTTCTTTTAATGTCTTTCTATGAAAAATAATAAGATTAATTTTAGACACATTTAAAAATTTAATTTGATAAAATAAATTTTGTTTTTCAATTTAGAATTCTGAAATTATATCGGGGTTCATTTTTGGTAATTTTCTGAGAAACATCAGTTTATGATGAATTGTGAAAAAAACTATTTTTTAGTAAAAAATTATATTTTTTAATTAATAATTAATGTTAAATGATAATAAATAAATTTCTAAGGTAAAATTAATTAAATATTAAAACTATTAATATAATTTAGTTCGTTAGAATCAATTTCACATTAAAATTTAATTTTAAAACTTACATAACTTTTAAACTCCTTTCTACTTTAAAAACATGTTATCTCATATTATCTATGGGATTAGTAGTAATATTAATTTAGTTTATTTTGTTAATTTAATTTCACAAATTTTATATACACTATTTTTTTATTGTAATATTTATATTCTAATAAGGCCAAGTTAATTTTTTTCCAAAATTATTAGTAAAAGTGATTAAAATTAATCATAGTGATTAAGGCCCAATTAATCTTAATTAGGGACTAAACCTAAAATTAATGGTTCAAATGATCCATCAATGTGTAAAAAACCCATTTTATGGACGTATTTTGTCTATAAAACATCCATTATTGACTTTTTTTTTGTTTGGTATGTCTTTTTTTAGGTACATACATTTATACACCTAAAAGGTTTCTAAAAATTCCATGTGATCCATTTTTATTCCCTATAAAAGGCCACCACCACTCCCACATCCTTTCCCCATTAGAACCTATTATTTTTGGAAAATACCTTACCAATACACTTCCCAAAATCTATAGCTTATTTCTTGAATTCCCCATTGGTTAGAAGGCAATCCAAGGTATCTCTTTGGCATAAACCAAAAGGATTTACCTGACTAAGAAGTAACACCTTCTCTCAAGCTTCTTTAATTTAATTTCCTTCTACACACCCTCCACTTTATTTATTCCAAAATTTTATGAAAAAACTAATATATAAAATATACAAGGATTTTTTTATGCTAATGGTTCGAATTATACTTACCCTGACATCCATCTATTAGGTAACGAAATAGATGTTTTTGTGTATGGAAAACTACTCCTTCACGAAATGATGATTGTTTATTTTTTCATTACCACTTATCATGGTGGCCATTATGGTGGAAAAAATATTTATATATTATATATATTATGTTTATAATTTCGGTATACTTTTGTAATTTTTATTTTTAACATAACATTATGCTTTCCATCTTAAGTAAATACGATAATTTTTTTTGAGGAAGTGTGGACTACCGCCCCCTCAAAGCGATATGATTCGTTCATAAACTACATGGATTATATTAAGGATAATTTTGGTAAATATATATGATATATATGATATCATAAATATAATTTAATAATTATATATATATACATATATATACATATATATATATTTTACTTTATTTCTCTCAACCCAACAATTAAACAGAAATAACATTCATGTGTACGTAGGGCATACCGTCTCCATGAACAGTGTATTTTGTTTCATACTTATGTATTATATAGATTATTATAAAAAAAATATAATGTACATAAAATTATATTTATATCATTTTTTACATTTTATAATTATGATATAAGTATAAGGACTAATAATATAACAAATTAAGACACATATGAAAAACAAATAGAATATTACCTGAAGTCAAACCTTAACATTGGATGGTTAACAAGCGGGTAATATAAGGTTGTAATAAAACCATATATTTTATTAGATATAATAATATGGTTTTATAAAATATTTATAATAAATTTATTTTTATTATATATGTTTTTTTAATGAGTATGAAGAGAGTCAAGACACAAGGTAAGGGGATTTCATGTCACTCTTTGTTTCCATGAGATACATGCTATGATCGTCAATCTTTCCTTGTTTTTATGCTTCCTTTGATGAAATATTATGAACCATGTCTAAATAAAAATCATCAATTTTCTTATCCTATGTATATTAATGATTTATTCTTATATTGGTACAATTTCTCCCACTATTTGGTTCATAAGATAGTAAAGAAAATGTTTTTAAGAAAGCCCGACATTACCCTTTATTCAGTCAAAAATCTATATTCCTTAAAAACAATGTTTTATAAAAATATTTTTTAGAATATTTTACCATTATAATTTTATATTTAGAAGAAATTTTAATCTATTATTTATTTTAAGAATTATTATAATGTCATCTCCTTGTTTATTTCTTAACAAGCTATCTTTCTAACCTTTTTACCCTAAAAAATGGAATGTTCTTTTCACCTCGTACAACATGTAAAGATTTATATGCCATCATTTCCTTGAATATTCCATTACATTATTAAAAATAAATTCCTTTTAAATTAAAATGTTCTCCTAATATTATGGATATTAATTATTTTTTAATGGTTTTCAATGAAAATTTTATTATAAAATGTTTTATTTTTTAAAACATATTTTAAACATTTTCTAGTTTTCTATAAAATATTTCAAGGAAAATGGTTTTCAAAATGTTTTCAATCTTATATTATAATTTTTAAATGAAAATGGGATTGAAAATTTTTTCAATACTTTTTTTTATGTTTTCAAAGTATTTTCAATGAAAAGGTTTTGAAAATGTTTTAAAGCATTCATTGTAAGTTTTCAAAGAATTTTTTAAGAGAAGCGTTTTTTAAAATGTTTTGAAGATTATTTTATAGGTTTTAAAGGAAATATGTTTTAAAATTATTTCATGTTTTAAAGGTAATTTATAAGAACATTATTTTCAAATGGTTTTATGTATTAAAAATTATTTTTGAAAGAATAAATGATATTTTCCTTAAGAAATATTTTTAAAAGATATTTCATAATTATTTTCCATCAAAGATGACATCTATTGATATTAATGATGCCAATTTAGGAAATTATCTAAATGTTTCATTAGTATTGTTTCTATGAATGGATGACTCATAATGTCATGGTCTTCATAAAACTCATTTCTCTATCACGGGTTATATGATTTTGAAACCCACTTCTATTCACATGTTATGTTTATAATAAATTGATTATGAAACCAATTTTTTCATTTCTTTTGATATGATTATATGTTTATAATACCCATTTCATTTTAGGGTTTTTGATTTTATTATTTACCAACTTGTGGAACATTTATGTATGGTTTCATTATGATATGGTTGGAACATACGTCTCCCTACAAAGCATTGGGTAAAGATTTAAACCTCATGAGATAAACAAAGATGGTCTAGGGAGTGAACCTTGATTACCTAGAGGGATACAAGAGTAAACCATGACTACAAAGATGGTATGAGGATTGAAATCATGCTACTAATATGACCATGGGAGTGAACCCTAACTATCAATATTATATGGGTAGCGACCCTATACTACCAAGATGACCTTGGTAGTGATTCCTTGACCACTATACATGAACCAAATTACATATTCACAATATTATTCATGGGCTTGGTAGAATGTCCATAAGTTTATGTGAGGGCCTAATATCGTGTACTTAACCTAATTAGTGAATATTTTTCTACTCAGTCATGTTCATTATATTTTATACTTATGTGTCTTCCCCAACTCCATGTTTTATTCCTATGTTATGCTTTCATGGATTATGTTAAATATTTTCTTCTGATTCATGGCTTATGAACTTCCAATATTTATTATGATCTATGATATGCATGGTATGACCTTGAAATTTTTTTCTCAAGTTCCATACCATTTTTTTCATGTTATGCTGACACATTTTCTTTATTTAACATCACTAAGTATCTGATCTCACCCCTTTCTTATGTTTTGTTTCTCCAGGCTATAAATAAATGTTTCAGGTAGAAGTACTATGTGTGTATTTATTTATGGCATATTTTTAAGATCTTTCGTCAGGATATAAGATTTTGTTTCCAAGTTTCCAAATACACTAAACTATTACATTTCTCATCATTTTTTGCAATGTACTAAATATTCATCTAAAATGATGTAATATCCATGTCTATTAAGCCTATATCACTATAGTTGGTATCAAAGGAAAGGTCTAGTCAAACATTATAAACTCTAATGGTAAAACATTAGTGATATACCTAGGTATGCTTATAAGGATATGTCTATGGATGTCTCTAAGGATATGTATTAGGATGGGTTAAAGTTTAGAAAAATATTATGAAGTTTTGGTAAAGGATAGAGTGAGTGGTTTCCTATAAATACTTCTTTTTATGTATACTATAAAGGTATGTGGATCTGGAATAGATGAAACTAGGGTTAAAAACTCCAACAATATGTTCCGAGCCTGATTCAGGGTAATCTGGTACATGACAATGGGCCATGTTTCAAACCTAGTTTGACACTCCTGGGGGATATGCTTAGGAAATTCACAAACTCTTTATGAACCATCATGAAGTATTTAGATATAAGTTGACTATGAATAACGTAGGATAAAACTATGGTTTCATAGATTAATGAAGCACGATCCATGATTTAGACATCCTATATGTAATTTTTAATGATGATGTGGATTTATTATATAAAATGTGTTTATCATCCTGTTCTTTTTGGTTTTATTCAATGTAGAGAACTATAGAGAATATGGTTAACATTTAACGAATCATATGTGTAAAGAATAGGAATTATTTTAATCTATTCCCCAAGGGGAATTATTATAATGAAAATCCAGATGTTGGTATGAGTATTGGTTATACATATGAAGATAATGAGACCAAAAATGACATGTGAAAGGTATGAGATCTTCTTCGAGTATTGTTTACATTAAAAATAAGAAGAATTATTATATTTAGTTTGATGAACCTTGAGAAATGATTTATATTTCAAATTCTATGAAAGAAGTTTTAAGGAATAAGTAGATGAATCCTGAGTAATGTTTTAAGAATAACGTTAGATTAATGAATTAATTATGTTTTGGAATTCAAATATTCTATTATGTAAATCATGAATTGTATAATGTTTTTTTGTATAAGTTTTAATTAAAGATAGAAAAGTACATGTTGAATGGTATTGAGGACAAATAAAAGTGATATAATGGAAAGGTGATATTCTTATTAAGGGAAGGAAACCCTTAATTAATTCTTGAAATTGATATAATGATCTATGGAAAATGGTATTTTGGATATCAATAATTAAATTAGATGATACAAATTACCTTGGAAATGATTATTGAAAAAGTGTTCTATGTCATCAAGGATGAAGTTTAAAACTTCTTGGATTTAAATAATATAGCTATTAATCATTAGAATAAAGAAGAATGCATGTTTTCCAAAAGGATTTATGGTAATTTTACATGAGGTTTTTTACATGTTTGGAATGTGAAAACCAAGAGAAACTTTGTGATATATGGGGGAATCAATGATACGATGATTCCATGAATCCCATTCTAAAGTTTTAT
This sequence comes from Viscum album, assembly GCA_963277665.1. Taxonomy (NCBI): domain Eukaryota; kingdom Viridiplantae; phylum Streptophyta; class Magnoliopsida; order Santalales; family Viscaceae; genus Viscum; species Viscum album. The sequence continues at coordinate 359,647,860 of OY728164.1, read as the reverse complement.
ATTTTATTATTTCCAAAGTTTTATAAGGATAACCATTCATGAAAGGTTTAATTTAAACATATGAGGAAGTATTTATGCAATGATTTTGTATTGAAAACATTTATTTAATGATATTTAGTGATTAACCTTATTTAAATGATGTCTATATTATTTAATTTTGGAAATTATTTTAGCATGGTTTTAGAAAAGGACATCATTTATCTCAGGTGATAACCAACCAAGTCCAGCAAGGTTGTGTGCCTTGAACCCATGAACAAAGTATGAGAAGCGTTTTATGCCTACCACTGGACTATGCAATTTCATGGCTATTGTTTAATTATTTTTAGTGAATAATTATTTAAGATGAAACAATAGTGTTAATTTTTATGCTTAAAGATTAATGTATTAACCATTTTGATTTTTAAAAATAGTTATAGATAAATAGTTATGTTTTTCATTCTTTTATGGGCCTTAAGAACTACTAAAATTATATTTTAGCACATCATGCATCAAAGTTAATTTTTGGATCTCTATTACCTAAAGTAATGGATGAATTGGAAATTGATAACAACACAACTATAGAACTAATTATTTTTTATAGAAATATATAATTAAATCTTATTTACTTATATTCATGGTCAATAAAATAATTACTCAACATTAGGATAATGATAAAAAAAATGTGTTTTCCTAATATCTTTTTTTAAAACCAATGGCCTTATAAATCATCAAAGATTTATGGCTATGAGGCCATCAAATTTTCATTGATCATTCACTTGATTATGATTGATGATATTAATCAATCCATAAAAATATTTATGTTTTTTTTCATGTCAAATTTTTACTCCAAACCTATGTTCTCATATGTATAAACATAGTTATATGTTACTTTGGGTAACTATTATGGTTCCAACTTCCCTTTTTATGTGATGTTTTAGGATTCATTTTTATGATGTGGGTTTTTATGAATGAAACATTCAAGTATTAAAACATTGATAAACTAGATGAATTTTGAGGGGAAAATCATTTTAAGGGGGGGTATAATGTAACACCCATATATTTTGTGAAATATTTTTTATTCGAATTAATTTATCTTTTCAATATTCTTCATTTCGCGTGTCACTAGAAATACTTGTTTATATATATATATATATATTAAAACACTAAATAAAATATTCCTATCACACAAAACTGACTTGGATCGCGCTACATGCATTACCATCTTGGCTTTCACTACACGCCATACCAACATGGATTGTGTTACTGCAACACCGACTTGGAATACTTAACATGCCACACCGATGTTTCTATGAAATTTCATATTAATATTATAATTATTTAATCAATATAATTATTACCCCGCCATTAAAAATAGTAAAATTAATATTAATAACTACTTTTCAAAATATTTTTATAATAGTTTTATAGAAATAAAACATATTTTTAATGAATGATATAATTTTTGGTAATGTCCTTATATATTTAAAAATATTATTTTCTCAAATGATAAAGTTTTAATGTACTTATATGAAGAATAATAAAATTAATTATAGATGAATTTTTATATTTAATTTGATAAAATAAAAATCATTTCTGAATTCATAATTTCAAAATTATCCTAGGGTGAATTTTTGGGATTTTTCTGAGAAATGTCAATTTTTAATGAATAGTGAAAAAACTGATTTTTAGTTAAAAACTACATTTTTGTTTAATTAATTATTAATGATAAATTATATTATAAATTTTTTGTAAGGTAATATTAGATAAATATTAAATATATTAATGTAATTTAGTCTATTATAATCAATTTCTCTTTAAAATTGAATATTTAAACTTACTAATCTTTTGAACTTCTTTCTACTTTCAAAACTCTGTATCTTGTCCCATATACGATATTAGATGTAATCATAATTTTGATCCTATTATGAATTGAATTTATAATATAGGAAATAGAAAAATGTATTTAGTATAATATTTAGAATCTAATAAGACTAAGTTTATTTTTGACAAAATTATTTGTAAAAGTGAATAAAATTAATCACAGCGATTAAGGCCTAATTAAGCTTAATTAGGGACTAAACCTTACAATTAAGGGCCCAGATAACCTATAGAATTGTCCAAAACACATTATATTTCCATATTTTGTCTATAAACCACTTAATTTTGTTGGTTTGGTATGACTTATGTTAGGTAAGAACATTTGTACACCAAACATGTTTCTAAAAATTCCAACTGAGTCTTTTTCCTTCCTTATAAAATGCCACAACTACTCCCACTTACTAACACCATTCAAACAAATTATGTTTGTAAAAACCATACCAAATACACTTCCCAACATCCCTCTCTCCACCCTTGAATCCTTATTTTGGTATAATGCAATCCAAGGTAGACTTTTGGCACAAACATAAAGGATTTACCTGATTAAGAGGTAACCCCTTCTCTCAACCATCTTTATTTTACTTTCTTTCTCCATCCCCTACAATTTTTTTTGTACAAGATTTTATAAAAAAAGTAAAAAAATTTACTAGTATGTTGTTATGATAATGTTTCCAATTACACTTATACAAACCTCCATCTAATGGGTAGTGAACATAATGTTTCTATTTACGGTGAACTACTGCCTCACGAAAAGATGATGGTTCATTTTTCCATTACCACATATCATGGTGGCCATTCTGATGGAAAATATTTTTATATATGATATATATTATATTTTTAATGTCTTTATTCTTTTTTTATTTTTATTTGGAACAGAACTTTATTCTTTTCATCTTATATGAATACGATAATTTCATTTGAGGAAGTGTGGACTATCGCCCCCTCAAACCGATATGATTCATTCATAAACTACGTGGATTGTATTAAGGTAAGTTTTAGTGAATATATTATATATATGATATAATAAATATACTTTAATAATGATATATATATATATATACATATCTATCTTTTATATTATTTCTCTCAACGTGATAATTAAACGGAAATAGTGTTCATGCGTACATCTGGCCTACCGTCTCCATGAACAGTGTATTATGTTTCATCCATATATATTATATAGATTATTATAATACAAATATTATGAATATACATGATATTTATATCATGTTTTACATTATTAAATCCCGATATAATTTTATGGACAAACAATATAACAATTTAAGATGCATATGAAAAACAAAGCGAATATTACCGGAAGTAAAACCTTAACATAGGATGGTTAACAAGTGGGTAATATAAGGTTGTAATAAAACTATATATGGAATTAGATATAATAATATGGTTATTTAAAATATTTATATTAAATTTATATTTATTATACATTTTTTATAACGAGTACGATGAGAGTCAAGACGCAAGGTAAGGGGATTTCATCTCACTCATTATTTCTGTGAGATACATGGTATGCTAGCATATATTTGATTCTATGTGGTATATGTAATACCCATGATTATATTCTATTAATATAATACATAAATTTATTTATATTAACATATCTATTTTAGAACCATTTTCTCACGGGGATTAAGTTTCAAAAGTTACCAAATCGGAAAAAATTGTCTCAATTTGCCTTCGTTAAGCGTCATGTCTTATTATACACCTAAATTATTTTTTAGGTGTATAAAATTCTATTTTACATGTTATATCAGGAATATCCTACATTTCAGGATATTTTATGATTTAAATAATTTTCTTTTCTTATATATAGAATATTATCTAAAGTTACCATGTTATAAATATTTATTGAAACATTATCATCACATTTCGAGCTTGTTTATGTTTATTATTCCTTTAATGAAATCTTGTGAAAAATATCTAAAGAACATTAATGAATTTTTGGATCATTTGTATATTAATGATTTATTTATATATTGGTAAAATTTATCCCTCTCTTTTGATTATAAGAGAGTTAATAAAATGTTTTTAAGAAAGCCCGACTTTACCATCTCTTTGGTTGCAAATCTATATTCCTTAAAAATCATGTTTAAAAAAAAGATTTACAAGAATATAGTACCATTATCGTTTAATAATTAAAATATAATTTTAACTTTTTTGTCTTTTACCAATGTTTATAATGTAATATTCTTATCAATTTCCAAAAATGAAATCTTTCTACCCTTTTTACCATGTAAAAAATAATGTTCTTTTCACCTCATATGACATGTTCGGATTTACCTTCCATCATTACCTTGAATATTCATTTACAAGATTAAAATTTTATTCCTTTTAAAAGAACAATTTCCCCTAATATTCTTCATATTCATTATTATTATAATTATTTTCATAGAAAAAGGTTTTCAAAAATGATTTATGTATTAAAAATTATTTTAAACATTTTCAAATTTTCTTCAAATGGTTTAAAGGCAATGTTTATCAAAATGTTTTCAAACTTATTTTATAATTTTTATGGAAAATGGTTTTAAAAACGTTTTTAATCCTTATTTATATGTTTTCACTGTATTTTCAATGAAATGGTTTTCAAAATTTTTGCTAGCATTCTTTATAAATTTTCAAGGTGTTTTCAAAGAAAATGGTATTTAAAATGTTTTAAAGCTTATTTTATAAGGATTCAAGGAAAATGGTTTTCAGACGACTTATTTGTTTAAGGTTATTTACTATGATAATGATTTTAAAAAAAAATTATGTCATAAATATACTCTTTAATATAATAAATGATATTTTCCTCAATAAATGTTTTTGAAAGATATTTCAAAATTATTTTTCATCTAAGAAACATTTGTTACTATTACTAATTCCCTTTTAAGAAATGATCTAAACGTTAAATTAATATTATTTTTATGAATGTGTTTCGATTAATTTCATGGTCTTCATGAAGCTCATTTCTCTATCATGGTTTATATGATTTTGAACTCCGCTTCTATTCACAGGTTATGTTTATAATGAAATGATTATGAAACCTGTATTTTTTCTCATGTTATGATATGATTACATGTTTATAATACCCATTTCATTTCATTGGTCATGATATGATTATTTATTATCTTATGGAACATGTATGTATGATTTCATTATGAGATGGGTGGGACCTATATCTCCCTCCAATGCACTGGGTAAATATTTAAATCTCATGAGATATATTAAGATGGTCTTAGGAGTGATCCCTGACTACTAAGATGGACATGATAGTGAACCATGACTACCAAGATGGTATAAGGAATGAACACATGCTACTAAGATGGCCATGGTAGTGAATCCTGACAACCAAGATGGTATGGTTAGTGAACCCATACTACCAAGATGTCCTTAGTAGTGATACCCTGCCTACTATTGATGAACCTATTTACATGTTCAAAATGTTATGCATGTACTTAGATGCATGTTTATAAGTTTATGAGAGGGATTAATATCATGTCTTTATCCCAATGAGTGAACCTAATTCTACTTATACATGTTCACAATATTATATACCTATGTGTCTATCACAATTCCATGTTTTATTCCTATGTTATGTTTTTATGGATTGTATTCAATATTTCATTATGATTCATGTCTTATGAACTGCCAGTATTTGTCAGGATCTCTGATATTTAAGGTATTATATTCAATTTTTATACTCAAGTTCCATGCCCCTTTGTTCATATTATGCTTACACATTTTCTTTATTTACCCTTACTGAACATATGAGCTCACCCATTTCTTATGTTTCCTTTATCTAGGTTATGAATAATGGTTTTAGGTAGAAGTAATAATGGTATAGATATTTATGGGATGTGCTTAAGATATTTTACCAGGATAGAAAATTTTGTTTCCATGTTTCCAAAGACACTATACTATTATAGTCCTGAGGTATGTATTTTTTTCAATATACTAAATATTCATCTAAAATGATGTAATATCAATGTATATTAATCCAAGGTCACTATAATAACCCCTTAAGGGGGTACAAGTTTCTAAAAGTGGGGGAGAATTACCTGAATGGACACCCCATGTACCCCAATCATCTTCTAAAACATAAGGGGATGGAACATAAAATTACCATCCATCCTCTCATTAAAAAAATAATACATACACCCATCATCTAGTCAGTGTTCTCAACATACCTATAAAAATATTTTCCAATCCACAAACTAGCCGATGGTTGTAGACTTCTACCCTAGTCAAGAAACTTTCTTCTTGTTCCCTCTTGAGTAGCTGTGTCACTTTTCAAACCCCATCCATTTGTAAAATGGTTCATTTTATGGTTTCAAACCATTGGAATTTAATTCTTAATGAAAAATTAAAAAACAAAAACTCCACCAATTGAAAATTAAAATTTTCCATCAATTATGTAATCTCATACATACATAGGTTTTCAAAGTCTCCCACCATAATACTTGTCATCCTCATGATGCCTTGGTGGATATCCCATCATAGAAAGATGAACCACCTCAGTCACCAGAACCCACTTTGACACTCAGGTTCCACCTTTAAAATCCTAACAAGATTCTTTAGCATTGTCACAAACATAAGGTGTTGATCCATTACTCCTATCATCCCAAATCATCATGAATATTCTACATGGTTCTCATCTAAGATGATACACTCATGTATCCTCATTCCATTATCCAACCGACCTAAGGTGATACCCGCCATATGACCTATCATATAAATTCCAATTATGATTTAATAGAACGTACTCCCTTATAATTTCTTATCAAACATGCTTGTAGTATTTTGATAATTTCCTAAGTATTTCTTTCAAAACCCACACCCAATAACATGGGATAACACATATCTGACACCAGTTAAATTTTATTCTCTTGATTCTAACCCAAACTGATGATTCCTCTTGTCCAGGAAAAAATAAGTTCATTTTTATTTCAATTAAAATCCACATACAATTTTAAAAATTCAGTATTCTGGTAAAAAATTATATACCAAATGAAATTCCTAGATCACCAGATCAAATTATACAAAAGATGACAAGTCATACCTCATCTAGGTAACATTAAATGAAAACACTTAGCATGATCCACCGACATTCTATCCATTTTATCCAATTCCAATGAACTTACACCTAGAGTAATATTATGATCATACAATATCCTACACCGAAATCCATACCCCACACCTAATGTGATATCCATGATTATATCATCATTTAACTAAATCCACACCATTTTTTCCACAAGCATTGAAACATTATTAATCCAACACATTCAGGTCATCAAAGTCCATCCCAATCCTGATGACCTCTCCAGACTCCACTTGATACCATGAACCAAATTTGTACCTGGAATTAAGTGATACATATTAATTTACTTGAGTCCCTTTATTAAAAAACTTCATAATTCCAAACTATATTCCAATAACTAGTCTGAAGATCCCATAACCCTTCTAATACAATGGATACACGACTTCAAAATACATTTAAATCCCCCCTTAGAGCCATATTTGTCATCACACAACTAAAATGTTCCTGATAAGAATGGCTTATACCCTATCCATAATCTAAAATGACCATTTACTTTTAAAAACCTGATAATTCCTAGGATCCAGCCCACAAAACCAATTCATTAGGTATTCCTATCCCAAAAAAATTTAATCCATGACACCGGACAAATTTTAGTTCAAATTAGGGTCACCACCCTCAATTGGTCAATGTTTCACCTCCCCACTACATTTACTCGCATAATTTTCTCCCAAAACCCAATCTCAACATGTTGAATTTTCATTGAATCATTTTAATCATCCTGAGACAAGATATCCACACCCCAGGAAACACTTTCTTTCATCCAACCCCCAGATAGACCGTGTCACTTCCCTCAATCCATTCCCAATTTCTCCTTTACCATAGAAAAACTTTTCAAAATCCTCTATTATGTACTAGGACATCTCTCCCATAAGAATACCATAAAAAATTAGCTCCTTATATCATCCTTGGAAACTCATCATTTTAAAAAGTAATTATGTACTAAACTCAAATGGTGTGTTCCATTCCCATCCCATTCTATTTAGAATTTTTATAATCATATTCCACCAAATCCATTAACCATCCCATTCTGACATGAGTTATTTTTCATCAAATAATTCATATCATGCTCTATGAAATTTCAACTCATTAAACCCAAATCCCTTGACACTCCTATTTAAAATCAGGCACTTTACTCTTTCAATGAACTATCTCATGACCACTGACAATATGGTATTTTTTATAATCCATAAGCATCCATCTATGCCCTAATGAAATTCAATCTCATAGACATGTTTTGCTTCCATCAAGTTCCATTCCAACCATGAGCATCCACCCATTCCCTCACCATGTTGGTAATGGACATCCAAAACTAACTGGTTAATGTCCCCAAATGGTCTTAACCTAAAAACTAACCTCAAAACAAAATCATCATCACTTTAGGTTATCTAATATAATAAATACAATGGAATAATCATTCATTTTTCATAAGAAAATATCACCTCAAATGCATCGATCTCAAACTCATGAAACTAACCAATGCTTCCTATCTATAAAAAAAAGAATAACTTGGGGAAAACCCTATTATATGTTACCCTCATTATAAAACTAGCCATTGAACTACTAATGTACAAGTAAAAAATGGGTATCTAGGTCTACCACATTTCTTTACCAGTCTGGTATCAGGTTAAGGATGATAGGATCGACCACCAAGCATAAAGTTCCAACCCCTCCCCATGGTCACATCTAATCTAATGACACACACACACACACACCTGTCTTAGAATGTCATGGAAATACATGTTCCAAGTATCCCATTCGAGGTTCTCTCATATAAAAATTATTGTAATCTAATTCAAATACCCCTATACACAACTACGGAACATATACTCCTCGAGAATATGCATATCAGATAGCTCCTTATAGGATCATGTTTCATTGATCGACTCTTTCCAAAAGAAATGACATAATCTTAGATGATTCATATCTAGGAAAAAAAATAAACAACTACATTAAGTGGAATTACATTCCATGATATGTGATAAAATGATTTATAGGAAGTTACTGACACTTTGATTCACTAAACCTAAATAATAATATGCATAATGGGTTTATCACTAGGGCAATAGGTTCTATATTGACCTTCCACTGTTAACTCACCTACCATGCACAAGGACTGCATCATTTTCCTCGTCATTGAGTATATAATCATATATTCACATTAATTACCATTATAAGGGAAATAAAATATTTTTATGCACAACTATATAGAACTCCACTAAGTACTTAATAGGAAATCATTATATGAGAAGTTTTTGAAACTTTAAACAAATGATCCTCTGTTATATGGGAAATCACACGCTAGAATATTAATATTTGTTGTGAACCCTATGTGCCTAATATGATGCATGTGAAAAATATTTCCTTTATTTTAAAATTTTAAATCATATCACTATCCTCTTATCAATTGTCCAATAGAATGAAATATATAAAAAACCATAAAATCTGAAGAAAAAAAATTGAGTCACTTGAGGGGAAAATCTTATAGAACAATAACATAAAAAACCAAGAACACTGACCATATATATCTATTAACATTATCATTTTACTAGAACATGTGTTATTGAAACACCAATTCGATATCCATAAACAGATTTCACACATTCCTATATATCTAGTATACCAAATCAAGAAATAGTTTGAGAAGATAACATAGTCCTGATACCAATTTGTAATGTTCTAGCCCGACTCAATCTCTTAATAGTAATTGGACCAGTATGATGTGTGGATTAAGTGAAGCCTCCTTGTATTCCTGAGACTATGAACTAGTAGAGGGGTTTTAAGATGGTATTGTGGGGATACTATAACCCATGTATCCGAGTGTGTATTAATAGATAAAATAAAAAAGTATCATGCATTGAAAAATAAATAGAAATAAGAAATCAAATAAATATAAATAAGGTGATAAAAAATGAAATTTTATAGAGGAAAAAATTCTATATGAAACATATATTATAAGGATCCAGTCTTAAACATAACATATTCTTCAGTTTTGTGTCATGAATTCATTTCCTTATATTTTAGGATGTTTACAACATAGTGTTTTACAGAATTATTCCACCATTCTTACTTAAATAAAAATTAGATCACAAAGTTCTCTCTTCCACTTATTATACATTTTCTAAAAAACTAAAACATTTATGATATAAATAGTTTTCTTTTCATGAAATATCTTCTTCATTTTTATCTAGACCTCATCCTTGTCTTAATCTTCCTTAAAAACTGATGATAAAAACTATAAAATGTTGGATGAAAGAAAAATGAAAAGTAAGGGTCATATAAAAAGTAATAAAGAAACATATTAGTTCATGAATACTTATAAAAGATTTTACTTTTTCAAAGTTAAACATTAGGCTCAAAATAAAAATTCTATTACCCAAAAAAAATTATTCATAAACATTTTCATAAAAAAAATTAAGAAATATAAAATGAAAAATAAAACTCTTAAATATTAGTTTACATTCATGAAAAACTTATGAAAACTTTTTTTCAAAAAAATTTATACATTCAACTATTATGATGTAGCATATAATTTACTTTAAATATAACTCATGATCAATAATGTTGAAGTGTAACATAACTAATATGGTATCTTAAGATCATGGAAAAATATAAAATGTGATACCTTCCCAAAACATGACATAAGCATAATTCAAGGCTAACAGCCAAGACAACATCACATATTGGATAGTATCCCATTAGGGATTAGGTTTACTCCCTAATCCCTTAAATGGCATCTCATGAGACAAAAAAATTACCCAATTCATTATAGATCTATCCAATAACTCCCATAAAAACATGATCATTATTATGTGTGCAATAAAATGTAATCAAGTACAAGGAATAAACATAAGAATTATATATGGAAAGAAAATGAGTACAAAAATATTTCCTCATATCACAATAAAAAGATAGTTCTTAAATAAGGAATCTGAGAAATGGTCATAAGGAATGTATTACCCCATTAGAGTACGATAGAATAATCTTAGTCTATATTTGAGATACATATATATATATATATATTGAATTTATAAGAATTCTATAACATTAAAGAGAGGGAGTTAATGAATTAGAGAGATAATAGTCATAAACTAAATAAAAAGGGTGGTTCAAATAGATATTCCTTTTTTAAAATTTAAAAATTTCTCAAATATAAATACCCATGAATTTATGGTATTTTTATTTTTAAATAAAGTTAATATCTTCATTAATTTCATTCCTCACAACACTGAGCTTTAATGAACCATGATCAATTATTAAAATATTATTATGTGATTTTTATAACCTACATGTTAAAATTGTAATGTTTGAATAGGACTAACAAAATTATGAAAATTAGATAGTTTACACAATTATAAAATAAATTCATTAGCTATCAATAAAAATAAAAAATCATTTTATTGTAAAAGAAAAGTTTTTCTAAATAACAATTTTTATGTGTGAAGAATGTGTTTTTATTTTAATAAATTAAATTGATTACTACTAGTGAATGATTATAATGAAATATAAATATTATATATTCAATAAAATGTTTTAATATTAATATTTTATTATTAGGAATATGATAATAGTAAATCTAGTTTTATTCTATAAAACTATTTTTTTTTTCAAAAAGAAATTTTCATCGAATTTAGTGAACTTATTTTAAAAATAATTTCATAACTTTATAGAAATTAAATCTTGATAAATTTATTAGTTATATGGAATCAGTAGGTTCAAATTTATTAAATAGGTCCCTTTTATTTTTGATCAGTATCAATAGTAACTGTGGTACAATTTATCAAAACGATAAAGGGTAAATCATGTTAATCTAGGTTAAAACTATCTGATAAGATCACAATATTTCATATTAATTATTATTAGAAGAATTTAATTAATACCTTATATTTTTAGGCATATAATATATATGGTTAATGGAAACTTGTCATTGAAAATGACCATTAAAATATTTAAATCAAAGATAGTTACAAAATGTTACTCATGTAGTTTTAAAAATCTATTATGTGTCCACACAGGTAAAAAAAATTATAAATGAATATAAATGTCAATTTTGTGCATAATTAAATTAATTTCATGATTATAATTATTTGAAAATTATAGTGATGAAATAATTTCCTTAAATTCTTGTTAAATGCTAATACGATAATAATTCAATTATAATAAAAATAATATTAATGTTTTAAAAAAAATTAAATGTGATATAATTTTAGTGATCAATAGTGTTATACATAATTTTTAAATAAATAAAAAATATTATTCATGTGTTACTAAATGATATTTCAAATCAAACTTTTTCTTTATTTATTTGAATTCAAATTAAATGAGTTGTTTCAAAATTGACATTAATGATAATTTATCAAAATAATATTTTATTAAATTATTTAAAAATAATTAAAATATTTTAAGAGGATAATGGTGGAAATATATGGTTAAAAATTTCCTTAATTTTATATTTATGATTCTATAGTTTCCTTATTTATAAATTTATAACTCATTAAGAGTGAAAAATATGTTACCACGATTAATGTTAAAATTGGTTAATTGAGGGGTTAAAGTAAATGATAGTGTTTAAAACACAACAAAACATATCAAAACATTATTGGTTGATTATATTTACACTATATCCTACACTATATTTTAATCCATGGTCATTTTGCTTCATTTTTTAGAAAATAACTTTATCATAATTTAATCTTTTATGTAATTCCTAAAGTGCCCCGCCTCGATTATAGAAGCAAACCTCCTCCCTCACTTATTTACATCATAGTGAACAATCTTGCTCAAAAAAACTCATACCATTTAATTTATAAAAATCTTTATATAATTTTTATAGGTTTTGGTAATTCCAAAATACCTTCCCTAGGTCTCTTAAGAAGATATCTAAAGGAAGTCTCTTGAAGAAGAGTTAATCGTCTATACCGAGTCCTTTATGTCTATTTATTTTTCTTATTATTATTCATTTTAATGTGTTTTACCCATCCAAATATAATTAATCTAGTATATTAAATATATTGAGATTTTATTATAATTCTTGTAGAAACCATATTCCATATCTTTTTCATCCTATGAAAAGTGAAAACATCGCTCATGCGTACATACAACTTACTATCTCCAGGTAGCAGTGTAATCCGTTTTCATCACCAATTTACATTGATAGTTATAAAAATATATCTTATGATTTATATGATATTTATTAAATAAATATGATTCTAAAATGTTAATATCATATATACATTATTACCTTTATATCCTTCAAAAAATCATAACATCGATCGTGTGTATGTGTGGACTACCACCTCCACGAAGAGATGTAATCCATTTTTAATTTACATTTTACATGGATGGTAATATGGATAAACTTAATGAATATATATTATATATATGATATAATAATAATTTTTTAATGAATAATTATTATTCACATTTCTTATTTTCCATTTGTTGAAAAGTGAAGACATCATTCATGTGTATGTACGACCTACCATCTCCATGAACGATGCAATTAATTTACTATCATTATATCTTATATATGACTCAATATATATATATATATATATTAAATATATAATGAATTTCTAAAATTAATAATAATATTTTGATTATTTATCCATAATAAATTTAAATTTATCGAAACTACTGAATGAAAACATACATGAAAAACAAAGTAGTTAACACCTTAAACAATATGATAATAATAAATTATTAACAAAGTTGTGATAAAATGTTAAAAATGAATCATATATGATATAATAGATATTAATTTGGTTTTTTTATGAAAGAATAATAAATTTAAATACATTATGGATGAGGTTATAGAGCCTATGTGACATGTCAATCATGAGGTAAGATATTTCATCTCAATTTCTGCTCCATTGAGAAATATTTGGTAATATGAACCTAATTATTTTTATGTGGTTTATATACACCCCATTGAGGTCTTTAATATAAATATTTATTTTTTCATGATGGTCAATGTTCATTTAAATATTACTCTTTTAATGAAGTTTCACATTTTCTTTTAACCTTTCCTCTCTTTGAACTTTAATCAATAAAAGAAATGATTTAAAGAAATCCAATATTATTTCTCTTTTCATTGGATAATTATTTTTTACATATCCATATTTTCTCTAAAATTTATTCAAAAATGTTTTACACTTATATAAATCTTTATCAAATAAATTCTTACTCGTGATATAATTTTTATAAAACAGTTTGAAAAAAAACTTTTTTTCATTTTCTAAACAAGATACCAAGTGACTTTTTTGAAAAAAGTATAGAAGTGATTCTTTTTAACTTATGCAGAATGAAAATATTCTCCCACATTCTTGAATAATAATTCCTCTAAATCATCCTTTACAAGATTACAAGGTTTTTTTCAAATAAAATGTATTACTTTATAATTTTTTATTTTTTCTAGATAAGTAATTTTAAAAATAAAAATGTTATTTTCATTATGAATGTTTTATTAATAATTTAATGAAATTTCTATTGATAAATGATTATAACTCTTTATTTAATTAATTCACTACTAGGTATATATTGTAATGAAACTATCATTTGAAACATTCACCTACAATTGATCATTGGATATTAATTTTCTCTTTAATATATATATTCTCTATAACATTTATATGATTACTCCCTAAACCAAGTACCATTTCTACATAAGGTTTTTAAATTTGAAAGTATTTTATTTATTAAGGAATTATGGATAAACAAATAAAATAGTCAACGTAATTTTTTTGATAAGGCCTATTTTTGATGAATTAAATATATCATTTTCTATATGAGGAATGCATTGGACATGAAGTAATGGGTGGGGATCAGAATTATATACCCCCTGGATTCATAAACAATTATTATGGGACAAATCAATTGGTCATATTAAATGGTTATTTATTGATGGTTTAGAAATTTAATTTCACATGTTCTTGATAGTAGATATATGATGAACTCTAAGATCAGGTTGTCTAATAGTATACATTTCCTTCATTGAGAATTTAGTTATTTTTATCCATGATATTACTAAATTGATATTATCCATGGATTCATTTTGTGTTCAATGAATTTTTTAAATGGAATCTGTTTTATATAATTAACTATTCTATATTGGTTATGCCTTATTTACTCATGATAAATTCTAATATATGTAAGACATACTAATAATTTAAGACCATCCTTATTTTTATTCCTCTCCTTAGGTTATAATGAAATAAAATTTTAAAGTGTTTTATGGTTGTATAACATTAAATTTTTGTATTTATATTTTATAATTGGAATGTATTATGGGAATCATATATGTTTCTAGTTTACCAAAACTACTATATTGATCAATCATGCATGTTTAGATCTCTTGTATCTATTTTAATTTAATAAATTATGTACCATATATGGGTTATTGGAGTAGGAGTTGTTATAGTTGGTATTATATAAATTTTAGTATAAACCTTGAGAACTAGGTTATAAATAAATTTAGCTAACATGAGAATCGTGATAACCACATATAGTTTTTGAGAATTTTTACCATTATAGTGATTTTATTTTCTGGCTCAATATTTATAATGATTTTGAGATAACTTATTGTTTTATATTATTTAGTGATGGTTCCTAACATAAGAAAGAGAATCAATACCTATGGTAAATATATGGAATATCCCACTTTGAAATCCAATACAATTGGTGTTGAAGTTAAGAAGATGATTACTATATTGGGGAATCTTACCCAGGTTATATAAAATAACCTTGCACATATAGTGCAATATAACGTTCCATGACATAATACACCTATATTGGATTATTTCATTAAACATAATCTTCTACATTATAGGGGAAATATTAATCTAGTGTTAGCTGAGAAGTGGATCAAGTGTCTTGAAAAGATATTTCTCTCCTTGGGATGTAATGAAAGAGAAAAGTTTATAATGGTAGTTAATTTTATTAGAGGTGATACTGATCAAAGGTGGTCATTGATCTAGAATAATAAGGAGGACAAAGAAAAATAAAATATTTATTGGATATATTTTAATGTAAAATTATTTGATATATATTTCCCTCATGGGAAATGAAATGAAATGAAGATAAATATAATCAACTTAATGTAAAATGAAGAATAATGTTTTAAAAAATATGAGGACACATTTACAATACTATCCATGTATTATACTAATTATATACCTAATCTAGAGAGTAATATTGATCATTTCTTTGAAGGCCTTAAGATAAACCTCTGAAGGGCATAAATTTCTCAAAAAGAATCATCATATGATGAACTAGTATCATATTCCAGAAAAATAGATAAGGAATTTTATAGATACCATATACTTAAGTGAAATTAATATAAGAATAGTTTTTATGAGAACCATGAAAAGGTAAATCATCAATGATAAATAGGGGAATAGATTAATTCCTTTAATGTTAAAATTGATAGAAGAAACATGTAGTAAATTTTTTGAAGGGAAAGAGAGTTTGTTGCAAGTGAAGAGATAACGGTCATCTAGATTTTGAATGAAAGGGGAACAAAATAATTAATTATTTACAATTATTTATATATATAATAATTGTAAAATATTCACACAAAATCCCCTATCGTCAAGGGAACTTATTTTGGAAGAATCCTTGGGGATAAGGCCAAGAATAAGCGATCACTACAACTAAGATTGATCTTCCCAATGATTTCATAGAAGGTACCTGAATCAGAGACTAAAATGTGGATAATGATTTATTTTATTCAATATCTTTGAACAATTTTATAACATACTTTATTTCCTTGAAAATTACATATTTTCCTAGTAACTAAAGAATCGAGTTGTTAGACAAAACTCTTAGTGTAAATCTCCCCACAATAGGTATGTGTCAATCATCTCCCATTATGAACCTTAAATAGACCTTATATCTAGAAATAATTATTATACCTATATTTAATTTTGATATAATCCTTGGTGTGGATTTGTTTTCAAAATATGATGAAAAATTTTATTTCAAAGAGAAGGAGACAACGATTTCCGATGAAGATATGGACGCCCTTATCTTTATAGGGGATACTTTATCACCTAAATCATGCCGAGGTCCAACCCAATATCCATTCTAAATGATATTATTTAGGAATATGATAAGACACAAATGACTTATGGAGAAGGAAGTCTTCAAATAGAGGATGTACCTATTATAATGGAAGACATATATACATTTCATAAATAATTACCTAGAAATCTACTAGAGCATAAAGTTCACTTTTTTATTGATTTAATAACTGATTCAAAAAATATAAAAAAATAAATATGGAAGGGATATTGTGGAATTAATCGGGTTAAAGAAACAACTCCAGGAGTTTTTGAGTAAGGAATTTATACATTTGTAGTGCTTCAACTTGGGGATCCGCTGTTCTATTTTCAAGGATCTGATAAATAGAGTGTTCATGGAATATATTGATATTTTTTCTAGAATTTATTGATGATATTTTGGTGAAATCCAAAAGTGATTAGGTAAATAAGAATCAATTTTAGATTAATCTAGAGAATATTAAGGGAAAATAGTTATATGTTAAATTTATAAATTGTAAGTTACAAATTCAGAAAGTTTATTTTCTTTTCTATTTTGTCTCTATGGATGAAATTTCCAATGATCTTGTAAAGAAAAGGGTATTTCAAGAATAACCTACACCAATGAAAATAATCATGGAATATAGTTTCATTAGTTTGGATGGTCACTATCATTTATTTGCTCAAAAAATTTCTTGATTGGTTAAACAACTGAAAAATATTACTCGTAAAGGGGTTATGTTAATATAGGCTAAGCAATGTGAAGACGGTTTTGAGGAATTGAAGAGGATATTTGTTTAATTCCATAATTTTGATTCCTACATAAAGAAATTATATATTTTTTATATATAGTGATGAATCAATAAGGTACTTGGTTTTTCCCTTATACATAATGATAAATGTATTTCCTATTTCTCAAGGAAGTTAAAGACTTGTGAGAAATATAATACAACCCAAGATCTTGTGTTAAAAACTATAATATTTTCTCTGAAGATATGGATACATTGTCTCTATGGTGAAATATTTGTGATATATATAGATCACAAGATTTTGATAAATGTATTCTAATAGAAATAAAACCACATGAGGTAAATATCATTACTTGAGAAACTTAAGGATTATTATTTCTCAAATATAATACCATCCTTGAAAGGAAAATAATGTAGACGATGTATTGAGTTAGAAAGAACATGGAGTTGTGATAAAACATAGGATCTATAGGGATCTTATGTTAATTTATCTAATAAATATGGATCTATGAATTATTAAGGTGAAACATTAGTCATTTTTTAAATGAATACCAAGCTATCATTATAAGAAAGAAAGAAAATTTCTCAACTTGATGATCAAAATATTCAAAGGAAATAGAATTCCTTGAATGATAGGAAAATTTCATACTTCCTATATGAAGATGAAATTATAAAATTTAGAATGTTGTTATGTGTTCTATATATACCTGAACTAAAAAGGTGAATTATTTGATGATTCTCGTAACTCAAATATATCTATACACCCAAGAATTACCGAGATTCATATAGATTTCAAGGAACATTTTTTGGAATAATATAGAGTGGGAAATTGATGATTATGTTTCAATATATTTGGTTCCTCAGTATGTGATGGATGATAGACAAAATCTTAGAGGAGTCATGAAATCTCTTCCTATTCCTATTTGGAAATTAAATTAAATTACTATAGACATCATCACTAGATTACCAAAAACTACTTTAATGAGTGATGTGATATGGGATATTTTTTATTACCTTACCAAATCTGCACATTTCCTCACTATAAGAGAATATTTTCCACTAGATCACCTTGCATTACTTTATATTAATGATGTTTTAATACTTTAATGGGAACCACTTTCAATTGTTTATTATATGGATCCAAGATTTAAATTGAAATTCAAGAAAATTTATTTGATGGATCCTAATATCATGCTTCATTGGTGCGTTTCTTATCATCCTAAAATAGAAAGGCAGAAAGAAAGGACTATTAAAACATTTGAATATATGTTGTGGTCATTCCCATATGACTTTCAAGGTTTTTTGGATCATTATTTATCTTTTTTATGGTTTTTTCATAACTATAGCTTCCATTCAAAAATTTAAATGGTGTCTTATGAAAAATTATATAGAAATAGACATCATAATCCCACTTGTTCAGAGGAAGCTAGTGAAAGAAAGATTGTGGGTCTAGATCTTGTTGATTAGAAAATTACACTGGTAAAGGATATTAATACTCATACTAAAGTGTATCAAATAAGACAAATTATTTATCCAGATAACTAAAGGAAATATTTGGAGTTTAAAGTGCGAGATCATGTTTTCTTGAAAGTCTCTCCATGGATATGTATGATAAGATTTAGTAATAAGTGAAAGCGGATCCCTAGGTACATCATAATTTTTATAATTTTAGAATTATTGGAGATGTTTCATGTTATTTATAAGATTCACCCAGCTTCTCTAAATTATAATACATGTCCCATTTCTCTTTGTTAAAAAAGTACATTCTAAAAAAAAAGAATTTTCTTAGTTCATAAGAAATAAAATTGGAACAAGATTAATATTATTATGAATAGTCTATCCATATTTTAGACACTAGAGAACAGTTGTTTAAGAAATAGATGACTTGACTGGTAAAGGTACATTTTAGAAATCATATGATATAATAGTAAATGTGGGGACCATAGAAAATTATGATAAATAATTTCCAAAATATATTCACGAAGTCCAATTGATGAAATTTCATGGTTGAAATTTTCTGAAGGAGGTAATAATGTAACACCCAATTATTTTACGGTGTGTTTTTTTTAAATAAATTTAATCACTTCAATAGTTTGTGTTGCACACATCACCAAATTTAAACGTACCATGATCTATTATGAAAACTTTATTATGTGATTATTATAACATATATTTTAAAAGTGGTGGGTATAAATAGAAATAAATAAATTATTAAAATTATATAGTGTAAAAATTTAAAAAATAAAATTCATTGGATATCAATGGAAATAAAAAATCATTTTAATGTAAAAGAATAGGTTTTTTTAAAGAAATATTTTTAAATGTTAAAAATGTGTTTTTCTTTTCAGAAATTAAAAAAATAACTGTTTTTTAATGATATTAAAGAAATGTACATAATATATACTCAAAAAAAATTATATTAATTTAATGTTTTTCTACATTTATGATAATAATAAATAATTTTTTGTGCCTAAAAATGTATTTTTTCTAAAAATCGGTTGTTTTCATATTTTGTGCTCTTTTTTAAAAATTAATTTCAATAATTTATATAATTTGAATATTGAAAAATGTATTTAAAATTTGTAATCAAGAGATTAAAATTTATTAAATAGGACCCTTTTAAATTTTTTCAATATTAATAGTAATTGTGGGGAAATTTATCACCACAATAATTGGTAAATTGGGGTAATCTAGGTTAAAACCAAGTGATAAGGTCAAAATATTTCATATTAATTTTTAATTGATGAATGAAATTTGACTCTTATAGTCCTAGGCTCTAAATTAATTTTCTTAATGGACACTTTTCCATGAAAATAAAAAATATAATATTTTAATCAAAAAATGTTACAAAATGTTACTCTCTTAGTTTTAAAAATCTATTATGTGTCCACATTGAAAAAAAAGAAACCTATGAACAAATATAAATTTCATTTTATTCATAATGAAATTATTTTTCTGAATATAATATATGAATAATTTTAAGATAATATATAATTTCTTTAAAGGATTTGACAACATTAATATAGTATTTATTCAGTTAATAGGAAAAATAAAATAAATGATATTAAAGATAAAAAATAAACATAATTTCAGTGAAAAAAATTGTTCTAATAATTATGTAGATGAATATGAAATATTAGTGATGTGTAAATAAATGTTATTTGAATTAAAATCTTTATTAATTTATTAGAAAACAAATTAATTGAATAGTTTCAAAATTGTCATTAATGTAAATTTATCAAAATAATATTTTTTTAAATTGTTTAAAAATAATTAAAATAAAGAAATAAAATTGGTGGTATGATATAGTAAAAAAATTTATCCTTAAACATTTATGATTCAAAATTTACCTTATATGTATAATTATAACTCTTTAACTGTGAAAAATACATTACTGCAATTAATGTTAAAATTGGTTAACTATGAGGTTAAACCAAAATGTATTGATTAAAAACCCATAAAAACCCTTACAAATTTTATTGTTTGATGATATTTTAACCATATCCTTCCTTATGTTTGAATTCCTATACAATTTTATGATCTTTTCTTGAGAATAACTTTATTATGAATAATTATTTTATATAATTCCAAAATTGCCTCACTCCTCAATTATAAAATGGAACATCTTATCTCACTTATTTAAACCACATTGAGTCATCTAGATCACCCATACCCTTACAAATTATCTACTGAAAATCCTTATATATGTCATATTTTTTCTTTCCATTCAAAAATACCTAACCTGGGTCCCTTAAGAAGTGATCTAAAGGAAGTCTTCCGAAGAAGATGTAATCATCTTTATAGATTCCTTCAGGTCTATTTATTCTTCTCCATCATATTGAAGTGGTATAATAATCCTAATATAATAAATAAATTATAATTAATATATGTATATGTTATTATAATTATGGTAAAACAATATTATATCTCTTTTCCATCATATGAAAAGTGAAAACATCGCTCGTGCATACGTACGCCTTACCGTCTTCTTATAGTAGTGTAATTCATTTTCATAACCACTTTAAATGTATGGTTATAAATATGGAACTAATTCTTATATAATATATTTATGACATAAATATATTTTTGGAATAATAATATCACATATATCTTATTACATTCCTATATGTGGGAAAATGATAATGTCGATCGTGCGTACGTGTGGACTACCACCTCCACAACGCAATTTCATCCGTTCACCACATAATTTTAACGTGTATGATAATAAGGATAGATTTAATTAATATATATGATATATATTTTATAATAATTATTCTGGTAATATTAATTTTTATTCACAATTCTTTCATTCTGACTATCAAAAAGTGAAAACAGAATTCATGCGTATATACGGCCTACCATCTCCAAGAATGGTGTAGTTTATTTTTCTATATCTATATTCAATGGATGAATTTTTATATATATTGAGTATATATTATATTTATACCATTAATTAAAATATTTATATAATGGAACCATAATAAATATACATGTATCATAAATACTAAATCAAAACATACTACTAAATCAAAGAAGTTAACACGTGAAACAATGATAATGATAAATGATTATCAAGAAACAGGTTATAAAATTTTATAAATGGTATCTATATGATATAATATATATTAATATTTTTCTATAATTTAATTATAACAAATATTTATTTATTATATAAGGGGATAGATCACTGATATGACAAGTCAGTCCCGATGTAAGAGATTTCATCTCTATTAAGACATATTTGGTAAAATGCACCCATTTATTTTTCTATGGTTTATTTAATTCCCAATTTATGTATTTAACATGAATATATATTTATTCATGTTTATTAAATTTCATTTCAATTTTACTCTTTCAAGTATTTTTCAGAATTTTTTCCAATATTCCCTCTCTTTGGAACATGAATCATGAAAAGAAATTTTTAAAAGAAAAAATGATCTTATTTTTATTTTAATTGGATATATTTTTATTGAATAAAAATATTTTCCCAAAAAAATCAAAAATTTTATACACTACTTTAATGATTTATCAAAAAAAATTCCCATTTTTGAGTTTTACAAAATGGGTTGAAAAAAAAATCTTTTCTTTATTTTCCAAACATGGTACTTCATAACATTTCCAACAAAAGTATGGAAGGAATATTTTTTTAAAATTAAAAAACATGATCATTATTTCCCTGTATTATGAATTATCATTAATTTTATTCTTTCTCTATATTTTTATTATGTTATTTTCAAAGAAAATTCATTACTTTATAATTGCATAGTTTTTTTAAAATAAGTTACATCAAAAATGGAAGGGCTATATTCCTCGATAATGTTTCAATAATATTTTAATTGAATTTCTATTTATCAATTACAAGAAAACCTTATTTTACATATTCAACACTAGGTATATTTTGTAATGATACCATCTTGTGAAACATTCACTAACCTGGGATCACTAGATATTAACTTTCTCATAAATATCATTATTCATTGTATCAAGGTTATGACTACTCCCTAAACCATATACTATTTCTATATATGGTTATATAATTTTAATGTATTTTAATTAATGGGTAATTAAGGATAAATATATTGTCTTTTTTCTGTAGAAATATTTTTTTATAATACATATTTTTCACGAATTAAATCGACCATTCGATATTTGTGGAATGAATTTGACATGCAGTGATGAGTGTGACCCATAATTATATATCCCCTAAATGCATCAACAAGTATAATGAGAAAAATAAGTTGGGAAAATTGAGTGGGTTATTACTCGTATTTTTAATCAATTTTAGTTTAAGGTCTTGATTATAGATATTTCATGATTTTTGAGATCATTACGTCAAATAATATGAAATTTTTTCATTAATCATTAAATTATTATTTTTTAAAGGATTACTACATATATACTATACATGTATTTGTTATTTTTTTCATGTTATTGATAAAATCGAATGTTTTTTCAGTTATTTTCCTTTCTATAATGATTATTACTTTTATAATCATGATATCTTTCACAATACATAACCCTTACAGAGAATCTGAGCTCATCCATATTTTTTTCCATTCCTCGGGTTATAAAGAGAAAATACTTGAATGAGTTTGATGGATGTAAAAATTTTATTTTTTTATTTTATAATTTTAATTTAATATGGTGATCATTTATGTGTCTTGTTTACCAAGACTTGTAAACTGATCGATCCTACTTGGTGATATTTTTTGTATCTATCTCAATGTAATAGAGCATACCCTATATCTGGGTTACTATGGTTGGGGTTGTTACATCATATATTGAAGAAAAAAATTGTCTTTGAAATGGTATTTAAAAACTATTAAATTTAGATTTAAATCATTGAGTGGTCATGATGGAGAGAAATTTAGTTCAATCCATGTACTTTAAAATTAATATTAAATTCATATTTTCAGAACAACCTCAAAAGTAACTCATTGGAAAATGTTACAAAAACTCATTTTAAACCATATTGTAAAAATTAAATATGGGTACAAATTAATTTGAACAATCATGTAATAAAGGTATAAAAATTAATTAATTTTTATGAAAAACACATAAATAAACATTATGATTTATAAAACAAACCTTTTAGAAAATTTAAAACATGGTTTTTATGTAATGTCTCTATTAAGTAAAAGCATAAAAAGAATCATATTTCCAAAAACAATGTAAATAAAGATAAATATGGTGAAAATTAACTTTATCATACATTTAATCATAAATAATAATTTTTTTGAAACATTTATCTAAACATGGACACAGAAGAAAAATATTTATAAGGTGAAACATTAAAATATTATTTATTTAAAATAAAACTCCCTTAACACACGTTAGACACACAAATTAAATTAATTATCCTCATAAATAATAAACTTGTATAAATTATTTAATTTATTAATAACATTATTAATATTTATCATGAATTTTATTTAATATAATACCATGTTATATTGAATTACAAAATCAACTAAGTTCATGTCAGACATTTTGATGATACTGGGGTCATAAGTCCAAAATGACTTTGGTAGGTTGATTATGGTCCATAAAGTCATTATTTTATATTATATGGAATAAAAATAATGAAATAATTATCATTTTTAAATATTCATTTTACCTTTGACATCATCTGTGAAATATTGATATGAAAGATGAATGATGTTACATTCATGTAGATAGTAGGTCGAATACATGCATGAGTAAATTTTACATTTTTCAGTGATCGTGATGGAAAGAAGTTAATTGTTGTTTTGTATTTATATAATGATAATTATTTCATAAATATCATATTACTTCTTTAAATACACTTATATATACAATTTATGTGATGTGGTAATGACAAATGAATCATATCGCTTTGTGGAGGTTGTAATCAATATGTACACACAAATGACATTATCATCTCTCCATGAATTGAAAGGAAAGAAAATATGTGATGTATTAATTTTAAATAATGATAAATGTGTCATGAACATCATAAATATACATCAAATATATCTTCATAATAATCCATGAGAGGTGATAATAGAAAAAGGATTTCATTGGTTCACTGTGTGGTGGGTCGCCATACACCTAAACAATGGTTTCATTTCCCATTTGATGGATGTGGAGATGTATACATGTTATTACATTAATATATTAAAATATAATTATATTGTAAATAATGATGTTATTATATTAAAATGTTTCAATAATGTTTTAAGGTGGTAAAAAAATAAATAAAACTGAAACGCTTGGTTAAGAACTATACCTCTTCTTCAAACAACCTCTTTGTGATTGTAACTAAATCCTTCATATATTTGATTTATGATCACACCAAGAACTCTAGAAGGTTGGTATGGATGTAAGGAAGGTATTTGGGTGAATATTTGATGAAATAAAAGTTTTTTATGTGTTGATAAAAGAAGAGAGAAGGTGACCTCTTAAAAGTGAGGGGTGGGGCACTTTGGAATTTATTATCATATTATATTAATTTAAATTAATTTTCAATTTAAAATGGATAAAAATTGAAATAATTATAATATAGGATTATTATGGTTCAAAATAATATCATCTAAAAAAATTTACTAGCTTAGGTGTTTTTTATCACTTATAGTTTGGTTTTAACCCATGTTAACCCATTTTGACAATTACTGTGACAACACTGTTTTTACTTTTTAGGGGTCAATATAGTTACTATAAATGATTAACTATACAACAAATGGACTATGGATGAATTTTTTATCCATATAAAAATAAATTGGTAAATTATAGGACTTTATTTAATTTTATACCATTTAATAAATGTTTCTTTATTATAAGATAATATTACTGTCATTTTTTAGAACTATTCATTTAATTTGACATTGAAAACAACAAGAAATCAATAGAAATTTAATATATTTCTTTAAAAAATCAGTAATATTTTATACTTATCTATATAATTCATTTAAATCCATAATTAATTCCTATTATATTTATTTTAATATTTTTAGAGTAATTTATTTTAATTTTCTATTATTTAAATAAATAATGTGTCAATGTTGCTTAAGCTTGTAACATAATTATTTCATTAAAAAATTAGAAATAAATTATCATGATAAAAAAATAATTTATCTTTAAAATTAATATTTGTAACTGGACATAATTTTTGTTATCTCCATCAAAAAATATTATTGATATTTAAAGTAATAAATTACATTTTTTTATTTGTGCTTTACTTAATTATTATAAATGTAAAAAATCAACCAAATACGACACCAAGTGTCTATTTTTGAGACTTGTATAGAAATGGAAGAAATAAAAAATTACAATTGTATAAATGAAAATATTTGGGTTAATTTTTAGACTTTGTAATATTTATTTTTAACCTTAATTACTCGATTTACCCTTACCATGGTCATAAATATTTACTATAGTAACTATTCATAATGATAAAAAATAAAGTTAAAATTCTTACCTAATATTATTAATTCTGAATAAAATTATATAATTCATTTTATCAAATTTAATTCAAACAAGTGGTTGAGTTTTATTTAAAATAAATCCTACAAACACGATGAAAAGAAATTTTCCAAAGAAAATGTTTCCTTTAGTATAAAATATGTTATGTCCATATTCAAAATGAAATTGATTCTAATGACCTAAATTGAATTTATAATAATATAATTTAACCAATTTTACTTTAAAAAAAATTTTAAAACAAAATGAGTCTTTGTAAATGATTTAAATGAAAATACATTTTTAATAGAAATTAGTATTTTTCACTGTCGACTGAAAATTTAATCTTTTTATTATATTCTAAAAATATGTCTCTATGACAATTTTTAAATTTTTATTCAAAAAATTGTGTTCATTTATCCAAATTAATTTTATAAATATGTAATAATTTAATTTTTAAATAAGTTTGGAAAGCACGACGAAACCAATTTTTTGGAAAATATAGTTTTAAGTATAAAATTGGATTTACTTTCATCTTATTCCTAGAAAATATATTAGATGAATTGTAAAACATTTTCTTATATATTTAATATACAAATAAATTAAAATCATTCACCAATAATGATTAATTTAATTTATCTATATAAACACACATTTCATGAATAAATAAAGTTTATTAGAAAACCATTTATTTTACAGAGAAAAGATTTTTTTTTATTTTCATTTCCAAAAAATTATTAACCAATAAATTAATTTTATAAATTTTCAAACCATATAATTCTCATAATATATTTATTCTGATTTATACCCTCCATTTTAATGTCTAGGTTATGACAGACATATTTAAATAGTAACAATTTAATTTTTCATTTATGATCATTGTTTCATGTTGTATATGCTATTAAACACAATTTCCCATTAACAAATCTCTTGGTGTTACATACTTCCCCCCATTAATAAATCATATCCTTTTAGTTTAAACATGATCTAGGTAAACAAAAGTTTTCCATCTGAAAAATATCTTGTTTGAAATCTCGCATCATAGATAGGGTTAGTAAAACATTATATTTAATATAGGGAAAAGGAAATATGAAGATCATTACACAACTAGGTTTCTAAATAGGATAACATTAGAGGGAAAATAAAATATTGACCTGGGTAAAAAATCAAATATTCTGATAATTATGAAGATTGATATAGATTAATGATCACAAGGAAGTGAATGATAAGGAGAAAGTTAATGACCACAAAACAATAAATCAAGGTGGTATGAAAAAGACTAATGAATCACAAAAAATATAGGTAATATGATAAATTATTTGTTTTAAGATCATTTTCCATGAGTATGTTGAATTAATTTTCCATTATACTAATAAAATTGTGTAATTTAATTACTTAAAAATGTACAATTTATTTCTTCAATAAATTTCCACTATAATCACATCTTTTACACCAAACGATGAGTTTCCAAGCTGATTTTTATGCCCTGGGCACTAAAATAAACATATAAAGGATCACTTCATCTACAAATAGATAATAATATCTTCCTCCTATCATTAGATATTAAACAAACCCAAAATGGTTAACACAAGATAATTCTCAAAATGAATAAACCATCTTATGATGAAATATAACATTAACCACCAAATATTTACAAAGAACACCCAATGTCCAACTTATATCATTAGATAAATAATTTTTTTTTAAATATTCAAAATATACTAGACTAAGATTTAATCCAAAATATTAGAATGATTTAGTCAAATATTATTTGAATAAAAATTAAACTTTTATCTGAAAATACCATTAACCAGTCTTAATGTCATATATCAAAAATTTATATTCCCTAATCATATAAATCAAAAAGGTTATAAGTAACTTTAAACATCTAAAAGAAGGATCATCAGTCAAATAAAACTATATATTGAACCTATGGTTTTCGTATACCTTCACCAAATAAAATGTCTCCTAAAAATGTCATAAATCACATTAAAATCCCATCACATAAAACCTCAAAAGGGGTTTATAAGACATTGAAATGTTGATCAACTATAAACTCATAAACCCATGATGGTATCCATAACTCTTAAGTTAGAATCATGTGAAAATATCTTAATCTCTAATGTTATATAAACCTTTCCTCTAGTAATAAATGTAAGTATCCAACCTTAAACATCACATAATCTTGAGTTTTTAGTAAATATTTTATTTTCTTACATTTTTGGATCTTCTTAATTTACAGTTTTGGAGAATTAAGTTGTCATCCTTAGATAAATAAATATCACATCATAATGTGGAATATTCCATGTTGGTCAGAGTAGATTACTCAAGAGGGGAAGGGTGAATTGAGTAACTATAAAAATTTCTGTAAAAATTATATCTAAAATTGTTTTCCTCAAAAGATTAGATACAACCCGGCAAATCAAGGTTATACTGTTATAAGAGTTTGACTGTTTAAATAAATTATTTCCTAGACTAACTATCAAAGTAAACTTAGTGATTTCTGAGTTATGAAGAAAAGAACTAAAATGGAGAAAACTAAATTAAGTAGCACAACGGATATGAAACAAGTGGTTCAGTCTCAAGATGAGACCTAATCCACTCCACTTGGTGATCACCTTCCACCAAGAAGTTTATATAAATAAACTTTTATCCACACCCTGGATCAGGCTTAACAACAGTACGTAGGAGTGTCTAGGCCACACAGGGACTACTTCCACACTTATCTGTGGGTATACACAAGAGTAAATAGAGTGTTTGAGTAAGTATATATTGTATCCTTAAGTTTAATGAAGAAGAAATAGTGTGTTGTTCTATAGGTACACACTCTCCTTGAAAGGTAAGAAACAAATACACAACATAGTAGAAGTATGGATATGGGTTTAGAAGTGCTCTGAGTGTTAGTCATTGTAGCTCTGGACTTTTGAGATGAAGCAGATGTAGATCTTGAGTCCTCATTAGTAAAACAGAGTGTCGCGATTCAGCTTGTGTTCTTTGTGAGGTTTGACAATGCGAAGATGTTCTCTGTATTCCAGTTTACATCGTGTCTTTTTCAGCAAAGTCGGATTGCAGGCATGTGCCAATCCTTCCTTTATAAATTCTCTTAGTGTTCCTCTATGTCATGTTCATAGCCTTGTTTTTTATTCAGTATCGTGCACCTTGTTTTTGGGCCACACATCAATTTTATCTGGGAATGAATGTGTTAGAGCTGACAGGTTGCATGGATACCGCACCTCGTACCTCTTACTGTCAGTTGATATGTCTAAAAAGAAACATCAATTATGTCAGTGCATTTAAAATCATCAAATATGACCGTCTAGGATTAAATTGAAAAACGAAAAAATAGTTTAAGAAACTGTGTCACATTATGTCATGGAAATGGTGTCTCCTTCACACGGTTTCTGGATTGGTCACGGTGTCTCGTGGTTGCGGTGTCTAGTTCACGGTGTCTTGATGTTCAAGGTGTCTTGTTCTTCCACAGTGTCTCATCCTTCACGGTGTCTCATGGTCACAATGTCTTCTTGTTCATGGTGTCTGCTTCTCACGGTGTCTTCTTTACAGTGTTTTGTGGTCATGGTGTCTCAATGTTTACTGTGTCTGCATTACGATGTCTTCTTTACTTTTCCAGAAAGACATATCCAGTTGAAGACTCATGGTGTCTCAGACTTTACAAAAATAACTATATTCATACTTAAGCAATGACGATTATATAATGAATTAGACTTAATCATTTCTCAAAGAAGGTATTATGAGAATAAATCAAAGATAGTATAAAGTAATTAAACTGAATGTATATAAATTAAGAACTTGAACATATCTTCTTAAAGCATGAGATTACTTAAACAATAATACACATGATTTTATATAATTTACATGATTAAACCAGGTTGAATAGGATTTGTGATCATTAAAACATGATAAATACATGAGGAGTCCAACAATATCCCGCTTTTTGATGATCACAAATCATGTAGATTTTTCTACACTTTTTGGGATTATCAAAAATATTGAATAAGATAAGAAAAATGCAAGATTACATGAATTGCATATAAGGTCCAATACAAACAAAAATGAAACACAAAATCAATAGTAGTCCTACCAGAAAAATGTAATCACTATTCTTCTTCAGGGTTCGGCCTTCTCTTTGCCTTTAACATCAGTAGAAAAAGAGGAATCCATAGGAGCAGAAGTCGATATAGAAGAAGTGAGTGAGGTGGTGGATAGTGAAGGTAAAGGAAGACCTTTAAAAACTGATGGAGCCAAAGTAGGAGCAGTATAAGATCTAGGTAGTTGTTGATCGAGGATCACAGGCCTGATCTGACTCAGGGCTTGACCAACAGACATAGTGGTGCAGGCTAGGGCAGAGGGGAAAGTAGGAAACCAAGGTCTTAGAGGTGCAGCCACTAGAGCAACAATGGTTCTTCTCTGTAAATTAAGGTAAAGCCGCATAAGCTTGATGAAATCTTCAATTATTTATCCACCATAATACATGGATTTTTTAAAATCATCCTTGTTTTCCATAAACTAGTCCAATAGTAGAGTAAACTCTGTGAGCTTCTGGACTTGAGTCTTGAAGGCCTGAGTTATAGGAGGAATCCACAGATTTTCCACAAGATACTTGAAGTGATTTGTCATATCAGCCTTGGAGAAGATTCTGTTAAAGTAGAAATCCACTTTCTTGATAATATCTTGTTGGGAATCATTAGAAATCTTCGAGTGAATTTGGACCCGATCAAGCACTCTATCACTATTTTTTATTACTGTAGAAATAGAATCTATATTGAAACCACTAAGAACAGATTGAAGTTCTTCTTGGACCACTAATCAAAGCATGTCACTTTTCAGAGAATATTTAGAGGATTTTCCAGATGTTTTAGATGCATTTACGGCTTTGGTTAGAGATTTGAGTTGATTTAGCACCTTTTTAAGACACCTGGTATATTTATCAGTGAGTTTGTAAAGATTGAGAACAAACTCTCTCATTTCCTTCACAATTTGTTTGTTCTTTTTAGTGACCTTTTCATCCAAGGAAGATAAGAGAGGTTGAATTTGATACACAACAACCTATGGGATATGAGTAACAATAGGTTCTATAGGAGGATAAACAAGCTCTGATCTCGAATGCGTCTTTCTCTGCATGTCCTCAACCATACCTCTCAGAATCGTCACTTCCTCACTGAGTTGTTTATTTTCTACTCGGACATCTTGAATCTCATGAAACATTTTTGGTTGGATGTGCCAAATAACTTTTTACACTAACAGTGAGGCATCTCTCTCAATTAAATTTGTTATTGGTTCGGGTTGGGTATTTATGAGTTTTTCAATTCTAAACAAGAGAGTAGAACCAAAGTCCTTCAGATCATCCTTACATACCAAGGAAAGATGTTCTGGTTGGGTATTAGAAACAGATTTCAATTGGAACATGGTAGAAAGGTCAAGACCATTGACTAAAACTTGTTGAGATTCATCCACATCATAGAAACTGGGAAACTGGTATCGAGTGGATACGGGTCTTGACTCAATCGGATATGAAGCTTCAATAGACATGACATTTGGGGTTTTCTTTCCCTCAAAAGGTGCCTCCTTCTCAGGATTGAGAATCTTAGGATCTTGGTCTAATTCCATAGACTCTGATCTAAGTTCCTCACCCAATTATTTTCTAGCTAGCTGAAAAGCTAGCTCCATCCTTTCTTCAGCTGAATGGATGATTTCAGGAATAGATTGTTCCATAGGGAGTTCCTCAAGATTATCTTCTTGAATAACATGAAGCTCTTCCACCGTAGGTTCTTCCATGGTATGATTTTCAGATTCTTTGGAAACTTATTCTATTTCAGCCTCAGGTTGAGCTTTAATATTAACACCATCTATAGGAGTAGGGACTTCTTCTTCAATAACTTCATGAGGAACATGAGTACTATCTTCCTCAACAGAAACAACTTCCCTAAGAGGCACTTGAGCCTCTCCTTCATCATCTTCAGGATACTCAACAACCTCATCTAGTTCCAAACCAGGATCAGAAATATCTCTTGGTCTTGAGGGATAATACACATGATTTAATTTCTCATAAACTCTATCATTGTCTTCCACCCATTCTTTTTTCAAGGATTCTAGTTTATTTTCATCCTCTTGATGGTTACTTTTGAAAGACAATACTTACAATCCTTTTTAACTTCCTCATTAGGTCCATCCAAACCTTTGGCATCCAAACCTTTGGCATCTATCATGGCTGAGATAAGATGAGAGTAAAACAGGGAAGTTGTCTTGGATATAGCTTTGATTAGTTCACACATATGGTAAATGATATACTTGTAGAGGTTGATCTTATGCCCATTTTTATTAAGGTGGATTATAAACACATATTGATATTTCAAAATAGAAAAATTACCTTTTCTAGGGTTAACCAGATTCTGAATAAACTTGAAGAAAATCCTTGATTCTCCATCAAGTTCAACAGCAATGGCTCTCTTCTTGGTTCCATTTATAGTTAAGGCTTTCAAAGTATCATACAAATCAAAGAATTTGGTTGAAGGAGGAGGTTCTCTCTGATAATCTTGACATATGCCTTCATGAGGTATCCCTAGGCATGCGTCCCATAACCTCGAAGAGAATGAGCATCTCTGTCCATTGACACAACTTCTTACAACATAACTATCACCATAATCAAAAAAGAAATATACGTACTGGTAAATTGAGCCACTAACATAGGATATATAGGTCTATCTTCCTTCAAAAATGACTCTAACCAACCTTTCGGTTCTAAAACAGTCAACACTAGAGACTTATTAGATATAAGCCATTTGGGGAAAACCTCCTTCTTTGGTACTATAATACGTTTTACCATATTCGGATTTAAATGTCCTTCAGGTGCTAGCTTAGGTGTAGTCTTCTTCTTCTTTGAGCTGCGCTTCTTAGGAGTCGATGATGAAGGGTGTTTCATCCTGGGCATCTACCAAAGGTTTGATAAAGAGAAAGGAGTGCAAGGTTGAAGTAGGGTTTGAAAAGAGTGAATAAAAGAAATCCCGAAGGAAGAATCAAGTGATACTTTCTTTATTTTATCATCTAGGAATACCAAACGTCAAAAAAGTAAAAATTTGGGAAAGTAAATAGGGGGAAAAGTAATTACCATGATACGGGTTTTTATTTTGAAAAGAAAATTATAAATAATTTTTACAGTGAGACCGTGTCATAGTGTTACGATGAGACAGAAAATGGACTACATGGTGAGACAGTAAATGGACTTCATGGTGAGATAGTAAATGGACTTCATGGTGAGATAGTAATACAGTGAGACAATAACTGAGCGTTATGGTGAGACAGTAATTGTCATACAGTAATCAAAAAACACTAACTTAGAAACCGTAAACATGAAACAATGAGATATAAAATAGTGAGACATGAAACAGTAAGATATCGAACAGTAAGGTATGAAACAGTAAGATATCGAACAGTAAGATATGAAATAGTAAGATATCTATTTGAGGTTTATCATGCCTATTTAATATATGATGTAGTCTATTCTCTCAGAATTTAGTGGTTTGGTGAATATATCAGCAAGCTGGTACTCAGTTCTAATGAATTCTAAACTGATATCACCTTTTTGATAATGATCTCTCAAAAAGTGATGTATTACATCAATATGCTTTGTCTTAGAATGTGAAACAGGATTTTTAGAGATGTTAATAGCACTTTTATTGTCACAATTTATAGGTTCATGCCTAAATTTATATCCATAATCTAGTAATATGTGTTTCACCCACAAAATTTGAGCACAACAACTTCCAGCAGCTATGTATTCAGCTTCTATAGTAGATAATGCAACAGAATTTTGTTTCTTACTACACCATGATACTAGTGATTTGCCTAAAAAGTGACATATTTTAGAGGTGTGTTTTCAATCTAACTTACAGCCACTAAAATCAGCATCAAAATAACTAACTAATTCAAATGATTGTCCTCTAGGATAGAATAGTCCTAGATTGGGTGTATTCTTGAGGTATTTGAAAATTCTATTTACAACATTTAAATGAGTTTCTTCAAGATTTGATTGAAAATGATCACACGTACACACACTAAACATAATATTTTTTTATAATTTCTATTCTTTTATACAAAAGGCAGGGGCCGGGAAACAATGCAGGTGATGGCCCAGCCCACGAGTGGTTACGTGGTCAGGCATGCAGTGGCCCGAAAATCCCCTACCTTCCCCAGGCCCACCCAAGGGGTGAAGCCCAGTTCCCCAATGGGGGCCGGCGCCGCGTAAACGCTTGGGTAACCGGCGTGCAATCGTGCACCGCGTGTGGTGAACATGCTTTTTAAAGCATACCCCCTGATAGGGTTCGAACCCCCGACCTCCCCTGAGGGAAGCGGAGCCTTCGACCACTCCACCACGCCCACGGGGGCCACACACACTAAACATAATGTCAGGTCGACTAGTTGTCAAGTATAGTAAGCTTCCAATCATTCCTCTCTAAGTGGTTTGATCAATGGATTTTCTATCCTCACCAAGATCCAACTTATAAGTGGTACTCATGAGAGTTTCACTAATTTTAGTGTTATCTAACCCAAAATGTTTTAGAAGATATCTAGTATATTTAATTTGAGTTAAAATAATACCATCATTATTTTGAAAGATTGTAAATTCAAGAAAGAATTTTAGTTCACCCATTAGACTCATTTAAAATTCATTTTGCACCATTTTATAAAAATCAATACATAAAGAATTTTTTGAAGATCAATTTTTTTTTAATCTACATATATTTGAACAACTAAAACATCATTAGAAATACATTTTATAAAAAGTGTAGGATCAAATATTCCTTTTGTAAAACCATTGGAAATAATAAAAGTACTCAATCTATCATACCAAGCTCTTGGATATTGCATTAAACCATATAAATCTGTTGATAATTTAAAAATGTGATTCAGAAAGTGGGGGTTTTCAAAACTGAGGGGTTGTTCAACAAAGACATCCTCAGCAATATACCCATTTAAGAATGAACTTTTAACATTCATTTGATATAGTTTGAAATTCAGATGTGCAGTATAAGAAATCAGGATTCTGATGGATTCAAGTCTAGCTACTAGTGCCAAGGTCTCTTCATAGTCAATTCCTTTTCTTGACTATAGCCTTGTGCAACCAATCTAGCCTTCTTTCTAACTATGTTACCAGCTTCATCTACCTTATTTATAAACACCCATTTAGTGCCAATGATGAATGTGTCCTTTGGTCTTTCTACAAGTTTCCAAACGTTGTTCCTTTTAAACTAATTAATTTATTCTTGCATAGCCATCACCCAAAATTAGTCATTGATAGTATCATTAATGTTTTTAGGTTCAAGTTGTGCTAAGAAGACTTTATGTTAAACCTGATTTCTAAGAGATGCTCTAGTTTGAGTTTATTTGTCTAGGTCTCCTACAACAGCATTTATGGGATGGTTCTTAAGAGTTTTAACAGCTCTAGTAAAGAAGGGACTACTGATTTCAGGTTCATCAAAAGTTTCAGGTTATAAGGAATTTTCAGAACTAGATGTTTTTATTTATTCTTTCATAGACTGGTTTGAGGATTTTGGATTAATGTTCAGATTTGACACGTCATCCTCCAGGTTTTCCAGAAATGTTTTAGGCTCATGTGGATCTGTTCCATCAAATATTAAACGATCATATATTTCCACACATTTAGTTCTTTTATTAAACACTCTATAGGCTTTACTAGACATGGAATATCCTAAAAAGATACCTTAATCACTTTTGGATGCAAATTTGTCAAGAGTGTCCTTAGTATTAAGGATATATACTTTACAACCAAAAACATTGAAATAGTTAACATTGGGTTTTCTATTGTTCCATAACTCATAAGGATTCCTTTTAAAAATAGGTTGGATCAACACTCTATTGATTATGTAGCATGCTGTATTGACAGCTTCAGCCCAAAAATAAATAGGTAGGTCATATTCACGGAGCATTGTTCTAGAAATTTCTTGCATGGTTCTATTTCTTCTCTCTATAACTCCATTTTTATGAGGTGTTCTAAAGGTAGAGAAATTGTGACTATAACCATTTTGTGAGCAAAAGGATTCAAAATCTTGATTTCCAAACTCACGGCCATGATCACTTCTTAAAGATTTAATTCTAAGTCCACTAATAATTTCTACATACTTAGCATATTTAGTAAAATAAGAACATGCTTCACTTTTGTGAGCCATAAATATGGTCTAGGTATATGTAGAGAAGTCATCTACAAGAACATAAACACAGTGCTTCCCATTTGAACTAGAAACTTTAGTTGGTCCAAATAAATCCACGTGAACCAGTTCGAGAGGTTGAGAAGTTGACACTTCTTTCTTTGGTTTGAAGGAAACATTGTGTAATTTTCCCTTTTGACAAGGATTACAGACTTTTTCATTTGGAAACTCAATTTTGGGTAAGTCATTAACTAAGCTTTTTCTAGTTATCTTTCTAAGGGAGTGAACATTACAGTGTCCTAGTCTCCTATTCCAGAGCCAAGACTCATTATGAAATACAATTAAGAATAAAGCATTTTGAGAACCTATGTATTCTAAGTTAACAGAGTAAACATTTTCATTTCATAATGCATAAAATACTAATTCTTATTTAGAATTAAAGACATTACAAGCATCATTTTCAAATATAACCTGAAATCCGTCATCACATAATTGTGAGATACTAAGCAGATTATATTTTAATCCATCCAAAAATAGTACTTTAGAAATTAAAACTGAGTTAGAGTTACCGATTTGGTAGAGGCCAATAATATTTCCTTTGGAATTGTCACCAAATGTGACATGTCCTCCATATAATTTTATCAGCTTCTTGAAGCATGAGTGGTCTCCAGTCATGTGTCTTGAAAAACTGCTATCCAAGTACCATAGACTTTTACAGGATCTCTTTAAGTAGCTATCCTACAAAAAGATCAAGCAAAAACTGATTTTGGTA
This sequence comes from Viscum album, assembly GCA_963277665.1. Classification (NCBI taxonomy): domain Eukaryota; kingdom Viridiplantae; phylum Streptophyta; class Magnoliopsida; order Santalales; family Viscaceae; genus Viscum; species Viscum album. The sequence continues at coordinate 359,610,250 of OY728164.1, read as the reverse complement.
CCCATACTTGTTTCGGTCCAGTAATATTAGTGATAAGTGCTTTAGGAACCCATATTTTCCTCATAGGTTTCCTATAAGAATTACGTATAGGATTTGAAAAATAGACTCTATTCGGTCCACAAAAACTTGAAACAATAGAATATGGATCATGACTTGAACTAGATGATTTGTGTCCAGAACTGGGAGTAAAACTGTATTTCCTATATTTTGAAGCAAAATTTTTTCTACCTAGATTTCTTTTTCCAGGTTGATATCCAATGTCAGTGTTGTATTTAGGAGCTATTTGTTTTCCTAACATTTGAGTAAGGGTATTTTTTCCATTGGTAAACTTTTCTAGGTCACTCTTTAATTTCTCATTAGACATTTTTAATTCATTATTTTCTTTGAGCAGTTGAGCATTTTTATCTTTTTTAGTTGTGAGTTTAGATTTAACAGTTACTGTAGGAGCATGTTGTTTATTCAATGATTTATATTTGTCTTTTAGTTCATTGCATGTTTCCTCAAGCATATTACAGTAATCAAACATTTCTTCATTAGTCATATTTTTAGAGTCACTCTCATCTATAGAATAGTATAAATTATGTATAGAGGAGTCCAGTGTTAACTCAGATGTGTTTGTCATAAAACACATATTGGATTTGTTATCCTGTTCATCATGTGATGTCTCTGAATTGCTTGAACTATCCTCAGAATCACTCCAGGTTTCTTTCATTTCCTTTTTATACTTCAAGTCCTTGTCCTCGTATTTCTTTTTGTATTTGAGCTTTGAACAGTCAGCCTTGATATGTCCTTTGCGCTTACACTCATAGTAGACAATTTCATCAGTCTTGTCACTTCTTTTCCAGTCCTTCTTCCAATTTTATTTTTGGTCATATTTTCCCTTGAGGTTAGGATTTCTAAAAAAGTTCTTCTTTTTGTAAAATCTCTTTATTCTTATGGATAATTGAGCCATTTCTTCATCAATGTTGGGTGATGATTATTCATCACTGGATCTTTCTAAAGAATCTTCTAGTTTCCCTTTTTCTTTATTCTTAGAGGTGGTGGTCTTGAATGCAATAGATATCCTATTTGGCTCATCTTCCTCCTCCTTCTTGACTTTCAGCTCTTCCTCATACATCATCAGTTTCTCAATGAGTTCTTTTATAGGTAGGTTGCTGATGTCGTATGATTATATAACAGAGAGAGAGGTTCCCCTCCACCTTTCAGGAAAACATCTGAGAATTCTCATGATCTATTCCTTGGCAGTGACTTCCCTACCAAGAGAAATCATTCTATTGACAGTCTCATTGAACATAAGATACATGTCAGAGATAGGTTCATCAGGTTTCATCTTAAAATTATCGTATTTAATGGTATAAGTATTAAGTCTCATTTCCTTTACACTAAATGTTTCTTCATGTGAGATATGCAGGGTATCCCAAATTTCATGGGCAGCTTTACAAGTAGAAATTCTATTGAATTCCTCATCTCCAAAGGAGCAGTATAAAGTATTCATAGCTTTGTAGTTGTTAATGTAGTCAGTTCTGGTAGGTTCATCCCATGTGATTCTATCAGTAGTAAAATTCTTATATTAATCTATAATGGATGACCAAATTTCAAAACTCATACTCTTTAAATGCATTTTCGTTTTAATTTTCCATTGAGCATAATTGGTTCCATTAAAGAATGATGGTCTGTTTGTAGCAGCACCTTCCACTCTATTATCCATAATAAAATATTACTTTAAAAAGAGCTAGAAATTTAGAACAAACAGAAATTTATAGATCTTTAAAGTAAAACAACAATCACAGTTGAATAAGGTTAAACAGAATCCCAATAAACAACCTCTGAAACCAAATGCTGGTCGGAGTATATTACTCAAGAGGGGAGGGTTGAATTGAGTAACTATAACAATTTCTGTAAAAATTATTTCTAAAAGGGTTTTCCCCAAAAGATTAGATACAGCCCAATTAATCAAGGTTATACTTTTATAAGAGTTTGACTGTTTAAATAACTTCTTTCCAAGACTTACTATCAAAGTGAATTTAGTGATTTCTGGGTTATGAAGAAAAGAAGTAAAAAAGATAAAACTAAATTAAGTAGCCCAGCGGATATGAAATAAGTGGTTCAGTCTCAAGTCAATACCTAATCCACTCCACTTTGTGATCACCTGCCACCAAGCAGTTTATATAAATAAACATTGATCCACACCCTGGATCGGGGTTAACAATAGTACGCAGGACTGTCCATGCCACACAGGGACCTCTTCCACAGTTCTTTGTGGGTACAAACTACTAGACCACACAAGGACCTCTTCCACACTTATCTGTGGATATACACAAGAGTGTATAGAGTGTTTGAGTAAGGATATCTTGTATCCTTCAGTTTAATGCAGGAGATAGAGTGTTTTGTTCTACAGATACACACTCTGATCGTAAGGTAAGAAACAAATACACAATAGAGTAGAAATATAGGGATGGGTAGAAGTGCTCTGAGTGTTAGTCTTTGCAGCTCTGGACTTCTGAGATGAAGTAGATGCAGATCTCGAGTCCACGTCAGTAAAACAGAGTGTCGCGATTCAGCTTGTGTTCTTCGTGAGGTTCAACAATGTAAAAATGTTCTTTGGATTCCAGTGTACTTCGTGTGTTCTTCAGCAGAGTCGGATTGCATGCATGTGACATTCCTTCCTTTAGAAATTCTCTCTGTGTTCTTCATTGTCATGTTCAGTGCCTTGTTTTTCGTTCAATATCACGCACCTTGTTTTTGGGCTACACTTCGCTTTTATCTTGGAATGCATGTGTTGGAGATGACAGGTTGCATGGATATTGCACCTCGTACCTTGTACAGTCAGTTGATATGTCTACAATGAAACATCAATTATGTCAGTGCATTTAAAATCTTCAAATATGACCGTTAGAGAATAAATTGAAAATTGACAAAATAGTTTAATAAACGATGTCACAGTATGTCATGGAAACATTGTCTCCTTCACATGGTGTTTGGATTTGTCATGGTGTCTCGTGATTGCAGTGTCTGGCTCACGGTGACTTGATGGTCACAGTGTCTAGTTCTTTCACAGTGTCTCATCTTTCACGGTGTCTCATCCTTCATGGTGTCTCATGGTCATGGTGTCTGCTTGTTCACAGTGTCTTCTTGTCACGGTGGCTGCTTCACGGTGGCTACTTCACGGTGTCTGTTTCACGGTGTTTTGAGGTCACGGTGTCTCAATGTTTACGGTGTCTGCTTCACGATATCTTGTTTACTTTTCTAGAAAGACATAGCGAGTGGCAGACTCATGGTGTCTCAGACTTTACAAAAATAACTATATTAAGACTTAAGAAATGACGATTATAGAATGAATTAGACATAATCATTTTTCAAAGAAGGTATTATGAGAATAAATCAAAGATAGTATAAAGTAATTATACTGATTTTAGAGCAATTAAGTACTTGAACGACTCTTCTTAAAGTATGAGAGTACTTAAACAATAATACACATGATTTGATATAATTTACATGATTAAACCAGGTTGAATAGGATTTGTGATCATTAAAACATTATTAACACATGAAGAGTCCAACATTCCACTTAATATCCATTTTTTCCACAATAGAAATATTTTATAATATAAAAAATTATCTTTTAAAATGAATGCCCCTTACCTCAAGTTCAACTCATCATGTACATTATTTATACTCCAAAAAAATAAAATTATGCTAATTGTTTACATCATAAACACCCTTTCTAATTTTTATCATTTCTTTTATTTTATCTAATACCATGTTATATTCAATTACTTATTCAATTATGTTCAACTCGAATGTTTTGATGATACTCAACTCATAAGTCAAAAATTAATTCGATTGGTTGACTAAGTTTAAAGTGGTCAATATTTCATCATATATGGAATAATAATTTTGACATAATTGTTATTTTTATACATAAATATTACTTTTAAAATCATTCAATGAATATGGTTATGGTAAATGAACTATGTTATAATCAAGGAAATGGTAGGTCGTACGTACGCATGAGCAACATGTCTATTTTTCAACGATCATGATTGAAATAAGGAATGTATTATATTATATTTAAATAATTATAATTGTATTAAAAATATAATATTATTTCATTAAATAAACTTATATATAAAATCCAAATGATGGGGTAATGAAAAAAGAATCAGATTGCTTCATGGAGGTGGTAATCCACACATTCGCATGAACAAAGTTGTCATGTTTTAATGAATTGAATGGTGAAAAAATATATGACATATTACTTTTCTATGGTGATAAATATTTCTTGAATATCATATATATATATATACATTTAATTTTATGTGGCCTTCAAATGCATTTATTCTCAACATCTTTTATTAATGTTTCTAATCATTTAATTAATTACTTTTGGTATTTTTGTTAAATAATTGCACTTTTATAATTCTACAGTTTAATTCACTAATTAATAATTTTCTTATAATTAATTTGTTATTTTTAGTTTTAAAACTATTAAAATTATCTTTTTTAGTTATTCTTTATTTTATTTTTCTTTTCACTCTTTAAATTTTTATTCTGGTTGTGATCTTAATTTTTTGTTTTCTTTCTTTTCAATAATTATGAAAATTTTCTTTATCTGCATAAGACAATGGGATCGTTGGTTCGAGACAACGCCAGCAGCACCAAAACAACACACCGTCATGGATTCACACTTGCAGCAAAAACAACTCACCGCTGGTATCGATTAGCTCTTCATCCACCACATTTTCATACAGCTAGGCATCCCTTCTTCTACTACAGTCCCACACCGCCACAGATCCATCCTTCCATCCATAATCGCCCCGCCTGGAGCCACCGCCATTGAACTCAACCCAGAAGCTGTTGCCGACTGAGCCGTCACAGAGTCAAACCTCCACAGATCTGATGAAGTCGCTGTGGTTCGAGCCTCTACCTGCAGATCCGAAACCCACACCCACAAATCTCAATCTTTAACACACTTTCACACCGCACAATCTATCACTGTCAGATCAGAAGAAGCCACGAATCACTCGGCTTGAACCCACTGTTTTAGTGGGAGGAGCTTGACCAAAGAAGGATTTAAATTCAAGTCGCAGACAAATGGGAGAGTAGATTCAAACATTCCCAATTCGTGATGGGGAGAACAGGGAAAAGACCTAACTTCCACAACATGTCATTGCCATCCGAGGATCTTTGGACATGATAAGGAGGCCAGGCAGAACATTGGAGTTAAATATTTTCTTCAAAGGGGAGTTGTCTTCCTCATCTTATTCTTCCCACTCCCTCTGTTTTCGTTCTTCAAATATGTGCTTTTAGATTTTAATCTGTAAGGATTTTAACCTGAAATTACAGTAATTTTCTCTTGGGTAATTTTAATTCAGCTGGATTTTATCTTTTTTTCATCTACACAAAATTAATTAAATGAACTGAAAATTGAATGGTGAGATCAATTACTAATTCATTAATATTTTTTTCGGATTCTTGATTCAATCTTCAAAACATCAAGATCAATTAGTGAGATTAATCGTCAATACATTTCTTCAAATTTAAATTTCAAAACATTATAATAATATGGAGGGTTTTATTTTGTTGAATTAATTTCAATTTCTAGTGTAGTTAATGATTCTTGGAGCAGTGAACTACAAGATTCTACTTTTTCTGTGTTTGATCTCCTAGCGAGGGAGATTAATCAAATCATTTTCTGAGTATTCAAATTCAATTAAATAATTGTAATATATGAAAACCATTTAAATGAGTAGTGTTATTTTTCCATGTACTTTGGTCTTGATCATTTTTCTCAGCAACATTATCTAGATTCCAACTCCATAACACCATTTTCATAAATCATTAACACTTCAAATACCCCCCCCCCATAAAAATATTTTCCTTACACTTTCAAACAATGAAATTTCATTTTCTTATCATTTATTTAGAGATTTAAAAAATCCCTAAGACATTCACCCTCCTTCCCTTGGGCTTGACCCTTCAATACTATAGTAGTGTATGTTTTTAAATAATATATTCATCGTCATGAAGACTTACTAACTACCAAGTTTCATAACAAAAAACAAAAACATGAGATGTGATAATGGAATATAAATTACGTCATTTCACATGGCGGTAGTCCTTCATAAAAAAGAATGGTGGTTTCGTATCCAAATTGATAGAAGTGGTGATGAATTTAGGTTGTTCCATTAACATGTTAACAACTCATTATATGGTAGATATTTATTTTATTATATCATCACGTTTTAATAAGACATGAAGGAGGTGGAAGTATAAAGAAAACAAAAACACTCAGTTAAGAGCCATACCTCTCATTCGAACAATCTTTTTAAGATTATACCAAAAGTCTTCCTAGATTGGATGTCTCATAAAAAAAATTCCTATATGATGTGGGGATGAATTTAAATGATTTATTTTGGTTAGTATTGGATGATCCTAAATTTATTTTAAGTGTGAGTAAAAGAGAAGATGATGTTCTCTTTTATAAGGGAGGGGAGGAGCACTTTTTGAATTTCTTAAATAATTTAATTAATAGAAATTCCTTTTCATATTAAAATGGATTTAAAATGAAATAATTAGATAATAGGATGATGATTGGTATAAATACTATAGTACTAAAAATGTTAGACAAGTTTAGGTGATATTTTCACCCATATCCTTTGGTTTTTACCCATGTTAACCCTTTTTGAAAATTATGTTGATAATAATGTTATTACACTTTACAGGTCAATATAGTTACAATAAAAGAATAATTTTAAAATAAATGGACCATGATTGATAGTTTCGGCCATATACCAATCTGTTGGATGGATGTATGTTTTAGAGTAATTATAAATCATTTAATAAAATATTATTTATTATAAAGTTACAATAATATTCTTTTTTGAAGTATTCACTAAATTTGACATTGCAAACACCATGAAATAAAAGTAATTAGAATATATTGCTTAAAACTATTAATTTTTTTTGCATTTATCTAAAAAATTAACGTAACAAAATAATTCATTCAATTTAAATTATTTTTAACATTTTTAGTATCATTAACTTATTTTTCAATTAATTAAATATATATTTTGTCAGCGTTGTGGAAGAATTTAAGGTAATTATTTCCTTACTAAAATAAGAAATAAATTATCATGATTAGAAAAAATTATAAATAATTAATATTAATTTTAATTGAAAATAAGTTCTTTTTATCCATGTCGAAAAAATTATAGATATTAAAAGCAAGAAATGCAATTTTTTCTTTATCTTTTACTCAATTATTATTTAGGTCAAAGCCAAATTAATATGGAACACGTGGAAATATATTTGAGAAATGGATATAAATTAAAAAAATATACTAAAATAATATGATAAATTCAAGTGTTATGTTCAATTTATTGTCTTTAAAATATTATTTTTAACCATAATTTACCGATTTACACTTAGTGTGGTAACAAATATTTACTATAGTTACTATTCATAATGAAAAAATTAAGTTTACATCATTATTTAATATTAGTTATTATTATTCCAAATATGTCACCCATTTTACCAATTTCAATTCATATAAGTGGTGGAATTTAATTTTAAATTAAACCAACAAACGATGAAAAGTGGCTTTCCAAAGAAAATGATTCCTAAAGTAAAAAAGGGTTTTATAAGAAATGTAAATATAAAATTTATTTCCATGAAAAGAATTAGAATAATAATAATATAAAATAACTAATTTTAATTTTATATCCATTTTCTAAAAAAATGGATCTTTTTTAATTCATTAAATGAAAAAATAACTTTAAATTGGAATCAGTAATTTTCAGTATTAGCTGAAAAATTAATCATTTCAAAAAATTCTCATAAATTAACCCTAAGATAAATTTGGAATGATTTTCAAAAAAATTAATTTCATTTTTTTGAATACATTCTCTAAATATGTAGAAATAAATTTTAAATTAAGTATGCAAAATGCAATAATGTCTCTTTAAAAAATACATTTTTAAGCATAAAACTGGATGTATTCTTATCCCATGTCGAAAAAACATTTTATATGAATGGTGAAGAATTTTATTGAATAAGTGATATATAAATTTGATTAATAGTATTCACAATTAGTTTTTAATTTAATTTATTAAGACAAAAACACATTGCACCGAAAATGTTTTTCCAGAAAAACATTTCTTTAACATTCAAATGATTTTTTTATTTTCATTTTCCAATCAACTGATATCCATAGAATTTATTTTATACATTTATAAAACATATGATTTTTTTATTGAGTTGTTATTATTATTACCCTCCAAATTAATGGTTAGGTTATATTAGTGATATTTAAATAGTAATAATTCATGCTTTATTTAGGCTTAGTGTTGTGTGTCATATATTTTATCGAACTAAGTTTTTCTAAATCTCATGGTGTTTTATACACTGACTTACAATGATGATGGTTACATATAGACACTATAAAAATAAATTAAAATAAATATGTTGTCCCCATGTATCCCCGAGCAATATCACACCTCATACGCTTGATGATGTCCAAGTTATCCAACAGAATGTCCTACATCTAGGCCTAGGGATTTAGATCAACTAACACCTACAATGATCATATGAAACATACTGGGGTGCCCATGTTCTATGTCTGCAAGATCGGGGTGTGTCTATAAAACTCAGTAGGGAATCATAGATGTCTTCTTGTGCTGATTAGTATATATAATGATATTTTCATGTGATATGATCTGCTGAAAATAAAAAAAATAAACCAACATTGATCCTCACTTCCATGACCCCAAAAAAACTTATATAATTTAGCCAAATATGGTGTGTCTCTTATCATATCCTAATGACCATGCTTCACAGTTAATTTGAGGGATCTAAATCCATGGTATCCCTAACAATATCCTCATGACTTAGTGGGCCTATCTCATAAAAGTCCAAACATATAATCTCAAAATACTTAATTGATCGATGATGAATATATATCCAAATCATGCTATCCATAACCATATACCCACTTCTATGGGGACCCATCCCATTAAAGTCAATAATTCAAGTCCAAATCATGGTGTCCAAACCATACCCCCAGGACATCAAGGACCCATCATGTGATAATCCATGAATCAATATCTACATCTATGACAGCCATAACAATATTTTCATTCATATGGGCACCCATCCCAGAAAATTATATCGTTATAGAACCAAATTCAATGCTAAAATTGTTGTACATCTCGTTCCCCTCGTTGTTTGATTTTCATGATCACAATCACCTTTCTTTTTATCTAACTTTGTGTTCTAAGTGTTTTTGTTGATAGGCAAAAGATTTCCAAAGGAATGGCCCAAGAAAGGACAAGGAGTGGACTGAAACTCAGTCCACCGGCCAACCGGTGTGATAGCACCGGCCAGCCGGTGGACCTGGCAGAGGCATTGCCCACTGCCAGGCTCCACCGGTCAGCCGGTGGCTTGACCACCGGCCAGCCGGTGGCATCCAGTCAATAGTGTTTGCTACTGTCTTGCCACCGGCCGGCCGGTGGCTCCTCCACCGGCCAGCCGGTGGAGCCTGGACCAGAAATCTCCTCCTCTGCCAAGGCACCGGCCAGCCGGTGGCCCTGCACCGGCCAGCCGGTGGCCCAGTCAAACTAGCCGTTGGGTTTGACCAGTCAACCCTCTTTTGGCCTCCAACGGCTCCGAGGACTTCTCCAACGGCTCCGAAGCCTCCCCAAGGTGTAAAGACCCGCAAATTTCAAGGAAATTTTTTTCTTAATTTTCTTTGGAATTTTACAATAGCGCAGCTTCAGACGGCACCTGATTCTGAGGCCCGGTGTGCCCGGAATCAATTTCCGAAGATTGGCTCGGGTACGTTCAGTGAACGGACGAGCGGGTTTTTCTATCTTTTGAACCGGTGCCCGGAATCAAATTCTGAGGGCACCGATGAAATCGCAGCGCCGGTATTTTCTTAGAAAAGCCTCTTCCGGAGTTGCGTTTGCTCAGACGTGGTTTTTAAATTTTGCGGCTTTAAGTCAAAAATAAAATAAAGTTTGTGCGACAACTTTATTTTATTTCACTTAAGCTGCTTGGAAGCCACTTGAAGTCACTTAAAGGCGGCTTGAACTGAGTTAAAGCGGATAGGGTGCTATCCGGAAATATCCTACCCCTTGTTAGGATATTTGTGCGGTGGGGCCCGCATGAGCCCCGCCGTTTCTTTCGCTAAGTAACGCACCCGTGAAAACCCGTCAAAGTAACTGAAAAGTCAACCGACGCGTTTTCTTTAATTCTTAACAGACCATTTAATTGGGCGGTTTATTTCGTGAATTAAATGGGCTGTTTCTTTCGTGAATTAAATGGGCTGTTTCTTTCGTGAATTAAATGGGCTGTTTCGCTCGTTGAATTAATTCAACGAATTTAATGGGTCGTTACTTACGCGTTTGCGTTCGTTGGCAAAATAATAAAATAAGACCAACTCTTTCTTTTGGAGGATTACTCGTTGTGCGAGATTCTCTGGGCCTCCACCCTCCCCGCGAAGAACGCGAAGAACGCGAAGAACGCGAAGAACGCGAAGAACGCGAAGAACGCCGGCGACCGGAATTCGACGACGCACACCGAGATCTGCGACGTCGACGAGCCCTACCCGCGACGTTCTTCGGCGACGCCTCTTCTTCCGCGGCCGATCCTCGTTCGGCAACAAAGGTGAGAATCAAATCTTCTAATTCTCTCCTTTTTATAATTCAATATCAACGGATTTAAATTAATCCGTTTGATCTTGATCCGGAGATTGGCGACGCGACGCCGGATACCGCGACGACGCGACGATCTCCTTCATCCGCGACGAGCAATTCCGTGGCGACCTCTCGTCCGACGACGACGACAAGGTAAGGGTTGATTGAAATATTTTTGTTTTCCCGTGTTTATTCTTTTAAAGTAAAGAACATGATCTCCGACAATTTTAATTTATTTAAAATTGTTGTTGATTTTCCCTCCCGATGATGTTTATGACTAACGCGGAGGGTGCGGGTCTAACGAACAAGACCCGGCAACCCTCCGCCGATCTTCCTTTTTGTGCGGATTTGGCGGGCGACGGCAAAAAAACGACGCAAGGGCCATTCGTTGATTCCGCAGTGAAGGACACGTCTCAGGAGGAACAATGGCGCAGACGGGAGGCAAAACGGGCCACCGGAGCAACTACGGCGGCCCGCGGAATGCGGCGGCGGCGCGGGTCGCCGGCGCGGCGGCGCCCGGCGCGCCGCCAGAGGAGTCCGCCGCGGCCGAGCCGCGGCGGCGGCGAACCGCCGGACCGCGTCCGCGGTCTGGCCACCCAGCACGCGGCCCGCGCGGGCCGCGTTTCTCCAAAGCCGCGGGTTTGACCCGCGGCGGCTCACTCGGCCGCTCGGCCGAGGCCGAGCCCACCGGTCCGGTCGGCCGGGCCGCGCCCAGGCCGGACCGGACCCGGCCTAGCCAGGTCGGGCCGACCCGGTTCGGGCCGACCCGGTTCGGCCGACCCAGGGGGGGGGGGGTTCGGGCCGGGTCGCCCCGGGCCCAGAACCCCCGTTTCGGGCCCTCTTCGGTCTTTCGCCCATATCTTGGGCCTGGGACCTCCGATTGACGAACTGTCAGCGGCTACGCGATCCTTGGATCGGGACGGTCGTTTCGGTATATTATACTCAAGGTTTCGGAAGACTTTGGGTTCGGCCGGGTTGGTTCGTACACGAAACCAACCGGGCCCTCGGAGCGGAAACGCTCATAACTTGAGCTACGGACGTCCGATCGACGTACCGTCAGCTGTGGTAGTTTCCTCTAAGTGAGACGGAAATTTTGGCATACTCCGCCCGAGGATCGGATACAGGCGGAGTACGGTCGGGTTGGTTTTGCCCTAAAAACCAACCGGGCCCCTGGGACGAAAATGCCAATAACTCTCAGACCGGGCGTCCGATTGACGCGCCGTCTGTTGCGTTGAGATCCTGTTGTCGATACGGAACTTTTGGATACATCAACTTCGGACTACGTGTCAGTTGATGTATCAGCCTCTCGGCTCGTGGAGCGGACCCTCCTAAACGAGCTCGCTATGTGCGGGAACCCTAGCGCTGGCTGTGACTTCGACGGCAGAGCAGAGATCCTCCGTGGACTGCGACGACAGCAGAGCAGAGATCCTCAGTGGACTGCGACGACGGCAGAGCAGAGATCCTCCGTGGACTGCGACGACAGCAGAGCAGAGATCCTTCGTGGACTGCGGCGACGACTGTGCAAAGATCCTCAGTGGACTGCGTCGACTACTACACTCAGCGATCCCACATGGATCAGTGCTACAGGTTCTGTGTGAGCCCGATCCTATGTGGGTCCTTACTACCGGTTCTGTGTGAGCCACTGCCTACAGGTTCTGTGTGAGCCCGATCCTGTGTGGGTCTTCTGCGGGGGTTAGTTCCTATCGATCATTCGTGGGTTCGACGACTTAGATGGATCAGTGATCATCTTTGACGTCATCTGAAATAGTATACCTGGTTGAGCTGAATCTTATGTTACTCTCCTTTGTGGATTGTGTTGAACTATCCTATATGGATTTACTGTTTACTCTCCTTGTGGATTTGAGTCTTGCTTTCCTTTGTGGATTGAGTTGTTCTTGAGCTCGTGAGCAGAGCTAGAATTGGGGACTTAGGTATATGTATGGGCACATACCTAAGTCGAGTCAGATGTTACTTCGTGATTGCATCTTTCTTTTGTGCTATATCCTTTGTGGATTTCGGGAGACCTTCGGGGGTCTCGGGGTCCTTACTGAGTAGCTTGTACTCACCCCTGCACGGGCTATGCCCGCACCTTGTTGTGTTGGTTGCAGACGGCGGACAGCGCTGATCGCGGTTGGGGCGTGGAGCAGGACGGTACCTGGAGGTGGACCACTGGGCGGGACGTGCTCAGAGCGGACGTGGGACCCGAGGAGCCTGGAGGCTATCTGTACCCACCCTTCAGGTGGGATTGCCAGTGGACGACACGAGGCCGCCGTCTTTTCTTCAGTTGCTGTTCTTTACTTTTTCAGTTGTACTTTACAGTTGGGCTTGTATTCCGGCCCCCTTTACTTTTCTGCACTTTACTTTCCGCTTGCTGACTCTGTGTGGTTGTTACTTATAAAGGCAATGCCTTCCCTTTTTACTGGGATTTTACGCCTTGGTGCTAGTCGCCAGCCCCTGGCCTATGGAAGGCGGGCTTGGGGTAGTCACGGCACGGGCCCTGAGGACGGGTCGTGACAAATTGGTATCAGAGGCGGTCGGTTCTACCGCAGACTCTGATCGTCTTTTCTTTCTATATGAAGCAATAGTGTTTAGTGTATTGAGTGTGGTTATCAGTTCAGGGAGCCCAGTGTTGGTGCGGCGGCCGACGTATCCGTACACCAGGACCCTGACTCCTGATTTCCGACTTAATGCATGAAAACATTGATTGCGTGTGTGTTTCAAGTTTTCTTTGTGATTACTTATGTCAGCTCACCGGGTATACTGATCTGCTTCATGGAAGTCTCAAGTTTTCCTTGTGATTACTTATGCCAGCTCACCAGGTATACTGTTCTGACTGTGGTGCTCTTGTTCTCCTTTTCAGGATGGCCCCGCGACGACAGCCAGCTAGGGTTCCGAGTGTAGGGTGCGACGGCAGCCCAACGAGCGACGAGGCCTCGGTACAGGGCCCTTTGCCAGCAGTGGCACCGGCGGTAGCTTTACCCGCCGAGCCACCGATGCTACCAGTACCAGAGGATGACGATGCACGTCGCCTCAGGGCACTGCATGAGTTTCAGAGCCGGCGACCGCCCAGGTTTCGCGGTGAGGCGGACCCCCAGGCCGCCGAGGACTGGCTAGAGGCGGTGGTACGGACCTTTAGGCTAGTGAGGACACCAGCGGATCTCATGGTGATTCTCGCGGCGAGCCTCCTGCAGGCGGCGGCAGGACGTTGGTGGAGCTTGATGCTCCAGGTTCACGATGAGGCATCCTTGCTCTGGGCGGATTTCGAGAGCCTCTTCCGCTCTGAGTTCGTCCCGGCCACCCTCCGAGCGGTGCGCATCCAGGAGCTTCTCCAGCTGCGCCAGGGCAGTATGACGGTCGCTCAGTACGCGGCGAGGTTCACTGACCTATCTCGCTACTCGACCGACATGGTACGGGACCCCTTCTTCCGGGCCCGGACCTTCGAGCAGGGCTTGCGACAGGAGATTCGAGCGTCACTGATCTCCCTCAGCATTCCGACCCAGGCGGGAGTGCTGGAGCGAGCCCTCCTGATCGAGAGCTTCCTGGCAGAGCCTTCTTCAGCAGCGAGACCTAGCGCAGGGCGGCAGGTAGCTGAGTCTTCGGCAGCTGGTAGCCGACGGATGACTCTCGGGTCCAGGAAGACCAGACCCCCACGCAGACGGCCTCAGGACACCGGCTCAGCGGTACGGGGCACACAACGGAGTGCCAGCCTTCCGAGAGGCAGGCTGTGCTACTCCTGCGGCGGGCAGGGTCACATGGCTCGTGACTGCCCGACTCGCCGATCAGAGGAGCAGCAGACGGTGGAGGGGCCACCCAGGCAGAGGCAGAGGGTCGACCGTGGCGGTCCGCAGGGAGGAGGCGGACGAGGCAGAGGAGCTGGCCGAGCAGCGGGTGGTGGGCGACGCTTCCAGGCTCTACCCCCACCACCACCAGGAGGGCCACCTCGACCACAAGGAGCTGGCGGGCAGGGACAGGCCCAGCTCCAGGCAGTGGAGGCCTACGACCCCGACATGCCAGAGATGATTCGAGGTACGATCTGTGTCTATTCCACCCTTGCTGCAGTACTTATAGACACAGGAGCGAGTCACTCTTTCATAGCCTCTGCCCTTGTTCGGAGCTCGGAGATTCCGACTGAGCCGTTGGCTCGATCCTTACGGCTAGAGACTCCTACGGGAGCAGACTCGACGATTACGCACTGGTGCCGGCAGTGTGAGCTTACTCTAGGAGGCGAGAGCTTCGGCTGGGATCTCCTTGTAGCGGCGTCGAGGCCTTACGACGTCATCTTGGGCATGGATTGGCTATCCACGGTTCATGCCCAGATCGACTGTTTTAGGCGCAAGGTGCGATGTGTTCGCACCGACGGGAGCAGGTTTACCTTCACCGGCGAGAAGGGAACCTTTGCAGCACAGGATGGACTTCCGTGGAGGAGAGTGCAGCCCATCTCTCATCAGTTGGCTAGCCTCATCCTAGGAGCAGTGGACGTGCAGAGTCCAGCTTTTCCTGCAGTGGTGGACCAGTATGTGGACGTCTTTCCCGACGACGTTCCAGGGCTACCTCCTCGTAGAGAGGTAGACTTTTACATCGACTTGTACCCCGGGACAGCCCCGATATCTACTCCAGCATATCGGATGGCCCCCGCCGAGCTTCGAGAGCTGCGGGTACAGTTGGAGGACTTGCAGAGCAAGGGGTTTATCCGACCCAGTGTTTCACCCTGGGCTTCCCCGATTTTGTTCGCCAAGAAGGCGGGCGGGAGCTTGCGACTGTGTGTCGACTATCGTCGCCTGAACCAGGTGACAGTGAGAAACAAGTATCCGCTGCCACGGATTGATGACCTCTTCGATCAGCTCAAGGGAGCGCGGTGGTTCTCGAAGATGGACCTCCGGTCAGGCTATCATCAGCTCAGAGTTCGAGACGAGGACGTGCAGAAGACGGCCTTCAGGTGTCGGTATGGCCATTATGAGTTCTTGGTTATGCCGTTCGGCGTAACCAATGCTCCAGCAGTGTTCATGAGCCTCATGAACAGGATCTTCCAGCCATACCTCGACCGATTTGTCGTTGTCTTCATTGACGACATTTTGGTATACTCGACGACTGAGGAGGAGCATGCCTACCACCTGCGAGTTGTGCTAGACACGCTCCGAGAGCACCAGCTTTATGGAAAGCTCTCAAAATGCCAGTTATGGTTACGTGAGGTCCATTTCTTGGGGCACGTCATTTCTGAGGCGGGAGTTGCGGTGGATCCCGCGAAGATCGAGGCAGTGCTAGCTTGGGAGCCACCCAGGAGCGTGACAGAGGTGCGGAGATTCTTGGGCCTAGCCGGATACTATCGGAGATTTGTGCCGAACTTCTCCAGAGTTGCGGCACCACTCTCAGCGTTGACGAAGAAGGGGAAACCCTTCGTGTGGTCAGACAGATGTCAGCAGAGCTTCCAGGAGCTGAGGCAGAGGTTGACCAGCGCACCTATCTTGAGGTTGCCTGAGGAGGGAGTTGGATACGTAGTTTACTGCGATGCATCAGGGACTGGACTCGGGTGCGTCCTGATGCAGGAGCGGGCCGTGATCGCCTACGGATCACGTCAGTTGAGGCCGCATGAGCAGAACTACGCCACTCATGACCTGGAGTTAGCAGCAGTGGTCTTCACTCTGAAGACTTGGCGGCACTATCTGATGGGCGAGCGCTTCACAGTCTTTTCTGACCACCAGAGTCTCAGGTATATCTTCTCTCAGAAGGACCTGAACCTGAGACAGCGGAGATGGCTTGAGTTCTTCCAGGACTATGACTTTGAGATAGTCTATACTCCTGGGAAGGGGAATGTGGTAGCCGATGCCCTCAGCAGGAGGACGGGCATTCAGCTGCTTGAGGAGGCGACGGAGCAGCTAGCCTCCTTACAGATATCCTTCGTGGATAGAGACGGAGCAGCCTTTCTTCAGTCTCTCACAGTCTCTCCTCCACTTCTACAGCGGGTCAGAGAGGCTCAGCGTGGGGACGCTGACTGTGAGACCCGACGTGCACTGATATCCTCAGGTTAGGCGCCTGATGGTTTCTCCCTTGGAGCAGAGCACTACATCCTTTTCAGAGGACGTACCTTCATACCAGTCGCTTTACGAGAGGAGGTGCTGAGAGAGTTTCACACTTCTCCCTTGGCGGTGCATCCCGGAGTGGCGAAGATGTACCAGGATCTCAGACGACAGCACTGGTGGCCGGGCATGAAGAAAGCTGTGGCAGAGTTCGTTTCACGATGCCTCACCTGCCAGCAGGTGAAGGCAGAGCATCAGGTACCAGCAGGCTTGGTACAGCCCTTGGAGGTACCAGAGTGGAAGTGGGACGGCATATCTATGGACTTCGTGACTGGACTTCCACGCACATCCAGAGGTCACGACTCCATTTGGGTGATTGTCGACCGACTCACCAAGTCGGCACACTTCTTACCCATCAGAGAGCAGGGCTCAGTGGAGAGCTTGGGACGTCTTTACGTCCAGGAGATCGTACGGCTTCACGGTGTGCCATCGTCTATCGTCTCCGATCGAGATGCTCGTTTCACTTCCCGGCTTTGGAAGGGGTTGCAGGAGGCGTTCGGGACGCGGCTCCATCTGAGCACAGCCTTCCACCCTCAGACGGATGGTCAGACTGAGAGGACCATACAGACACTCGAGGACATGCTCCGTGCTTGTGTTCTCGACTTTGGTCGCAGCTGGGAGGACCACCTACCCTTGGTGGAGTTCGCGTACAACAACAGCTACCACTCCACCATCGGGATGGCACCATACGAGGCGTTGTACGGAAGACCCTGCAGATCACCGTTGTGCTGGACAGACCCTGGGGAGTCAGCACTCGTGGGACCAGAGATGGTCCGAGCCACGACAGAGAAGGTCCAGATCATCCAGGAGAGGATGAGGACAACTCAGAGCCGGCAGAAGTCATATGCTGACAGGAGGCGGAGGCCACTCGAGTTCGAGGATGGCGACCACGTCTTTTTGCGTGTCTCACCTCGACGTGGTTTACGGAGATTTGGCCGAGGCGGCAAGTTGTCTCCACGTTTCATCGGGCCTTTCCAGGTCCTCAGTAGGATAGGAGAGGTGGCTTATCGCCTGGCTCTACCACCTCAGTTGCACCGGGTGCACGACGTCTTCCACGTGTCTCAGCTGAGGAGATACGTGCACGACCCGACGCACATCATCGACTTTGGGGAGCTGGACGTGGACGATGGGGCGACTTTTGCGGAGGTCCCAGTGGAGATCGAGGATCGACAGGAGCGGGTCCTACGTGGGTGGTCGATTCCTCTTGTGCGCGTCAGATGGCAGCACAGGAACCTCCAGGAGAGCACTTGGGAGCGGGAGGCTCAGATGCGTGCTCAGTACCCCCATTTGTTCCCCTAGTTTTTGATGTATCTTTACGGGGACGTAAAGCCCTGAGGTGGGAGTAATATAAAGACCCGCAAATTTCAAGGAATTTTTTTTCTTAATTTTATTTGGAATTTTACAATAGCGCAGCTTCAGACGGCACCTGATTCCGAGGCCCGGTGTGCCCGGAATCAATTTCCGAAGATTGGCTCGGGTACGTTCAGTGAACGGACGAGCGGGTTTTTCTATCTTTTGAACCGATGCCCGGAATCAAATTCTGAGGGCACCGATGAAATCTCAGCGCCGGTATTTTCTTAGAAAAGCCTCTTCCGGAGTTGCGTTTGCTCAGACGTGGTTTTTAAATTTTGCGGCTTTAAGTCAGAAATAAAATAAAGTTTGTGCGACAACTTTATTTTATTTCACTTAAGCTGCTTGGAAGCCACTTGAAGTCACTTAAAGGCGGCTTGAACTGAGTTAAAGCGGATAGGGTGCTATCCGGAAATATCCTACCCCTTGTTAGGATATTTGTGCGGTGGGGCCCGCACGAGCCCCGCCGTTTCTTTCGCTAAGTAACGCACCCGCGAAAACCCGTCAAAGTAACTGAAAAGTCAACCGACGCGTTTTCTTTAATTCTTAACAGACCATTTAATTGGGCGGTTTATTTCGTGAATTAAATGGGCTGTTTCTTTCGTGAATTAAATGGGCTGTTTCTTTCGTGAATTAAATGGGCTGTTTCGCTCGTTGAATTAATTCAACGAATTTAATGGGTCGTTACTTACGCGTTTGCGTTCGTTGGCAAAATAATAAAATAAGACCAACTCTTTCTTTTGGAGGATTACTCGTTGTGCGAGATTCTCTGGGCCTCCACCCTCCCCGCGAAGAACGCGAAGAACGCGAAGAACGCGAAGAACGCGAAGAACGCGAAGAACGCGAAGAACGCCGGCGACCGGAATTCGACGACGCACACCGAGATCTGCGACGTCGACGAGCCCTACCCGCGACGTTCTTCGGCGACGCCTCTTCTTCCGCGGCCGATCCTCGTTCGGCAACAAAGGTGAGAATCAAATCTTCTAATTCTCTCCTTTTTATAATTCAATATCAACGGATTTAAATTAATCCGTTTGATCTTGATCCGGAGATTGGCAACGCGACGCCGGATACCGCGACGACGCGACGATCTCCTTCATCCGCGACGAGCAATTCCGTGACGACCTCTCGTCCGACGACGACGACAAGGTAAGGGTTGATTGGAATATTTTTGTTTTCCCGTGTTTATTCTTTTAAAGTAAAGAACATGATCTCCGACAATTTTAATTTATTTAAAATTGTTGTTGATTTTCCCTCCCGATGATGTTTATGACTAACGCGGAGGGTGCGGGTCTAACGAACAAGACCCGGCAACCCTCCGTCGATCTTCCTTTTTGTGCGGATTTGGCGGGCGACGGCAAAAACACGACGCAAGGGCCATTCGTTGATTCCGCAGTGAAGGACGCGTCTCAGGAGGAACAATGGCGCAGACGGGAGGCAAAACGGGCCACCGGAGCAACTACGGCGGCCCGCGGAATGCGGCGGCGGCGCCCGGCGCGCCGCCAGAGGAGTCCGCCGCGGCCGAGCCGCGGCGGCGGCGAACCGCCGGACCGCGTCCGCGGTCCGGCCACCCAGCACGCGGCCCGCGCGGGCCGCGTTTCTCCAAAGCCGCGGGTTTGACCCGCGGCGGCTCACTCGGCCGCTCGGCCGAGGCCGAGCCCGCCGGTCCGGTCGGCCGGGCCGCGCCCAGGCCGGACCGGACCCGGCCTAGCCGGGTCGGGCCGACCCGGTTCGGCCGACCCAGGGGGGGGGGGGGGGGGGTTCGGGCCGGGTCGCCCCGGGCCCAGAACCCCCGTTTCGGGCCCTCTTCGGTCTTTTGCCCATATCTTGAGCCTGGGACCTCCGATTGACGAACTGTCAGCGGCTACGTGATCCTTGGATCGGGACGGTCGTTTCGGTATATTATACTCAAGGTTTCGGAAGACTTTGGGTTCGGCCGGGTTGGTTCGTACACGAAACCAACCGGGCCCTCGGAGCGGAAACGCTCATAACTTGAGCTACGGACGTCCGATCGACGTACCGTCAGCTGTGGTAGTTTCCTCTAAGTGAGACGGAAATTTTGGCATACTCCGCCCGAGGATCGGATACAGGCGGAGTATGGTCGTGTTGGTTTTGCCCTAAAAACCAACCGGGCCCCTGGGACGAAAATGCCAATAACTCTCAGACCGGGCGTCCGATTGACGCGCCGTTTGTTGCGTTGAGATCCTGTTGTCGATACGGAACTTTTGGATACATCAACTTCGGACTACGTGTCAGTTGATGTATCAGCCTCTCGGCTCGTGGAGCGGACCCTCCTAAACGAGCTCGCTATGTGCGGGAACCCTAGCGCTGGCTGTGACTTCGACGGCAGAGCAGAGATCCTCCGTGGACTGCGACGACAGCAGAGCAGAGATCCTCAGTGGACTGCGACGACGGCAGAGCAGAGATCCTCCGTGGACTGCGACGACGGCAGAGCAGAGATCCTTCGTGGACTGCGGCGACGACTGTGCAAAGATCCTCAGTGGACTGCGTCGACTACTACACTCAGCGATCCCACGTGGATCAGTGCTACAGGTTCTGTGTGAGCCCGATCCTATGTGGGTCCTTACTACCGGTTCTGTGTGAGCCACTGCCTACAGGTTCTGTGTGAGCCCGATCCTGTGTGGGTCTTCTGCGGGGGTTAGTTCCTATCGATCCTTCGTGGGTTCGACGACTTAGATGGATCAGTGATCATCTTTGACGTCATCTGAAATAGTATACCTGGTTGAGCTGAATCTTATGTTACTCTTCTTTGTGGATTGTGTTGAACTATCCTATGTGGATTTACTGTTTACTCTCCTTGTGGATTTGAGTCTTGCTTTCCTTTGTGGATTGAGTTGTTCTTGAGCTCGTGAGCAGAGCTAGAATTGGGGACTTAGGTATATGTATGGGCACATACCTAAGTCGAGTCAGATGTTACTTCGTGATTGCATCTTTCTTTTGTGCTATATCCTTTGTGGATTTCGGGAGACCTTCGGGGGTCTCGGGGTCCTTACTGAGTAGCTTGTACTCACCCCTGCACGGGCTATGCCCGCACCTTGTTGTGTTGGTTGCAGACGGCGGACAGCGCTGATCGCGGTTGGGGCGTGGAGCAGGACGGTACCTGGAGGTGGACCACTGGGCGGGACGTGCTCGGAGCGGACGTGGGACCCGAGGAGCCTGGAGGCTATCTGTACCCACCCTTCAGGTGGGATTGCCAGTGGATGACACGAGGCCGCCGTCTTTTCTTCAGTTGCTGTTCTTTACTTTTTCAGTTGTACTTTACAGTTGGGCTTGTATTCCGGCCCCCTTTACTTTTCTGCACTTTACTTTCCGCTTGCTGACTCTGTGTGGTTGTTACTTATAAAGGCAATGCCTTCCCTTTTTACTGGGATTTTACGCCTTGGTGCTAGTCGCCAGCCCCTGGCCTATGGAAGGCGGGCTTGGGGTAGTCACGGCACGGGCCCTGAGGACGGGTCATGACACAAGGGTTCCATGCCTATAAATAAAGGCCAAGGAAGCCCCGGACACCCACCAGAACTATACGGAAGCCCACGAACATATTTTGCATCAATTGGCCAACCTCCGGCGACTTCCTCCGAGGGATCCCCAATAGCTCCAACAACTTCCACATCCAAGGAGCTCCATCCAAAGAAGCTTGGAAGCGGCCTTCAACATCTCCATCCAATCAAAGGCGCCCAAGGCTTCTCAAAATACGGTTTTTATTGTATATTTATTTTGAGCTTTAAATTTGGGTTTGTGCCTACAAACCCCAACACCTTTTCTCATCCTTCTTTCTTTGGGTTCTCACACCACCATTAAGGTGTGAAGAGGTTTCTTCAAGCCTTTCCTTTTAAAAGGCTTGTGTTTCGGTGAGCTAGCCTTCACCCATTAAAAAGGCTAGTGGGTTCTTGCTAAACCATCAAAAGCAAGTGGGTTCTTGCTAAACCAATAAAAGCAAGCTGTAATAGGTCCTAGTGCTACCTCAAAGCCTAGTGGGTTTCTTGCTAAAACCATTGAAAAGCAAGCGGTATGAATCTCTCAACGGTTGAGTTGGGAGCGGAGACGTAGGCCGGGTTTTGGCCGAACTCCGTTATCAATTTCTTGTGTGATTGCCTCTTTATTTCCGCTGCACTTTCACTTTGATTTTTAAATTGTTAATCATTTTTTAAAAGGCAATTCACCCCCCCCCTCTTGCCATCTTTTCCTCGTTTATTCCGACCCATCAATTGGTATCAGAGGGGTAATTTGAGTAATACCATTAAAAGGTTTCAAATTCAAAGATCCATTAAGATGGCATCAACCTCTTTCGCCCCCGAGGGCTACTCTTTGGGTCGGGCTCCATTTTTTGATGGGTCCGACTATAATTATTGGAAAACCCGCATGACCACTTTTTTAAGAAGCATAGGATATCCCATATATAAAATTGTCATGCAAGGTTATACTTTGTCTACCCCCGACGAATCCAAATGGACCCCCGCCGATATTAGAAACTTTGAGCTTGATGGCAAAGCGATGAATGCTCTACATTGCGGCCTTGACCGAAATGAGTTCAACCGAGTTTCCACTTGCACCTCATCTCATGAAATTTGGAAACTATTGGAAGTGACCCATGAGGGCACTAACAAAGTTAAGGATACTCGGTTAGACATGTATAGGCAAGATTTTGAAAGCTTTTCCATGCATTCTTCCGAATTTATTACCGATATGTTTACACGCTTCACTGACATTTGCAATGGAAGGAAATCTCTTGGTGATGATGTTTCAGCCGAGACGATGGTCAAGAAGATCTTATGGGTCCTTCCGAGCTCATGGGCACCAAAGGTGACGGCGATCCAAGAAGCTAAGGACGTCAAAAATATGCCGGTAGAAGAACTCATCGGATCTCTCATGACTTATGAGATCACGATGAGGAGGCAAGCTCAAAAGGAGGGCACACCAATCAAGACCCCAAAGAACATCACCCTCAAGGTACAAAAAGAAGTAAGCTCCTCCTCATCCTCATCTTCCTCATCTCCTTCATCTTCAAGCGGCGACTCGGAAATGGAGAATCTCGCCCGCCAAATGCACAAGTTTATGAAGAAGCATAAGAAGAAGAAATCCCGCAAGCACCGAAAGCAAGAACCCACCGCAAGATCCGAGCCCAAGGTAAAATGCTACGGGTGCGGCGAAAAGGGCCATTACAAGCCCGATTGCCCACTCAACAAAAAACGGGCTAAGGAGAAAGGAAAGAAGAAGGTCCTCAAAGCCACATGGAGTGACACCTCCTCATCATCCTCCTCCTCCTCCTCAAGCGACCAAGGTCCAAAATGCCTAATGGCATTTCATGAGGTAACATCTTCCGACTCCTCCTCCTCTTGTTCTTCAAATTCAAATTCTTTAAATCATCTTTCTTATGGAGAACTCTCACACGCTAGAGACCAATTAGAAAAAGGTTTTCATACTTTATCGTCAAAATTTGTTGCTTTAAAAAAGTCTTTCAAAAAGCTTTCCTCCGAAAAAGACCAACTTCTCAAAGAGAAGGAGGAACTCTCCCTAAAAATCCAAAATTTTCCAAATGTTGATTCTTTGGAATCAACCATCAAAGACCTAAGGGAGACCCTAGCTAAGTTCACCCAAGGGGAACAAAATTTGAACAATATCCTAGGTTCCCAACGAATTTCTAGGACCACTCAAGGACTTGGCTATACCAACCAAGCCTCCTCCTCCCATGCACCCACTGTTTTTGTAAGGGGGAGCTCCGCTTACAAATTTTGTAATTATTGTAAGAAAACTGGGCACCTTATTTATGAATGTAATTGTAAAAACGCCCGGTATGGTCAACCCAAAAGTATTTTCTTTTCGGACGAATTTT
This sequence comes from Viscum album, assembly GCA_963277665.1. Classification (NCBI taxonomy): domain Eukaryota; kingdom Viridiplantae; phylum Streptophyta; class Magnoliopsida; order Santalales; family Viscaceae; genus Viscum; species Viscum album. Next base: position 359,586,281 of record OY728164.1, on the reverse strand, counting down.
ATAGGAGAAGACCCGCTATGAGACAAGTTTGGATTGAAAAATCCCTTCTAGCGAGTCTCTCCGGGCCTAAAATCATCTCTTTTCAAAATCCCTCTCCCCGGTGATTGATTGTTTTTATTTAGGGGGAGTTAGGATCTTTTAAGCTTTTTTGTGTATTCAAAATTTTTCCTTTCAATTTCAACACTTGGTTTCAAAACTCTCAATTTCAAAAATTTTCATTTGGTTTCAAATTTCAAAATTCAATTGGTTTTTGATTCAAAACTCTCAATTCAAACTGTTATTCAATTTTTGATTCAAAACTTTCAATTCAAACTGTTATTCAAATTCTCATTTCATTTCAAAAATTTCAATTGATTTAAAATCTCTTTTTGTTTTTCAAAGTTTTCCCTCAATCAAGTTTTATGCCCCATTCTATTTTGATAATCACAAAGGGGGAGAAAATTGCTTGATTGATTGGGGGAGAATCCTTTTTCATCGTGCTTAGCATTTCCTTTAATTTAAGTTCTTTACTTTAATTGTTTTGGTGATTGTGATCATCAAAATAGGGGGAGATTGTTGTACATCTCGTTCCCCTCGTTGTTTGATTTTCATGATCACAATCACCTTTCTTTTTATCTAACTTTGTGTTCTAAGTGTTTTTGTTGATAGGCAAAAGATTTCCAAAGGAATGGCCCAAGAAAGGACAAGGAGTGGACTGAAACTCAGTCCACCGGCCAACCGGTGTGATAGCACCGGCCAGCCGGTGGACCTGGCAGAGGCATTGCCCACTGCCAGGCTCCACCGGTCAGCCGGTGGCTTGACCACCGGCCAGCCGGTGGCATCCGGTCAATAGTGTTTGCTACTGTCTTGCCACCGGCCAGCCGGTGGCTCCTCCACCGGCCAGCCGGTGGAGCCTGGACCAGAAATCTCCTCCTCTGCCAAGGCACCGGCCAGCCGGTGGCCCTGCATCGGCCAGCCGGTGGCCCAGTCAAACTAGCCGTTGGGTTTGACCAGTCAACCCTCTTTTGGCCTCCAACGGCTCCGAGGACTTCTCCAACGGCTCCGAAGCCTCCCCAAGGGTTCCATGCCTATAAATAAAGGCCAAGGAAGCCCCGGACACCCACCGGAACTATACGGAATCCCACGAACATATTTTGCATCAATTGGCCAACCTCCGGCGACTTCCTCCAAGGGAACCCCAATAGCTCCAACAACTTCCACATCCAAGGAGCTCCATCCAAAGAAGCTTGGAAGCGGCCTTCAACATCTCCATCCAATCAAAGGCGCCCAAGGCTTCTCAAAATACGGTTTTTATTGTATATTTATTTTGAGCTTTAAATTTGGGTTTGTGCCTACAAACCCCAACACCTTTTCTCATCCCCCTTTCTTTGGGTTCTCACACCACCATTAAGGTGTGAAGAGGTTTCTTCAAGCCTTTCCTTTTAAAAGGCTTGTGTTTCGGTGAGCTAGCCTTCACCCGTTAAAAAGGCTAGTGGGTTCTTGCTAAACCATCAAAAGCAAGTGGGTTCTTGCTAAACCAATAAAAGCAAGCTGTAATAGGTCCTAGTGCTACCTCAAAGCCTAGTGGGTTTCTTGCTAAAACCATTGAAAAGCAAGCTGTATGAATCTCTCAACTGTTGAGTTGGGAGCGGAGACGTAGGCCGGGTTTTGGCCGAACTCCGTTATCAATTTCTTGTGTGATTGCCTCTTTATTTCCGCTGCACTTTCACTTTGATTTTTAAATTGTTAATCATTTTTTAAAAGGCAATTCACCCCCCCCTCTTGCCATCTTTTCCTCGTTTATTCCGACCCAACAAAAATGACTATTTAATGACTCCAATCCTCGGAATCCCACCTGTGTCATATCTTCCCTATGGTCACATTCCATAACATTCCATACACAAAAGAAACACAAGGGCTGGCCTAACTCCTATGGACAACACCACTATCATTATCCCATAAGGATCACATTCTCCATACATGTTCCATGTTGAAACCTTCCACCATCTCAAATACACCCTCAAAGGGTTGGTTGGTCAATGAGGAACCCACATGGTCCCCTCAGTCTCAATATAATAGATTCACCATCACATGGGTCCTTGGTCTCAACTCGGTCTCCATTCAACCCCTAAAATTCCAATGTATATCAAGTCCCATATAGTTACCAAGAAGGTAGAAATTCCTCACAAAAAACATAGGGTTCTTCACCTCAGAATCGGTCCTAGAGATGGCTCATGACCCATCTCATTCGTCAATGTATCAACAAGTTGGTTCACACACCCTTACATTTATTTTTCTACCATTGGGCTTTTCAGTTAGTTTTATATATGGGAAAACAAGGAACACTATGTCTGGTCTCACCTCTCATGAAACCTGGATTCCAAAAATTATCTCAAAAATCTCATTTTACCATCTACGACCAGTATTCTGAAGTCAAAACACACCTTATTAAAGAGTTGGATAGGGTCCCAAATGCATGAAAACTATTCCAAAATAGGTCCAACCACCATTATTTATGGGTTTAGAGGTTATATCATCTAATTGGTTAGAGTCACTTCAATCTGTGGTTGAGGTATCAAGTTAGTTCACTAAGAAATCCATGTCCCATTCTCTTTGGTCTAGTTATCAAATGTATTTAGTCTAATTCACCCATTTAATTTTATTTAAATATAAAACATAAATAAAATTATCTACTTAATAAAAAGGGTCTCAAAAAAGTGTAGAACCCATATATTTCATGCCACATAATCTGAATGAATAAATCTATAAGGTGTGTACTTAATGCCAAATACCCCATGTTTGATTATTTTCACTTTTATTTCCAAGGGTCGACAATAACGTCTGAGGACCATCCAAGAACTTCCAACCATGCCCATGATTAGAAAATATCATCTCATCAACCTGATCCTATAACTCAAGAAAAATATAGTTAATTAATTACTTATAACATTTATAATTAATCAGTTAATTCAAAATAAACACCTCATTTTTAAAGAAAACTCAATGGGATACCATGTCCCATTAGAAACAATTATAACAGTTTATAATATCCAACAAGATACCCAATTTCTCATTTATGAAAAAAATTCCCAACACACCATCACTAAATAACCATTTATTTTATTTTATTTTATATCAAAAGACTTAAAATCACTATAGTGAAAGTCCTTTATTAAACAACATGAAAAGACGTGTTGAGGAAATCTCAAGATTCCCACTACATATGTTTCATGAAATCCAATTGTTTCGCAACTAACTACACCATTATTTAGTGGAATCCAAATGAAATACCTTACTAGGTGAAATTAATATTAAATGAAAAAATAGGGAAATATTAAAGGGAAAAAATGGTGTAATTTCTCTACAATCACTAATGAAAAAAAGCTACAACATCACCTCTTAAAGTTGGATCGAAAGATCCAAAGGATGTTAGTGGTATAGTTGAACAACCTCTCACCCATACCCACTTTCTCTTCATAAAACCATGGTGCTATACATTATAATTACTAGCCTAACCCTATTTAAAAATACCCACCTAGAATCCCACTAGAAAGATGATATAAATCTACTAACTAGATAATTAGTTCTATTTACCTATCCTCCTAGACTACTGTGAGTTCTCTCCCAAGATTACACATCACCTCCCAAACCACATCCCAAGTGTAAAACTGTACTTTTGAGGTGTTCTAATTTTCATAATTTCGTTCTAGATGTCAGTTAAAAAATAGACACCCCACTAATTTAAAATTCATATTTCCCCTAATTCCAAATATATGTATGGGTATAATGTCTTAGACTAACCATGGTATAGATTAGTTAGAAATTTAGTAGGTCCCCTGACACAACATCTAAAGTTGTATGTCTTGTCCATGTATAAATGACCTCAAATTGTTTGGTTTGAGGTCTATCATAACCTCTATCTAATGTATAATAACTCTAACTATTCCATCAAAAGACTTGATATCAATATTTTTACCACCCTTTAAAGAATCTCTATCATGAATTCACAAAAAATATATAGTAACCAATCCAATATATAATCATGGACTGAATGAGAATCCTTATAGTAAATTCTCATGTGAAGACCCCTTATCATGAAATGTAGATAAGTAAACCCTTGAACATAATGTAATTATTTATATCTATATGATATGTTTTACTATTTTGCAAAGTATTATTTTTTTGGGTTAGACCTAGGTGAAAGGGCTATAATGAGGTCTAGGTAGATACAAGGAAGAAAAGGGAAAAAATATTCCCATGTTAGATACTTGGGTGTATGAAGCACCCATGTGGGCCTCTAAAATATATGAGTGACACAATTTTAATGGAGATTCCTATGATCCATCCTATATATCCCTTAAAGGATGGTTGTACAGTAATGAGTATGAGCCTAGGATGATGGAATACCATGGTGATGGTGGGATATGATGTATTTTAAAGTTTACTAGATTCTTATTCAGTAAAATCAGACTTATAAGAAATTTATTAGTAGAAAGTGTTTGATTCTGTGTTCATAAGATGATAGTGTGTACTCATAAAGTTGTAGTAGGTCCATCAAAAGTTCATTTCATTATATGTTTGCAAAGAGATCCAAATGGTTAATAAAATGATAAGTATCTATAATTAAGAGTCTATAGGTGTTTACTAAAGAAATAAATTGAGATCAATAAATTTAAAGTATATCACCACTCTTATTCTTTATAGTGGCTCTTTAATTAGTATGGGATGGCTAAGAAATTGGGACAACTAGTTGGAGATTCATATAAATGTATGTGTGATACAATATACATTGTTTATATCTGATATGAACAATAAAACCTAGTTATGTACAATATTAATGGGACTTAATAATTTTTAAGAATATATTGCTACCTATTTTTAAAATTAAGTGGAATATTCTACTTCTAGTGGATAGAAATAATTTTGTTGTGTTTCATTCATGTATATAGGATAACTCACCCAAATCATGTTTATACTTTTATGTTTTTCCTACATTATAAACTTTTCTTATTTCTATTTATGTTTCAATGAATGTATGTGAGAATTCATGGAGTTGTGTATGAGTTAATGTTTTGTTGTGGTTAGGTTTATTTGACTACCAACATCCATTACAAATACTTAATGGATTTGAACTTCTAGGGTTTTGGATCTTCCACATTGTTGATCTATGTGATAACTTCTTATCGATCGATGGTTGAAGTTATTGTAGTATTATCGACATATTATAGAATTGAAGAGGTTCCCATCCCAAAAAAGTGATGTTAATGTGAGGTCCAGTTAAACATAATGGGGTAACTCAGGTCGCAATCTCACTTTCCTTGACATAACATTCCTTTAAGATGGAATTTACATTCACTGTTATTTATGGACTTAGATAATGAAAATATTATGATAGATAAATTTGATGGAAGATATTTTTGATTCTAGAAAATATTTTTTTGAACTATATAATTTATAATGATCATTATATTCCATTATTTGATGAATTTATGAAGAAAACCGCAAAGGAATAATGGGAACTATTGGATTGGAATGCGGTAGAATTGGTAAGGATTTTTTTGGAAATGATGGTTTCTTAAATATCTAAGAAAACAATGTATACTATAGGTTCTTAAGTCTCTAATGGATATATAAGAGAACACTATTATTATTAAAGAACATTTAACATTGTGGAAATTTCATGAATTATGGTTTTCAAAATGACGACCAGTGGAAGATTTTGTCAATTACCTCAACATGCTCCTTTGGAAGCTTGAATTTGTGAAGGTTACATTTACTGATTATGTATTGGGGATACTTATGATATATTAAATTAAATATAAGTATTTTTAAATTGTTAATGAAGATAATAATTGTAGTGGAAAAATAGAATTTGTGTTTGAGGGTATCAAAAACCCAGTCCTTAATTAAGAGATAAGTTCGAGAGAAGTCCAACTAACATCTATTAGTGTGATCAATATTGATTTATGGAGAAGCTAACCTCAATGGATGAATTTATATGCTAATAATTAATTATATGGTAATTTTCATGAAATAATTTAGATTAATTTGTCTGGACCTGGTTATATATTTTTGAATTGTAAGAAGAAAGGGAATATCAATAAAAATTGGGAATGTTTCAAAGAGAACATTGCAAAAGGATTAAAATCTAGTAGTTAAAATTATATTAATGGAATGAAATATTGAAACAAACAATTTTAGTGTGTTAATACACTAGTATAATACTGGGTGATTGAATATGGAGAATGAATTCATTCGACTGGTGAACAAAGATGCATGATTAATTACACAAATGAGATGTTTGCAAAATTTTCTATAGTAGATGTGGAATTCATGGAAGTTGTTAGAAAAGTTTATATGAACATCTAGATGTGTAATAAAAGATCCTAGGATATCATTAAAGTAAGTCACATCCATGGTCTCTGGAAAATTATTATTTCATTTAGATACCTTGTTGTGGTAGCTTTTTACATTAGCTTTGTCAATGGGGTAATGAAATTTACCAAATATTTGTTGGCGGATGCAAGAGGAGTTTAAGATTCAAATCTTTACAAAATTGGAATAATTGATAGATATAAGGATAACCTTACTTCATTGTGATATGGTGTATGAAATATAGATTAAGAAACCTATACGTTTCAATGAAGTTTGTAATCAGACCATGATATGAAAATTAATGAAAATTATATACAGGATAAAGAAATAACTACAACAATGTAATAATAAGATATATTTGCGTATGTAGAAGGATTAAAGAGGTGACATGTAGATTAAAACTTTTATCATAAGTAATATGATGCTGAAATCGTAATAATATTACTTTTTTTATGATAATGAAATGTTGTTGGTTAAACCTGATGAGAGAAGAATTTAGAAATAGCTGTTTATGTTTTTTAAAAGGATTGAAATGAAATATCCTAGGAAATATTGTAAAGACCTAGAAATTTCAAGGAACTTTTTTCTTAAATCATTTGAATTTTAAGAGTCTGCAGTTTCTGACGGCACCAGATTCTGAGGCCCGGTGTGCCTGAAATCAATCCTTGATGTATTGTTACGGGACGTTCTGTAAAAGTATGTGCGATTTTTTCTATCTATTGAACCAGTGCTCGGAATTTAAATATGAGGGAACCGATGAACTCGCAGCGCCGATATTCCCTTAAGGTGACCTTTACCGTAGTTGTGTTTGCTCGGGAGGAGAAGTTAATTTTGGGGATTTATATTAAATTAAATAAAATTGGTGTACAAAATTTTATTGTTTAAGAGTTGGTTATTTCCTACAAGGGGAAGTTATAGGTGGGGCCCACACCCACATAACCTCCCATGAGAGGATTTAGTGTGGTGGGGCCCACACGAACCCAAACTCTTTCACATACCCATTAACTCCCCTTCATTAATTTTGACAACACCTCTCATTTATTATGTGGAGACTCTCCACATCCCACCCATTGATTATGCCAACCTATCTATTTAATTACTTCATTAATTAATTTCCTTAACTTTTAAAACGAATTTGATTTGTTTTGAAAACATTAAAGGAAGGAATATCGTTCATCTCTTTTTGTTGGCATAAACTTGTTTTGTTGGGACATGAGAGGATTTAGAAGGAATTGTTCCTCTCTGATGAAGAACATTGTTCTTCAACGAAGAACAACTCCGACTAAGAACGCAAAAGATTTCTCCATCGATGCTTCCCTTCGGACGCACCCTGACGTCAACAGAATCGACATTTGTATCCCACAATGCCCGAACTCCGCGACACTTTTCTTCTATGACTCGTTGACGTGCTCCACTCTTGAATTCGAGTTAGGGTGTTTGTATATTTTAATTTTAATAAATTATACCTTCTTTCTTGTTGGATGCAAGTGATCGTCAATAGCAAATTGATACCACCTAATGCCGAGGGTGCGGGCTGAACGAACACGGCCCGACGACCCTCCGTAGTTTATATTTTTTATTCGTGATGGAGACCGTGTTGGAAGAGTTGGCGATTATTGGGGGCGGTGATGGCCGAAGGCGGCGACATCAACAACATCTGCGCGCTGGCCCGAAGAAGAATGCAACACCGGGTGCCGCACGAAGAGGGAGAGACTGCGACCTGCTTCGCCAAAGAAGATCTGGCCGGCTAAAGCCGGCTGGTAGGAGTGTAACGCCCCAACCCTAGTTACCCAGAGTTTGTGCATTATTATGTAACATTGGCATGATCACAATAGATCATGTCTCGAAATACCGATTAGTTTAGTAGCCTTGGAAACACTAGATACATTCATAAATGTTACATTACACCATAAAGTGAAAAAATCACAATAACATAGTCTCCATTGTCCACCCTCCTATCCCCTTCATCCTATCCCTGTAGGTCAGTCATAAAATATTTCTTCACATCCTGGGAAAATAAAACATAGAATGGGGTGAGCTCAGATGCTTAGTAAGGATAAAAATATAGCGGAAACTTTCATAAATAAACATAAACATTTAAGGCAATGTATAACTAAAAAAAGCCTTTTAAACTTGAACTTCAGCATAATATGGAAAAAGTAAAATAAAATAATGCTATTTACTTACTCACATGGATATTCTAATAGTCGAATAATCACATGCAATATCAATTACCACTTTCATAATGATGGAATGCATAATGCCAGACTATCATAACCACGTAGCAAAGGCCTCGTGCCAAGACTACAAATAAGATTTTGTCAAGGCCTCATGCCAAGACACTAGTTTGTCTCATGAGACCTACCGATGCATCGAGGAGCTATAGCGGGCTCCACCCATCACTTATTAAGTCCAATGAACTCCTTATATGAAAAGGTTTAAACATATCATAAACCATAACTTAATCGTATCACATAAAACATGCATAAAGGAAACATAAAATTTCCACATTTCAATCAAAAGATATCAATACAACACATTAATATAATAAAAACATTATCAAAACCATTAACAATACCAAAATAAAAGAAAAAGTAAAACATGGTATTTATTTTTCATTTAAAAAAAGTTATAGCTTGTAGAGGTAGCCGAAACTCAAATAATGGTCACGACGGCGGAGAAGTCGTTGTCACTGCATACATAAGACAAAACATTCATTTTGTCATTTAGAAAAAATGCTTCATATAAAAATATTCCTTTTGAATAAATGTAAATGTCAAAGGGGTTTATACAACGTATAAAAAAATTTGGGTATAAAACAAAATATGCCTCAATGAAAGGAGATTGAGACGAAGTCCCTTACCTCATGTCCGACTTGACTGAATCGTTCTTTAACCTCCTGAATAATAAACTAGAGTTAATTTAAACATTCTTAATAACCTTTTCAAGTTCATTTTTCCTTTTATATCACTTATTACCATGTTATGAACATTATGTAATTATTTAAGTTAATAACGGTCGTTTTGTCGATCTTTGGTACTTGAGTCAAAAATAAACTTCTTATAATTAAAAGTTGTTCATGTGGTAAAATATATGTTATATGAAATAATTATAATCATGATTTAGATATCATATATATCATATATATCCAGTATATATATTCATTCATTTATAATATTACATAACATTTAGAGGTAAGAAATGAAATGCACCGTTCATGGAGATGGTAAGCCGTACGTACGCATGAACGCTACTTTCATTTCTATTTCGTATTTAATGGAATGAAATCATAATGATATAACTATATATTATAATTGTAGTATAATATCATATATAATATCATTTACTCTGACATTAACGATTCAAATCACTTTGAGGGGGCAGTAGTCCGCACTTCATAAAATGAAATTATCGCGTTTACCCATAATGGAAATCATAAAGGTATGCCATAAATGAAAAATACAGAAGCATAAAGAAAACATAAACATAATATATATCATATATAAATATAGTGACATCTTAATGTCCACCATGAGAGGTGTTAAAAGAAGATTGAACAATCATCGTTTCGTGAGGCAGTAATTCGCCACCCACATAAACAGTATGTTCTTTAACCATTAGACGAAGTTGTGTCTAAGTGTAAATAAAATACTTCTCATAAAAACATCCTATTATATTTAATATACTGGTGGTGTTACAAAATAATGGAATAAAAAGAGTTTAAGGGGTTGGAGAAGCAAAATAAAGCAAAAGAACATAAGAGAAGACATTACCTTAAAATCAGGTAACTCTTTTTTTATTTGAGCCAAAGGCTTCCTTGGGAAGACTTCTGCCCAAAGATAGGCTTTTAGGAGTAATAGAGGGAAGTTGAGAGAGTATTTGGGCATAGTTTGGCAGAGAGAAATGGTATGAAGGTGTGAATAAGGTTGTACAGGTGGGGGCCTTTTATAAGAGGAGAGTAGGGGCACTCTTGGAATGTCATGAAATGTTACATTAATATGAAATGATTTTCATATTTCAAAGGTACCACAATTATATATTTCGAATATAAGGTGATAAGGTTTTTAAATATACTCATCCAATATATTTTTTACAAGTTTAAGTCTTATATATTACATTATCGTTCCATTTTATTTAAATCGTTAATTAATGAGGTAATCGATGCATCATCATGGTGTGATAAATAAATTTATTTTTTTAATTCCTAAAAATTATAAAAAAATTACCATGATGTAGGAAACCGTTTTATCTTTCCAATAAATATTTATAGTCGAAAATATAACTTGTATAACCCCTTGTAAAAATTGTTTTATTAAAACAATACATGTTTGTGGCATTTTTATTTTTACTTTAAATAAAAAGTTTTTAATGTCATTTTCTTACCCAAGTGGCTCCATGGGGCCTCCAAGTTGATCCATGTATTGTCTTGGTTGGTCATGACTCATCCAATAAGTTTAGGATAAGTGTAAAGGTAATATCATATTATTATTACATTATTTTTACCTTAAATTACACTAATTACCTTTAATTGTGATTAATAAAACTTAAAGGTTTCTATTCACCAAAAAAAATTTCATCTCATTGAACCACATTTTCCTTCTTAATGAAAACCATGTATGTCTTATTTTTTAAATTCAATACACAAAATTGGTAATGTTTCATTTACACGAAAAATTAGTTTTTTAAACTACCACTTAGTGGTTTCACTATTCATCAAAAATTGAAGTTTTTCAGAAAAATACAAAAAATTCACCCTAAGATATAATTGATATTCTGAATTCAAAAATGATGTCTATTTTAAAAAATTAAAAACATATATGTTTCATTAATTAATTTTATAATTAATTCCCATTGTCAAAACAAATTGCATGTTTTTAAGAAACAATATAAATCAAAATATTGGCAATTGTTTATGTCCAATTTCAAAGTAAAATTTATTCTAATGACCACCATTGGATAAAATGGTATAATTATATTCTAAATATACTTTAAAACCACTCAATAGTATAACTTATCACTATAAATTATTTTGATTAAAAATGTTGTTTTTAAGTATTTTTCACTATTCATCGAAAATTGGAAGTTCTCGGAAAAATCTCAAAAATTCAACAAAGGCTAATTTCAATATTCAGAATGCAAAAATGAAGTCCATTATGAAATATTAAAATTTTGTAGTTTCAAAATGTGTGTATAACTATTCATAACGGATACTTTGATTGGTCGCGGTGTGTTAGAACTCGAGGTTGCGTTCAACACACGCTGCTCTATTATTCAAAGAGAAGCATACCATGGAAGCTTGGGATGTTACATTCTCCCCTCCTTTAAATAATTTCATCCTCGAAATTTCTAAAATATTACTACATAACAAGACTTGGGTGGTTCTTCATCATAAGTTCCTCAGGTTCCCACATTACCTCTTCTATCTTATGGTTCCTTCATAGAACATTTACCAGACGAGTCGTCCGGTTTCTCAGCATTTGTTCTCTCATATCCAGAATCTGGATAGGCTCTTCGCAATAAGACAGATCAGGTTCCAGTTCCAATTCCACAAAGGTGAGTACATGCGTTGGGTCAGGCATGTATTTTCTCAACAGTGATACGTGGAACACATCATGAACTTTAAAGAGACTTGGAGGCAGTGCCAAACGGTAAGCTAAAACCCCAATTCGTTCTAGAATTTCGAATGGTCCGATGTATGTGGGACTTAATTTTACCTTCATATCGAATCGTATAAATCCCTTCCATGGAGATACCTTCAATAAAACATGATCTCATACCTGAAATTCCAAATCCTTCCTTCGGTTATCGACATAGCTCTTTTGCCTACTTTGAGCTTCTTTGATGTGTTTTTGGATTACCTTCACCTTTTCCATCGTTTCCTCAACAAGTTCTGGGCCAATGAATTTTATTTCACCAACATCATCCCAAAAGGTTGGTGTGCGACACCTCTTTCCGTATAACGCTTCATATGGTGCCATCCGAATACTTGAATGGAAGCTATTGTTATAGGAAAATTCTAGCAGAGGTAAATATTGATCCCCAATCAAAGTAATGTTTCTCTTATTGTCACAAACTAAAAATATGATTACCTTCATCATATTAAAACCTTTTTGAAAATAACAAGTACTTCAGTACAATCCTTATATATATCACATTATTCTTATAACCAGAATATAATCCTTGAGTCCAAAAGCACCAATACATTAATTATTCCTCTTCAACTGTAGTAACATAACAAGATTGGCCTTGATCCCTTGGCCTTTTCTGATGTAGGTTTTCCTAACGCATAGGACATTCATTTGCATAATGCCCCATTTCCCTACAATTTTAGCATTCAACATTGATAGCCTCTTTCTTTCCCTTGCAATCTCGAGCCTAGTGGCCTTTCTCTCCACATTTATAACAAACACCCATTCCTTTTAGGCAAGTACCAGGGTGATTCTTCCCACAATTATCACATAATGGAAAATCTTTATCTCCCTTTTCCCCTTTATCTGTCTCTTGTTTCACCGTTCTCTTCTTCTCTTACTTTACTTTATTGTCATAAGATTAAGAGAATTCCTTTTCTGTCTTGATAACACACGAGACAATATCTTCGTACGTTAAGAAAGATTGTGATACTAAAGCTCGACGTAGAAATGGTTTTAACCCATCAAAGAAACAATCAATATTACTTCTTGGGATATATATATGATCTCGAACATACATTGCTATCCTTGTAAATTTGGCCTCATACTTTGCAACATTCTCATCCTCCATTTGTCTCAGACTCAGAAATTGCCTTTCCATATATGCCCGATGGTCATGAGGAAAGTATTTTTCTATGAAATGATCTTTGAACTCCCTCCATTCCATATTTGATACTTCACCATATTCCTTTTTTTTGAATCAATAACAACCATTGATCAGCATCTTTTGTGAGGCGATAAACTGCCATGATAACCTTTTCTCTTTCACTACTCCCCAAGGCATGGAATATTTTCTCTAAGGAATTTATCCATTGCTCAGCTACTAAGGGATTTTTACTCCCATTGAATGTCGGTGGTTGTTTCCTCATGAAGCGGTCTAACATTGACCCTCCATGTTGCGGATCAGGGTGCTCCATACGAGTAAGGTTATTATTCATAACCTGAGTTAGTTGTCCCAGTATGGTGATAAGCTGATTAGCATCAGTTGTATCACCAGATCCACTATAATTTTCTTGAGCAGAAGGAAAATCCCTACATGGAGTGTGTGCATTGATATGGTTTCCATTCCTTCCACTAGGTACCATTTCTAGACAATGTCATAAACTAGATCAGTTTATGAATCAAAATACATAATTCCCTACATGTAAAACACTTAACACAAATTGAAAAGTTTATGGATATAATCCATAATCATAAAAATGTTTTCTTTGAGGAATTATATACTCATAAACCCTTCATAATGGTTTGTAAAGAAAATTGGAATTATCCTCAGCATATCCCCCAGGAGTGTCATAACCAAGAGTGGAGCAAGGCCTGTTGTCGTGCACCAGTTCCCGTTCGAGTCTAGCTCAAAGCAGTGTTTTCAGGTTTTACTCCTAGGTACATCTGTGCCAGAGCCGCCTCTACCTGCTCGTATCCAGACATGGGTGTATTGCACGGAAAACTCACAAAATCTATATAAAACCAAAATTCTAGGAAGTTCTTCTATACTAATCCTCAAAGTCTATCTTAGGTTTATGTGCTCTAATCAGAGTTTTTCTAAATATAGCTTCCAAGGTTAGTACTAAACTACCTCTGATACCAATTGTAACGCCCCAACCCCAGTTACCCTGAGTCGGTGCATTATTACGTAACATTGTCATGATCACAAAATATCATGTCTCAAAAGACCGATTAGTTTAGTAGCCTTGGAAACACTATATACATTCATAAATGTTACATTACATTATAAAGTGAAAAAATCACAATAACATATTCTCCATAGTCCACACTCCTATCCCCTTCAGACTATCCCTATAGGTCAGTCATAATATATTTCTTCACATACTGGGAAAATAAAACATAGAAAGAGGTGATCTCAGATGCTCAGTAAGGATAACAATAAAGCAGAAAATTTCATAAATAAACATAAACATTTAAGGCAATGTATAACTAAAAAAAGCCTTTTAAACTTGAACTTTAGCCTAATATGGAAAATGTCAAATAAAATAATGCCATTTAATTACTTGCATGGATATTCTGCTAGTAGAATAATCACATGCAATATCAATAACCACTTTCATAATGATGGAATGCATAATTCCAGACTATCATAACCACGTAGGCAAGGCCTCATGCCAAGAATACAAATAAGATTTTGACAAGGCCTCATGTCAAGACACTAGTTTGTCTCATGAGACCTACAGATGCATGGAGGATCTATATCAGGTTCCACCCGTCACTTATTTAGTCCAATGCATTCCTTATAAAAAATGGTTTAAACATATCATAAACCATAACATAATTGTATCACATAAAACATGCATAAATGAAATATAAAATTTCCACATTTCAATCACAAGATATCAATACAACACATTGATATAATAAAAACATTATCAGAACCATTTTCAATACCAAAATAAAAGAAAAGTAAAACATGGTATTTATTTTTCATTTAAATAAAGTTATATATTTTAGAGGAAGCCGAAACTCAAATAATGGTCACGGCGGCGGAGAAGTCGTTGTTGCCGCATAGGTAAGACAAAACATCCCTTTTGCCATTTAGAAAAAACTCTTCGTATAAAAAGATTCCTTTTGAATAAAAGTAATTGTCAAAGGGGTTTATACGCTGTATAAAAGAAATTTGGGTATAAAACAAAATATTCCTCAATGAAAGGAGATTGTGAAAAAGTCCCTTACCTCATGTCCGACGTGACTCGATCGTTCTTTAACCTCCTGAATAATAAACTAGAGTTAATTTATACTTTCATAATAACCTTTTTCAAGTTCATTATTACTTTTATATCACTTATTACAATGTTATGAATTTATGTAATTATTTAAGTTAATAACGGTCGTTTTTTCGATCTTTGGTACTTGAGTAGAAAATAAACTTCTTATAATTTCAAGTTGATCATGTGGTAAAATATCCATTTTATCCAGAATTATATTCATGATGTAGATATCATATATATCATATATATCCAGTATATACATTCATTTATAATATTACATAACATTTAGAGGTATGAAATGAAATGCACCGTTCGTGGAGACGTTAAGCCATATGTACGCATGAACGCTACTTTCATTTATATTTTGTATTTAATGGAATGAAACCATAATGATATAAAGGTATATTATAATTCTAGTATAATATCATATATAATATCATTTACTCCATCCTTTATACATCCCACATATGGCATTAACGATTCAAATCACTTTGAGGGGGCAGTAGTCCGCACTTCCTAAAATGAAATTATCGTGTTTACCCATAATGGAAATCATAAAGGTATTCCATAAATGAAAAATATAGAAGCATAAGAAAAACATAAACATAATATATATCATATATAAATATAGTTACATCTTAATGGACACCATGAGAGGTGTTAAAAGAAGATTGAACAATCATCGTTTCGTGAGGCAGTAATTCGCCACCAACAGAAACAGTATGTTCATTAACCATTAGAAGAATGTGTGTGTAAGTGTAAATCAAATCATTCTCATAACAACATTCTAGTATATTTAATATACTGGCACTGTTACAAAATAAAGGAATAAAAAGAGTTTAATGGGTTGGAGAAGCAAAATAAAACAAAATAACATAAGAGAAGACATTACCTTAAAATCGGGTAACTCTTTTTGATTTGAGCCAAAGGCTTCCTTGGGAAGACATATGCCAAAAGTGAGGCTTATAGGAGTAATAGAGGGAATATGAGAGATTATTTGGTCAATGGTTGTCTGATACAAATGGCTTGAATGTTTGAATAAGGTGGTAGAGATGGGGGCCTTTTATAAGAGGAGAGGAGGGGCACTCTTGGAATGTCATGAAATGTTACATTATTATGAAATGATTTTCGGATTTCAAAGGTCCCAAAATTATATATTTAAAAGATATGGTGATAATGGTTCGAAATATACTCATACATTAGGTTGTTGACAATATTATGGATTAGATTTTACATTATCCTTTCATTTTATTTAAAATGTTAATTAATGAGGTAATCGCAGCATCATCATGGCGTGATAAATAAATTTATTTATTTAATGCCTAAAATTTTTAAAAAAATTACCATGATGTATGAAATCTTTTTATCTTTCCAATGGATATTTATAGTCAAAAATATAACTTGTATAACCCCTTGTAAAAATTGTTTTACTAAAACAATACATGTTTGTGACATTTTTATTTTTACTTTAAATAAAAAGTTATTAATGTCATTTTCATACCCATGTGGCTCCATGGGGCCCCCAAGTTGACACATGGATTTTCATGGTCGGCCATGACTCATAAAATATGTTTAGGACAAGTGTAAAGGTAATTTCTTATTATTATAACATTATTTTTACCTTAAATAACACTAATTACCTTTAATCACGATTAATAAAACTTAAAAGTTACTATTCACCAAAAATTATTTTCATCTCATTGAACCAAATTTTGCTTCCTAATGACAACCATGTATGTCGTATTTTTGAAATTCAATAGACAGAAGTGGTAATGTTTCATTTACATGAAAAATTAGTTTTTTAAACTACCACGTACTGGTCGCACTATTCACCAAAAATTGAAGTTTTCAGAAAAATTCCAAAAATTCACCCTAAGCTATAATTGATATTCTGAATTCAAAAATGATGTATATTTTACAAAATTCCAAACATATAAGTTGAAATAATTAATTTAATAATAAATCCCGTTTTCAAAACAAATAGTGTGTTTTTAAGAAACAATATCAATCAAAAGATTGACAATTGTTTATGTCCAATTTCACAGTGAAATAAATTCTAATGACCACCATTGGATAAAATGGTAAAATTATATTCTAATTATACTTAAAAACCACTCAATAGTATAATTTATCACTCTAAATTATTTAGATTAGAAATGTTGTTTTTAAGTATTTTTCACTATTCATCAAAAATTGGAAGTTCTCGGAAAAATACCAAAAATTCAACATAAGCTAATTTCGATATTCTGAATCCATAAATGAAGTCAATTCTGAAATATAAAATTTATATAATTTCAAAAGGTGGGTATTATTATTCATAACAGATACATTTATTGGTCGCGGTGTGTTAGAACTCGAGGTTGCGTTCAACACACGCTGCTCTATTATTCAAAGAGAAGCGTACCACGAAAGCTTGGGGTGTCACAAGAAGAAACCGCGGTGCCAAGAGGGCACCACGTTGTGGAGGACTGTGACCCGTGTTTTGCGGGCCACTCGGCTGACGAACTGGCTGACAGGCGGTCGTCCGGTCTGTGAAGACCCAGTGGCACCGGGAGGGCACCGCGCTGGGGAAACAGCGGCCCGCTCGCACCAGGAAGACTGGCCGGATTCGGCCAGAGGGACAAGAGGGAGGTACCGTGTAGAGACCCGAAGCTTATCGTACATAGACTTTACATTACTTTTGCGGAATACTTAGTACATAACAAAAACACACACACAAGGATCGTAATAGTTTAGTGTCTTTGGAAACTCGGAACGTAATCTTCTAAACGTGGTGAAAGATCTTCAACATCTCCCATAAAGATCTTTTTTTACCTAAAACCTTTCTTTATATCCTGGGGAAAAGAAAACATAAAAGGGTGAGCTCAAATGCTCAATAAGGGTAAACAAAAGAAATATCAATCACATCATATACATAAGAACATAGCTTTTGGAAATCTTAACCTGCAAAAGAGCTCATAATATCATAACGTGGGATAAATCATAGAAGTGAAAATGAAATCATAACTTAAAACATTACTCATTGTGGCATACACACATAATCATAGAGAATCATTTCTTGTTAGTCAAGACTCATTGCCAAGACTATCTTAGTGGACAAAGTCCCTTTCTGAATCGAGTAATCCTCGTTTCAGTCCTGTTTCACTGAACCGGTATAACCTACCATTCCAGCCATGTCTATCTCATGAGATATAAAATCTTTACCCAATGGATTGGAGGGAGATATAGGTCCCACCCATCTCATAATGATACCATTCTTATGTGTGCCACAAAATCATAAATCATACATCATTTCATAACCCATGTAATAAAAATGGGATTCTTAAAACAACATGACATCATAAAACCATTCATATAAGATAAAGGAATTCATAAACATAATTCCATCACAACATAGTCAAATCAATGTAAAAATATGGATAGAAACAGAACCCTTTATTATCTTAGATGGAAAATAATTTTGATAAAACACTTGAAATGAATTCTTGAGGAAAATATCCTTTCTTCTTCAAAATCAATTTCTTTTCACAAAACATCATGCAATTTTAAAAGAAAGAGATTTTATTAAAAATAGTCATGAAATCTTTTGGAGGAAGCTTCATGAAAATAAGGCTTTATAAAACCGTAAAAATCCGTTCATGCCGTTTAAGTTAAAAAAAACATTCTTCGTACTTTTGTCGGAAAAGTCAAAAAGTACCTCGTATGAAAAAGCGACAAAAGATTCCTTTCATATTCTTTACTAAAAACTCACCGAAGAGTAAAATTGGATTTAAACTATTGTAAGTGTATGGAAACAATATTACATATTGAAGGAACATGGATGTGGATGATAAAATACACCCCAGTAAATACTTACGAATAAACAATCTCGGATAAAAATGAGATTGTGATATTTCCCTTACCTTAGGTCCGACTTGCTTTGTAAGTGTCCGAACCTCCTGTATAATGATTTAAATCATGTTATTGACTTATTCCAGAATCATATTCATTGTTATTATATCATATATGGTCCACTTATGACTTTATATTACCCGTTCTTTTGTAAATTCATGTTAAAGTAGCGTTTTGGGTAAAATCGTCTCATTTATCGTAGGTGTTTTGACTTGTTGTTCTTGACATAATTATTACTTATATCATGATTTACTTACTTCCAGAATATAAAATATGATTTATATATCATATATATTCAGTATATATATATATATAATAGATAGATAAATAAAATGAAAAACACCGTTCATGGAGACGGTAGTCCGTACGTACGCATGAACGCTGTTTTTCTTTCCTTATTGTCTTGAAATGGAAGTAAGTAGATGACATACATATGTATATATATACATAAATCCAGTAGCTTTATAATGTCATATATTTCATTATTATTTCTTATATATACATTATAATCATTCTTAAATGGTTAACATGGAGAATGAATCTCATCGCGTCGTGGAGACGGTAGTCCGTACGTACGCACGAGCGATGATATCATTTCTATAAATATTGAATTGGAGTGGAGTGGATTATACAATATATCAGAATCAATATGATGTTTTAATAACTATGTATAGTTATTCTTTACACCATTATACCCATCCATGTAAGGTGGTGGTGGAAAATAGATTACACCACGGCGTGGAGACGGTATTCCGTACGTACGCACGCGCGGTGATTTCTTTTTCCGTAGGATGGATAGATGGTGAAATAGGGTTGTTTCATACTTATAATAACATATCAGTATATGAGTGATACTGATGTTATTACTTCATAATGAAACAACCTAATAAGAAGAAGTGGAAGAAGAAATAAAGATGAAAGAATTGGTAACGGTAATTACCTCTTCTTTGAAGCGCCTCTTTGAGACCTCCTCTTAGGGCACTAGAATTGGTCTTTGAGGAAGACCAGAACCTCTAGGATGTTTCTAGGGAAGTGGAGAAGGGATTTTGTCAGGGGTTGGCCGAGCTTGAGTGCTCAAATTGGTGTGAGGAGGAGGGGGAGGAGGTGTCCTTTTATAAGGGAGGAGAGGGGCACCTTAGGAATTCTTAAAAATATTAATTTATAATAAATCTAACCCCACTTAAAAACCTCAAAAAATGACTCATATTCGAAGATTAGATGAGATAGGGTTGTAATCTCATCAACCAATTAAATTTAGACATGTTTGGATATTATTTTAAACCTTATCAATTAGATTTAACTCTAAGTTAAATAATTTAACTTTTACCGTGTCTTTTTGTTTTCTTTCACTATATGGTTAATAAACTTACTATAACATGCCAAACGAACCCCAAATTGTTTATTATTAATATATATATCCTTATATATGTCATTTGGCCGAACCTTAGATTTTTAGGAATAAAATAACAATTAATAATATAATATTTGATTTAAAAACTATTTTGTGTCAATTTTGACACTATTTGATATATGATTTTTGTGAAAGTCATAACAGAATTATATGTTCGAACCAAGTTTATTAAATCAACATTAATATATCATAGTAACCTAGAAAATTAGTGTAATTCATAAAAAATCTCAAATTACATTTATTTTGGTGTTTATAACATCAATTATGTCAATATTTCATTAATAAGATAATCATTAAATTATTTGATGTCTAAAAATTAAAAATAAAATACCATCATGTAGGAAATCTTTTTAGCTTTCTAATGAATATTTACAATCGAATTTATCTTATGTATAACCCCATATTAAAAATGATTTACTTATTAAACTTTGATTTTAACTATTTTAACCCTTCTTTAAATAAATTAATAATAAATGTCCTAATCTAATCCAAGTGGGCCTAAATGGTCATATTTTATTCCTAAGTTTGTTTTTGGTCGAATTACACTTGTCCAATAGAATTAGGACATGTGTTAGGGTAATAGTAATATCATATTTACCCTTAGTTACCCTATTTACTATTAACCGCGGTAAAAAAAAGTAAAAAGTTACTATTCACCAAAAATTATTTTCATCTCATTGAACCACATTTTAGTCCTTGATATTAACCGTGTCTCTCGGATTTTCGAAATTCCATTCACAGAAGGGGTAAAATTAAGTTTTATGCAAAATTCAGTTTTTAACCTACCACTTAGTGGTTTCACTATTCATCAAAAATTGAAAGTTTTCAGAAAAATGCCAAAATTTCATCCTAAGCTATATTTCATATTCCGAATTCAAAAATGAAGTCTATTTTACCAAATTCATAACATAGAAGTTGAATTAATTAATTTTATAATTAAATCCCGCTATTAAAACAAATAGCGTGTTTTTACGAAACAATATCTATCAAAAGATTGACACTTGTTTATGTCTGGTTTAAATGTGAAATTACGTCCAATGACCAAAATTGTATTAAATTGTAAAAATATATTCTAAATATACTTTAAAACCACTCAAATTAATAATTTATCACTATTAATTATTTCGATTAAAAAAGTTGTTTTTAATTATAATTTAGTAATTTTCACTATTCATCAGAATATGAAAGTTATCCGAAATGTACCAAAATTTCACCTTAGGCTAAATTCGATACTCCGAATCCAAAAATGAAATCCATTTTGAAAAATAAAATTTACAAAATTTCAAAAAGTGGTTATTACTATTCATAACGGCTAGTTTTAATAGCATATCGTTGTTTAGTGAAACTCGTTATTACGTACTACACACACTATCGAGGAAGGTTGCGATTGCGTGTAATGCAAGGCAAGTCAAGGATGCGTGTTGTGCAAGCTCCTTTTGGTGTAGCGTACAACACAAGACATTAATAAAATTAAAAAAATATTTTTCATAAAATCTTGGGCTGTTACATTCTACCCCCCTTAAAATGAATTTCGCCCTCGAAATTCGTCGGGGTTATAAATGGTTTTCTATTCGAATGTTTCCCACATCGTAAAAAGGAATACCAAAACTTGGCTTTAAAAACTAAAGTATGAAATGTAACGATTACCCAAATAAACTAATTTTTGGGTTTCCACATAGGTAAAAATATGGATATGGAAGAAAAATCTAACCATCATGTTCTGATGGAGAGTGGTAGAGAACATGGCTATGGAAAAGCCAAAAATAACAAATCCATAAATTTGTGATGATATAAGGTACCATCTGATTCCTCAGGTATAAGATCACTAGGACAACATTTTTGGTTTTCAAGATCATTTCCCTAAAGTTGAAAATTTGAATTAGAATAAATACTTACTTTATTTTGGTACAATCTCACTGTTGTTCGTGCCTTGAACAATTTCCACTTCATCTCTTAAATAAATGAAGTTGAATTTGTTATTCGTGAAGTGTTAGCAGATAATGTGATAGAATGACGGGTCATTCCATCTGTCTCAAACAAAAGGTTAGCAAAAATTATATACATAAGTCGATCTATAGTGAGATTAATCATATATGGTTCCTAAAATGGGCTTATACTTCATATATCATACTGCTTAATATAATAACACTAGTTTCTACTAAACAGGGACTTCCTGTAGGTCAGTGGTAGGCGATAAAGGCCAGTCGCACTTCGGTTGTGGGTTCGATTCCTACAGCCTTTTCCGAAGCGATGGGCTGTCGCTCGTCCTGCAGGTTGTCCTTTTTCCAAAACTATATTACTATAACATCCCATCAATAATATCGAAAAAAATAATTTCTATCCTTAAACAATACTAACTTATGTCCAACATAATCTAGTCTAATCTTTAGGCTTATACATAATACTGTAGTCCACTCTCATCACATAGTGAAAACGATTACCAGAGATTTAACACCATCGTCGATCCCCATAAGATATGTCTTGTTGGTCACATTCTAAACATTCAAAGTCCTTAATCATGTATTCTCTTGAATACCTTAGTGAAAACATGAATGCAGTTTAAAGTTAACACTTTCCACATACCAAAATCCTCAAAATTCTATATACTCAAACCAAGATATCACTTAGTCCTTATATCAATCATGAGCTCATGAATACTGTTAAACATTTCATTTTCTTATTTTCCCTTCATTATGCTCATATCATCTTATTTCCAAAAATATCTCAATCACTTTGAATACCACATTAAACCAATACATAAATATTCCAATACTCCATGATACAACATTATTTTGGAATCCCATTACATAAACACTTAATCATTCCACCACATCGTTATCATATTCAACATTGCCAATAGTGATCGCATGTGATTTCCCTTTGTCCTTTGCCTTCAGTGGTTGCTCATGTTGATCATCACTAACCCTTGGATTAGGGCAATTATTAGCATAATGCCCCATTTCCTTTCACTTGAAGCATTGAAGTGTTGGTAGTGCGTTCTCTACAGTGTTTGCTTTATTCACATCATTAGAAACCCTTTTTCTATTACTTCGACACTCAGCTGCTCGATGACCTTCTTTTCCACACTTAAAACATTTTCTAGTCCTTTTAAGACAATCTCCACCATGCTTCTTTCCACACTTTGTGCATAAGGAAACATTCATCTTCTTTTCACCATTATTCTGAGATTTCTCCTTGAACTCCATCTTTCGTTTCTTGTCAAAACCATGAGATGGATATGTAACACCAACTTCCATTTCTACCTTGATAGCACAACGCACAATTTCTTCATAGCTACTGAAGTCTCTTATAGCTAATGCCCTTCGAAGACTTGGTTTTAAGCCACTGAAAAATCGATCAACTTTACTTTCAGGTTGGATGATAATGCCAGATGCATACCTTGCAAGTCTTGTAAAATTCGCTTCGTATATACCAACAGATTCATCATCCTTCTGTTTCAGTTCAAGAAACTCCTTTTCCATCTTCGTTCGAAGAATACGAGGGAAGTACTTACTGAAAAACAAGTTCTTGAACTCGTCCCATTCCATGGACTCAATTTCATCTCTTGGCCTCGTATTCTTGATAAGATTCCACCATTGATCAGCTTCACCTTCCAAACGATATACTGCTAAGATGACTTTATCATGTTCAGAACATTGAAGAACTGAAAATATCTTTTCAGTAGTACTAATCCATTGTTCAGCAACTAATGGATCAGTAGACCCACTGAAAGAAGGCGGACGCTGCCTCATGAAGGATTCAACGGAATGTTGCTCCTTCCTTTGCTCGTTTGGAAGTCCTGCATGATTCATAGCTTGAGAAAGTTGTGTGAGCATGGCTACAAGATTTTGCATTCCAGATCCCATATCGTTTGGTTGCTCAGGGGGACAATCATTGCATTGTCCATTGCATTGATCAACACGGTTCCTTCGGGTTCCAGCCATCGTCTAAAACCCCAAAAGAATAGTGTGAGAGGCAAAAATAATGCTAGGGAAAACAACATAATAAAGGGGTAGTACCCTCAATATCTAACATCTTAGGTTAAATTCTAAGATCGTTAGCGCAATTCTAGGACTATAACCTATACGTATACTTAACCTTAGAGACATCCCTAGACATACCTTAGAAATATCTCTAGGGATCTCACTAACGTTTTCGCATCCTAGTTTCCAAAGGTTGACTAAACCTTTCCTCTGATACCAACTGTAGAGACCCGAAGCTTATCGTACATAGACTTTACATTACTTTTGCGGAATACTTAGTACATAACAAAAACACACACACAAGGATCGTAATAGTTTAGTGTCTTTGGAAACTCGGAACGTAATCTTCTAAACGTGGTGAAAGATCTTCAACATCTCCCATAAAGATCTTTTTTTACCTAAAACCTTTCTTTATATCCTGGGGAAAAGAAAACATAAAAGGGTGAGCTCAAATGCTCAATAAGGGTAAACAAAAGAAATATCAATCACATCATATACATAAGAACATAGCTTTTGGAAATCTTAACCTGCAAAAGAGCTCATAATATCATAACGTGGGATAAATCATAGAAGTGAAAATGAAATCATAACTTAAAACATTACTCATTGTGGCATACACACATAATCATAGAGAATCATTTCTTGTTAGTCAAGACTCATTGCCAAGACTATCTTAGTGGACAAAGTCCCTTTCTGAATCGAGTAATCCTCGTTTCAGTCCTGTTTCACTGAACCGGTATAACCTACCATTCCAGCCATGTCTATCTCATGAGATATAAAATCTTTACCCAATGCATTGGAGGGAGATATAGGCCCCACCCATCTCATAATGATACCATTCTTATGTGTGCCACAAAATCATAAATCATACATCATTTCATAACCCATGTAATAAAAATGGGATTCTTAAAACAACATGACATCATAAAACCATTCATATAAGATAAAGGAATTCATAAACATAATTCCATCACAACATAGTCAAATCAATGTAAAAATATGGATAGAAACAGAACCCTTTATTATCTTAGATGGAAAATAATTTTGATAAAACACTTGAAATGAATTCTTGAGGAAAATATCCTTTCTTCTTCAAAATCAATTTCTTTTCACAAAACATCATGCAATTTTAAAAGAAAGAGATTTTATTAAAAATAGTCATGAAATCTTTTGGAGGAAGCTTCATGAAAATAAGGCTTTATAAAACCGTAAAAATCCGTTCATGCCGTTTAAGTTAAAAAAAACATTCTTCGTACTTTTGTCGTAAAAGTCAAAAAGTACCTCGTATGAAAAAGCGACAAAAGATTCCTTTCATATTCTTTACTAAAAACTCACCGAAGAGTAAAATTGGATTTAAACTATTGTAAGTGGATGGAAACAATATTACATATTGAAGGAACATGGATGTGGATGATAAAATACACCCCAGTAAATACTTACGAATAAACAATCTCGGATAAAAATGAGATTGTGATATTTCCCTTACCTTAGGTCCGACTTGCTTTGTAAGTGTCCGAACCTCCTGTATAATGATTTAAATCATGTTATTGACTTATTCCAGAATCATATTCATTGTTATTATATCATATATGGTCCACTTATGACTTTATATTACCCGTTCTTTTGTAAATTCATGTTAAAGTAGCGTTTTGGGTAAAATCGTCTCATTTATCGTAGGTGTTTTGACTTGTTGTTCTTGACATAATTATTAATTATATCATGATTTACTTACTTCCAGAATATAAAATATGATTTATATATCATATATATTCAGTATATATATATATATAATAGATAGATAAATAAAATGAAAAACACCGTTCATGGAGACGGTAGTCCGTACGTACGCATGAACGCTGTTTTTCTTTCCTTATTGTCTTGAAATGGAAGTAAGTAGATGACATACATATGTATATATATACATAAATCCAGTAGCTTTATAATGTCATATATTTCATTATTATTTCTTATATATACATTATAATCATTCTTAAATGGTTAACATGGAGAATGAATCTCATCGCGTCGTGGAGACGGTAGTCCGTACGTACGCACGAGCGATGATATCATTTCTATAAATATTGAATTGGAGTGGAGTGGATTATACAATATATCAGAATCAATATGATGTTTTAATAACTATGTATAGTTATTCTTTACACCATTATACCCATCCATGTAAGGTGGTGGTGGAAAATAGATTACACCACGGCGTGGAGACGGTATTCCGTAAGTACGCACGCGCGGTGATTTCTTTTTCCGTAGGATGGATAGATGGTGAAATAGGGTTGTTTCATACTTATAATAACATATCAGTATATGAGTGATACTGATGTTATTACTTCATAATGAAACAACCTAAGAAGAAGAAGTGGAAGAAGAAATAAAGATGAAAGAATTGGTAACGGTAATTACCTCTTCTTTGAAGCGCCTCTTTGAGACCTCCTCTTAGGGCACTAGAATTGGTCTTTGAGGAAGACCAGAACCTCTAGGATGTTTCTAGGGAAGTGGAGAAGGGATTTTGTCAGGGGTTGGCCGAGCTTGAGTGCTCAAATTGGTGTGAGGAGGAGGGGGAGGAGGTGTCCTTTTATAAGGGAGGAGAGGGGCACCTTAGGAATTCTTAAAAATATTAATTTATAATAAATCTAACCCCACTTAAAAACCTCAAAAAATGACTCATATTCGAAGATTAGATGAGATAGGGTTGTAATCTCATCAACCAATTAAATTTAGACATGTTTGGATATTATTTTAAACCTTATCAATTAGATTTAACTCTAAGTTAAATAATTTAACTTTTACCGTGTCTTTTTGTTTTCTTTCACTATATGGTTAATAAACTTACTATAACATGCCAAACGAACCCCAAATTGTTTATTATTAATATATATATCCTTATATACGTCATTTGGCCGAACCTTAGATTTTTAGGAATAAAATAACAATTAATAATATAATATTTGATTTAAAAACTATTTTTTGTCAATTTTGACACTATTTGATATATGATTTTTGTGAAAGTCATAACAGAATTATATGTTCGAACCAAGTTTATTAAATCAACATTAATATATCATAGTAACCTAGAAAATTAGTGTAATTCATAAAAAATCTCAAATTACATTTATTTTGGTGTTTATAACATCAATTATGTCAATATTTCATTAATAAGATAATCATTAAATTATTTGATGTCTAAAAATTAAAAATAAAATACCATCATGTAGGAAATCTTTTTAGCTTTCTAATGAATATTTACAATCGAATTTATCTTATGTATAACCCCATATTAAAAATGATTTACTTATTAAACTTTGATTTTAACTATTTTAAACCTTCTTTAAATAAATTAATAATAAATGTCCTAATCTAATCCAAGTGGGCCTAAATGGTCATATTTTATTCCTAAGTTTGTTTTTGGTCGAATTACACTTGTCCAATAGAATTAGGACATGTGTTAGGGTAATAGTAATATCATATTTACCCTTAGTTACCCTATTTACTATTAACCGCGGTAAAAAAAAGTAAAAAGTTACTATTCACCAAAAATTATTTTCATCTCATTGAACCACATTTTAGTCCTTGATATTAACCGTGTCTCTCGGATTTTCGAAATTCCATTCACAGAAGGGGTAAAATTAAGTTTTATGCAAAATTCAGTTTTTAACCTACCACTTAGTGGTTTCACTATTCATCAAAAATTGAAAGTTTTCAGAAAAATGCCAAAATTTCATCCTAAGCTATATTTCATATTCCGAATTCAAAAATGAAGTCTATTTTACCAAATTCATAACATAGAAGTTGAATTAATTAATTTTATAATTAAATCCCGCTATTAAAACAAATAGCGTGTTTTTACGAAACAATATCTATCAAAAGATTGACACTTGTTTATGTCTGGTTTAAATGTGAAATTACGTCCAATGACCAAAATTGTATTAAATTGTAAAAATATATTCTAAATATACTTTAAAACCACTCAAATTAATAATTTATCACTATTAATTATTTCGATTAAAAAAGTTGTTTTTAATTATAATTTAGTAATTTTCACTATTCATCAGAATATGAAAGTTATCCGAAATGTACCAAAATTTCACCTTAGGCTAAATTCGATACTCCGAATCCAAAAATGAAATCCATTTTGAAAAATAAAATTTACAAAATTTTAAAAAGTTGTTATTACTATTCATAACGGCTAGTTTTAATAGCATATCGTTGTTTAGTGAAACTCGTTATTACGTACTACACACACTATCGAGGAAGGTTGCGATTGCGTGTAATGCAAGGCAAGTCAAGGATGCGTGTTGTGCAAGCTCCTTTTGGTGTAGCGTACAACACAAGACATTAATAAAATTAAAAAAATATTTTTCATAAAATCTTGGGCTGTTACATACCGCTCGGCACCGCCGGTTCGAGAAGTCGGGGGGGGGGGACACCGGCTCGGCCAGCTGGTCGTACCTGCCGGTCCGGCCCTCACCCAGCCGGGCTACGTCGCGCATTATAGGGATGGTCCGACCCCCTTAGATGGGTTGGACCAGCTGAGCCACGATGAACCAACCTGCCAGCCCATCAAGCTTGACGGGTCGGGCCCGTTACACTTAAATGCAAATAACTTCACGACCGTGCGTCCGATCGACGCGCTGTCTGCAGTAGTAAGACCCTTGCGACGAGGCAGTCCTTTTTCAATACTGTAAGCGAGTTTTGGATGACTTTGGAAAACAGACGGGTTTGGAACGAGCATATTTACAACCAGGCCCCTGGAACGAAAATGCTAATAACTCTCAGACTAGGCGTCCGATTGACCCGCCGTCTTTCACGTTGAGTGTTTTATGATGAGACGGAAGTTCGGGATACATCAACTCAAGAATTTATGATAGTTTATGTATCAATCCATTTTCTCGAGGAGCGGACCCTCCTGGATTCGAGTGTGTAATGTGCGGGAACCCTAGACTGGGCTTCCATAGCAATGAGACTGGAATGAATCCTCCATGGGTTCGACAACAAGGATATTGGACTGAATCCTCCGTGGGTTCGACAACAACGAGACTGGACTGAATCCTCTATCTGTTCGACAAAAAAAACTACTGTACTGGAATCCTCCATGGGTTTGGCAGCAACGAAAATTGTATTGGAATCCTCTTTGGGTTCGGCAGCGATGATGAATGTAATGGAATCCTTCGTGGGTTTGGCAGCAATGACAACTGTACTCGAATCCTCTGTGGGTTCAGCAGTGATGAAAAATCTACTAGAATCCTCCGTGGGTTTGGCAGTGACGAAAACTATACTGGAATCCTCCGTGGGTTTGACAGCGACGACAACTGTACTGGAATTCTTCATGGGTTCGACAACGATGACTACTGTACTTGTATCCTAAGTGGGTCTGACAGTTTTAATTCTGTACGTGTATCATGAGTGGGTCTGACAGTGTATATGGTCTAGTATCCTACGTGGGTCCGACATCTTAGCTGGTCTAGTATCCTACGTGGGTCCGACAACTTAGAGAAATCAGTGACTACAACTGATCATATCTATCGCTATACGAAATATGTATACCTATGTGATTTGAGTCTTGACTTGCAGTCATTATCATCGATGTGATTGACTTGCTTTTATGTGTGGACTATATTATGCTTGGGCTCGAGAGTTGGAGCCGAACTATGATTGATAACTTAAATATATGTATTGGTATATACCTAAGTAGAGTTGGTTGATACTTTATGATTGTAACTCTCTTATGTGGTTTGTCCTTCGTGGATTCTGGGAGACCATTGGGGGTCTCGGGGTCCCTACTGAGTATCGTATACTCACACCTACATGGGATATTCCCGCACTACGTTTTGTTGGATGTAGACAACGGACAACACTGATCGAGGTGGATACTTGTGGAGTTGGACGGTACCCGGAGGAGGACCACTTGGCGAGACGTACACAGAGCGGAAGACCAGACCAAAGGTGCTGAGGAGGCCATCTGTACCCACCCTTCAGGTGGGATTCCCGGAGGACAACTCAGTGGTTACTATTTTACTTTACTGTAGTTGTACTAGCTTTTCAGTTGTACTATATATACTATTGGTCTTGTATTTCCGGCCCCTTTCCTTTCAGCACTTACTTTTGTTTTCAGTATTACTTAGTGCTTTCTTCTCGTGTGTACTCTGTTGTGTTTGTTTACTTTTATAAAGTCAATACCTTCCCTTTTTATCAGGATTTACACCATTGGTACTAGTCGCCATCCCCTGGATTATGGAAGACAGGCTTGGGGTAGTCACGACATGGGACTCGAGGACGGGTCATGAGAAATTGGTATCAGAGGAGTCAGTTCTACCACAGAACTCAGGACTCTGATCATTCTTTTCTGTGAAGCAATAGTGTTAAGAGTATTGAGTGTGTTTTTAATTCTAGGGAGTCCAATGTTGGTGCGGCGGCCGACGTATCCATACACCAGGACCTTGATCTATGTATTCCGACTTAGTGCATGAAAACACTGATTGCATGTGTTTTTCCTTTGAAAAAGTTTTCTTTGTGATTACTTTGTGTCAGCTCACCAGGTATACTGTATAAACTGTGGCGCACCTGTTACTTTTCAGGATTCCCAATGAAGGAAGCCAACTAGGGTTCCAAGTTACGTATGATATGTTAGCCCACTGAGAAACGAGGCCTCGGTGCATGACCCCATCATAGTGAAGGCACCAGAGGTACCACTATCCACTGGGCCACCGATACCACCAGCAGCAGCAGCAGAAAGTGCACACCGCCTGAGTGCATTGCATGAGTTCCAGCGACAGAGGCCGCCCAGGTTCTGGGGAGAGACGGACCCCCAGGTAGCTGAGGATTGGATGGAGGCTATCGTCAAGGTTTTCATATTGGTAGGGACACCATCCGACCTTATGGCGATCCTTTCCGCGAGTCTCCTGCATGCAGCGGAAAACAGATGTTGGAGCTTGATGCTCCAGGTGCATGACGTGGCATCACTACTCTGGAAAGACATTGTGAGCCTGTTTCGGGAAGAGTTTGTATGAGACACCCTTCGTGTGGTGTGGATTATGGAGTTACTTCATCTGCGGTAGGGAAGCATGACAGTAACTCAGTATTCAACGAGGTTCAATGACATCTCACGATACTCCATAGATATGGTACGAGACCCATTCTTCAGGGCCCAGACCTTCGAGCAGGGACTCGGGCATGAGATTAGGGATTCGATGATCACCCTCAACATCCCGACGCAGGTGGGGGTGCTAGAGCATGCCCTTCTAGTGGAGAGTTTTCTCGCTGACCAGTCACCAGTAGAGAGACCCTATGCAGGAAGACACTTAGCAGAGTCTTCTACAGCCGAAAATAGACAGTTGATGCAGAAGTATAAACAGACTAGGCCCACAGGTGAGCAAACTCAGGATACAAGTTCGGTTGTGCAGGGCACACGAAACCGAGCCATCTATATGAGGATCATGCAATGTTATACATGCGGCATGTAAGGTCACATGGCTCGAGACTGCCCGGCCCATCCAGTAGATGAGCAGCAGGTATTAGAGGATCCTTCTAGGAAGAGGCAGAGGTTTGACCGTGGAGGTCCGAAGGAAGCGGGCGGATGTGGTAGAGGATCTGATCAAGTAGAAAGTGGATAGTAGCGGGACTAGCATCGTTGTTGTCGTTGTTTGTGGATGATTTGTGTCTTTGTACTTTGAGATGTAGTAATAAAAGACACTTGTCCTTGTAACATTTTCTTCCATATTCTTTTTGTACGGGTGATACTGAGAGGTTTTGGTTAAAACCTTTGGCTTGACCCTCAATTTTGAGATTCCTAATAGAGGAGATCCAGTGACCACACACTGCTGCTGACAGTGTGACTAGACCCTTGGAGGCGAGAGTAACAGTTGAATCTGTTTGTAGTAGCGTCGAGGCCTTTCAACATTGTCTATGGAATGAAATAGTACCGTTCATGTCATGATTGACTGTATTAGGAAAAGAACGTGGTTCATCTAGGGGATGAGACTGGATTTATCTTTTCAGAAAAGGACAAATCTTTGCATCTCTTGTAGGACATAAGCGAAAACGGGTGTAGTCGAGTTATTTACAAATGGCTAGTCACACCCATAGTTCATTGAGTGAACGGTTTATGGTTTACTCAAATATCAAAAGTCTTAGGTGTGTCCTCTCGTAGAAGGACCTGGACCTGATACGGTGACATTGGCTTGAGTTCCTCCGAGACTATGACTTTGAGATAGTCTATACTCCTGGGAAGGGGAATGTTGTAACAGATGATCTCAGAAGGAGATCAGGAATTCAGCTTCTAGGAGAGGTGACAAAGAATTTGAGCACCTTACAGATATCCTTTGTGTATAAGGTTAGAGCAGCTTTTCTGCAGTCACTCACAGTCACTCCTCCACTACTTCAACGAGTCAGAGAGGCATTGTACGACCGATCTTGCAGGTCACCTCTGTGCTGGACTGAACCTGGGGAGTCAGTACTTGTAGGACCAGAGATGGTTTAGGCTACAACAGAGGAGGTGCAAATCATCCAGGAGTAGATAAAGGCTGCACAAAGCAGATATAATTCTTATGTTGATAGGAGACGAAGACCACGGATGTTCGAGGATGGAGACCATTTCTCCTTACGGGTCTCACCTCGACGAGGTCTACGGAGAGTCGGACGGGGTGTCAAGTTATCTCCACTCTTCATCGGACCTTTCTAGGTCCACACTAGAGTAGGCGAGGTGTCTTACCACCTGACCCTTCCTCCTCAGTTGCATCGGGTGCATAAGGTCTTCCACGTATCTCAGCTGAGGAGATACGTGCATGACCTGCCCCACATCATCAACCACGAGGTGTTAGACATCGATGATGGGGATACATTCATAGAGTTTTTAGTGGAGATCAAGGATCGACAGAAGCAGGTCCTATGTGGATGATCTGTTGCTCTGGTGCGCAATCGTTGGCAGGACGGGAACCTCTAGGATAGCACTAGGGAGCGAGACATTCAGATGCGTTCTCAGCACCCCCATTTGTTTCCCTAGTGTGAGTTATATCTTTACGGGGACATAAATCCCTGAGGTTGGGGTAATCTAAAGACCCAAAAAATTTTAAGGAATTTAATTTCATAATTCATTGGAATTTTATGAGTCCATAATTTTTTACGGCGCCTGATTCCGAGGCCCGATGTGCCCGGAATCAATCTCTTAAGTATTGTTCGGGTATGTTCAGTAAACGTACGTGTAGGTTTTTCTATCTTTTGAACCGATGCTTGGAATTGAAATCCGAGGGCACATATGAACTCATAGTGCCGGTATTCCCTTAAGGGGATCTTTACCACAGTTGTGTTTGATCGGGAGGAGAAGTTAATTTTGGGGATTTATATTAAATTAAATAAAATTGTTGTACACCATTTTATTATTTAAGAGTTGGTTATTTCCTACAAGGGGAAGTTAGAGGTTGGTCCCACACCCACATAACCTCCCATGATAGGATTTAGTGTGGTGGGGCCCACATTAACCCAAACCATGTCACCTCTCCATTAGCTCCCCGTCATTAATTTTGACAACACCTCTCATTTATTATGTGGAGCCTCTCTACCTCCCACCAATTGATTATGCCAACCCATCTAATTAATTACTTCATTAATTATTTGTCTTAACTTTTTAAATGATTTTGAATTGTTTTGCAAACATTAAAGGAAGGAATATCCTTCATATCTTTTGGTTGGCATAAACTTGTTTTGTTGGGACTTGAGAGGATTTATAAGGAGGTGTTCCTCTCCGACGAAGAACACCATTATTCAACGAAGAACAACTCTGATGAAGAATGTGAAGGACTTCTCCATCGACGCTTCCCTTAGGACGCACCCCGACGTCAACAGAATTGACATCCGTATTACGCGACGCCCGTCCTCCGCGATGCTTGTCATCCGCGACTCGTTGACGTGCTCCGCTCATGAATTAGAGGTAGGGTGTTTCTATATTTTAATTTGAATAAATTATACCTTTGTTCTTGTTGGATGAAAGTGATATTTTATGGCCAATTGATACTGCCTAACGCGGATGGCGCGGGCTGAATGAACACGAACCAATGACCCTCTGTTGTTTCTTTTTTATTCGCGATGGTGACTATGTAGGAAGAGTTGGAGATGATCGAGGGTGGCGACGACCGAAGGCAGCAGTAGAAACTGTGACCGCGCGCCAGCCTGAAGAGGACCGCGACACCAGGTGCTGCGCAGAGAGGGAAAGACCGTGACCTGCAACCGCGGGCCGCTCAGCTGAAGAAGAACCGGTCGGCTAAAGCCGACCAAATAGAATAAAACGCGGTGACACGAGGGCGCTGCACTGCAGAGGATCGCGGTCCGCTTGGCAGATGAACCGGCCAGCAGGCGGCCGACCGGGCTGGGAAGACCCGGCGGTGCCAGGAGGGCACTGCGCTGGGAAAATATTGTCCTACCCGTGCGGGCCGCTCGCGCCGGGAAGACTGGTTGGCTTCGGCGGGCCTAACATGAGGGCGGCGTCGCTCGGCACTGCCGGTTCGGGAAGTCGGGGGGGGGGGGGGGGAGGGGGGGGGGGGGTGCACAGGTTTTGCCAGCAAGCCGAGCCGTGGCCCGCCCCAGGCCGGGCCGTGCCCTTGTGCGTACCAGACCACCTTCCACGGGCCAGGGTGCACATTATCGGGCCGGGATGACCCCCTTAGCCGATTCGTACCCGCCGAGCTAGGACGGGCCAACCCGCCAGCCCACTGGGCTTGACAGACCAGGCCCGTTATGCTTAAATGCGAATAACATCACATCCATGTATCTGATCGAGGCGTCGTGTGTGGCACTAGGACCCTTGCCACGAGTCGGTCCTTTTGCGATACACTAAGTGAGTTTTAGATGAATTTGGAAAATGGATGGGTTTGGAATGAGCATATTTCCAATCGGGCTTCGACAACAATGAGACTGGAATGAATCCTCCGTGGGTTTGACAGAAAAGATACTGGACTGAATCATCCGTGGGTTCAACAGCAATGAGACAGGACTGAATCCTTCGTGGATTCGACAACAAAGACTACTGTACTGGAATCCTCCGTGGGTTCGGCAGCGACGACAACTGTACTTGAATCCTCTGTGGGTTCGGTAGTGACAAAAACTATCCTGGAATCCTCTTTGGGTTCGGCAGTGATGATAACTGTACTAGAATCCTCCATGGGTTTGGCAGCGACGAAAACTGTACTGGAATCCTCTATGGGTTCGGTAGCGACGAGAACTGTACTGGAATCCTCCGTGGGTTTAACAGCGATGACTATTGTACTTGTATCCTAAGTGGGTCTGACAGTTTTACTTCTTTACTTGTATCCTGAGTGGGTCCGACAGAGTAGATGGTCTAGTATCCTACGTGGGTCCAACAGCTTAGCTGGTCTAGTTTCCTATGTGGTTCTGACATCTTAGATGAATCAGTGACTACATCTGATCATCTCTATCACTATACAAAAGATGTATACCTGTGTGAGTTGAGTCTTGAATTTCAGTCATTATCATCGATGTGATTGACTTGCTTTCCTATGTGGAATGGGGTTTTCTTGGGCTCGAGAGTTGGAGCCAAACTGTGATTGATAAGTTAGGTACATGTATAGGATATACCTAAGTAGAGTTGTTTGATACTTCGTGATTGTATCTTTATTCTGTGGTTTATCCTTCTTGGATTCTGGGAGACCTTTGGGGGTCTCGGGGTCCCTATTGAGTATCATATACTCACCCCTATACGGGCTATTCCCACACTACGTTGTGTTGGATAAAGATGATGGACATCACTGATTGAGGTGAAGGCTTGTGGTGCTAGACGGTACCCGGAGGTGGACAACTTGGCAATACATACATGGAGCGGAAGGCCGGACCCGAGGTGCTGAGGAGGCCATCTGTACCCACCCTTCTGGTGGGATTCCTGGAGGATGACTCAATGGTTTCGGTTTTACATTACTACAGTTGTAATAGCTTTTCAGTTGTACTGTACTTACTTTTGGGCTGGTATTTCTGGCCCCTTTCCTTTCAGCGCTTACTTTTTTATTCAGTATTACTTAGTTATTTCTTCTATTGCATACTCTGTTGTGTTTGTTTACTTTTATAAAGGAAATGCCTTCCCTTTTTATTGGGATTTATGACTTTGGTGCTAGTCAACATCCCCTGGCCTATGGATGGCGGGCTTGGGGTAGTCACGGCACGTGCCCCGAGGATGGGTCTTGACAAATATAAGAATATATTGCGGATGACGATGAATAGGGATAGTTAGATTGGAGCATTGGTTCTTTCATATAAGGGATACATATGAAATTACATTGAATGGTTTTAATGAATGTATGCAAGCCTTTACCAACTCCTCTTACTGAACACTTAAAACAAATTAAAAAACATTCACTAAAAATGGATGAAGAGTTTTGATACATGGAAAATGTTCCATTTGGATCACCTATCAGATGTTCAATGTATTCAAAAATTTATTCATATATGGATATAACATTTTTAGAGGGATTTATAAGTTTATTTATGTTGAACCTTATAAAATAAAATTCACATATAGTCAAATGTATCATTCAGAATTTGAAAGAAATATAAGATATATAATTTTTTTAGGGAGGAAGATCTAATAAGTACTTTTTTGGATTTATAATAAACTAGATATTTATTCACCAAGTAAGGAATAATTTGTTTTTGGATTACATATATAGTTAAAACAATACTATAGATATTTCAATTATAAAATATTTGTACTTTAAGTACAATTATGTATGATTATGTAGCTTCAAAGGATGCAAGGAAGATTTTTTTGGTTGAAGAGTTTGCAGATAGAACTAGGATGATTTTAGAGAGGATAAGTCATTTTATGTGATAGAAAATTTTTGAATCACTTAGATAAAATTATTGTTTTTAGTGGAAGGGTAATGAATATCAACCTAAAGTACCACTTTATCATAGATATGGTAGTGGAGAAAATTTTATATCTTTTAAAGATACCCGAAATCTAAAATATTATTGTTATTTTCACTAAAAATTTAGTTCAATAATATTTTAAGAAACATCATGCCTATGTGAGGCTTGGGTGAACAAAAAGGATATGGATAAAAATTAACTACAAAAAAGGAATAAATAAATGAGGTTTATTGATTTTTTGAAGAGGTTCCATTGATTTTCATGAAACAAGTATTCATGTGGTGGATTTTTGGTTTATTAATTTTTTTAATTACTTTAATTTTACTTATGAAATTTTTCTTTACCAGAAATTTTTTATCACACGGTGTCTAATTTGGTGTTGAAGATATGAAATTTCAAGATCATTAAGAGGAAATAGGGTAATCAAATGATTTTATCTTCTCATGATATCAAATAGGTCTAGAAAGATTCATGAGAGACAAGTCCTTAAAAGAAAAAGTCTAGATGTGTTTATCAAAGAAAGTAGGTAAGGTCATTTAACTTACCAGAGATCACCAGTCACATTCCATATGGAGTATCTTCTATGAATGTGGGATTTTGGTGAAACTAGGAAAACTGATAGGAGTTCCCTATAAAATGAAATAGTGATTAATCTACATAGGGTTCACTAATATAAAAAATATATCTTATTTACCAATAGTGTTAATGATAGTTAATCCAGTTTAATGAAATCATGCTTGATTTTTTGTTAATTGATAGTAATATTTCACTTTTGGTGAATATAAAGAATGGCACCTTGTTTCTCTCATATATATAAGAAAAAATATTTGAAGAATGTTATTCTTTTAGGTTATTTCCATAATTATGTACATCTATTGTTTTTTCCTTGATTGTGTGAAATGATTTCTTGTTTTTTTTTGTGAAGTTGAATTTGTGTGCTGGGTAGGGTACTTTAACTTCCTACATACAATAATATCAGCTGAGGAAAGTGAAGTTGAAGAGGATTCATTTTTTACACTATATTGATATGGATGAAAATGTTTAATGGATTGACAATAAAGGTTTATGTGGTTTTATCAGAATACCAGGTGATCGATGGGGTTACCATCACAATAAGTGAACCCTTGATGTCTGACCATGGCTCTAATTAGAGTAATACTAGGAACCACTATATTTCTTCCTTGTTTTTTGAAAATCATATAAAAAAGTATCCATACTCTCTATCCTCTTTAGTTACTTATGTTAAGTGGTATTTTATGAATTTATTGGATTTGAATAATTTAAAATGAACAACATACCTCTAGATTCTATCCATTATCTATGATCTTAACTTAAAGATTATATAATGGATGGTTTTTTAAGGATCAGGCATGTAAGATGATGGTTAATGTGATCATGTTCCTAGTATACCTCAATCCCTATCAAGTTAGTTTTTAATGAGTATTTTTATATAAAAAAGACTCAAGAACTCAAAATCCAGAGGTTCGACCTTGGGCACCAATATAAGTCCATGGGAACACATGTGGTTATTTGAGGGAATATACATGGATGAAGAATTGTGAACACATGTCTGAATGAGGGTACATATAAGGTTGTGAAATATGTTATTTCTCTATACTTCTTCAGTTTTCTTAGTTTCATTTAATTCATCATGAGGGATTCTCTAACAAAATTTCAACATTAATATTCCTTGAAGTAGTAGTACAATTTATAAAAAATAATGGAAAGAAAAATCAAATAAGTTTGTATACATGGGACTTTTATTTATAAGTATATTTTGTATCAAAATAGAATGAAATTTTTAATTTAAAATATGTTTTAGAACTTTCGTGTCACCATTAAAAAGAAAAAGGTTTAATTTTTATATTATGTACTGAGATTTACTTAAAATATTATCCCAATAAGATAATCTATTTCTTTAGAAAGGGATAGTTTTTTATAATATGTTTTCCTTTTATTTATCATTTCATTGTATTGATGTTAAATGATAAATATTTTGTTTATATTTTTTTATCTATTTTAGGAAACATACTTATATAGTCTAAACGAGTTAAATCATATAAAAAGTAAATTGATTAACTATTTTACTTGTTTAATAAAATTTTTATTCATTTTTATACATTTATTAAAGATTTAGCTTTTAAATTTTGAAATTATAATGTTGTGGTGGTTATTTAAATGTTTTGAAACAAATTTTAAATAATTAATTATAAATTAATTTCTTTTTGTGTTTTGACTGCTGAATTTTATGGGTTTTCTTCTATTTCGTTTTATCATTTTGGTTTGGGTATAGTATGTTTTAAAATAAATTTCAATAAAAGGTTTATTTTTTTGATCGGTTATTTTTAAAACCAATGTAAAAAATTATTTAACCAACTATTTTAGGTAATTTTAATAGTAAAAAACATCAAAGACTAAAATTAATTTCATTTTTTTATAAAAAACCAACCTCAATGTTAGAATTCCATGTCAATTTTCATGAATCAATGGGAAATAGTTGTGTGTTTCTTCATTATAGGAGGATTTTTATTGTGTGTTATAAATATCACCAATTGTTAAGACTATTTCTGATGCATGTTGTTATAAATAATTTAAAAAATATAACTTCTATGTAACATGCAATGACAGTTCTTTCTAACCGATGTTAAAAATAAAAAAAACATATTTTAAAAACCCTATTTTATATTAGTGATCATTTTATTACTCTAAAAAAATAGGGAAATATATTCCATTTTTTTATTGTAAATGATATAATTATTTGACTTGGATAGGCTTATTTAGGCTTTGTTTTATTTATAAATGTCCTATAGTTTTATGTGTTATAATAACTTTTCACGTGGTCCTTATCTTTGGGTATATTTTCATTACCAAGTTCCATATCCCAAATCCTAGAATGATCAATCCCTTGTTCCATGCATCCCTTTATTGGTTAATGTGATCCATTGATGGATATGATTTGTATATCCCTTTCTATGTTTTCATTTTTATTTTCTTTATAAAATATATTTCGTTAACTGAAGTACTTTTCTAGATGTATAATCAGTATGATCATCATGTCACTATCCTTACCACATATTCTCTTGAAGTTGTTACATCATTTAGTTGTTGGTTATTGCATCTTGATAGGTTTCATCCACATGTCACCAATATAAATGATTTAATTCTTTACAATCATTACATATTTGACACCTAAATTTTGTGTTGTTCTACTCGATTGCCTAACTATATGACTAATTTAAGATATGGATTCTTGTGGTGATTTATTTTGATTCTTCTAAGTTAGTTTGGAGGTTTATTTCATAGGGACTATTCAGTATTTCATAAATGAAGAAAATGGAGGAAGATAAACATCATCCATTATCATACACTAAAGTAGATGTTTTTTATCATATATTTCTAGGTGAGGTATTTTGATGTGCTCTATATATTAACATGATTGATAATGTGATATATCCTAATTGTGAAAAATATACTTCTTCATTAAAGATAAACTTATAAAAGGTGATATCCAAGAAAGTTATGATGTTGACTAGAAACAAGGATATCAATACTTACCATATAGATTTATCAATAGTAAAGGTGTGACCAAGAAATTGTAAGGGTGTGTTTTTTTGGTATTTCATTTTATTAATTATTATCTTGAACTCTTATATATTTTATTCATCATTTCTCTGTCATGTGGATATGATTCCAGTCATGATTATATGCATATACATTATCTGTGGATTAGATTTAACCATTAATGTGCGAGACACAAGAGTATTGTTGTTTGGATGGTTTTTATGGATATTTTTTGCATATTTAATTTATCTTTCTCTCTTTATATTTAAATAGTGAGTCTTTTGATAATCTTACCTCATGCACATAGCTCAATTACTCAAAGTACATAAATTCCTTATATCCGTTTTTACTGTTTTATTACCCTAACCATAAAATGAATACCTTTTTATTCAACCATGAATCGAATCACTTATGTTTCATTTTCTCATGGTTATATATAATCTATTTTTTATCTATG
The DNA here is from genome assembly GCA_963277665.1 of Viscum album. Taxonomy (NCBI): domain Eukaryota; kingdom Viridiplantae; phylum Streptophyta; class Magnoliopsida; order Santalales; family Viscaceae; genus Viscum; species Viscum album. The sequence continues at coordinate 359,544,840 of OY728164.1, read as the reverse complement.
AAACAAATTAAGTATGTTTGGGAATATGTTTTGTTTTTTAAAAAAGTGTATTATATTTTTTGGGAAGGAATAGAATTATTTATTCTTGTATTAGTACATTTCATTCTACTATTTATGTTTATAATGTCTTAGTTATATTATTTTTGTCTTAAAATACTATACAATTAATAATATATATTTAAGTGAATCTTGGATTGATATTCCCATGAATTTTGTTCTGGTTTATAAGAATCTATAGATACTTAATTCTATAATGTAATTTCAAAAGGACAATATTAATTTTTTAAAACATTAATTTTTTTAATTCCTAACTTTTTGGGATACATTATTTAGAAAAAATTTACTTAAAGGATATATATGATTATAAATGATATAAAGATATTAACAATTAGTTTTATATTTTTAGGATGTATTCAATCAATACTAAATTCAAGAACCTTTTTTGGCCATTTCATATTGAATCCCTCACAAAGAAGCCCAAAAAATTGGCATCAGTTCCATCATGAGTTTAATTTTGTGTTGACTAAATTATAATTTTGAATATTCAATGCCAAAGATTATTTTTTTGTGTATTATTATATGTAACATGATTTTATTTTTCAAATTTTTTGTAAAATGTATCTATGGAAACATAAATGATATGTTTTACCTATCATTTTAATAATAGAGTATCCTTATTGTCCCTCTAGTTGTATACCTTTGTTGGGACTATATTTTTTCCCTTGTTTCTTCCATGTTTATGTTTTAGAGTTTTTAATTGGTGGGTTCAATGTAATTTATTCCTAGGTCATAAAGTTATCTAGGAGTGATGTCTGTCAGTAGGGTCAATCCTTGGGTTTGATTCCCTAATTTCATCCATATATTACTAGGATTTATATTGGTAAGAAACTTGATTTTTTTTCTTTTATTTTATACTATTAATGGATTGTTGAATTTAGCATGCTATCTTCTATTATTTTAGTGATTGGGCATGGGTAGTTTGGAGTTGTAGTGTCATGGATAATTTCTCATCTATCCACCAAGATGTATAGACTTAATTGTTGAATTTATTTCTTCAATTTTAAAAGGGTGTCCTTGGAATTATGCACCATTTTTCTTTAGGTTTTATTGAGAGGGATGCGAATAATTGGTTCAGTAGTTAGTTTCCATGGATCATTAGTGTTTACTATGTTTTATTTATTTACCTTAGGACCTTTGTACTGCATGATTTTATAGTGATACAGTAATTTAAAGGAATTTTCATTTGGAATAGGTTTATGAATTAATCTCATCATGTGGATATTTTTTGACCCAACCCTTTTATATTTTATTATTACTTTCATTGAAAGAAAAATATTTGGTGTTCATGTGGCATGCCTTTTTTCAAAGCTACCAATTCATGTAATTTGGGTCAATTCTTTTCTAGATTCAATTGAAGAAAATATTCTATATTTTATTGTATATGCATTATGAGTATTTATTTTATTAATACATATATATTAAACTCTCATTACTATGTTTTATAATATTTGAAATTGTTTGAGATGTTTTCTCTACTATGATTTATTTGAGTATTTTACAACTATGTTTTATCATTTTATTCACATGTACTAGTGGATAGTTCCCATGACTTCCATGCTAGTGTGATATTTGGGATAAATTCTATAAGTGAAGTCACATTCTCTTTCATAGTTTAGAATAATTTATTAAATATGAACATATTATAGAATCTTGATAAATTTCATTAATTCAGCCAAAAAATGTCATCATGATACATTTAAGGGGATAACTAGACTAGTAGTGTGAGTATGGTCTTTCTGTTTTCAGACCTAGAACTGTTTATGTTTTCATGCCTTAATTAATTGTCTTATATGGTGCAGGAACAACATTAGGTTAAGGAATTTAATTTTAAAAGTTGATATATATATAAGTCATGATATAAATAAATATTATATTAATTGAATCCATAATTTTGATATAAATTCCGGAATTAAATATTCATCATTTATGGTTATAAATGGGGATTCACTGATTAAATTATCTACTAACAGAATTGTTACAAATGACAAACGTAATGTTGGATTTATGCACTGAAGAATAATCCAAGAAGTAGTGAATTATTATGCCCCATGTTTTGTGTTATATCATGGCTCTTGATACCATTCCATTCTATATATTAGAAATGATATTATATATCATTTGGACAGATAGCCTTAAATTATTACCATATTTTATTCATTTTGTGACACATTATATGACTATGTTTATATTTATAATTTGTTGTTAAAGGAGTTTGAAAAATACATACATAAAATAGGTCCATTTTAATTACTATAATAGTGTAGAGAAAAAATAGTTAGATCATCCATAACATATCAATCATTTGAATTCTAATATGATCCTTTAATTAATGAAGGAGTTTTATATAATGGAGTTCCATGACCCCATTTGAAAAGGACTCATGGAAGTGGAGATTATTATTTAAAGATTATGTTCTCTCATTCTTATATCTCTTTTTTTCCTTTAAGGTTGATTCACTTTCACATATTTGGATAATAAGGGGTCTTATTAAATTTTATAATGATTCCAGCAATTACTATATAGATTTGTTGATATGAATTGATGTTTTCTTGGAGTTGGAGTAGATTGATTTTTTTTCTATATGAAATAGTTAAATTTTTAATAATCTATGAAGAGTTGGATAAAAATATATATACAAAAGATAATATATCTCATGTGGAAAAGGAAGTGAAGAGGCTTCCTAAGCATTGTGGGTAACAGTGTTGGAAGAGTTTTCTTCCATGTGTGAAATAAAAAAATATAAAAATTGGATAGTTGGTTACCAATTCAAGATATGTACAAAAGTGTATCGGTACTATATACAACAGGTTGGAGAATGTTAATAGTGAAACCATATTGTGGGAATATCCTAAGATAGCTAACGTAATAAAGAAATACTCTATGTGTCATTGAATCAATATTTCATTTTTAATAATATTTTGAAGATGTATTAGATATACCAAAATTGATTTCGGATAACCATGATGCCATTTAATGGAAATATGAGAAATAAATTAATTCACTATATTCAATAAACCTTATTTCTTTATGTTACAAACACATTTTATAATGCAACTAAGTAGAATAATTAAAAATTACCGGATGGGTATATATCATACATGAGTTGTATAATCATAATTTCTCTACTATTTAATAATCCAACAAGTGTTTCATATGTATGAAGTTTTTCATATTTAACCATTAGAATTAATTTTGTAACCATCATCTAGGCATGTGAAATCATCAGTCTTCCCTATGTAAAAAAGATGCATGTTTACATAACCATGATTTTTTATTGTGTAACCATCATCTATATGTGTGTAAAAATCATTATTGTGTAAATAAAAAAATAGAGACTATTATATTATTATTCATACTAAAAATATGATTTTTCAAATTTACTATATGAAGAAATAAATAAAATTTGATGATTCATAAGCCATTACTAAATGTTCTAAACATCACAAACACTAATATACTGTTGTAGATAAATTCTGAAAATTATGAGATGTAATATTCAATCTATGGAGAATAAGATCAAATTAATAGAAAATTTATAGACATTATATATTCTCAACTTATAATTTCCATGGATTGTTAATTTTGTTGAGAAATACATTTGATGATGCATATTTCTTATCTTGTAGTTCAAAACATCATGATGCTTTCTAGATCCATGATAAAATAATGAATTGATTATGATTTGAATAAGTTGAGAAAAATAATAACATTTCTCATTTTTTGTGAATTTCAAATGATAATATTTGAAATCTATTATTAATGATAAAATTGGAATATATAATCAAATGATGAAATGATTGGAGTCTAGTATTTTAAATGTCATAAAATGATTTTTGAACAAGTATTATTTATATAAAAAGGAATTGGATCTTATATGGATGAATGTGAAATTGGTTTATCATTAATAATGTAAACTCCCAATTTGGTTAACTCCATAAATACAAATGAAATCAATAAATTCACCTTTTCTTCTTTGTACTATATTAAATATCAGTAATCATTTTTGAGTCAAGCATGAGATGAAGGTAAAGATGATATGAAACCTCTAATACATATATTATATTGGATTCAATACATGTTCTCCATTAGAAACGATAATGTCGAATGTAATAACACTCCTCATCCTAAACTTGCTTCTAATATATTTTATATGTCTAAAGGAGAATATTTTAATTGTTAATATCTAAGTAAATTTTAATAAGTTGAAAAATTGAGGCTTATTTATAGAAAAACCCTTAAAGAATTATTATACTTTGATGAAAAGGATGAGAGAGATAAAAGAATTAAATTTGGGTTTTACTATTACAATGCTTGAGTGTATAGAAGAGGGATCCTGGGAATATTCCATATCTATCATTAAAAAGTGAAAATTGTGTATCTGTATAGAGTTACTATATTACATGAATTTATATTATTTAAATGAATGTGACCCCACTAAAAGTGATGTAAAAAACAATGACAAAAATTATGAAGCACTAAAAAAAATGTGTGAGTAGCCACTACTAATTTGCATAACAGAGTCAGTTGAGAGGAAGAAGAACCTCCCTCTAGAAGGAAAAATGAGAATAGTGTTTTTCATGTTTTAGATTGGATGATATGAAAAACCAGACCAGTGCTAAAAAGAAATAATGTGTTGGGTATGATAAAGAGAAAGACCAATATTTTGACATATTATGCATGAAGGATATAGTTGAGGATGAAAAAATTAGAAATATATGTTCTTTTAGATAATCTGGTTTTCATTTAAAAAATAGTGTTTTCATAAGATTATTTTTATGATTTTTAGGGGAGAATGTTGATTTTAGAAGTTTTCAGGTAATAATGTTTAAATTTTTAAAAACTGGGTAGAAATTCAAAGGTAGAGTTACATGAGAATTTATTTAATACACTACAAAAATCATAGACACATTAGTTGGTAATTAATATCATAAATGTTTGGACGCAGTGATATATATATTCAGTTTTAAAGATCTACTTCATGACGAGGAAAGTAAGAACTGTTTTTATGATGCCAACTTGAAGGGAAATTGTGGGACACTTCTTGGTTAACATGTTTAACTCTACGAACTTCCACAATAGGTTATATGGTGAGGGATTGGGTTAGAATATTAATTACCCACTTCAAATCATATTGATAATAAGATTCATAGAATAAAATTAGTAGACCAGGATAATTACTAGCTGCAAAAGAAGTATGGTCACATTAAGACCAAAACTTGTAATAACACACGGGTCTTCTATACTACATTATTAGAAATTCATATTGCTATATTGTATGTTAATAAATAAATTTATTCATCTAATAAAACAAGTATAAGGGGTTAAAATACAATTAGATTTAATGGATTAAATAATGTATTTGTTTTTGTAAAATGAATTTGTCAAAACATGACTCAACCACATCTCAAGTGTGTTAGCATGACCAAATTGTACTCTCAATTTTAATTAGCCAATAGGTTCCATTTTATTGGATCTATATTCATAATACAATTTTATCAAAACTAGATTTTTAATCATTGATTATATATAGATTTATTTTTATCATTTTGGTTTTAAAATATTTAATGAAGTCAGAAGTTGAAAAGTTTTGAAATGAAATGAATTTGAATTATATTCTTTCACACCAATTAGAGTATATTTGTATGTGTATTAAAATACCTCACTACAAATGAATAAGAAAAAGGATATAAATTAAAAAAATATTCAATGTAGGAAGATTAATCACCATGAGTCTATGTTATTAAAAATAGAAAGGGTTTATCAGTTGTATTGGTTGATTATTGTTCCTCGAATGATCTAATCATAGGCTACAAGAAGGGATTAATTAAATATACCAAACAATTATACCATTATTTTATGGATTATTTGATGAAATTAACAATGAAATTTATCCAAAATATATTTTTATAATAACGGGATTATTCATGAAAAATCACAGTTAGAAAAAGATGCATATATAATGGAAGATGAATTTTCCAAAAAGGTGGGAAGTTATAGTACTCTAAAAAAACTAGTATATATTAAGGTTTAATCTGTATCAATTTTCATGGAAATAATTAATTAATTTAAATAATAATTGAATCACTTGGTTGTGATAATGAATTTCTTAGAAATGTCATCAAATCCGAGATCAATGCATTTAAAAATATTCATAAGGTCCTTTTGGATGTGAAATTAGATCAAATTGAGATTAATGTAAATAGGATGAAAGAGTTAGAAAAATAGTTTCATGAGTAAAATTGATCAAATAAATAATGGTTAATGAATTTTAAGATAGATTCTGAGGAAATGGTTAAAAAACACGAGGACTATAAATACATTTTTAATATGAAGTGTCTTGTGTGAAAGGTAAAAATGAGAAATCTAGAAACCACCGTTGTTAGAACTTCAAAATCTTATAAAAAATTGTGTTCCTCTATCAAAAATTCATAAGTGTGTTTTAATTTCAAGAATACTCAATATTTTGGTTCAAATATCATGATATAATATTAATAATCTTCCATGCCAAGCTCATGGAAAAATATATCCCACAACTCATATGAATATATATCTCCTAAATATATTTATTTTAGTTATAATTATTTATTTTAAGATATATGTGATTTTTTATAATTAACATTTATTTCTAATTTTTTTTCATGTATTAATTACCTTAAGAGTTTATAGTGAAATGATATAATAATTATCAAATTAATAGAAAAATAAATTAAATGATATTAAATATATTAAAAGCAATATAAGTTGAATAAATTATTTTTTTCCATAAATTTTTGTACAAGTGAATCATTTTATAAAGGTTTTAATGGAATATATTTTAATTACTTCCTTTTCATGATGTTTTTAATGTAAAATTAAATGAATAGTGTCAAAAATATCTTTAATGATATTTTATAATAAATAATATTTTATTAAATGATTTAAAATTCCAAAAGTTATTATCTTTGTCCATATAAATTGGGTATGGTTCATAATATCAAACATAGTCCTTTCATAGACTATTTTCATTTTTATAATATATTTCATGAATTATTATGAGTAAAAAACTTAATACCACAATGTTTTTCTGAATATTTTAAATAGGGTTAAAACAAAAAAGGGTGAAAACATCACCTAAAATTTTCCAAATTTTATTGTATGAGATTATTTAGACTCAACCTAAAAATTTACTAGAATCATATAAACTTTGATCATTTTGGATATTAGAATTAATTTATATAAATTTAACAGTTTGAGATATTATAAGAGTTCCACTCACCTCACTTATAAATAGGAACCTCATCTCCACTTTTCTTCACACTTAAAAAAATATCGGTTTTGCCAAGTCCAACCCAAATCCCTTCCTAACATACCATACAACATCCTAGAGGAAATTGTTTTATCATAAATTAAACCAAGGAAAGATTTTGGTGTGAACCTGAAGAGGTTGTTCCAAGATGATGTAAATAAAGAATTTTTATGATGAATCAAACTTGAGGTAAGTGAATTTCTTTTAAAAATACTATTTTAAATTTCCTATTCCAACGCATTTTCTCCAATGTCCATAATTTTAAAAATATTTCATTAATGGGTTAATATGAGAAAAAAATAATTATAATGGATAATTTAATATTTCCTTTTTTTTACTTTTTGTAAAAAATTAAAATAAATATTATTACATATTTTTTATCAAAATTTTTGACTTTCATTACAAAAAGGAAATTGGAATGTTCTATTTTAAAAGATAAAAAATCATTATTATTTTCCACTATTATGAACACATTTTAATTTTTGTTTTCCATTACTAGATTTCATGTTTTCTTCAAAGAAACCCACTCTTTCCCTTTTTTTGGAATTTTGGTTTTTAAAATTGGTTGTTTAAAAGGAAAGGTTATTTAGTTATTTGAAAGAGATTGTATATGGGTTCAAAAGATTTTTCAAAGTCTTTACATTAAAAATGCACAATCGTAAGATGTTTTATTCATGGTAAGGTTCTTATAAATTCTATATGATGATTTAACCTGATATAGTTTATGATTATAGGTAATCCTAACATATATTATATGATGGGTTCACCTAGATAATTCTCAATTTCATTGGGTAATTATATTAGAAGTTGACCAAATGTTTATTCTAATTTCTTAGGGTTCTGTAAGGGTTATATGAAAATCATATCCCATGTAACTTATATGAACTATCCATGCTTGTTTAATAGATTTCATGGGAATAATTTTATTTAAAAGGTAATGTAAGGAATGATTATTCCATTTTATGGTGTAATAATGTTTTCAAAAAAATGCTTCATGATTTTTGAAGAATCCCTTATGATTTTAATTTTTCTGATACGTTTTTATTCAATGAGTTTTAGGAAATTATTTGGGAAGAAATGTTGATTTCATGTAAAAGTAAATTTTTTATTTAAGTTAAAAGATTATGATAGTAGAGGAAAAATATAATTTTTGATCTCATGGTTTTCAAATTGAATAACGAGTTTATTTCCTTCTTTTAATTCCTCTTAATTATATTTTTTCCATTATCCCACATTTTAAAAAAGTTTTTCATAGAGTTTAAGGATGGGTAAGAACAAAGAAAAAGTAAATTTTAATTTCTAAATATTTTTCTAGAAAATATAATTTGTTTATTTTATAATTTTTTATATTATGGGAAAATGAATACTAATCAAGATTGCCCACTTTGTAAAATTTTGTTTTTATATTTATGATTTATGACCTAATTCTATAAAAATATGAACACAGAAACATTATCCAATTTAAGATATTGAATTATTGACTTACAAATCAAGATTATGTAATGTTTAATGTTGGATACTTATATTTTTTATAAGAGAAATGTTTTAGAAAACTTTATATTTTAGGATAATGACAATATAATTCCATTAAAAGATTCTAATTTATAGTTATGTTAAAATCATATATCATTTTAATATTACGATTGTACTTAATCTAAGGTATGTTTATTGAAAATAATTTTCTCTAGAGGAAAGAGGAAAGTTGTATTATGATGAAAATAATAGAATGACATGCTTCTAAATCAGTAGTCTATAATGATTGGAATTGGAACATAACAGTTTATTGTGGGTATGGATTTGTTGAAAAGGTATATAAATGGTTGTGGAATACATAATGGAGATAATCAAGATATATTATGGAGTAAAATGATGATTGAGGATAATTTTATTAGAGAAATCCTCTATCATGTAGTGGATCATCTGACCCAGTTGTTGTTGAGGGATGTATTAATGAGTTGGAAAAAAATTCAAAGTCATGGGTTGTTCGGATCACAAAATAGTATCATTTCTAGATAATTTGTCCACACCATCATTTCAAATCCATTTATTTCATATACTAATGGTTATCCAAATTTTAGGTTATAATAACATAGTTATAAGCCTCCTGGAGTTTGATTTTACCAACAGTTTTGATGAAATCATTAGTATAAGTCATTACCAATGGTTTGAAAAATAGTTTGTAAATCCCTATAAAAATGGTTTATAAACTATTTGAATAGATTTTTTTGTCTTTAATCTATACCAATGGTTTTATGAAACCATTTTTTCTAGGTTTATACCAACAGTTTGAGAAATGTTGGTATAGAACTATTGCACCTTCCTAGGTAAAAACACCCCACTTTGGAAAATTACCTACAAAAATCACAAAAACAATACATAAAATAGCCCCAATCAATATAAAAATAGTGGAAACAAAGGAAAATTATTAATTAATTAAACCAATTATAACCCTCATATGAAACATCACATATATTCAAATTCATCTAATCATCAAAATAATGTTTCCTAAATATCTACCAAAAATTTAAAAGATCAATATCACTACAATCAAAACCAATATCATCTCTGTTATCATCACCACCACCACCACCACTATCATGATAATCCTTACTATTATCCTCACCAATATCCTCAACATCCCCATCATCATCTCAATCTCTAGGGACATCATCAACCCAAAAACAACTAGGAAAATTTCCTAGTACACCATATAATGTATGAATCATCATCATATATTTATTATATGATTATGATGTATTTAGCGAATGTTATGGATATAAGTCTTCTATAAATTTCATAAATTCATTATTGGACTTTTTATTCTATTTATTCTCTTTAAGGACCATTTTTTTCTACACTTCCACCTTAGCAAGAGCCTATAATACCTCTGCAAGACATGATTCTAACCTAATGCTAAAAGGACTGGCACATGAAGTGGGCCAATATCTTGTGGGGAATGTATTCTTACCTGGTCGAAAATATACTATCTCACGGTGATCATCTCCTAATAATTTATTTAATGATCATTTGGTCCAAATGTGTCATATTCCTACAAATCAAGGGCCTCCAAAGAATACTATTGCAAATATAAAGAAACTATTTAGTTACAAAAAAATATTAAAATGTGAAATCAAAATGTTAAACTTACAATCTCCAATTGTGTTAGTTTGTTTACCACACTTCCATATTTCTACTTTTTCATCAATAAATACAATTTTTATTAAGGCACACATCTTTTAATACTCAAAACCACCCTTTTTAATGACATTGATTGTATAAAACCATTATTCAAACTAGGTTATTAATAATTAATTTCATAACTAAAATCAAATGGATATACTCGATGATGCAATATATTTTGTTTTAATGATTTATTACATTGTTCTACTTTGATGTGAGTTGGTTAACAAAAATAAATTTTATATAATAAAGTGAGGAATGTGAGAATATGGTTAACTAATGTTTTTATAAATTAACATAAAGTGGAATTTAAAGTTAATTTTTTATATATATTATTTCCACTAATATTAGGGTTATTTAATTATATAATAATGGAAATGGAATAAAATTATTGAAAAAACAATATTTATGATTAAATATATTTATAATATGGTAAAATGTAAAGGTGATATGTATGATAGATGTGTTTCTATTTGGTTGTTTCCATGTTTCTAGGATTTAAATTCAAAGTAGTTAAAATAAAGAAATTCAAGGGAATGTTTTCATTGTTGGATGTTGATGAAAGTGTATAGTCAATAAGAATTATATGTGTGTATTTTGAGTTGGTAAAAATTGAACCCAATTTATTATTTTTCTGGTAAAAAATAGTATGGATATGATTAGTTTTACAATGGAGGTGACAAATGGATGTTTAAGAAATTCTTAAATAGGAATTGGAATAAATCAAATGAAATTAATTTTTAGAGGACTTTATTTTTATTATGTATAAAAATGCATAATGTGAACTATGGTTTATGTTAAATTTTTTATTCACATGATCAAATATTTAATTTTTTTTTGAGAAAAATGAGAAAAGGTATACGTGTTTTTTTTTGTTAAAAAGAAACATTAATGAATTGGATTTATTGTTTATTTGGTTATATCAGGTTAAGTATTAGTTAGCTTGTGAGTATATCAAATTAAAATTTTATATTCTTGGAAGATTAATTTTTCTATTATGTTGAAACTGGAATAGTGTGTATATTGTTTTTCTTATGGTTTAGGTAAGAGGAAATGATTTTTACTTTCTTTTATCATTCAATTATAGTTTTTTTAGTTGTTAGTGGATTCATGATATTTGGTAATTATATTGGGAATTATGCTTATAATAATTGCAAGGAATGGTTACACACCTTGAGGTAAGTGGTTATGAACCTCTTGGAGCTTATAATTCACCACTCTAGAGTATTATAGTAAATATGATAATTTTATTTATTTAATTATTTTCTGATTTTTATACATAATTTTCTAATAATTTAAAGAGAGATGTTCTAAAATTATTTTCTATATATTAATAATGAGAACACATGTGAAATTATTTTATGTTTCTCATAGAATATTGTAATTAATTTTGTATTACATGGAATAAAATTAGTTTTTTTATTTTATATATAAATGAAGTAGATTATATATGTTTTATGATATTATATTTTATAGAATTTTTATTTTGAAAATTTTATTATCTTGTATTTACTAATCATTCATTATGGTTTAAAGGGGTAAATTGTTGGATTAATTATTAAAGGTGATAAAGGTGTCAATTTTTGGATTAATAACACTAAATCATATTGATATATTGGAACTATTTTTAATAGTGTTTTCTATGTGGCTAGTGATCATTAAGGATATATAATGATGTGTATAATTCATCATGTGACATGTTGTCATGTAAAAGCTATTTTACATGATTCAATTTATTGTTTGGGTTGATTACCTTGTGTGCACTATTGAAATTTAATTTAAACATGAGATTAAGTGTGGTATATGAGAGGATAAATCATGTCTAAGTTGTAAGGGAGATAGTGAGTTATTAAATATCCATAATAAGTGGATAAAATAAGAGTTTAATATAGATTTTTTTCTCAATGTTCAATACTGTAAATTAAGGAATTCCATCCTATAATATTCTAGAAATTCTTTAAGACCACATTCAATTTAAAATAATTCTTGTTAATAATTTTGTGAGTTTATAGATGTTATTTAGTGGGGATTAATTGAAATTAATAATGGTTAAGTAATATTTATAGTTTTTAAAATTGATGAGTAAATTATTAGATAATAAACTCAATAGATTAGTCTTAATGTTGTTTGTCTGGGTATTGGGGTATAACGTATGATTAATTTGTCGGAAAAAAAAATATTATTTTTAAATGGGGTTAAATAAATATTAAATATTTAATTTAAGTGAATACATTATTTTTACATAAATTTTATGTGTTTCTATTAATGATTATTTTTTAAAAATGATGGTTTGATTTGATAACCTCAAATGATGAAATTATATAGATAAGATGTCTTGGATAAATTTTACATGGATGTGATTAATGTGTTTTCTTTTGTTGTCAACATAGAAATAATTTTCAAACTGAAGTGACATTTGATAAACCAGTTGAGATCATTTTTATTACAATATTTTTGGTGTGTTTGAAGATTATTAAAATCAGTTTTGAAGAGTTTGGAGAAAATCTATATGTATTTTGATATACTATGGAATTTGGAGCCAAGATACAACTTTTATAGGTCTAGAGGTGTGTATGAGTTTATCTTAATGAAGTTGGATTAGTTATATTGTAATTGATCAGCCACACTGTTGAAAATTGTACTAATTTGTATGCAAGGAATATATTTGAAAATAATAATAACAATTATGAATAATAATATGTTTAGAAACAAATGAAAAATGTAATATGAGTGGAATTTTTATTTAAAATTAAAATTAAAATTATATTTGTTTTTGTTATTCTGTGATATATGTTGTGATTCATTCAAGAATTTTGTTGGGGTGATGTGTGATAGAAAAATAAAAATATTGATAACTGCTTAATGAAAAATAATGAGAATATCTTTGTTTGAAAAATGAAGAAGAATTGTTTATGTGGATCACATGATGATAATTAGTAACCAAAAACTTTATAGGTTGATGGATATATGGGTTTTTATGTTAATGAATTTTATTCTTAAATAAATTTTTTAGAAAGAATTATTTATCCATGATTAATTTAACATTATCCATTTTATGGTAATACTGATAATATATGATATGATACAAAAAACTAAGAAGGATGGAATTTCAAAATGGTTGTTATTTTACTATAAGTATTGAAAATGGAGATTAATTCCATATACACAACTTGTTGAAAAACTATGTTATGTTACAATGTTTTTAATGATTAATTGTTTACAAATATATGTTTTTTTATTTCTAGATATTAATCAAACTTCATTTGTAATGAGTATAATTTTTTTATTTGGTTCATTTTCATCTACGTAATTTCATTATATTGTTTTATCATGTGTCTCACACACTAGTTATACCTCAAAAAAATAATTTTATTTTAAATTATTACCATACTAAAAATTAATAGATTGGTACCACATAATCCTTTATTAGGGAAGTTTTGTTCTTCCACAACATCATAAGTAATAGTTTAGGTTTGGGTTCCTCCTTTGTAATTTTGTTCTCCCATTTCAAAAATAAGTTCTATATATACTATAAAAATGGTTGTACTGAGTTTGTAATTCTATTTCTGAAAAAGTCATATTTCAAATACATTTCAATATTAATCCAAATTTCTAAGACAATTCATCAAAAAAATATTAAATATATTTTTTCCCACTAAGATATTACAATGTTCTTAAATTTACATGTAAATATATATAGTGGTTATGAAAAATGTATAATTAATCTATTTAATTTATAATTTAAGAAATTATATTTCTATAATTTATATTAAAAAATTATAAATGAGTATCATACCTATTTCCTATCTTTGTTGCGTCATCGTAGTCTACCCCAAAGGATGGAGGTATTACGTAACATTCATGTCTTTTTAATTCTTTCTACCACTTCCTAAAACATAATTTTCAATAATAAAAATCATAGTATTAATGTAAAAAATCATAATATTCATTCAAAAACCTCAAATATGACTAATATATTAAACCCAAAACTCTCCCAATATGGAATTATTTCCTGATAATGTGCCACATGACACTCATTCATGATAGGTATAGCCTCAAAATCTATATCAGCTCTAGAAACCCAGAAACTATACAAGGCATGCTTATATTTTCTTCATATCTCACCCAATTCAATGATTTGGGCAGTCTTTATAGCGTCACCATCATTACAATTATAACAATGTTTGAACCAAAATCATAATTCATATAAATATATAAATAACATAATATTAAATCTAAGGAATTTTCATTCACATATTTTCACCAAGAATTTTTCTTTACTCCATTTTAAAGGTGTCTCTAGGAGAGTGGCCACAAAGAATGATGTCAGAGTATTTGGAAAGCCTCTCCATATAACTCTTACATTCTTAACATATTTTTAGAATAATTTCATTATTCTCATTGTACACAACCATTAGATCTGTTTGGAATCTCGACACTACAAACATGTGTGTATTCCCATTCCACCTAATGTCAGATACAATTTAAAAAAAATTATATCAATATATCTTATAATTAAAATTAATTATGGTCCAAAATATTTACTAGGGAATTATAAATAAACCTGAGATAGTATGATCAGTGGGTAATGGTGGATCCCAAGACTTTGAAGAATTTTTAAACCATAGAGTAGGAGTGGAATCTAATGTCTGCTTGTGAGGCTCAAAATATGTCATATTATAAGTCAAAAGAGAATTAATGTAGAATATTTGCGAGAGGGATATATAAGTAAAAGAAGATGACATAGCCACATGTGGAAAATTATAATATATTTGGGGAGTAGGATCAATCATCATATACTAGAAAAAAATTAAAATGAGGATCATATATAAATAGTGGAGAAAATATAAGCGGCTTTAATATTTTGGGAGACTCTAACAATAATGTGGGGTAAGATAGAGTTATATATTGTATGTGTAATGAATGGGAGATGTTTGATTGGGTATTATGAGTTGTGTAAGTATCTCTAGTACCCCTCCCCCACATTATCTGGTAGAGCACTACTGCAACTGGGTTCATCAAAAAATAATTTTCTCCTGTGTTCTGGATCTTGATTAAATGTTAAAAAAACTAATCACATGACATTATATGCTATCGATATATATATATATATATATAAAATAATAATCACAATATGAAATAGTTGTGGAATTCACATCTCTCTCATTTGAAAATTATTTTCTAAAAACCACTTCTTTCAAATGACTTCAATGTTTTTCATTTCTTCATTTTTTTTAAAAATTGTATTTAATTAGTAATTCAAAACTACTGTGTAAAAAAATTAAAAATAACATGTGACATGAATTAATTAAGAAATAAAAATCTTCAAACCAAATAAAGGATATATATAAACATAAATAAATCATCATATATTTTTTGGGAAGAATATCAACTCATAAAAGATGTTTCCCAAAGAAATTAACACATTCAAATTAGAATATTTTTCAGGGGTATGTTGTAGTTTCCATATTCTAATTTAAATTTGATCCAATTCAGTTTTGTTTAGCTCATTTTTTACATATAGGTCAATTAATTAGTTAATTTCTTCAATTTATTGGATTAGTTCATTCAGATAAATGTTTTGGGTTAGGTCATTTTGTTCATTTTTTGGTTAGTTCGTTATTTTCATTGGTTTTTATTTTCATTCAAATTAGTTTAATATGTTTCAGTTCAATTCATCCTTTTTTGGTCTAATTAGATTCTTTCAAATTTTTCTAGTTTTTTAGGTTCTGGTGTAGTTTAATTCAATATTAGAAAATGAAAATCAATGAAAACAAAAACCATTATGTATTGAAAATGCGCATGAAGGTCAGGTTGGATAAAAAAATATTTATAATAAATAGTAAAAATATTTGAATAGTACCAACTGGAATAAACCAAGTCTAGTTAAACCAAAAAAAAATAGAAAATTCTATTAGGGTAGTTACCATAACACCATCATATTGTGTTCTCATATTCATTTAATATTTAGTGATAATAAATTTTTTCCTAGGGACCACAATTTATTTGCATTCATGAGCCATATAATTATGACCAAAATCCAAAGATTTTATTTCTGCAAAGATATATTTAGTAGGAAAACTCAAAAATTTAAATTAAAATGAATTTTAAAAATAATTAAATATTAATTTTATTAATTTATTATAGTAATAATTATACATTATAATTTTCAACCAAGAAGAAAACTCTTTGCTATGAAATTTTTATCTCCCACTCAAAGATAAAGACTTACATTTTTTAATTATAATTTGTTCTTTTTATCTACAGGAAAAATATATAGTTTAATAGATATGTAAAAATACATGAGATCATATAAAATATACAGGTTCAATTTATTTACTTGATACAGATGTAAAAAAAATCACAGTTAAACAAAACCGTGTGATGTGCCATCCCCCGATCTTCAAGGCATAATGTAGTCAATGCCTATAATCCTAGAATTTCCCCTCATTGGTGGAAGTGATAGAAAATTCTGATTAATCATGACATAATTCACTTTATTTATTTTTAATCTATTTCATATCATAGTCGCATAAAACAATTAAATTGAACATAAATTTAAATATCCATGATCTATGAAAACATTCTAAGTATAACTTTCAGGATTATTTCTATTCAAGACATAAGACATCAATGCGTACATATTTCATTTAGTTGGATATGTTAATGGAAAAGAAAAAGGTCCTCTAAGAAGTATATTAGTTGGAATACAGATAGTTAGATGCAACATGGATGTGAAAAATGATGATGGAAACATTATCTCTAACTCACAAAACATATTGGTGCATATTTCATCATTTTTTTCATGGGAGACTAAGAAAACATCAATGAATAAAGATATCTATAAAAATGGAACAATTGAATAACTTCCAAAATTACATTGTTGTAATGTATATTTCCTAATTCTATTAGAATCCCCTCATGTTGAAGGAAGTGATAATAATAGTTCTTCTAATATTTTAGCTTCAAATATCTTATATTGACCTGTTTTCATATGTTTCTTGAATAACCATAATGAACTCTGATAGTCTCTAGTACTTCTAGAATTTGAATTTTTTATAGGATTCATCATATACGAAGAACATATAACATTCCATTTATTTTCACCCACACATAAAGGATGAAATTATTTTTTGATACACCAATCCACCAAGTTATGATGAGAACATAAATCATATTCATTAATTCTAATTAGATTTAGAAAAAGTGAAAAAAAATTCACACATTTATTTTTAGTTTCCATTAAAAATAGGAAATGATATAAAAAATTGTTTGACTAACAAGTAAACTCAAATAAGATAATTTTCTTCTTACTATTTTTATTGGATTCAGTGGAATTTTTTCCTTCTTTGTAGATTTTATCTGATACTCACCAAATAAAAAACTATAATAAGAAATTCATTATGTATATTAGTTTTAGAGATACACTAAGGTGGATTTGTGGTATCCATGTAATTTTCAAACCTTTGACGATTGATCCAATATGGATAACCCATTATAAAGAATCATCGATGTCCCATAAAACTAAAACTATGGAAATATTTAATTCTTAGGTTTCATGTATTATTCATTAATATATAACATGAAAGTTGTCCCTTAATTATATAGCCATGAAATATTTCATATGAAGGAAAATAATATATAGTTCCCAAAATTAATACATCTAGAATATGTCTTTCGAACAAGCATCGTATGTGCACGTACCCACATTCCTAAGATGTTTTGAATGTTTTATTAAATGATTAATGTATACATCTATATTAGTACCAGGATTAGAATGTTTAGATATGAGTATACTCGTGAAATTGAAATTATTTTTCATACACATTCACGAGGGAAGGTTATAAATCTGTATGAAAACCATATATGTACTATTTGAAGTGAGAATATATCCAAATAGATTAAGAATTTGAAATGACATACCCAAACTCATATTAAGCATGAGGGATACAAAATAAGGATATCGATCATTAAGTGTCCACTATGCTAATCCATATACAGTATGAACGAACTCATCATCATCCTTATCTATCTTACTTTCATTCTGTCACATATATATTGATATTTCATTAAACATGAAATGATTTTGGATCTTAGGGAACAATAGAGAGGACCACAGTACATTTTTTGGCACATGATATGGTGTTCCATGAGAATTTTTCTTCCATCAAGATGTTCCACATTTTATAAAATCATTCCATTCAATAGTTCCCTCCTAGAATAGGATGCAATATTTCGTCCAAACATGGTTTTTTATAAAATCCATGTTTTCCAATTAATGTCCATTCCATTTAATGTCTTAAGGTAATATTCAAATCATCATTAAGTAAGACCTTAAAAAATGTAAGAATATAATTGATGGAAGTATTTTAAATCCCATACATATTTTTGAAGAGGACGGTGCCTGGGCTAGAAAACCAAGGCACAATAATTATAAAATAATGATTTTACAAAATTCATAAAGAAGGAAAAATATTACAATACTTATTATGAAGGGGAAGTAAATAACCAGGAAGTTCCTAAAGACAAGTGATATCTTGGTTGACTCCCTTGTTGGCAAGTACAACAATAACCATGTGGGATTCATGATATATATGAGTGGTGATGAACATAATGTCAAGAAGCGAGTAGGTGAAGTCCATCCAATGGGTGGTGATCGACCATGCAAGGTTCATCACACCATTCCATATTGCTTGCACGATGGTGGTTGAGTGTCTCTCAATATAGAGGTCTCTCTAGCCATGTTGCTTAGAAAAAGAAACGGCATGAATCATACTGATCATCTCAGACTACAGCGAAGAATCAATGCCACATTAACCATAAAGGCATCTAAGGATCTGACCAAGATGGCTCATGAAGATGGGGCTACAACCTACGGGGCTTGAATTTCATTTAGATGCATTGTCCACTTTGACATTAATCTAACTAGGGAAAGGAGAAAGCTAGAAAACATCAAATGTACATCGGGGTTGGAAGAAGTTCCCATCAGCACAAAGACATCTTAGTATGCTAAAATCATTCACCATGTTGTTGTAATGAACTTTTTGGATTGAAGTAGCTTCATGTATGTAAATGAGGATCCAAATTTGACTTGAGTTATAGATATTTGATTGTATTTTATAAATAAGAGAATTTCTATCATACCAGATCACATGGAGAAGTTCAGGAATAGTAGCAAGGAAAAGGTTCTTAATATCCTGAGAACTATCCACATTTACACATCACATTAGTTGATATTTCAAAGAGTCATGATTCAACCATCTGGAGTCAAAAAAATTTAAAACGTAGTTCCAAAGAGAAGAAGTAGTGGCACAAGAAAGAAAGATATGGTTGGTATCATCTCTATGTTTATTACAGAAGCTACATTTAGAGAATATTTGAATATTATAAAATTGAAGATGTTCATATGTAGGGATCCTATTGTGGGAAAGGCGCCAAATGAGAGTAAATCTGGAATGTTTGATCCAATGCTTTTCATAGCTTTTTATCCAACAAAAGTAACTTTTTGAGTTGAAAAAAGAATGGTGGTAAAAGTTTTTAGGATTGAGCATACCATTAAGTGAATAATACCAAATTAATAAATCATCAGTGCTAGAGAAAGGATAGTAGTCAATGAAAATTTTAATGGTGTAAGGGAGATGATAATTTTGGTAATTTAGAACATCTCTCGTAGAAAATTTTGTATTCACAGGACTTTGGTCAGGAGGAACCATAGAGACTAAAGGAGTTCCAGTCCAGTTATCCAACCAGAAGTTCATGGAAGAGTCTCTAGAGACCATCCCCATAGAGTGGTCCATGATGGAGGAAGCTGATTATTTTATCGATTTCCAAATAGAGGAGGTGAGAATGTTTTATTTTCCTTTATTTAGTTTTCAATAAATCTATTTTATAGAAATGAAATGGATTCAGATTTATTATAGAGAAGATTCCAAGTGAGACCGGGTTGAAGAGTCTCCTTGAAATACTGCTGAATTTTTAAGCATATACCTCCTTTATTGATATGTTTGCAACATGTTGACCAGGGAATGATAACTAGTTTCCTTTACATAGTGATACTAGTCCAAAGAATTTTTTTTGATTGAGATATTTAATTATTTTATTAGACCAGTAGGCCATCTGTATAACATCATAGAGTAGACGAATTTAGAAACAATAATAGATTTGACAAGACATACTCTACCCACCATGGAAATAGATTTTCCCTTCCAAGAGGCTAACTGGTTAAGAACTTGGTCGACAACAGTAGAGAAATGAAAGATTTGGGTCATCCCCAAAATATGGGGACACCTAGGTATGTAAAAGGAAGAGAACCCTCTTTAATACCTAGGTCATTTATAATATTTTACTTCCTATTTGTGGGAATTTTTTTTCCAAATAAGATATAATATTTTTCCAGCTAATAGGTTTCCCAGAAATATCTTCATAGTGAGAGAGGGAATTTTTTAGGTGTCGAATGTTTCTTTTATCACCTTGGAGGAAAATAATGAGGTCATTAACATACAATAGGTTGGTGGGAGAATTAACATCCCGTGATACATGTATGATGGTTGAAATACCCTCTCATTCATCAAAGGCCTTCGGGCCTCAGGACCTTCGAGCCACAAAATACCATGGAGTAGCCTAGTTCACATAGAGCAGGCCCTAAAATAGGATTAGAGAAACAATAGTAGAAATCACCATACGCAGAGCTAACCAGATTGGAAGAATGAGAGGGTATGACAACTGCCATCGGGGCCAGGCACTGTGCAGCTTTGTACAGGGCAATTCTAACTGATCAACAATGCAAGATGGGGAGCTAGGCTATCAATGATAAAGAAGTTGGAGAGGGGATGTTCTTGTGGGTTGGGCCTATAGGTCATGTATTGGGCATGGTATGCCTATGGTCCTTTGGGTCATGTAAGGTATTGTGCCTTGGGCCTATGGGTCATGTACGGGTTCCCCTTCATCCTTTAAAACTGATATTATCAATAAAAAAATAAAAAAATAAGGCCTTCGGGACATTCAGGAAATGGAAAAGAGGATGGAATAAAGGGGGTCACCTTGTCCAACACCTTTGGTGCATTTGAAGTATCCCCTAGGGGAGCCATTGATCATAATGGAAATAGAGGCCAATTTAAAAAAGTTTCTGATAGTAGAGATAAATTTAGCATTAAAACCAAAATATTGAAGCACCTTAATGATAAAACTCTAATACATTGTATCAAAATCTTTTTTGATGTCCTGTTTGATGGCAATATTACCTTCTCTGTTAGCTTTGTTTAAGGTGTTAATACATTTTGATGCAATAAAAATACAGTTTTGGATGGATCTTCCCTTAATAAACCCAAATTGATTCCAGGTGATAATTTTATCAATGATAGATGAAAGCTTGTTAGCAATGATTTTTGTGATAATTTTTTAATGCATGTTAATGAGCGAAATGGGCCTAAATAAGTGAATTTCTAAAGCATTGTCAATTTTTGGAATTAGAGAGAGGAATTGGACCTTAAGACCATGAGGGAGAAAACCATTGGAAAAAAAATATTTGACAAGATTGATAACATAAAATTGGATAATGTACCAATACTATTGAAATAATCCATTATTAAAGTGACAAGGACCAGGAGAACTATCAGGATTTAAACTAAAGATAGTGTCCTTAATTTCTTGATCAAGAGGAATTTTAAGAAGAAAGGTGTTGTGATAATTATGGACCATCATTGGAATGATCTCAGTTAATATGTCCTTGTTATTATCTGGGCCATTAAATATATATTAAAAGTAGGATACAATGTAATTAGTAATGTTATCTTCATTGTGTAAAAGGTTTTATACATATTTTAGAGAGGCTAAAAGTCTATAGTCTTTCTTATCTCTTTTAAGAGAGTCATAAAATATATTGTTTCTCTCACCGTCAGATAAAAATTTTACATTGATGGATTGTTTCTTCATATTCTCCTTAAAAGATAGCAAGGAATTGATATTTAAAAAACTATTGATTTCATGATTTAGATCAGTGTTAATATCAGATCTAGTATTAATGTTTTGAAGTTGATTTAGATCATTCTCAAGAAGGAGGATACCATTGTTAATTTTTTTGGCATGTGAGCCACACCATCCTTTGAGATTTTTTTAAAAGATTTTAACTTGATAGAATAAGGAAAGGAATCATTACATTGTGTCATGAAAATCCAAATATTCTTGATGATATCAATACATTCAGTTTTATAGAAACAAGTATTGTTAAACCTAAAAGGTAGAGAGAGTTTCATAGTTTTGGTAGCGACATTGACAAAAATAGGATGATGATTAGAGTAGAGCTTTTGAAGGGTGGTGCTGGATATAGTGTCCCATTTATGTAAAGTAGAATAATTCGTGAATGATCTATACAATTTAGAGGAAACCACCATATAGTAGTGTTTTATAAAACAAGTGTATTTGGAACCTGTAAGATTTATTTCAATAAAGTTATTGTCTTCAATAGTGGTTTTAAATTCTCTTGTGGAGACCGTGTCATGTAGGGGACCAATTTTCTCACTTGAATTGAGTATAGCATTGAAGTCCCCAATAACAAACCAAGGTGTGATAATACAAGAACCTAGGTTGGAAAGGTCATCCCAGAGGGGTCTCCAATCGTGATATCTATTCTCGGCATAAATAAAGGAGTATAAAATAAGAGTGCCATAAAAAATCACAAGTGATGGATTTCCCTGAGATGTTAAGAATGTTAATATTTTAGATAGAAGTGTGAGAAAAAAATCCAGGGAGAATCAACTTAGGATTTTTTTGTGGAACCAATAAGAGAGTAACCATGTTGACACAAATGATGGTATTTAGATGAAATGTTAACTTTAGGTTCATCAATTCGAAAAAAATAGATTGTGGGTGTTAATCATTTCTTTTCGTATAGAAAAGGTTTCAGATTTGTCAAAACCCTGACAATTCCAAATGAAGATCTTCATTTAAACCTAATTTTGGAGTTTGAACTCCTTTTTTGTTTCCTAAGCCCTTGTGTCCAGAAGATCTTCTGAGATTTTTAGTACTGTTTGGGCTCTCTATTTTTTCCTAATTTCTTTTAGAGGTAGAATGGGGGTCATTGAATTACCTTCCATAATATTATCCATAGAGGGATCTATGTAGGGGTTCATCATGGGTAAATTCATAGAATCTTTTCTACTACTAGCAATATGGTTAGCATTTTGTTAGTAATAAAGTTCTCATATTTATCATGCATAGTTGTTTTATCAAAAATATGATAAATAAAAACAATATGATTGGTAAAATTGGGAGGATTTTTACCTAAAATATTTTTTGCAGGGTTGACATGTTAAGTACCTGAGTGTAGATTTTGTCCATAATTGTCTAGAGTAGTTTTTACAGCATCCTGAAGAACAGGTTCCAAGGCCATCTCCTTGGGAAATTCACTGTCTGAACCAAATGGGGGTTGTGGGTTATTCTGAGCTGTAACATAAGTATCACTTCTCAATTTTGAACCCACAATAATATTTTATTTGATCTTCTCAGAGTCATAATTCAACATCTTCTTGTTCGGGTCATCTTGTGTATCATGTATTGTGCCATCCCGTTTTAATTCATATCCCCATGAATAATAAGGATGTGAAGTTTGACCAATGTCAATATTCATACCATTAAAAATATTATTATAAATTTTCTATGCATTAGTACCTTTACAGGAGTCCAAATGAGTATCCCATGTAGCCAAATATGCCACGACAGAGTTTATTGCAGTGTGCATGTCTCCAGGTAGTGAAGAGCCTTATGAGCTCTTGTCTTTTAAGCTAATTGTAGATCCATGTCCAAACGCAAAGGTGGGTTTGGGTGGTCTTGCAAGCTGGATGAAGCAATATGCATTGGTTCTGTCCCTTCACTGACCAGAGTGTCAACCAGTTGCCCAACATGTTTATAAATATCCCCACCTTCTTGTCTAATAAGGATTTCATCCACATTACAGTTTAAGGTAACATTACATATTATAGAAGTATTGGAGGAAACAATACTAATGGGGTGAGTAGATTCCATACCTTCATTCTCCTCATCTCCAATTTCCTGTTACAGAATAACATCTATAACCAGGGTCTCAATATCATTGAGAAGGTAAAGATAATTATTTTCTTCCTCTTCTATAAGTTTATCCCAAGATTCATTTGAGTTACTGTTAAAAGAAAATGATATTTTTGGTTTCTTCACCCATACCTCATGCTTTATTTTAGAAGTTACTGGCATATCAATGTGGGGAGCCTTGATTTTTTTTGTTATTTTTAATTTCTTTCCATTCATTCTCTAACAGTTGTCCCACTTTTTATTTCTTAATCACCCTACAATTTTCTATGGTATAGACAATAAGTTTTCAAATATCACAATATGGTTGTTTTCTCTCATACTCTATCCTAATTTCTGTTTTTAGTCATTATAATTGAAACTTATTGGATTAGAAAGCTGTAAAGCAAGGTTGAACTCAACAATGACCCTCACAAAGAGGCCCAATTCAGCATTTAGTGTTCTTTGTTCAATTTTAAGGGGAAATATAATACAAGAAACAATTTCATTAAAGATTTTAGGATGCAAAAAGTACCAATTTAGGCCAGGAAATGTAACCCACACTTATGTCATTGTATTCCTATGAGTGTATAAGTTAAATTCATAAGACCAATCAGAAATCCTAAGTAGACCCGGTTTAAGATGGATGTTACCTATTTTCCATACTCTATCAAGGTCACATTGAGAATTAAATAGTATATTAATGTATTTTTGGACTATGGGTATTAATTTCCTATATGATAAACCTCACTAGTGTGAAATTATGGGTTTTAAATAAATTAAATTCTTGGTGAGATCACCTTTCATGTATGAGTTTCAGCCCAAGATGGAGAATTTTTATAATAGCGCACGTTGTTGGAGCACATCTGGATCTTCTTCCACTGAGAATCCACCATATTCTAGCCTCTTTAAGAGAAGAGGCTTCGTTGCTGTAAAATGTTTACTCGGATCTATACATTTACGTTTATCCAGGAAGAATATACTTCTAGAGTTACCCATAATCATGTGGTTGTGAGTTCGAATGATTGATGTTCCTACACGGTGCTCATCATCAATTCCCCACCTATCATACTTCTGATTCCTGATGTGGTGGGATTCGAATCTCCCAGGCACAAGAAACATGTCGTCCATGTGAGAAGAGGATCCAGGGTTAGAGAACCCTAATCGCTTACAATTTTAGAGAGACATGATCTACCATCTCTCTAAAATTCCTTCCCCTTCCAACACATGTTTTCCAAATCCCATACATGATATTAGCATGAATAAATCATATTAAAAATTGAATCTTTTTTATTTTACCACATTACTGATATACTGGATTTGTTATAGAATAATTCAGTTTTCTCACCCTATCAACATCATTATTTTAATTTCATGCATCATCTGTACTCGTATCAATGTCTTCATGGGTTGAAATCCTTTCCTTCTCATGATTATGATTAAATATAAACCATCCATCTAATAAATTCTATAATCCAATCTTCTCATTCTGATCATGAGCATTTTGAGATTTCATTTTCTTCTTATTGTAGTACCAAAAGTAATAGTTTATTTCAAAACCATATTTGGTTATATTGTAGCTAACTTCTCCAAAAATTATCCTAGTTATTACAACACAATTATAACATTTGAATTATATGTAACCTCTATCAATAACATTATTATATGAAAAATCTAAAATATCTCCAACTTGTGTGAAGAATAGCTTGATCTATGATTGGTTTCATACATCCAACTTTTATCCACTTTGTAAAAAAATGATATTTGTCATGTCATAAAAGAAAGGAAATAATATTTAAGTTAAATAAATAAAATTTTCAAGGAAATGAGAATTGCTAAATTTTTATAAGACCATAACTGACATAGTACTCTATATGAGAATCTTAATATAAAATAAAAATATATGTATATGAATACTATGAATATAAAACCAAGATATTGAATTCCATTTTATCAATTAGTAACAAGGTTTCATAATATATCCCAAAGATTGTGTTTATAGTTTTTTGTTTTTTTCCCTTATTCTATTAAATTTTGAACTTATGTTATTCTTATTCAATAAATTGATGTAAAAATGTTACTATTTCTAAGTACACCCATTCTGTAGCTGAAATAAATTATGTATTTAGGTTGGATAAATCCATAATTATTGGTTTCCCATATTGAGGAATGTTAAAGTTGTAATTCCCTGACCCTAGTTACCCAGAGTCAGTGCATTATTACATAACATTGGCATGATCACAAAATATCATGTCTTGAAAGGCCGATTAGTTTAGTAGTTTTGGAAACACTAGATATATTAATACGTCTTACAATACATCTTAAAGTAAAATAAACTACAACAACATCTTTTCTTCATATCCCCTCATACTTTCCCTGAAGGTCATTCATAAATTACTTCTTCACATCCTGGAAAAAATAAAACATTAAAAGGGTTGATCTCAAATGTTCAGAAAGGATAAAAATATAGCGGAAACCCTCATAAATAAGCATAAAAATTTAAGGCAATGTATAACAAAAACAAAATCCTTTTAAACTTGATCTTCAACATAACATGGAAAAGATAAAATGAAATAATTCCATTTACTTATTCACATGAATATTCTAATAGTCGAATAATCAAATTCAATATCAATAACCACTTTCATAATGATGGAATGCATAATGCCAAAATATCATAACCACATAGCCAAGGCCTCATTACAAGACTACAAAAAATATTTTTTCAAGGCCTTGTGCCAAGACACTAGTTTGTCTCATGAGACCTACCGATGCATCGAGGAGCTATAGCGGGCTCCACCCATCACTTATTAAGTACAATGCATTTCTCATATGAACAGGTTTAAATATAACATAAACATTTATATTAAAAATAGCATACGAAATGTCAATAATTTCTCCATAAAACATGAATTCTATAAAAATAACACATCCACAGTCAGAAATATCACAAAACCATCTATACAATATTGAAGTTTTGTATTATAATAAAAAAATTTCAAATAAGCTTAAAATCCATCAAAGGATGTTGACATAGAAGAAATCAAAACTATTTGAGAGAAATATCTCTTTTATTGAAATCATTTAAAAGTCCTATAATTATAAAAGAAAACATTTACATTGAAAATATCCTTATAATCTTGTAAGGGAAGATTAAAAAATTTTATAATGGCGGAAAATAGCTGCACCCGTCGTATAAGTTAAAAAAACATATTCTTACCTTAATTCTGTTGAAAAGATTAAAAAGGACATTGGTTGAAAAATGACGGAAAGATTCTTTTATAAAATTATTATAAAAAGTAAAACAAGGGTATAAATGACTTTAACCCATATTATGTAAAATATAAAGAATGTTTTGAAATACATTTTTAAGAAACATCGATGTGGATGATAAAGAAGTCCCAGTAGATAATTAGGTATAAACAACCTCGGATAATGAAGAGATTGTGAAATAAACCCTTACCTTGTATTGTTCCATGGATGAGGGTTGGTTAACCTCCTGTATAATGGTGAAATAATTTTTATTAAATTTTAATAGAATCATATACATTAATATGATATCATATATGATCTTTTAACATTTCTTTGTTAATAATATCTTAATATCATCGTCGTTTCGGGTGTTAATCTTACTCGTTTTCTTTTATATGTTTTGTTATATAAGCCATGTTTGTTATGGATAGGTTGTATCTTATTCATATCAAGAATGATATCAAGTCCATAAACATTATTTTTAATCATCAAATGAGAATTATACTTGAATGGATACGATGGGGAATGATTCTCATCACGTTCGTGGAGACGGTAGTCCGTACGTACGCATGAGCGACGATATCATTCTTTTGATATTAAAATAATATATAATTGGTTATTATATCATATATAAAGAATAAATATCATGTTATATTTATTATTTACATGAATTACACATCATTATTATACGCATCCAAATAATAATATTTTGAATAACAATTACACCACGACGTGGAGACGGTAAGTCGTACGTACACACGTATGGTGACATGTCATTCAAAGGATGGATATAATACTGAATATGGTTGTACCATATTTATAATAAAATCACAGTATATAGAAGATATTGGAGTTATTATTTTATAATGGGAATAACAAAGAAAGAAGAAGTTGAAGAAGAAAGGAACTTGAAAGAGGGTGGTGAAAACATTACCTCTTCTTCAGGTTCTTCATTTTGATTTGATCAAAAGGACTCCTTAGGTTGGCTTTATGAAAGAAGGAATGCCTCTAGGATTAAGGGAGGATATTTGAGAGGGTATTTGGGTAGAGTTTGTCCGAGCCAAAAGGCTTCTAAGGTGTAAATTAGAGAGAAGGAGGACTGCCCTTTTATAAGAGGGGTGAGGTTCACCTTTGGAAAAGCTAGAAATATTATTTTATAATAAATTCATATTTGTCTTATAATGGCTCCAAAGTGTATTATTTAAAGTTTAAGGTGGGTATGGGTCTAAATCCTTTCAACCAACATATTCTAGACAGTTTTGGGTTACTATATTAACCTTATCATGTATATTTAACTCTTAGTTAAATAGTTTGACATTTACCATGTATCTTTGTATTTTTATATTATATAGTTAATAAAATTTCTATATATATCCAAGAGACCCCCAAGTGGTCCATTAATGATAAAAATATCATGATATAAGTCCTTTGGCCGAACCTCAGATTTTTTTAATTGAATATCAATTAATAATATAATATTTGTTCTAAAAACTATTTTATGTCAATTTTGACACTATTTGGTATTTTATTTTTTTATAAAATCATAATAGCATGATTACATCGAACAAACATAATTGAATCAATACTAACATGTAATATTAACCTATAAAATTATTGTAATTCATTAAAAGTCTCATATTTCATTTATTTGGATATTTATAATATCAATTATTTAAATATTTCATTAATTATGTAATTAATGCATCACCATTATGTCATAAATATATTACATTATTTAATGTATAAAAATTATGAATAAAACAATATTATGTATTAAATCTTTTTATCTTTCTAATTAATATTTACAATCGAATTTATCTTATGTATAACCCTATATTAAAAATGTTTTAGTAATTAAACTTTGATTTTAACTCTTTTAACTCTTCTTTGAATTAAATAATAATAAATGTCCTAATCTAATCCAAGTGGACCTAAATGACAATATTTTATTCCTAAGGTTGTTTGTGGTCGATATAAACTTGTCCAATAGAATTAGGAAATGTGTTAGGATAATATTAATATCATTTTTACCCTTAATTACCATATTTACATTTAACCGTGGTAAATAAAAGTAAAAAGTTACTATTCACCAAAAATTATTTCCATCTCATTGAACCACATTTTACTCCTTGATATTAACCGTGTCTCTCGGATTTTATAAATTCCACTCACAGAAGTGGTAAAATTATGATTTATGTGAATTTCTAAATTCTCCTAGGAGGTGGGTAGAAGACGGTGAAAAGTTCAATAAAATTTTTATATATCTAAAATTATTCTGAACTAACTTCAATGAATTACATTGAACTTATATAGGTATTATGTATCAATTTTGACCTTAATTAAATTTAAATAAAATAAATAATTATTTAAATAAAAATTTGGTTTTAAACAATAACTCATTATTTTTTCACTATTCATCAAAAATTGAATGTTTTCTGAAAAATACCAAAATTTCACCCTAGGCTAATTTCAATATTACAAATCCAAAAATCAAGTCCATTTTGAAAGATAAAATTTATGAAATTTCAAAAAGTGGGGATTACTATTCATAACAGCTAGTTTGATTGGTTGTGGTGTGTGTTAGAACTCGAAGTTGCGTACAACATACGCTACTGTATTATTCAAAGAGAAGCATACCGTGGAAGTTTGGGGTGTTACATTCTCCCCTCCTTCAAATAATTTCATCCTCAAAATTTCTAGAATAATATCGTATGAAAAGACTCGGCTGATTCTTCATCATAAGTTCCTCGGGTTCCCACGTTGCCTCTTCCATCTTATGGTTTCTCCATAAAACTTTTACCAGACGAGTCGTCCGGTTTCTCAGAACTTGTTCTCTAGTATCAATAATCCGGATGGGCTCTTTGCAATAAGACATATAAGGTTTCAGTTCTAATTCCTCATATGTGAGTACATGCATTGGGTTTGGCATGAATTTTCTCAGCAGTGATACGTGGAACAAATCGTGAACTTTGGAGAGATTTGGCGGCATTTCCAAATGGTAAGCTACAATCCCAATTCGTTCTAGAGTTTCAAATGGTCCGATGTACCTGGGACTCAATTTTCCCTTCTTACCGAAACGTATAACACCCTTCCATGGAGATGACTTCAAGAAAACATGATCTCCTACCTGAAATTCCAAATCCTTCCTTTGGTTATCGGCATAGCTCTTCTTCTTACTTTGAGCTGCTTTGATGTGGTTTTGGATTACCTTCACCTTTAACATCATTTCCCCCACTAGTTCTGGGCCTATGAGTTTTCTCTCACCAATGTCATCCCAACAGGTTGGCGTGTGACATCTCTTTCCATATAATGCTTCATATGGTTCCATATGAATACTTGAATGGAAGCTATTGTTACAGGAAAATTCAACCAGAGGTAAATATTGTTCCCACATACCCTGAAAGTCTAGTGAGAATGATCTCAACATGTCTTCTATGGTTTTAATAGTCCGTTCTGATTGTCCATCTGTTTGGGGGTGGTAGGCAGTGCTCAAACAAAGTTCAGTATCCAAGGCCTTCTGAAGACTCTTCCAGAATCATGATGTAAAACAAGGATTATGATCAGAAACAATCAATACGGGTACTCCATGAAGTCTCACAACTTCATTAATATATAGTCTTTCTAGATGTTCTAGTGGTAGATCTTCTCTTATAGCACAAAAATGTGCTAACTTGGTAAGATGATCAACAATAACCCATATTTCATCCTTCCTTCTAGGAGTCTTTGGTAGTCCCATGACAATATCTATCGTGATATTATCTCATTTCCACTCAGGTATGGGAAGAGGTTGCATGAATCCATCAGGTTGTTTCCTTCCAGCATTCACTTGTTGACAAACAATACATCTTGACACAAAATCAGCAATCTCCCTCTTCATGTTGTCCCACCAAAAGTGTTCCTTCAAATCTCTATACATTTTGGTGCTCCGAGGGTGTATAGAGAAATTGGAGCTATAATCATCATCTAACAATTCCCTTTTTAGATCAGGTATATCGGGAACACAAAGTCTCTTCCCAAATTTCAAAATTCCCCCTTGAGACACAAAGTCTCTCAATCTCCCATCATTCACAGGTTTAATCTTCTTTTGAAATTCTTCATCATTGGTCTGAGAACTCTTAATCTTTTCTAGTACAGAGGGTTTGGAAACAATTTGAAAAAGCATTGATGTTTCACCTTTCATGGTAATTCCCATATCCATCTTCACTAGATCTGTGACAACCAGGTCCTGTAATGTGACAACCGGGTCCTCCGTAAAAGTCACCCCATCGTCAACGTCAAGCTCCCCATGGTCAAAGATGTGCGTCGGTTCGTGCACGTATCTCCTCAGTTGAGACACGTGGAAGACGTCGTGCACCCGGTGCAACTGAGGTGGTAGAGCCAGACGATAAGCCACCTCTCCTATCCTACTGAGGACCTAGAAAGGCCCGATGAAGCGTGGAGACAACTTGCCGCCTCGGCCAAATCTCCGAATACCACGTCGAGGTGAGACCCGCAAGAAGACGTGGTCACCATCCTCGAACTCTAGTGGCCTCCGCCTCCTGTCAGCGTATGACTTCTGCCGGCTCTGTGTTGTCCTCATCCGCTCCTGGATGACATGGACCTCCTCCGACATGGCCCGGACCATCTCTGGTCCCACAAGAGCTGCGAGATTTCTTCTTTGCCGATAAGAGAAACCTGGTCTCATCCCCTGGATGAACCACATTCTTTGCCTAAAACAGTCAATCCTAACATGGATGATATTAATCCATACCAAGGATGACGTCGTAAGGCCTCGACGCTACTACTAAGAGATCCAACCGTTACTCTCGCCTCCAAGGGTTGAGTCACACTGTCGGCATCAGTGTGTGGTAACTGGGTCTCCTCCAGTAGATGTCTCACAAGTGAGGGTCAAGTCAACAGTCAACTGGAACCTCTTAGTAACATCACAAAAGAGGACAGGAAAGAAAACATCACAAAGGTATGCGTCTTTTATTATTGCAGCTCATAATACAAGACGCTACACAAAAGCAGCAAGGAACCAGAAGTACAAGGATGTATCCACTAGTTCTGCTCTTGTCCATCGGCTCCCAGAGCTCCATGTTCGTAAGCTTCAACTGCCTGAAGCTGTGCTCTCGCATGCTCACCTACTCCCTGTGGTCGGGGTGGACCTCCTGGTGGTGGTGGTGGCAGAGCCTCAAAGCGTCGTCCACCACCTGCTGCTCGGCCAGCTCCTCTGCCTCGTCCGCCTCCTCCCTGCGGACCGCCACGGTCGAACCTCTGCCTCTGCCTAGGTGGTTCCTCAACCGTCTGCTGCTCCTCCGCATGGCGGGTCGGGCAGTCACGAGCCATGTGGCCTTGCCCGCCGCATGCAAAGCACTGTCTTCCACTCAAAAGACTGACTCCGCGCTGTGTGCCCTGCACTGCTGAGCCAGTGCCCTGAGGTCGTCTGCCTGAAGGTCTGGTCTGTCTGGACCCCTGAGTCATCTGTCGGCTACCTGCTACTGAAGACTCCGCTACGTGCCACCCTGCGGTGGGTCGCTGCGCTGGTGAAGACTCAGCAAGGAAGATCTCAATCAGAAGGGCCCGCTCTAGTACTCCTGTCTGAGTCGGTAAGCTGAGGGAGATCAGCGATGCCCTGATCTCGTGTCTCAAACCCTGCTCGAAGGTCCGGGCCCGGAAGAATGGGTCCCGTACCATGTCGGTCGAGTAGCGCGAGAGATCGGTAAATCTCGCCGAGTACTGAGCGACCGTCATGCTGCCCTGCCGCAGCTGCAGAAGCTCCTGGATACGCACCGCACGAAGGGTGGCTGGGACGAACTCCGAGCGGAAGAGGCTCTCAAAGTCCGTCCAAAGTAGATATGCCTCATCGTGCACCTGGAGCATCAAGCTCCACCATCGTCCTGCTGCTGCGTGTAGTAGGCTCGCAGCGAGGATCACCATGAGGTCTGCTGGTGTCCTCACTAGCCTAAACACTCGTACCACTGCCTCCAGCCAGTCCTCTGCAGCCTGGGGATCCGTCTCCCCGCGAAACCTGGGCGGTCGCTGGCGCTGAAACTCATGCAGTGCGCTGAGGCGACGTGCATCGTCAGCGGCTGCTGCTGGAAGCATCGGGGGCTCGGCAGGTAGAGCTACCGCCGGTGCCACTGCTGACAAAGGGCCCTGCACCGAGGCCTCGTCGCTCGGTGGGCTGTCGTCACGTTCGATTCTCGGAACCCTAGCTGGCTGCCGTCGTGGGGCCATCCTGAAAGAAACAACGTAACACGATCAAACGATTATACCTGGTGAGCTGACCTGGTTTGAGCTGTTTTAAGGGGAAAAACTTTTGAAAACACACACGCAATCAGTGTTTTCGTGCACAAAGTCGGAAATCAGTTGTCAGGGTCCTGGTGTATGGATACGTCGGCCGCCCGCACCAACACTGGACTCCCTGAACTGAAAATCACACTCGGTACTCTAAACACTATTGCTTCACAGAAAGAAACATCAGAGTTATAAGTTCTGCGGTAGAACCGAACTCCTCTGATACCAATTTGTCACGACCCGCCCTCGGGGTCCGTGCCGTGACTACCCCAAGCCCGCCTTCCATAGGCCAGGGGCTGGCGACTAGCACCAAGGCGTAAATCCCAGTAAAAAGGGAAGGCATTGCCTTTGTAAAGTAAACAAACACCACAGAGTAAGCAAGCGGAAGTAAAACACTAAGTACAAAAAGAAGAGCTGAAAAGTAAAAAGGGGACGGAAATACAAGCCCAACTGTAAAGTACAACTCGAAAGGGAAAACAGCGACTGAAAAGTAAAGCTGCTACGCTGAGATGTCCACTGGAAATCCCACCTGAAGGGTGGGTACAGATAGCTCCTCTGCTCCTCGGGTCCCGCCATCCGCTCCGAGTATGTCCCGCCCAGTGTCCACCTCCGGGTACCGCCTCGTCGTATAGTCCACCTCCAGGTACCGTCCAGTCCTTGAACCTTCGGCTTCTGTCAGCATTGTCCGTCATCTGCAACCAACACAACGAGGTGCGGGCATAGCCCGTGCAGGGGTGAGTATAACGATACTCAGTAGGGACCCCGAGACCCTCAAGGTCTCACTAAAACCAACAAGGATAAACACAAGAAGATCTCAACAGATAAACCCTACTTAGGTATATGCCCATACATATACCTAAGTTATCAAGTAACCCATCTCAATCATGAGGAAACACAAGGATTGTGAAATCGACGGATAACCACTACCCGGGTATATGCCCATACATATACCAAAGTTAGCAAGTGACCCATCTCAATCATGAAGTAAACACATGGTCAAAAGTCTCAGCTCAAACCAGGATTTTCATTATCGAAACCGTAACTGCTGAAGAGCTCCGTCTCTGGAGTGTGCAGTGGTCCTGTCACGACTCCGAGGTACTGCTCACTAACCTAAGACTGCTGAAGTACTTCTCCTGTCGAGTACTGCGGGCCAGCCACCCAAACACAGTAGTGCTTCCCGCCGAGGTATGTCACCCAAACTCCGTAGTGCACACCCCCTAGTAGCCTGCTGAGGTACTCTCCGGACGAGCACCGCGGGTCTGCACTGTCACACAGGTAGTGCTCCGTCCGCCATGGGTCTGCACCTCAGAAAGTAGTGCTCCGTCCACTGGGCTAGTCGACTCACTCCAAGTCGAGTCGGTCAAGCAGTCGTCAGGTCTCAGCCAGCTACACGGTCTCCGTACTTCGCACGCTCGTCACTGGGAGGGTCCGCTCCACGAGCTACAGGTCGATACTCCAAGTATCTCAAAGTCCCACGAAGAAGTGTCTCAAAGGTCCGTCTCGTCACAGGGGTCTCAACGCAACAGACGGCGCGTCGATCGGACGCCCGGTCTGTGAGTTATTAGCCTTTTCGTCCCAGGGGCCCGGTTGGTTTCGAGAGCGAAACCAATCCCGGCCGTATCTCAACTGTACCCCGAACTCCCATAGGGTAAACTCAAAGGGACCGTTACTCAACGTAACCACCAACGCCGCTGACGGCTTGTCAAGCGGACGCCCTGTCTGTAAGATATCAGCTTTTCCGTTCCAGGGGCCCGGTTGGATTTCGGGTACAATCCAACCCGGCCATACTCCGACTGCATCCAAAACTCGGGCGGAGTATGTCAAAAGTTCCGTCTCATCAAGAGGAAGTCAACGAAACAGACGGCGTGTCAATCGGACGCCCGATCTGTGAGTTATTGGCATTTTCGTCTCCGGGGCCCGGTTGGTTTTTATGGAAAAACCATCCCGACCGTACTCCACCTGCGTCCAAACCTCGGGCGGAGTATGCCAAAAGATCCGTCTCACTAAAAGGAACACAACGCGACTGACGGCAAGTCAATCGGACGTCCGTAGCTCAAGATATGAGCGTTTCCGCTCCGAAGGCCCGGTTGGTTTCGTGAACGAACCAACCCGGCCAGACTCAAAGTAAACCGAAACCTTGAGTGCGATATACCGAAACGACCGTCTCGATCCAAGGATCGCGTTGCCACAGACGGTTCGTCATTCGGAGGTCCGAGGCTCATGTTATGAGCCAAAAACCAAATCTGGTTCGAAACGGGGGGGTCCGGGTCCGGGCCGACCCGGCCCGACCCCCCCCTGGGCGGCGGCGCGGCGGCGGCGGGCCGCGGCGGCGGCGGGCCGCGGCGAGGCTGCGCACGCGGGGGCTAAGCCCCGCGGTTCTTCAAAGTGGCGCGGCACAAGGCCGCGCCGGTTCTTTTAAAACCGCCCCCCCCCCCCTCACGTGGGGGGGCCTGCTGGCGCCGAACCAAGGGGGCGGCTGCCCCCTTCCCTCAAGAACCGCCCCCCTCTTTAAGAGGGGGGTTTTTTAAGAGGGTGGCCGGGGAATTAAATTCCCCGGTTTTAAGACATCCGGCCGGCCAACTGGCCGGCCGGTTTTCTCAAACGGGACCGGAATTTCCGGTCCCCTTCTTCGGCTTCCGACGCCGGCGGCCCGGCCGCCGGTCTTCTCTTCCGCCCCAGCCCGGAACCGGCCGCGGTCTCTTCGTCCCGCCGCGGCCCGGAACCGGCCGCGGCGTTCGTCGTCCGGCGCGGTGCGACGGCACCGTGCCCCTTCGTCGCACTTTAATTTCTTTCAACGCGGCGCGACGGCGTCGCGTTCTTGATGTTCCTTCCATGGTGTGCGCGCGACGGCGTTGCGTAAAATAAAAGCACGATCAACCGCGTGGTGCGACGGCACCACGTCACTTGCTTCCACCCGCAAGAACAAACAAGAACGTTGGAGGGGGTT
This sequence comes from Viscum album, assembly GCA_963277665.1. Classification (NCBI taxonomy): domain Eukaryota; kingdom Viridiplantae; phylum Streptophyta; class Magnoliopsida; order Santalales; family Viscaceae; genus Viscum; species Viscum album. The sequence goes on along the minus strand of OY728164.1, from coordinate 359,507,800 downwards.
CGGCCGTGTTCGTACGGTCCGGCCCCCTCACGTTAAATTAATAACGCAACTTTAAAATAAAACAAGCCTCACGTTAGTCTTGCTAAAAAACACGTTCAAGAATAAAAAATAAGGAAACCAAAAAGAATTTGACAACCCCTACTTTGGTATAAGGTTCGAAGATTTGACTATGTCCGCGGAAGACGACGTCGCGGAGGTCGGGCGACGCGGTCGTCGTTCGTCAAATTCAACGACGAAGAGGCGCGTCCGAAGAGGCACGTCGTTGGCGAATCCTTGTATGCCGACGAAGGTTGTCCGAGGAAGGTGCGGTGTTCTCTCTCGTTGACACCGAAGACGAAGAAGAGCGGAGCGGCGTTCTTCGTCGGAACTTGAGCGTTCTACGTCAAGTCTCGAGGAAAGTCAAATAAAAAGGAAACAACGAACTCAAGAACCCTTACCTTGATAGTCGCACGTTGACGGAGTCGTGGAATATCGGTGTCGCGGAGGAAGAGTCGTTGTCGAATCTTCGTATGCCGACGAAGAAGGTCCGAAGAGGAAGCGGCGTTTCCTCTTGTTAACACCGAGGACGAAGAAGAGAGGCGTCGTTCTTCGTCGGAGTTTGAGTGTTCTTAGTTCTTCGTCAGAGCTTGAAGATGAAGAGGAAGCTCTCAAAAAGCTCTCAAGGGGACAATCCAACAACCCATAATAAAATAAGATAACATCTTATTTTATTATTACAAAACATAAAAGAATTTCAAAAGTTTGAAATTCAAAAGAGTTAACCCCCAAAATTAATTAAGAGTAACTTAAGCCAATTAAGAGGGGGGTTAAGGGAACTTGAAAAGTCTAGGGGTTCGTGTGGGCCCCACCACACTTAATCCTCCCAAGGGAGGTTAAGTGGGTGTGGGTCCCACTTCCAACCTCCTTTGGTAGGTTTTTAATAAGTTAAAATAAAATTTGTCTTACACAAATTTTATTTAACTCAACTGAAAACCCCAAAACTAACTTTCAACTCGCAACAAACGCAACTCCTGAAAAGGTCTCTTTAAGAGAATATCGGCGCTGCGAGTTCATCGGTGCCCTCAGATTTCAATTCCGAGCACCGGATCAAAAGTTAGGAATTCCCGCTCGTTCGTTCACTGAACGTACCCGAGCCAAACTTCGGAAATTAATTCCGGGCACTCCGGGCCTCGGAATCAGGTGCCGTCTAAAACCGCGCTCTTGTAAAATTCTAAAGAAAATTAAGAAAAAATTTCCCTTGAATTTTACGGGTCTTTACAAGATCAATGAAAATAGGATCCCTTTTAATTATCATCATGTTGAACACTCCATGATCTTTTCTGCTCAAAGCATCTGCCACCTTATTTGGCTTCCTTGGGTGGTAGTGTATCGTGCAATCCTAATCCTTGAGTAATTTAAGCCATCTTCTTTTCCTCATGTTGAGTTCTTATTTTTGAGAAAATATACTTCAAACTCTCGTGATCAGTATAAATCTCACATTTTTCACTATAGAGGTAGTGTCTCCATATCTTTAAAGCAAAGATCGCAGCTGCTAACTCGAGATCATGAGTAGGATAGTTTTTCTCATGAATTTTCAACTGTCTTTATGCATAGGCAATAACCCTATCATTCTGCATAAGGACACAACCATGTCCATTCTTCGATGCATCACTATAAATAACGAACCCATCATTACTCGATGGTAGAGTCAATATAGGATCATTGAATAATCTTCTCTTTATTTCTTCAAAATATTATTCACACTCTTTTTTCCAAACAAATTTAACCCCTTTACGTGTGATCTTCATTAATGGGTTAGCCAATCGGGCAAAGTTCTGGACTAAACGTCGATAATATCCTGCTAAACCAATAAAACTGCGTACCTCAATTATACTCGTAGGTGCAGGCCATTCTTGGATTTCCTTGGTCTTAGAAGGATCAACAGAGATTCTATCTTTAGAGAAAATATGGACATGAAAAGAAATCACCTGAATCCAGAATTCACACTTGCTAAACTTCCCATATAATTCATGTCTTTTTAGAGTCTTCTGGATAATGCGCAAGTGATGTTCATGATCGTTGTAGCTTTTGGAGTATACCAGGATATCATAAATAAATACCACAAAAAATCATTGAGATATTCCGTGAAAACTCTATTCATTAGATCCATGAATACAAAGGGTACATTAGTCATCCCAAAAGGCATTATTGTAAACTCATAATTCCCGTACCTGGTTTGAAATGTTATCTTCGGAATGTCTTCCTTATTCACACACAACTGATGGTATCTAGATCAAAGGTCAATCTTTGAAAAGTATTGAGCTCCATGCAGTTGGTCAAATAAATCATCAATGCGAGGCAGGGGATAATTGTTCTTTATTGTTATATCATTGATTTCCCTGTAGTCGATACATAATCTCATATATCCATCATTTTTTTAACAAAAAGAACAGGGGATCCCCATGGAGAAACACTAGGGTGAAAAAATCCGTTATTACTCAATTCCTCTAGTTTTTTCTTTAGTTCCACTAATTATACAGTGGCCATTCTATAAGGGGTCTTCGATATAGGCCTTGATCTAGGAATTTAATCAATGGAAAACTCAATTTCTCGTTCTAGAGGATGTCCTGGTAAATATTCCAGAAACACATCTACATATTCTTTCACAATAGACACGTCCTCTATTTTAACATTCTTTTCCTTACCCACAGTCATTTCTTTCTCTTCCTCCCCAGTAATTGAATTTAGTTGAGCTACTAGGGTTGGATCTAGGTAATAATTAGGTGGTGATGATTCTGCTCTAAAGATAAGGTTTTCTTTATCATCATTATCAAAAATTGTAACCTCCTTCTTCTTAAAATAAATCTTCGCATCATGGTCTAAGAGCCAATCCAGACTGTGGATTATATCAAACTCAATCATTGGTATGTCGATGAGATCGGTAGATAAATAACATTTATATACCCTAATGGGAATGGATCCACAGAACTTTGTAGCAATGATACTTCCCTTAGGAGTTTCAAATGAAAACTCACTTGTTAAATAAAATTGAAAATATCTAATATTCTTAGTAAACTAGGAAGATATGAAATAATGTGATGATCCAGAATCAAATAATCCATTTTCTAAACTTGAGGAAACCATTAAATTACCACCCACCATGTATTTCAGAGCTTCTACATTAGCATTAGTGATAGCATAAGATTGTCCTTGATCCCCTGGCCTTTTCTGAGGTAAGTTCCCCTGATTCTTAGGAAATTCATTTGCATAATTTTCCATCTCCCTGCAATTGTAGCATTGGACATCGGTAGCTTCTTTCTTCCCCTTGCAATCATGAGCTTGGTGGCATTTTTCAACACACTTGTAACAGACTCCCATTCCCTTTAAGAAAGTATTGGGGTTTTTCTTCCCACATTTACTGCAGGATGTATATTCATCTTTTCCCTTCTTCCCCTTATTTACATTCCCAGAATGATCACCAGATCTCTTTTTCTCCTGGTTTTCTTTAAAGTCATAAGACTTAGAGAATTATTTTTCTGCCTTGATAGCACATGGGACAATATCTTCATTAAAAGAGAAGGTTTGTGAGACTAATGCTCGACAAAGAACTGGTTTTAACCCATAAAAGAAATGATCAATCTTACTTATTGGGTTACATATATAATCTGCAACAAACCTTGCTAACCTTGTAATGTTATCCTCATACTTTGCGACATTCTCATCCTCCTTTTGTCTTAGACATAGAAATTGCCTTTCCATATCTGATCGATGGTCACAAGGAATGTATTTTTCTAAAAACATATCTTTGAACTCCATCCATTCCATATTTGATACTTCATCATCTTCCTTCAGGTTTTGAATCAATGACCACCATTTATCAGCATCTCTAGTGAGGCGGTAAACTACCATGATAACTTTTTCCCTTTCACCACTCCCCAAAGCCTGAAATATTTTCTCTAGGTAATTTATCCATTTCTCAGATACTAATGGATTTGTACTCCCATTGAATGTTGGTGGTTGTTTCCTCATGAAGAGATCTAACATTGATCCTCCATGCTGTGAATCGGGGTGCTTCATACGGGTAAGGTTATTATTCACAACCTGGGTGAGTTGTCCCAACATGGTGATAAACTGATCAGCACCAGTTGTATCATCAGCTCCACTATAATTATATTAAGTAGGAGGGAAATCCCTACATAGAGTGCTTTCAATGATACAATTTCCATTTCTTCCACTAGGCTCCATTTCTAAACAATGGCATAAACTAGATCAATTTATGAATCAAACTACATAATTACATACATGTAAAACACTTAATATAAATTGAACTATTTATGAATATAATCCATAATCATAAAAATGTTTTCTTTGAGGAATTATATACTTATAAACCCTTCATAATGGTTTGTAAATAAAATGAGAATTATCCTAAGAATATCCCCCGGGAGTGTCGTAACCAACAGTGCAGCAAGGCCCGTTGTCGTGCACCAGTTCCCGTTCGAGTCTAGCTCAAAGTGGTGTTTTTGGGTTTTACCCTTAGGTACATCTGTGCTAGAGCCACCTCTACCTACTCATATCTAGACAGGGATGTATTGCTCATAAAACTCACAAAATCTCTAAAATACCAATATTCTAGGAAGTTCTTATATACTAATCCTAAAAGTCCATCTTAGGTCTATGTGCTCTAATCAGAGTTTATGTAAATCTAGCTTCCAAGGTTTGTACTAAAATTCCTCTAATACCAACTAAAACTCCCTGACCCCAGTTACCCAGAGACGTTGGATTATTACATAACATTGGCATGATCACAAAATATTAAGTTTTGAAAGACCAATTGGTTTAGTAGTTTTGGAAACACTAGATATATTCATAAGTCTTACATTACATATTAAAGTAAAAAAAACTACAACAACATCGTGTATTCATATCCCCTCATACTTTCCCTATAGGTCATTCATAAATTACTTCTTCACATCCTGGAAAAAATAAAACATTGAAAGGGGTGAGTTCAGATGCTCAGTAATGATAACAATATAGCAGAAAGATTCATAAATAAGAATAAACATTTAAGGCAATGTATAACTATACCAAAATCCTTTTAAACATGAACTTCAACATAATATGGATAATATAAAATGAAATAATTCCATTTAATTATTCACATGGATATTCTACTAGTCGAAGAATGACTTTCGATAACAATAACCACCTTCATAATGATGGAATGCATAATGCCAGACTATCATAACCACATAACCAAGGCCTCGTGCCAAGAATACAAATAAGATTTTTTCAAGGACTTATTTCAAGACACTAGTTTGTCTCATGAGACCTACCAATGCATCTAGGAGCTATAGTGGGCTCCACCCGTCACTTATTAAGTGCAATGCATTCCTCATATGAACAGGTTTAAACATAACATAAACATTTGTATTGAAACTAGCATACAAGATGTCAATAATTTCTCTATAAACCATGAATGGGTTAAAAATAACACATTCATAGTCAAACATATCACAAAACCATCAATACAATATTTAAGTCTTGTATCATAATAAATGAACTTCAAATAAGCTTAAAATCCATCAAAGGATGTTGACATAGATGAAATCCAAACAATTTGAGAGAAATTTCTCTTTATTTGAAATCATCTAAAAGTCACATAATTATAAAAGAAAACATTTACATTGAAAATTTTCTTATAATATTGTAAGTGAAGCTTTTAAAATTTTATAACGGCGGAAAATAGCTACACCCCCCGTATAAGTTAAAAAAAGATATTCTTACCTTAATTTTGTCGAAAAGGTTAAAAAGGACCTTGTTTGGAAAACGACAGAAAGATTCCTTTATAAACATCTTATAAAAAGTCAAACAATTGTATAAATTACTTTAACCCATATTCTGTAAAATAGTACGAATGTTTTGAAATACATTTTTAAGAATCATTGATGTGGATGATAAAGAGGTCCTAGTAGATAATTATGTATAAACAATCTCGGATAATGAAGAGATTGTGAAATATACCATTACATTATAATTTTCATTGGTTGAGGGTAGGTTAAACTCATGTATAATGGTGATATAATTGTTATTAAATTATACAAGAATCATATACATTAATATGATATCATATATGATCTTTTAACATTGCTTTGTTAATAATATCTTAGTATTATTGTCGTTTCACGTGTTAATCTTACTCATTTTCTTTTATATGTTTTGCTACATCAGCCATGTTTATTATGGATAGGTTGTATCTTATTAATACCCATAATTATATCAAGTCCTTAAACATTATTTTTAATCATAAAATGTTAATTAGACTTGAATGGATACGATGGGGAATGGATCTCATCGCGTTCGTGGAGACGGTAGTCCATACGTACGCACGAGTGACAATATAATTCTTTTGATACTAAAATAATATGTAATTGGATAGTATATCATATATACAGAATCAATATCATGTTATATATATTATTTACATGAATTACACATCATTATTATACGCATCCAAATAATAATATTTTGAATAACAATTACACCACGACGTGGAGACGGTAAGCCATACGTACGGACGTATGGTGACATGTCATTCAAAGGATGGATATAATACTGAATATGGTTGTAACATATTTGTAATAACATAAAAGTATATAGAAGATACTGGAGTTATTATTTTATAATGGTAATAACAAAGAATGATTAAGTTGATGAAGAAAGGAACTTGAAAGAGGGTGGTGAAAACATTACCTCTTTTTCGGGTTCTTCCTTTTGATTTGATCAAAAGGGATCCTTAGGTTGGATTTATGACTAAATTAAGGCCTCTAGGATGAAGTTAGGATATTTCAGAGGGTATTTGGGAAGAGTTTTTCCGAGACAAAAGGCTTTGAAGGTGTAAATTAGAGAGAAGGGGGAGTGCCCTTTTATAAGCGGGGTGAGGGGCACCTTTAGAAGAGCTAGAAATATTATTTTATAATAAATTAATATTTGGTTTCTAATGGATTAAAAGTGGATTATTTAATGGTTACGGTGGGGATGGGTCTAAATACTTTCAACCAATAGATTTTAGATAGTTTTGGGTCACTATATTAACCTTATCATTTATATTTAACTCTTAGTTAAATAGTTTAACATTTTCCATGTCTCTTTGTATATTTATATTATATAGTTTATGAACATACTATATATATCCAAGATACCACCAAGTGGTCCATTAATGATAAAAATATCATTATATAAGTCCTTTGGTGAATCCTTATATTTTTATGAATTGAATATCAATTAATAATATAATATTTGTTTTAAAAACTCTTTGATGTCAATTTTGACACTACTTGGTATTTGATTTTTGTGAAAATCATAACAGTATGATTACATTGAGAAAATATAATTAAATCAATAATAACATGTCATATAAACCTATAAAATTATTTTAATTCATAAAAAGTCTCAAATTACATTTATTTGGATATTTATAATATCAATTATTTTAATATTTCATTAATTATGTAATTACTACATCACCATTGTGTCATAAATAAATTAAATTATATAATTTCTAAAAATTATAATTAAAATACTATTATGTACGAAATATTTTTATCTTTCTAATGAATATTTACAATCTAATTTATCTTATTTATAACCCTATATTAAATTTTTTTTATTAATTAATCATTGATTTTAACTCTTTTGACTCTTCTTTGAATTAAATAATAATAAATGTTCTAATCTAATCCAAGTGGACCTAAATGATAATATTTTGATCATAAGGTTGTTTTTGGTCGAGATACACTTGTCCAATAGAATTTGGACATGTTTAGGGTAATATTAGTATCATTTTTACCCTTAATTACCCTATTTACTTTTAACCGTGGTAAATAAATGTAAAAGGTTAATATTCACCAAAAATTATTATCATCTCATTGAACCACATTTTACTCCTTGATATTAACTGTGTCTCTCAGATTTTCAAAATTCCACTCACATTAGCGGTAAAATTACGTTTTATGTGAATTTCCAAATTCTCCTATGAGGTGGGTAAAAGACGGTGAAAAGTTCAATAAAATTTTTATATATCTAAATTTATTCTGAACTAACTCCAATGAATTACATTGAACATATATAGGTATTATGTATATATTTTGACCTTAATTAAATTAAAATAAAATAAACAACTATTTAAATAAAAATTTGGTTTTAAACTATAACTCATTTTTTTTCACTATTCATCAAAAATTGAAAGTTTTCAGAAAAATAACAAAATTTCACCCCAGGCTAATTTCGATATTCAAAATCCAGAAATTAAGTCCATTTTGAAAGATAAAATTTAAAAAATTTCAAAAAGTGGGTATTACTATTCATAACGGCTAGTTTGATTGGTTATGGTGTGTGTTAGAACTCGAAGATGCGTACAACATGCGCTACTGTATTATTAAAAGAGAAGCATACCATGGAATCTTGGGGTGTTACAAAAGTGATTCCTTTTAATATTTACTATTCAACCCCCATGAATGTAATTTTTAATGTCTATAATTTGGTATAGTACCCCTTTATAACAAATTTAGTAGAATTTTTCAGGATTTCCAGTGGTTCTATGGTATTTTTATCAACCAATTTATGTACAAAATTAATTTTTAGACAAAATAATATAGTATAGTTCAATTACACTAATATTTAGTTTAAATATGTAGTTTCAATATTCTTTATTCATTAAATTATGAAATCATTAGGATTTGTAATGATTAGTTTGAATATTCTTACTTTTTACTATGATGTTTTTCCATTCAATATTACAGTATTCTGTATAAAAAACATTGAAAATTATCATGTGGAAGTGGGATTCAAGATAAGTTTGGTAACAAAAAATATTGTTAGAAGTGTATATGATGATTAGTGATAGTGATACATAGGTGATAAAATTTATCAACATTACAAAACAATGGAAAAAACAAATAAAACTACTGTGTGAAACAAAGTGTGTGAATCTATGGAAATGTCGAAACAATGGGTGTATGAGAAAAAATATTAACTAAGTGAAAGAAGTGATTACTACAAGATTGAAGTCAATAAAAATATTCTAATAGGGATTCATTTGATTTGGGTTTCTTGAACTATTTTTTGGGACATATGTTTTTATTATAGGATAACCAAGACTCTTATAAATTATTAGGGATCTATAAAAAGATTCATTAAGAAATAAATAGCTTTCCAAAATCTTTTACAAAAAACAATACTAACTAGTAAAGAGAATTTATTTCATTTGAAAATTCTAACCCAATTCAATATTGTCAGATAAAATTAATATAGTTTGACTCAATGGTGGAATATTGGTCATCTTATCAATTTATTACTTGAGAAGAAAGTGTTTATATTTTTTGCAAGATTGATTTTTTTACATTATAATTGTTATTGAATAACTCAAAATAGAAAATTGATAATTGAAAAAACTACCTGTGTGAGTGAAATTAGGTTTCACATACATAAAACACAAGTATGAGAGTTATAGTGAAAAAACCATCACTAAAGAAGTCCCTTAAAGGCATTGAACTAAGAAAATAATCCATTGAAATACTAAAATTATATAGATCATATAATTCCCTATAGAAAATAAGATAAGTAAGGAATGAATGACCATAAAATTATCAAATTCACCTTCAATATAAGTATCTACAACCCCCATTTCATTATCACACAAGAATATTTATACATAAAGAAAGAAAATTCAGGGAAAATGAATATATGGTGGAATTTTATACATTAAATTAAAATGAAATTGATGGTTGATATATTATATGAATGATTTAGAAGTCACCGTTTTAATATTGAGTAATAATGGAATTAAAACAAGAACAGAGGAGAGATCACCAAGGGTGGGGAAGAAAATGGAAAATTTAATGCTTCTATGGATTTCTAGAAGATAATTAAATAAAAGAAGATCCCATGAGGGTTATGTATAAGTAGAAATGCTATGCCAATGGTTTTCTAAAACCATTGGTATATCTAACTCTATACTAATAATTTTATCCAAGACATTGGTATAGGAATGTCTATCCCAATGGTTTTTAAAACCCTAGGGATATCCTTGAAATAAAATGACTATACCAATGGTTATATTCAACTATTGGAATAGGATGACCTATTAAAATGGTTTTTGAAAACCCTTGTTATTGGTCTGTGGGTATAGACCAGTTTTCCACTAGTGTAAATATTTTCATTTACCATTTTGATGGTGATTTTGAGAAGTAGAGTTCAATGGTTAAGAATATCAGAGATATGTAATAGGTTTATGTCTTTTAATGGGATTGATTTAAATATATTTTGATTGATAAATTTTTTCCTATACTTGTTCGAAATAGGATCAAAAAATAATTCTTAGAACTAATGAAAATGGCAGAAGATTCAGTGGATTCATATGAAGAAAGCCTCACCTGATCAAAAATATATGCCTCAAATTTTATGGTGGATCTTGATAGTAAACTTAATCAATATTACTCAAGATTCAAGTCAAGATAATGTAGGGAATTATATTCATGTGAAATCAATAGTTATGAAAAAAATTGTTCAATGTGTTGAGAAGGTAAAAATTGAGTTTACCAAGGATCATGTATCCCATGACAAAAAGAGGAAGAAATGGTCTAGTTAGAAAGTATAGGGGGCATAAACTTTAATGAAATATGGATATATGAAAATAAAGTTCCCACATTTTGATAAGTGTGGTAAAAAGTATCATGGATAATGTATTATATAGTCTATTAAGTGTTTTTAATGTGGGGTTTTTAGACTTGTGTATCTTGACTGCAAAAAACCTATTATGAAAATAATGAAAATCCGATAGTAAAATGGTTTAATTGCAATGAGTTAGTGCATTAAACCAACATGAGCCTAATGTTACCTACCTAGGGTGGAAATCATCAATATAGAAAGTTTAATAGTTTAGAAAAATCAATTGGTACTACTACCATTTATTTTGGGCTATCTGGTAAAGTGGTGACATGTATGTTACATATTTATTAAAATTAAGCCAATACCCTATTTTACTCTGAATCATCAAATTCCATCATTTATATATATATATAGGTAAAATGAAAATATAACTTCATGAAAATAATACATAACTTTATATGAAGACTCTATTTTGAAATAATAAAGAAACCATGATTGATAGGAATATTCATAATGTTTTTAGTGGGTTGGTATTTCTAAAAAATCATGATTAATTACCCATGGTAGATTTTGATATTATATTTGGGTGTGTATTGGATTTTATTTTATTACGATAAGATAGATTTTATAGATAAAATTATATTATTAAATGATTTCATTTCTTTGATAACAGATTAGGAAGATGGGAAATTGATTAGGGATGGCGGGGAATGTTACCAAGCTCCTTTTTTTGAAGGAGATAAATAGTTTAGATTAGTGATATCTATATAATAAATGATTTTTTTGGAGTATTTACGTATAATTTTCCTTGTTTTATTTCAAATTTGGAGGTTGAACTTTCTATTTACTTAGTGTTTGAATATTAACTGATTTTGAAACCAATATATTGAATGGATCATTTAGAACATGTTTTTTTGAAAAAGAAGTAAAAATTATTTCTAGATAAGGTTATCATTCATCCTAGAACTTCATAATTGTGTGAAAATATTTTTATATGAATAAACGTGGTTTAATAAGACTTATCATTGATTATGGGGCCTTGAATAACATAACTGTTAAGAATAAGTATCTATTTATTCATATTGATGACTTATTTGATCAGATCCTGGGATGATAATATTTTTTAAAGGATAATCTATGCTCTGGTAACCATCAACCGAAGGTTAATGAGGATAAAATTATGAAGAAAACATTCTGGACTACATATAGGAATTTTGAGTTTGTACTTATTCCCATTGGGTTATCTAATGTGTAGATTATATTCATGGATGTTATGAATAGTTGTTTCCATGAAAATTTAAATATATATGTGGTTGTGTTTATTGATGATATATTGGTATATTCTAAATGTCATGAATATCATAAAAGACACCTAAGGATTATTTTTTAAACCTTAAATTATTGTAAACTATATATAAAATTTAGTAAGTGTGAAGTTTGGTTGCAAAAAAATTATTTACTCAGGTATATTGATTCAAATTATAACATAACTACTAACCCTACTAAAACTATTGTTATTAAACTATGGAAAATACCTAAAATGTTTTTGAAATTCATATTTATATTCGATTAGTGGGATAATACTACATGTTTGTTGAAAAAAAATTCAATTATGTAGCCAACTAACTATGATAAATTGAAATGGATTTCAATTTATTTGGATGAAATAATGTGATGATTTCTCTCAGGAACTGAAATAAAAATTGGTTAATTCTCTATTTTTTTCCATTACCTTCATATATAGTGAATTTATCATATATAATGATGATTAATTAAAAGTACATGGTTGTATCATGATACAGAATGATCAGTTAATTTATTATGCTTGATGATAACTAAAACCTCCCGAGATAAATTATCCATCACATGATCTTGAATTATCTTTCATGGTTTTTTCTTTAAATATTTGGTGGAAATAATTGTATGTTTTATAGTGTGAAATATATATCAATAAAAAAATATTTATGTATATATTCACATAGAAAGAGTTGAACAAAAGTTAGAGAAGATAGATGAAACTTATTAAGGATTATAAATAAATGATTTATTACCTTCCTAGAAATGAATAAAAGTAACTATTGCATTTATTTATAAAAATAATTCTAAATTAACCATTTTATGTTTGAAACATGAAACGTTGGTTAATTATTTGATGAATTTTTGATAAGAATTATTTTATGTAAGAGCATCATTTGTTTTGTGTCAAGTGTTAGTATAATCATCACTGTTAGATAGAATCAATAAGATCATAATAAATATCATGTTTTATAGAAAAAGATAGAATATATTAAGAAGGGTAAGTTTCTAGTGATTATTTTTTATGAACTAGGTATTATCAGATTTGTAATGAGATTATGTATGCATTTTGATTTCTATTTGGAGAGAATATTTTTGAGTGAAGCTTATTGTTCCCTATTTTTCATTCACCTAGGTAGCCTTAATATGTATAAAGACCATTATGAGCATTACTAGTGGGTTGTAATGAAAAATATATATTTCATTATTTTCCCTGAAATAATTGACTTATCAATATGTTAAAGTATAATAATAATTAGGGAATAATATTATTTATTCATTGATGTTTTTGCTGGGTAAATGGGAACATATATATAAGGATTCCATGGTAGAATGGAAATGGGCATAATGAGGTAATACTAATATTTGGGTTATTTTCGATTGATGAACTAAATATACACATTTCATTCATATTCATGTTATTATGTCTTTAGATCAACTTTCTCGTCTTTACCTAAAAGGGATAGTTAGGTTTTATGAAGTTCCACTTTTTATAATATCTGACCATGATTCCATATTCACTTCTAACTTGTGTAATGAACTTAATAAGTCATTGGGTAAAAAATTAAATTTCATTACATATTATCATCCTAAATATGAAAGAAAACTCCAAGAAAAATATCAAAACATTGAAGAAATGATTTCGGATAGATTAATGTCTTACCAAGAAATTTGGGATCAACATCATTTTTTGGTTCAATTCTCAAATAATAATAGTTCTCATTTTAGTATACAAATGAATCCTTTTCAGAAATTATATAGAAAATGGTTTCAGGCTCCAGGTCGTTAGGATGAAGTAGGTGAAAGAATGTTATGGGGATTGGAGTTGATATAGGAAATGGTTTACAAGGAAAATATGACTTAATATCACATGAGGATGGATAAGAAAATGTAGAAATTTTAACTGGATAATCATAGGAAATATCATTCTTTTGAGTTAGGTGATCATGTTTTTCATAAAGTATCATTTTGGAATATTGTTATGTATTTTGGTAAAAGATGTGAGATAAGTACATGGTTCATTAGACCACATCTAATCTGGGAGAATGTTAGATCAATTTTCTATCACGTGGACTTGTATATGAGTTTACCTCTAGTATATAATGTATTTCATGTTTCAAGGTTAAGGAACTATGTTCTAGATTCATCTTATGTTTTGTGATTTTAGGTAGTTCAATTGGAAGATAACCTTTGTTATAAAGAATAAAATATTCATATTATTGATCATAGATATAAAATATTACATAATAGCGTAATTCACCAATTTAATTTTTATATAAAAAGCATATGGCTAGAGAAGAAATATAGGAATATAAAAATATGATAAGGGAATGATATCCCCACTTGTTTGAAAAGTGAATAAAATTATGAGCAAAAAACTTACAAAAGGGGTGAAGAATGTAACAACCCATGAAGTGATATAATAAATCATTTTAATATTTATTATTATTTATGAATAATATAGTAACATTCATTATATTGTTATTAAGAAATTTTAAAATAAAAAAGAAATAATTTTAGAAAACTATTTTTTTTATAATTTTTCTCATTGTTTAATAATAAAATAATATATTTTTAATTTGAAAAAATTAACTTCATTTTTGAATTTATCATGTAAAAATTGTTCTATGAATAATTTTTATGAACTTTCTGAAATAAATTATTTTTTGATGAATAATAAAAAATACGAGTTTTTATTGAAAACATTAGTTTCATTTAAAATATTTACAAATTAATATTTTATTTGAGATTATTTTTTTAATTTTATTAATAAATTAATATTAAAAATAATTCAATTATATACTTTTTAATTATTTTTTTACAATAAATTATTCTAAAAACAATTTTAGAAAATAAAAGGAATTTTTATAAAAAAAACTGTTTTTCATCACAATTTGGGGATTTAATTTTAAATTAACATATTCCACATATATGAATTGAATTTGATAAAATGTATTAAATATATTGACTCATTAAAATTAATATTTTATAATATGTTCAACTTAATTTTCCTTATAATTAATTGTAAACATAAAAAAATATGTTACCATGACTGAGGCTAAAACATGTTTACCGGAGTTTAAAAATAAAATCAACGGGTTAAGAAGAACTATAGACTTGTATGAATTATATGTTATTCCAACATTTATACCCTTATCACCTCATTATTCAGATTTATTTTTTATTCAACACTTTTCCTTGAAAATTACCTATATAATAATTTATGTAAAGGAAAATATAAAAATGTTACATTTGTTTCTTTTAATATCTACAAAGCATTGTGAAAGAGAAAAAACAACATCTATTAAGTTCTAAATATTTATTTTAATTACAAATGATATTTTTATCTGGGTAATTTTTTCATATTTTGTGTTATAAAATAATTACCTTAAGATCTTACAAAATGCCAATAGAATAATTAGTTAAATAATATAACAATAAAATAACCAATTTTAGAAATATTAAAAGTAAAATATATAGAATTAATTATTATGTTCCACGAAATTTTTAGATAATTATAACATTATATAATGTTTCAAAAGTAATATATTGGAATTTTAAAATTTTCAGGATGTTTTAAAGTCAAATTAAATGAATAGTGTCAAAATAGGAAGTATGGAAATTTTATAATAAATAATGTTTTATTAAATAATTTAAAATTCAGGAAAATATTATCTTTATCCAATTAAACATTTAATGGTTTATAATATTAGTGATCCATTCATGGGACATATTTCCTTTTATAGGAACATTTTTTACACATAAAGAGTAAAATCCACAGTTCCATTGTAATTTTTAAAAATGGTTAAATGGTGTTTAAACAAAAACCAATGATGAAAACATCCCCTAAGATCCTCCACTATTTATTTTATGGTAATATTTATACTCAATATTATCTTTTCAAATAATTATCTCAATTTTTACCATTTTGGATATGAAAATTAATTTTTATTAATTTAATAATTTAATAAATTACAAGAGTTCCCCTCCCCTCACTTATAAAATGAAAAAACCTATCCTATTTTATCCACACTTCAAAATCCTTTTGGGTTTTCCCAGACCTACCCAAATCCCTTTATTACATCCCTCCCAATATCATAGAGTCTATTGTTTGGTAATAAATCATTCATAGAAAATATTTTGGTCTAAAGTTTAATTGGTTGAAAGAAGAAGAGGAAGATAAATAATATATGTTACAAATCACAATTTAGGTAAGCGAGTTTATTTAAAAATAAAATTTAAAGTTTACATTACAATTTTTTTTCTACCATGTCTTTATTTTAGAAAAAAATTAATTTATTTATTTATATAGAAATAAAATTATTATAATTTAAATTTTTATTTCTCTTTTAACATTCTATCAATGGTTTCTAATGTGAATATTTTCACTTAATTTGTATATAATGTTTTAACATTCTTTAAAATAGAAAAAATTAATGTTTTATTTTAATATATATGGAATCATGAGCCTTTCTCTCCACTGTAACTATTTTTTAATGTTTGTATTCCATTACTAGATTTTTTAATTTTCATAAGGAAAAAACCATACTCCCCTTTATTCAGGGTATTTCGGTATTGAAAATGTGGTTTTAAAAGGTAAGAATATTTGGATGTTTGAATGTGTTTTTACATAGGTTTAAAATAGTTTTAAATATTTTTAAGATAAAAAGGAGAAAGATTAATTTTATTTATATATGATATTTTTGTTGTAAAATTTTTAGGACATGTGAGACTATTATTCCTCATGATAATGGGCAATGCCAAGATATCTTATCTGATGGGTGTTCCCATATAGTGCTTCAATTCATTGGGTTATTATATTGGAAGTCGACCATATGTTTATTCCGACTTGAAAGTGTTTTGTAAGGGTTCTATAAAGATTATGTACATTTAACCAACATGGAGTTTCTATATTTTCTTATGAGTTTTCATGGAAATCATCAGGTTTCAATGGTATTTAAATGATTCATTTTAAGGATTTATTAATCCCTTAATGGAAAAAAGATATTATTTGAATAAAACACTCTATAATTTCTAAAAAAATGCATATGATTTTTATTTTACCTTTATGATTTTACATTAATATTATTATGAAAATAATTAGGCTATAAATCTGATTTCATGTAAAAGTAAAGGAATTTTTCGGGTTAAATATAATTATCTTATAATAAATTAAATTTTAGGATCTCATGTTTTTTAAATTGACTAATAGGTTACTTTGTTTTTTTTGTTCCCATTACTATGATTTCGGTTCTCATCACACATTTTAAAATATTTTTCACTGAGTATAAGGATGGTTAATAAAAAATAAGAAATCATGTTGAATGTCATGAATATTTTTCCTGAAAATAAAACTTTTTTATTTTTAAATGTTTTATTTTGTGAGAAAAAAATTGATACACATCATAAGTGTCAACTTTGTGTAATATGATTTTTTTATGTATGAGTTATGTCCTAATTCTTTAAAAATATAAACTTGAAAAAATAATGAAATTCAATAGAATGTTTTTTTTAACATAAAACTCATGATTATTTAATGTTTATGTTTGGGTCCTTATGGGATCAACTATTTACGACCACTTCTTAATCAAATAAGAGATCCAAGGATCGCTTATGTGTACGTGTGGGCTACCAACTCCACATAGAGATACAATTAATTTTCCACCAACATCTCTCAAGGTTGGTTATTATGATATATTTATTATTATAATAAATTATATTTATTTTGAAATAATTATTCTAGAATTATGAAATAAAATTATCCTTTAATTGTTTCGATCAATAAATGGAAACGCCTCCTTTGCGTACATACAGACTATCATATCAATATAATGCTGTCACTATGTTTTTATCACCTCTTTATATAAATTATTATATATATATATATAATTAATAATAATATTATTTATATTCCATATGTGAAAAAATCCCGATAAATGTTTAAGGACCATAATCACCAAAAAACCATTCATGAATAACTAAGATGTTAACAACTCAACTTATAATGAAAATGAAATACTGTAAATAAATTGGTGATAAAATGTCACATATAAAATTGGTATGTTATTATAGGTATAATTATGGTTCTAGTATAGAAATATAATAAATTTATATTTATTACATATGAATTTAGAGTTATTGAAAAGAAACACAAACATAAGGTAAAGGTTTTATGTCACAATCTAATTTTTACTTTGATTTTTTATGGTTCAATTTTTAAATGATAAAATTATTTGGTCTATCTCTCCGATATATTATTATTTTAATATAATATCATTAATTCTATAGGTTTCACATTTTCTAGTAAATTTCCCTCTTTTATTACCCAATAGTATGAATGAATGTTTTTAATGAAAACCTCACTTGTTTTTCCCTATGGTTGGGAATAATTTCATATGTTTCCATATTTTAGTTAAGAAAATTTGAAGAAATTTTGTAATATAATCTAAATAATGTTTAAAATAATTTTGACTACATTTTAATTTCCTTACAAATTATTAAATAGAACCCTCTCGTTATTTTAAAATTGTGGTACTTATGACCTTTTATTGAAAATGTGAAATGGGTTTTTGTTTTATCATACACCACATGAACAATTTTCCACACCATCTTGGATACAATTTTATATAAAGAACCCATTGTAATTTTTATTTTTTATTTTCAAAGAATGTTTTGTCCTTAAATTTTACGAATTTTTCAGATTTTAAAATAATTGATTTCATATAAAAAGGTTATTTCCCTAAAGAAATGTTCTATGGATATTTTAATGGTATTTTTATCTATAAATTATCCTTTGATGTTTCTTAGAATTTTTTGGGAATATGATCCAATTTTAAAATATTTATTATTTCATTAGATTTTTTATTGTTATAATAATGAAATTTTGATGAAACTCATATCCTTTTCATGGGTTATAATTTGATGATATGGGAAACGTTTTAGGATCTTGTGGCACACATATGTGTAGTTTATATTATGTGATAATGGGGCCCAAAATTTTATATCATTATAATGCATTGGGAGATTAATGATATCCCATGTGAAAATAAGGACTATAATGAGGGGTCAGCTCCGTTTAGCCATAGAATTTTTCCAATTATATGGTCTTGAGAGTGATCATTAACTAAGGAGATGACATAATGGGGAGTGAACACAATCCACAATTATAGAATTATTAGTTATTCTTAACTAAATAAATGATTTACTTTACTTATGTGCAATAAAAAAATTATATATTATGCTTATGAAATGTTTCTGTGCCACATGATTGATTATTGTTGATTCCACACTTTTATGGGATATGTATTTTGATTGATAAAACATTATTCCACATTTCTTGGTTATGATCTATGAATTGATTCCTATGATTTTCTAATGTTTTGCTCATTTTATCTAAACATTAAACTTATATTATGATCAGGTTAAATCATTGATAAATATCTATTTTGTTTAACATTAATAAGAATATGAGATCACCCTTTATTATGTATCCATTTACCATTTTTTAGAGAAATTAGGTTATGTCTAAGAAGGGTGTTATTTGTGAAGAACATACTAGGAAATGTTGTAGATCATTTATGTACTAGTTTTTTATGTATCCATGTTTCCAAAAACACTAAAACGTTTTTATTCATTCATAGAATATTTTGATATGAAATTGGTATTTCCACTAATAATAAGAAATTTTTATGTATAAAAATTATGGTTTTCTATAAAAATATTTGTCGAAAAATATAATATTAACATGGAAGAGAGAGAGATCTATTAAAAATAATGTTAATTATTCTTAACAACATCACATTTTTATGAATAAAACAATTATCAAATAAGAAGGATTTGATATGAAAATATAAATTTTATAAATAAGTATAATATTATATATAATAGTATCATGTAAAATAATCAACAATCTTATAATAATGTTGTTTTAGAAGAAATATTTCAACTCAAAAAATGGGATTTGAGTTTATAAAATCTCTTACAATGTTGTAATCTCTTAAATAAAAATCCCTTGAAATATTGATCAAGTGGATGATTTTTATAATACCTTAATTTTATGATATTATGATAAAAATATAATTATGTTCATATATACTCCATAAAATATAAAAAATGATGAATATGACATATGTATCAGAGAAAGAAAACTGAGATGAGAAACCCTTATAACTTTCATAACATTTGATCCAAATACTCATTGAAGAATAAAAAATTAAATGAAAATATAAATTCCATTATTAAAGGGAGAATCAAGATATAATATTTAAAAGGGGTAGAATATGCACTACATTATAAAAAATAGGTTCATAATACAGAACATGTCTCAAAGAAGGAAATTTGATTCAAAACCCCTACCTTAACTATAAAACTTAGTGAAATTTATTTATCCTCCTATATAATAATCCTAAACATATTAATAAACTATTATAAAACCTTATTTATATCTATTAACCAATATATCAAACAATTATAATGATTAAATATTCTGTTATTATTTATAGTTTATTTTTATCATTGAATGGCTGTGATTTGGATTATTTCATGCATGTTTTAAAATGTCTACATTTATATGTGTATATTGATTCCAATTTTATAATTTATATATTTTTTAAATTAACATAATATATTTGTATTAATTATTTATAATGTTTTAATTTAATTCTATGAGATTGTTAGGCATGATTCATGAAAAAAAAATTATGGCGATCTTTTTTTGGTGATTTTTCACAAAACAAATTTGGTATATTAATAACACATTTAATATTAATATAACACTTAAATAAATTTATAAATTAAAAAATATTCATGGAAATTCATTATAATTATTCTTAGTGTCATCCACATAGGGTGGTGATAAAAAATAAATATATCATTCCATGGAGGCGGTAGTCTGCTGGTACACACAGATGATATTTTTTATTTTATACAGAACATGAGAAAGGTTTAAAATGTTTTATATTATTATAATCAAAAACAAGAAATTAATATCATATTTAGTCCTTAGATACACTTTTTATCCATCCACACAATTTATATATGAAAAATAAAATATGTTCCTTCATGCAGGTGGTAGTTATCACATACATCAGAATAGCATTATCATTTTTCTATGGAAGTGGAAAGTGTTTATAATGGTTATACAATTGACATAATAACATTTAATTATTTTACAATTACTAATTTAGTCATATTATAATTATAAAATATGTTTGTAGGAGGTATATAGAGATTAAAAATGGTTTATATGTGATTACATCCTCATGTTGATAATTTGAACATTCTCTTTGAGGACCTCTTAGAAATGGAGTATTTAAGGAATTTTCATGGAACAATGGCCTACCAAAAATAATATAGGGATATAGGTTAATGATAATGGTATTATTTTCAATGGGTATTTTATTTGGATGAAATCTCTCAGGATTTTACTTTAGAGTGTTTGGATTGTTTTGTTTTTTTATAGATCATATGGAAAAATCTGTTTCAATATCCCATTAGTGGAATCATTTAACAGTGTTTGAAATTTTTTTGGGCCAGTAATTTTGAGGCTGAAAGTTTATTTTTTGAAAATGAATGCTTTCTATGGGGTAGAATATTCTTGATGGGAGGTTGAGTAAATGTATTGTGTGGTCAAGTTTACAGAATCACAAAGTAAGCTCATGGCTGGCGAACCTTAAGGTCAAACACACAGACTGTGAGGTCAAAGTATTTATTTGGAAGTTGTAAGGTGATTACATGATTATAAGGTGAAATATAGTAAAATAATATAGGGTAAAAGGAGAATTTAAAAAGATATAGTGGAAAGGTGAGTATGCAGAGATAGAGTGGAAGGTGATTATGTAGCATTGGAGTTTGGATGGTGAGTATACGGAAACAGATCGAAAGTGGAGCATACAACCTACCCAAAGGAGTTCATGGAATGTGATAATGAGTGTGTGGATGATTATTTTTTGAATGGTTGAATAATAATAGTGATTAGGCAATTTTTTCTAAAAATATCTAATATATGGTACCCCTAATCACACCATTTTCTCAAAACCAAATACCATTGAAAAGATAATCCTTTGAGGAATTCAACTAACTCAAACAATTGTCTTTGAAGTGCAAGGCATCGATGGGAGTTAATGGTATTTATACCCTGAAGTTAAAATCCATGAAAGGTAGTTCACAAAGTGAATTACATGGAGGATATAAATAGGAAGTTTTTATAATAATGTGGTCGAAGAAGTCATTACTCGATGTTATAGCTTGTAGGGAATTGTTGTTTTTAAGGATGAAATATTTAGAGTAGCTCACGAGTTAATAGAGGAGTTGTTTGTGAATAGGAAGTTCACAATTGCAATGTTGGACTTTACAGTGTAAAGTTTTCTACAATTTCAAGTAGATATTAGATAATTTTTTAATGAAGTAGTTTTCCTCAAGAAAAATACATGGTAAAGTGGAACTCATCTCCCAGGTGGAAAACAAATCTTAATGACACACTCACTTGTGTGTAGACCAATTATAATCAAATATAGTACATATAAAGATTTGTTTATAAGAGTAGTGAGTTTATTTCTTAAGATGTATTGGTTAGTTATAAAAATTTTAATGTTTGTAAATCAAGATGGATAATGATTCCTCATTGATCACTATTAAAGCATTGCTCTTTAGTGATTTCTGGTACTTCAGTACACTCCCATAATATGCTCCTTAGACTAGCACAGTGTGGGTGATCCATGTAAGGTTCTTGTGTCATGTGCGAATGATTTAATTATATTCAATAATAATACAATATATGTGTGTGGATTGAAAAATCATTGATTAAATCTCTTTAATGGTAATATTGACACATCATTGATCAGGTCATCATTAAAAGAACAACACAGGAGTGACACTATTAAAATTGAGTTCATGAACAATTAAGGTTGTGAGTATTTCATGTTATGTGAAGAAACTATAAATGTGTTTCATACCATAAATAACCCACATCAAATGGAATGTTTCACTAATGGCCATTGTGGGGCCAACACATTCATATTTTTAGAGTGTAAAAAGATGTGGTTTATGTCTCCATTTATATGTGAGGTGAGTGTCATTTTGGTAATAATATTAATGTAAAAGTCAATATTTAATGAAATTGTCTCCAAAAGTGGATAATAATGGTTGGTGGATGATTATGGGCCATTCTCCCTCTATACCACTCATATAAAGAATGTTTTTGGGTAATTATAGGTGTTTTCTCCTTAGAATTAACTTTTTAGAAAAATTAACTTTTACCAAGATAACTCTTTTTTAAACTTGGTAACTAGTTATTATAACTAAAAATAAAATTTCTATTTTTATAAAATTTGGATATTTTATCCCAGATATGAATTTTTTTTTAATATATTAAATTTCTATAAGTGAAAAAAATATATTTTAAATAATTAATGTATAACACATAAAATTTTTTTAAAGAAAAATATTACATAAGTTTCTAAATATTAAATATGCGTTTGTAAAATGAAAATAATATTTTTAAAATATATTATATTTCTTATAAGATAAATATTTATTCAAAAAATAGGTTTCATAAATTTGTAATTCATGCTTATATAACAATGAAGTCCTACAAGTCAAGATATATATAAAAATAGTATTTTATACAATTAATTTAAAAATCAACCTATTCAAAAAAATTCTAAAAAATTATCATAAGATAATATTTTTTTGGGGAGTCCAAAAATGTACTCAATTATTCAAATTATATTTTAAAATTTCTGAATTAAATATTTATATGAAAATATAAAATATAATGAAAAACTGTTATAATAGGAAAACCGTTTTTAAAATATTAACAATTCAAGTTTTTATTTCCCATTAGCTAATAATTAAATTACTACCAATATAATATTGTAATCGACAATATATTTTATCATAATTTAAATATAATATATTTAATTTCGTAAATTAAAAATTCATATCACCTAAAATTTTTTTTTTGGAAAAAATGTTTTTGAAAATAAAATTATCACATTAGTTATTTTTCTACACAAATTTAATTTTATCAATGCATTTATTTTAAAATGACCCTTTACTTTTATTTCACCATAGATATAAAAATGTGGATACTTTTATTAACAACCACAAATTTCAACTAATACATTAAAAAGGTCACATTTAACAATTACAATTTTCTCCAAATATAATGTATCAAGGGTCATTTTGGTTTGATGTTTTGTGTGAAGGAATCTATTAAATATTTTACTTAGTTTTAGTAAAATATATACTAAAATATTATGTCATTTCAATATTCCTATAGAAACCCAAACCCTAGTAACTCAAATCTTGTGTTTACACTATTAGATTGGTACATGGTACAAATGATCTGACCATGCATGATCGATCTACAAATCAGTATTGGAATACTAGATACATACACGACTCCCATATTACATTATAATTATAAAAACATATAATATGGAATATTCTTTCATCCCAGGTATCATTCATAATATCCATCAATTAAACCTTTTCAAATGAAATCCAATAATAGTGTGAGCTCATATGCTTACTAAGTGTTAGGTATAATGAAATATATCATGAGTAAATAAGTATAATTATTATGGTATAGTGGATAATGAAAAAATATTCCATTAAAAAAATAACTTGATTTCAATTAGTATTATTGGTTATTAGGGTAGACATATGTGAGAGATACCCTATTCATTCCACTACTTATTGTATTATTTTACAGCATTAAACAGGAAATTAGTGGAACCATGTGTTGGTGATGTTTGATATGTGTTCATATTCAAATGAAATAGGGACACATACCCCATCGATACCTATTCATATGACATGATCCAAAACTATTCGGGTGTGTTTATGCCTCCCAAATATATTAGTGTCAAGGTGTAGGGGATGATTTTTTTTGTTGTGTTTAGGGTAGTGCTCTGCTGAGGTGTCGTAGAAGGTCCTTGTTGTAGAGAAAATGAAGTTTGGAGAAATAATGAGCTTCAAGAATAAGGGTTTTATATCTTAGAGGATCAAGTATGGTTTGAGGTATGACATGTAGCTTTAATTCTCCACCTATAGTTTTAGCATAGTTTTATGCACCACTTTTCCATAATCATATCCCATATTCGAGGTCTAGCAATTATATAGGGGCCTTTAGATTGACCTTTATGTATGGAGGCATTAAAAGAGAGGATTCAAGGTCATGAAATACTATCGGTAGTATGGAACAACTCTATAGAAGAGAGAGATCATTGCATAGAATACTTCCTCAGTGGAAGAGAGACACTATTTTTACCCCATTGTGGATCGATTACAGACATCCAAACTCATTTTCTTTCTACTGGTGGGTGTTGAAGTGTTTCTGGCATGTGGGAAAACATTTTACACCTTTAGTAAAGAGTAATCCCAGATAGAGTAGGATGGGATCATGAGAAAGAGCATACACTAAAATACTTATAAGTTGTTTAGTATGACCATTGTAGTAGTGGATGTTTTATTATTTTGAGTTCCTACAGTGATAGAGGAGTGTGATGTCATCTTTTCAAAAGGCGTTCTGGGTTTACCTCCCAATCAGGGATTAGACATCTGCATGGACTATTACACATGGACTGCATTTATATTTTTTTCAAACATACTGGTCTTCTCTAGCTAAGTATTAAATATATAGGTACAATTTGTGTTTTGTAGAGTAAGGGTTTGTGAGACCCAGTGTGTTCACATGATAACCATATGTTGTTTACCTTAGTATAATATGAGAGACTTGATAATTGGGTCCTTCAACCCTTCTTGGATAAGTTCATGGTATTATTCTTCATTGTCATCATTGTGTTCTCAGTTTTAGTGTTTTAAATGAGACAATTGAGGATAGATATAGACAAGATTTGAGAGTACCATTCTCAAGGGGATCTATCATAAAGTGACTTATAGATTTTTGAGGTATACATCATGTATATGTCTTCTAAAACATGGGAATGACAGTGGACCCATCATAGGTTGAGGTTATGTAATCTTGAGGTCCACCCAAGGGAATGTCTGTATTAGTAGATTCTCACTGCAAGGTTTCCCATCTGTTGTAGTTTAGTAAGGTAAAAAATAAGTTAAACTCTTATTAGTTATTCCATATGGATGAAGATGGTGAAAAACATCTCCAATATATGGGTTTTACCCCTAAAATGTTTCCGTGAGGCAGAGAGGCACAACATTGAAATATTGTTCATGAGGTTTCACATGACCAGATATCCACTGGACATGTTCTTGATAGATTTTCCTAATTTGGGGAGTAAAAAATCTTATTTAGGATCGATGATAACACCATTAATGTTTCAAGATGAGGTGGTGAGGAGGTTTCTTTATCTTAGTTTTACTCCTAAGATAGATGAGTTTTTATAAATACCCTTTGGAAACTGGTTTGGTGGAAAAGGATTTGGTTCCTTGTTGTTGAGTTTTTCTCTTGATGCCTCACCTATCTATTGTTGGATACTGAGGTTCCTAGAAGGCAGTGGAAAAGGGTTAAAATATTATAGTTTTTCTGATGGAGTTTCAAAAATTATAGAGAGGCATTGATACTATCTATGAGATCACAGACTAGGTCACCAGGTAGACCCACTTCATAACCATATAAAAGCAGATTTAAGTGGAGAGCTAGGCATGTCCGTGCATGCAAGATGATTTTGGGGATTAATTGGGGATTTCAATAGTGTTTATACCTTACACTTATGGCTGGGTAATGTAGGAGAGTTTCTATCTAGATAAGATGATTTAGGATTTCATGTTTTCATAGGTCTAAGGAAGGGAGGATCACCTACCATTTTTAGAATGATCATATCATGGAAGTTACCACTCCACCATCGGTATAACATCATTTGAAGCCTTGTATGGGGGACAATGCATCTCACTATTTTAGTGGTTGGAGCCAATTTGAATCAATACGAATGGGCTTAGAGTTAGTGGTAGTGATGGTTTTCTAAAGGGACTTTCATCCTAGGGCGGATGAGGACTACTTGGACCAATCAGCTATCCCTTGAGGATTGACAACTATGGCCTTTTCAGTTTGAAAGGGAGATATTGTGTTATGGTAGTTCTCACTATATTTATGGTTACAGAGATTTATTTAGAAATATAGAAAAACATCATGTTTTGTAGAGCCTTCCTCAAATTACTGTATGGGTTGGTAGGGTGGTGTACTTCTAGGACTTTTTTCCATAGTTAAATCAAGTACTTTGTGGTTTCTATATACCAGAGACGTCAAAACATGTGCATATATCATTTAATGATGTCGAATCAATTGGGTAGGGAATAAAATGTGGAATTTCCTTTTCATGTAACTCATTTTAATTTTATATCATACTATAAAAATTATTCAAGTGTAAGTGGTTCCCCAAGGTGCGTGTTTTTTTACATCATGGAATCCTTCTGAAGATCTTAGTAGTGTGATAACCCAATTGAGAGTCCGATATTCTCGAATTTGAGAGGTTTTAAAATTTAAAGATGAAAATAATTGAAGTTGGGGTATGTTTAGTGACCACACTTTGTTAGTGTAATACTTTAATCTATTTCAATAAATATTTCTATGGTCAGGTGATGGGTCGAAAAGGTATTCTATGGACATGAGATCCTTGGTGCAATGATATTAAAATTATTAAATATTTTATATCACATGCACATAGTTTCTATTGAAATTTGAAATAAATCTAGAAACAATTATCATATTAGAAATATCAGACTATGGTTGAGTACACAAAATAGGGTTCACCCTTGCTGTGACATAATGTTTGTTGGCGTTGAGCACCCAGTTGGAGGTGACCATTTTGGGGGATTTAAATGATAGAGGTTTATTAATTAAAGAAAATTTAATTAATAATACCTAATTCCCCTATCATTGGTTTCCATGATCAGATGAGTAAGGGAAGGAATTATCACATGGTGATGAATAAACTGAGATAGAGATAGGAGGCACCCCTGAACATCATCATTGATGAAGATCGACACTGGATCGAGGTGCATCTAGGCATCGTGTTAGACCCAAATCCTTGGTGGTTCCTCACGAGGTTAGAGTATTTATGATAATTACATACTAATTCATATATATGTATACTTTTATGGTGTTGGAGACCTTATATGGATACTAGAGATCCACTAGGGTTAATCTGTGGGAAGATGGTTAAAATCCATGGTTTCGGGAAAATTGTTGGGGATTTCCTAATCGGAAATATCGATTAGCCAACATGAGGTATAAAAGCACATAACATGTGCTCCTATTATTCTGGGAATAATGAGTTTTTGGAATTACATTACATATAATGATATTAACACCATTTAGTAGATTTTTTCCATGTTTACAGAACCCTTATATTTTTTTTGAAATATTTCTCTTCAAATAATTTTTTTATTCAATATCTTTTGTTATACAAAACACCGAGTTTAAACAAACCACATAACATTACTAAATATTATTTTTTTCATTACTGTATACCTATTGGATTGGTGGGTATTAATAATAATAACTATTTTAAAAAAATACATACTCTTCAAATTTATAAAATAATTTATTAGTTATCAATTGAGTATAATTAAAAACAAAAAATGAAATTAAAATTGACGATTTGTTTTTGAAAAAAGTGTTATTATGCACACAATGAATTTTTATATTAATAAATTAAATTGGTCTCCAATGGTGAATGATTTTAATAAAATTTATATATTAGTTATTTAATAAATAATTTAATCATTAAATAAATATTTTCTTAGGCATTGGATATAAATAAATCCAGTTTATTTTTAAAATTTATTTTTTATAAAATTGAAGTCATTGAAAAATTTTCAACAAATAATTTAAAATTAACTTCTTCTATTTATAGGTATTTAATTAGATAAAATCAACTACATATTTAGAATCATTAGGTTCAATTTTTTTTATAGGCAACTTTTGTTTTTTGTCAATATGAATAGTAATTTTAGTAAAATTCATCACATCGGTAAAGGGAAAATCTAGTTAATATAGATTAAAATAAGTGATAAACCCATAATTTTCATCTTAATTCTTAATAGATGAATTTAATTCGACCCTTATCACCTTATTCTTAAATTTTTTTGTTTATTGGCCAGTTTTCCATGAAAATGATTTATATATTTTTTAAATCAATGAATGTTTAAAAAAATATCTCTCTTGGTTTTAAATATTCATTAGGTGTTAATATAAAAAACTAGTTATTAATAAATAATAATAATAATTTCATACATACTAAAATTATATTCATGATGATAATTTATTAATAATTTTCATTTTTCATATAATCTCCTTAAATTATTATACAACACAAAAACAATATTTATTCAAATAATGGAAAAACAAAATAAGTGAATTTGAAAATATTAAAAGTGATATAATCTGATTATTTTTAGTGATCCATGAATTTTAAATATGATTATAAAATAATAGTATTATTTTAAAAGATTATATCTTAATTCCAACTTTGTATTTATGTCTTTTATGTCAAATAAAACGAATAGTGTCGAAATTGAAAATAATGATATTTTATCAAAATAACATTTTATTAAATTATTTAATAAATAATAAAAATCTTACGAAATGAGAATTTAGATATTATATGGTCAAAAACAATCATAAATTGGACAATTATTTTCCAATTTTTACCTTATAAGTAGAAATTACAACCCATTAATATTGAAAAAGTTATTATTATAGTAAAAATTAAAATTGATTAACTACGGGTTAATCAAAAGGATATCATTTGAAAAGAAACGAAAAATTCTATAAATTCTATTTTTTGATGGGATTATAACCCCATCCCGTCTTTTCATTCATCCCATGACCATTTGGAATCATTTTATATGATAGTGAATTTATTTTAATTTAATCTTTTAAGATATCTCCAAATTTCCCCTCACATATATTATAAAAGGGAACCTACTTCCTCACTTATTTACACCACATAGAGCCTTCTATCTCAACCAAACATTAAATATTTCTCTTATAAACTTACATTTAAACATAATATTTTCTCTGGTCCTCCCAATATATCACTTATAGTGCCCTTTATAGTATAACAAAAGGAGTTATTTCAAAGAAGTTGTAATCACCTAACCCGGTAAATTTCCCTTCTAATTTTATTTAAATCCACTAAATATTCAGTATTTATCATAAAATAATAAATATATTATCCTAAATATTCTGAAATTTCACTATGATTGTGAAAACACAATTTAAATCATCCTTCCTATTAAATTATTAGTGAATTTATCACTCGTACGTATGTACGACTTTCCATCTCAACATAGAGATACAATTAATTTTTCATCATCATAACTTATATATCGGTTTTATGATGGGTTTAATATTTATACAATATATTTATGAAACCATTATACTTCAGTAATGACAATATCATTTTTACATTCTTACCATCCAATCATATTTTGAAATGAAAATGTCACCTATGCATATGTGCGGACTACCACCTCCACGAAGCGATATGATTCATTTTTACTTTATATTTTACATGTAAGGTAATTAGAATTAATTTGATAAATTTATATATATGATATATTAATGATCATTTAATGTGGACACAATAATTATATTTTTTTATCCATCAAAAAATGAAAATAATGTTCATGCGTATATACAACATACTATCTCCATTAATGATGTGATTAATTTTTCTCTCTATAACTTTTATGGATGAATATATATATCTATTAAATAAATATATATGTTATTTATGTCAGGATTATTATTTTGGGGATAATGGGACCAAGATATGTGTTCTAGAGCCAGAACTACTGAACACCAATTATCATTATAAACAAAATAGTTAGCTCCGAGAAATGACGATATAACCTAGGAATTATGGATAAAAATTGTTTTTAAAATGTTAAAAAGGGATCATATATGATGTTATAAGTATGAAAATAACTTATTTATATATTTATAATAAATTTAAATTTCTTATATAGGTGGTTAGAGTTGATTCAAAGTAAGGAGAAATAAAGGTAGAAGGTTTTAAGTTACAATCTTATTATTTATTGATATTTTTATGATTATATTTTAGGATAAAATATAATAATATAACTTTCAATAAACATATTAATTTTCTTATTCTATGTTTATTTCTTCAAAATACATTTTTCCATTTGTTTTGCTCACTTTATGTACTCAAGTGACCAAAAATATTTTTTAAGGATAATTGACCTCATTTCCCTCTTCAGTTGAATAACTATTTTCATATATATCCATTTTTTATAAAAATGTTTCAAATAATTTTTATACATTTATCCTATGAATTTTTAAAGTCATTTTTACCCTTTCATTAATTTTTTTAGTTTTTTTGAAATGAATCAAATTGTAATTTTCTGAATGAGGTACTTTTAACACGTTTTTCAATCATATGAAAGGATTTTTTTTTATTTTACACAACATGAATGAATTTTCCCTCCATCATGATTAATATTTTATTTGATGTTTCCTTTATAAGTTTGCACAGTTTTTTTCATGACCAATGTTTTCCTTTAAAATTGTTTATATTTTTTTGAAATAAATTATTTCAACATTGATTGGTTATTTTTCTTAGTAATTTTTTAATGATTTTAAAATGGTATTTTTCTTCCTTAAATAAAAAAAACATGATTTCACATATGATTTAAAAGGAATTAATCCAAGTATACAATTATTTTTTAATGGATATTGAATATTATGACACAATATTTATGAAACCCATTTCTCTTCTATGTGATATACTAATATGGAATGATGAACTATTTTTGAAACCCATTTATTTTTCATGAGTTAAACTATGATAATTTTTTATGAAACACATTAATTTTCAAATTTTATGATATAATTAATGGTTTATGATCTTCTAGAACACATGTGTATGATTCTCATTATATTAAAAGTGGCACCTATAACTCCCTTTAATTTATTGTGTAAACATTGATTTCTCATGAGCATAAAAAGACTATAATTGGGAGTTAACCTAGTTAAATAATGGACATTGTCCACTATTATTGTCATGGGAGTGACCAATGAAAACAATGTTGATTTGGTGATTGAATCAAATAGACATGATATCCCTGGAAAATATCCATGACTGCTTAGAAATTAATTTTATATGCTTATTTGTATGCCAAAATTCCATGTCTTATTCCTATATTAGTCTCTAACGGATCATGTTATTCGATTCCATAATTATTCATGTCTTACAAACTTCCTTTCTTTATTCCATTAATCAAGATTATGATCTATGATATGCATTTTATGCTTTTCAAATATCAATAACATGCTCTCATATCCTTTTTATCATTTTATTATTATATTATCATTGATATCTCCCTTGTTTACCCATATTGATCATATGATCTTGACCTTTTATTATGTTCCCTTTCCTTAGGTTATGATGAAAGGAATTAACTATGATATTATTGAGAAGGGTTATTGTTATGATGAAATAAGTGGGAGATGATGTAGATATTTTATGAACTAGTTGTTTATGTTTCCATGTTTCTAAGGACTCTAGACCTAAAAGTTCATGGATTAGATCAAAATGTTATACAATGAATATTCAGATATTATGATGTAATATTTATTAATAAAAAGAAAGGGGCACTATGGTTTTTATCATAGAAAGGTTTTGTTAACCATTGGAAACTAGGATTAGAAAACATTAGTAATAACCATAGTGACAATCTATGTATAGAATAAAATATAAATGTTTTAGTAATGATCATAAATGTACTAGGTTAAACCTAAGGTTCCATTGAATAATGTTTCATGATTTAAACATCCTATACAATTTTTTTTCATTATTATATGGTTTCCTACCATGATTATTATTGCGAAAAAATGATTTTTTGTTTGACTCAATGGACAGAACATGAAGGAATCTTGTTAATGATGAAAGTGACGTAAAATTAAATTCCTTTCTTCTAGAGTAGTTAAATGTTATGGGATCTAGAATTAAATATCTTGTTGTCATGCACACACAACATTCTAAATCTATGAATCATATTGATATTCAAAATGATTTATTGAGGGAAAATGTTAGGTCCACTAAGCTAGATACCCTGAGAGGGGGGGGGGGGTGAATCAGGGTATGATAGATTAAAACAAGTACCCCTTTTGATCTTGTTTTTATGTTAGACAAAACCCTCTTCTCTCTCCTTCCCGATGCATAGTATGAATAAAACGTAAAGAATGCACATGACACAATGATTTTTACTTGGTTCACCCTCACTGGGCTACATCCAAGGATCATACATTGGCAGGGTGCCGATGTACCAATTACACTATAAGTGCACTACTGTTTACAAGTTCGAAGTGGACTCACTGTCCCTCCTGGTTTACAACCACTCACAATTTGAGAACTCATAGCTCTCTCAACTGAAGTGAGCTTACCACCTCTTCAGAAGATCCACTCACAGTTTATAGAACTATAGGACTCTTCATTACCACTAATTAATGCATCATCCACTCTATTTAGATGCCCTATTGATGTCTAAATTTCATCAACTGATGAATTCCCCTTTTCCCCTGAACACTGAGTAACAACCTTTAGGAAGTTCCTTCGCAAAGAAACCTACTTTGCAAAGCTCCCAAATTCACGAAGCTCAAAAAAGCCTTCGCGAAGCTACTGCATTTTCATGAAGCACTCTCGCAAAGCTCAAGTCGTCGCAAAGTGACTTTGTCATGACCCGTCCTCAGGGCCCATGCCGTGACTACCCCAAGCCCGCCTTCTATAGGTCAGGGTCTTGTTACTAGAACCAAGGTGTAATTCTCGAAAAAATGGAAGGCATTGCCTTTGTAAAGTAAACAAACACCACAGAGCAAGCAAGCAGAAGTAAACACTAAGTAAAAATTGGGTACAACAGTAAGTGCGGAAAAGTAAGTGGGCCAGAATACAAACCCAAACTAAAATTAATGTACACCTGGAAAGGAAAAACAACAACTGAAAGTAAAGCCGTAGCCTCGAGCTGTCCACTGGAACTCCCAACTGAAGGGTGGGTACAGATAGCCTCCACAACTCCTCGGGTCCAGCCGTCCGCTCCGAGTACGTCCCGCCCAGTGGTCCACCACCGGGTACCGACCTGCTTCGCAAGCCTCAACCACGATCATCACTGTCCGTCGTCTGCAACCAACACAATGTAGTGCGGGCATAGCCCGTGCAGGGGTGAGTATAAGCTACTCAGTAGGGACCCCGAGACCCCCGAAGGTCTCCCAGAATCCACAAAGGATAATCCAAAAAGGAAGATACAATCACAAAGCAACATCCGACTCTACTTAGGTATATGCCCATACATACACCTAAGTCATCAATTCCAGTTCGCTCCAACCTCCAAGCCCAAGTTCGATCACATCCATACAGCAAACAAAACATAATCCACATAGGATAGCACAACACAATCCACACAGGAAAGCAAAGAAGGATTCAGCTCACACAGGTATACTTCTTCCTATGATGATAGAGATAATCAGGTATAGCCACTGATTCATCTAATCCGTCGGACGCACAAAGGATCGATAGGTACTAACCCCCGCAATAACCCAAAAAGGATCTGACCCACACAGGATCGAGAGGTAACTAACCCCCGTAATGACCCACAAAGGATCTGACCCACAAAATATCGATAGGTAACTAACCCCCGCAATGACCCACACAGGATCGGACCCACACAGGATCTGTAGGCGCTGGCCCACACAGGACCGCTGAGCACTGACCCACAAAGGATCTGTCCCACATAGGATTAGTAGCATTGATCCACGTAGGATCGCTGAGTGCTGTAGTCGTCGCCGTCGAATCCACGGAGGATTTATGCACAGTCATCATCGTCGTCGCAGTCGCAGCCTGCTCTAGGGTTCCCACACACAGCAAGCTCGTTTCGGAGGGTCCGCTCCACGAGCCGAAGGTCTGATACATCAACTGACACATAGTACGGAGTTGATGTATCCAAAATATCCGTATCATTAAGAATAACTCAATGTGACAGACGTCACGTCGATCAGACGCCCGGTCTGAAAGTTATTGGCTTTTTTCATCCTAGGGGCCCAGTTGGTTTTTAAGTCAAACCAAACCCGACCATACTCCAACTGCATCCAAACCTCGAGCGGTGTAATCCAAAAGGTCTGTCTCACTTAGAGGAACCCAACAAAGTTGACATCATGTCAATCAGACGTCCGGAACTCATGTTATAAGCGTTTCCACTCCAAGGGCCCGGTTGGTTTTGTGTACGAACCAACCCGGCCGAACCCAAAGTTCTCCGAAACCTTAAGTGTGATATACTGAAACGACCGACGCGATCCAAGGATCGCATCGAAACTGACGGTGCGTCGATCGGAGGCCTTTAGCTCAGGTTATAGGTAACAGACCAAAGAGGTTCAATATTAGGGGGTACGAGCCCGGTCCGACCCAGCCCGATACCCACAGGGTCGGCCCGAACTGGGTCGACCTGAACCAGGTCTGGGTCCGGCCCGCTTGGGCGCGGCCCGACCCGGCATGGGCACGTCCCGACTCGGTGGCCCGGCCTGGGTTGGCCAGGTGGCTCGGCCGAAAGGCCAAGCCGTTCGAGAAGCGAGGGGGGGGGGGGGGGTGCCCCCCCGCTCGTTGTAACCGCGACCCCTTAATGGGGCCGCTGACGTCTGGCCAGCCGGGGGTTTTGAACCCCCGGTTCTTCCACAGTCCGGCCGGCCCACTCTGGCCAGACGGCTTCTGCCGCCACGGGACCGGCAAGGCCGGTCCCCCTGCTCCGATGCCGGCGGCCCGGAACCGGCCGACAGTTCCCCTGCTCTTCCGCGACCTAGAACTGGCCGCGGAATTCGCCCGTCCGGCGCGGCGCGACAGCGCCGTGCCCCTCCGCCGCGCCCCCGCTCCGTCCACGGTGCTTTCGTAGTTCTCCGGTGTAGCGCGACGGGGCTGCATCTTTGGTTTGTTTTCAACAGCACGACGCGACGGCGCTGCACTTCTTCCCCTTCTTTAATATTTTCCGCGCGGTGCTTCGGCACCGCGTTACCATGCTCGTGCTGCAATCAAAATCAAACCAACAAGGGGGAGGAGGGTCGTCCATGTTCGTGTAGTCCGACCTCCTCCCATTATTGCGATATCAGGCGGCTCCAAAGAAAGAAAGAAAGCAACAAAAGTATTCACGAACTAACAAATAAAATAAATCCCTACCTCAACGTTGTCTTCGAATGAGAGTTCGTCGTGGAATTAACCGTCAAGGAAGAAGAGGATCGTCGCAGAAGAAAGTGTCACAGAAGGAACGTCATTGGTGTTATGTGATCTCTGAGGGAGACGTCACTCGTCTTCGTTCGCTGTCGGAGGTCAGCATTCTTCGTCGACGGTGGTGCGTTCTTCGTCGGTAGCGGTGCGTTCTTCGCGTTCTTCGTCGAAGAACGAAGAATCCTCAAGAACTCTCTTTTTCTCCCAAATTCTTAACACAACAAAAACCCAACCATAATAAAATAAGCCCTTCCCTCATTTTATTATCATATCATAAGATTTGAAAGTCAAATGAAAAGAAACGAACAATTAATTCAATGAATTAATTGTAACGATTTAACCGGCCAAATTAATGAGACGTTTCTTAACCATAATAAATGTACAGTTTGACTTCATTAAAAAGGGTGTGTGGGTGCGTTACTTAGAAGGAAAGAAACTGTGGGGCTCGTGCAGGCCCCACCTCACAAATATCCTACCAAGTGTGTAGGATATTGTAGGTCCCACCTTATCCGCTTAACTTAGGTTAATCCACTTTAAGTGAAATAAAATAAATTGTCTAACCACTTTTATTTTATTCTTTAACTTAACCCCAAAATTAAAAACCACACCCGAGAAAATGCAACTCCAGAAAAGATGTTTCTAAGAAAATACCGGTGCTACGATTCCATCGGTGCCCTCGGAATTTGATTCCGATCACCGGTTCAACAGTTAGAAAAACCCTCTCGTTCGTTCACTAATCGTACCCAAGCTAAACTTCGGAAAATGATTCCAGGCACACCGGGTCTCAGAATCTGGTGCCGTCAGAAACCACGTTCTTGTAAAATTACCAAGAAAATTAAGAGAAACTTTCCTTGAATTTTTCGAGTCTTTAAATCACTCCCACCTTAGGGATTTACGCCCCCGTAAAGATACATCATAAACTAGGGAAACAAAAGTGGGTACTAAGCATGCATCTGAGCCTCCCGCTCCCAGGTGCTCTCTTGGAGGTTCTCGTGCTGCCATATGATGCACACTAGAGGAATCGACCGTCCTTGTAGGACCCGCTCCTATCGATCCTCAATCTCTACCGGGACCTCCACAAATGTTTCCCCATCATCAACGTCCATCTCCCCATGGTCAATGATATGCATCGGGTCGTGCATGTATCTCCTCAGTTGAGATACGTGGAAGATATTGTGAACCCAGTGCAACTGAGGTGGTAGAGCCAAGCGATAAGCCACCTCGCCAATCCTGCTGATGACCTGGAACGGTCCGATGAAGCGAGGAGATAACTTTCCACCTCAGCCAAATCTCTGCAATCCACGTCAAGGTGAGACCCGCAAGAAGACGTGGTCGCCATCCTCGAACTACAGTGGCCTCCGCCTCCTGTCAGCATAAGACTTCTGCCGGATCTGAGCTGTCCTCATCCGCTCCTGGATGATCTGGACCTTCTCTGTCGTGGTCTGGACCATCTCCGGTCCCACAAGTGCTGACTCCCCAGGATCTGTCCAGCACAACCGAGATCTGCAAGGTCGGCCGTACAATGCCTCGTATGGTGCCATCCCGATGGTGGAGTGGTAGCTATTGTTGTACGTGAACTACACCAAGGGTAGGTGGTCCTCCCAGTTGCAACCAATGTCGAGGACACATGAGCGGAGCATGTCCTCGAGAGTCTGAATGTTCCTCTCCGTCTGACCATCCTTCTGAGGGTGAAAGGCGGTGCTCAGACGTAGCTGTGTCCCGAACACCTCCTGCAACCCCTTCCAAAGCCGATATGTAAAGCGAGCATCTCGATCGGAGATGATAGATGATGGAACACCGTGAAGCCGTACAATCTCCTGAACGTAGAGACGTCCAAATATCTCCACTGATACCTGCTCTCTGATGGGTAAGAAGTGAGACGACATGGTGAGTCAGTCGATAATCACCCAAATGGATTCGTGACCTCTGGAAGTGTGTGAAAGTCCAGTCACGAAGCCCATAGATATGTCGTCCCACTTCCTCATCAGAACCTATAAGGGCTGTACCAAGCCTGCTGATACCTGGTGCTCTGCCTTCACCTGCTAGCAGGTGAGGCATCTAGAAACGAACTCTGCTATAGCCTTCTTCATGCCCGGCCACCAGTGCTATCGTCTGAGATCCTGGTACATCTTCACCACTCCAGGATGTACCGCCAAAGCGGAAGTGTGAAAATCTCTCAGCACTTCCTCCCGCAAAGAAAATGGTACCAAGGTGAATCCTCTGAAAAGGACGTCGTACTCTCCTCCTAAGGAGAAAACATTAGGTTCCTATCCCGAGGATATCTGCGCACGCCGCATCTCACAGTCGGTGTCCCCACGCTGTGCCTCTCTAACTCACTGCAGTAGTGGAGGAGTGACTGTGAGTGACTGAAGGAAGGATTCTCCATCTCTATCCACAAAGGATATCTGCAAAGTAGCTAGCTTCTCTCTCACCTCCCCAAGTAGCTGAATGCCTGTCCTCCTGCTGAGAGCATCGGCTACCACGTTCCCCTTCCCAGGAGTATATACTATCTCAAAGTCATAGTCCTGGAGGAACTCGAGCCATCGCCGGTGTCTCAGGTTCAGGTCCTTCTGGGAAAAGATGTACCTGAGACTCTGATGGTCAGAAAAGACTGTAAAGTTCTCACCCAATCAGATAGTGTTGCCATGTCTTCAAAGCGAAGACCACTGCTGCTAACTCTAGGTCATGGGTAGCGTAGTTCTGCTCATGAGACCTCAACTGATGTGATCCATAGGCGATCACTGCCCACTCCTGCATCAGGACACATCCGAGTCCGGTCCCTGATGCATCGCAGTAGACTACGTACCCTACTCCCTCCTCCGACAACCTCAAGATAGGTGCGCTGGTCAATCTATCTCTCATCTCCTGGAAGCTCTGCTGACATCTGTCTGACCACACAAAGTGTTTCTCCTTCTTCGTCAAAGGTGAGAGTGGTGCCGTAACTCTGGAGAAGTCTGGCACAAATATCCGATAGTACCCAGCTAGTCCCCAGAAAATCCGCACCTCTGTCACGCTCCTGGGTGGCTCCCAAGCTAGAACTGCCTCGATCTTCGCAGGATCCACCACAACTCCCACCTCAAAGATTTCGTGTCCCAAGAAGTGGACCTCACGAATCCCGAACTAAAACATCAAGAGTTTTCTATAAATCTAGTGCTATCGGAGTGTGTCAAGTACAACCCGCAAGTGGTAGGCATGCTCCTCCTCAGTCGTCGAGTAAATCAAAATGTCGTCGATGAAGACCACGACAAATAGATCGAGGAATGGCTGAAATATACTGTTCATGAAGCCCATGAACACTGCAGGAGCATCAGTTACGCCGAATGGAATAACCAAGAACTCATAGTGGTCATACCGACATCTGAAGGCAGTCTTCTGCACGTCCTCGTCCCGAACTCTGAGCTGATGATAGCCTGACCCGAGGTCTAACTTTGAGAACCACCATGCTCTCTTAAGATGATCGAAGAGGTCATCAATCCTTGGTAGCGGATACTTGTTCCTCACTGTCACCTGGTTCAGGCGACGATAGTCGACACAAAGTCGCAAGCTTCCGTCCGCCTTCTTGGCAAACAATATCAGGGAAGCCCAGGGTGAAACACTGGGTCAGATGAATCCCTTGACCTGCAAATCCTCCAACTGTACCCGTAGCTCTCGAAGCTTAGCAGGGGCCATCCGATATGCTGGAGTAGATATCGAGGCTGCCCCGGGGTATAGATCAATATAAAAGTCTACCTCTTTGCGAGGAGGTAGTCCTGGAACGTCATCGGGGAAAACGTCCACATACTGATCCACCACTGCAGGAAAACCAGGACTCCACACATCAACTGCTCTTAGGATGAGGCTAGCCAACTGATGAGTGATGGGCTGTCCTCTCCTCTACGGGAGTCCATCTCGTTCTGTGAAGGCTCCCTTCTCGCCTGTGAAGGTGAACCTGCTCCCATCGGTGCGTACACATCGCACCTTGCTCCTAATAAAGTCGATCTGAGCATGGACTATAGATAACTAATCCATGACCAAGATGACTTCGTAAGGCCTCGACGCCACTAAAAAAGATCCCAGCCGAAGCTCTTGCCTCCTAGAGTAAGCTCACACTACCGGCACCTGTGCATAATTATCGAGTTTGCTCCCGTAATAGTCTCTAGCCGTAAGGATTGAGCCAACGACTCTGTCGGAATCTCCGAGCTCCGAACAAGGGCAGTGGCTATGAAGGAATGACTCGCTCTTGTGTCTATAAGAACTGCAGCAAGGGTGGAATAGACACAGATAGTACCTCGAATCATCTCGGGAGCGCCGTGGTCATAGTCCTCCGCTACCTAGAGCTGTGCCTGTCTCTGCCCGCCATCTCCCTGTGGTTGGGGTGGACCTCTTGGTGGTGGTGGTGGTAGAGCCTCAAAGTGTCGCCCACCACCTGCTGCTCGGCCAGCTCCTCTGTCTCATTCACCTGCTCCCTGTGGACTGCCATGGTCGACCCTCTGTCTCTGCCTGGGCGGCCCCTCAACCATATGCTGCTCCTCGGTACGGCGGGTCGGGCAGTCACGATCCATGTGGCCCAGCCCTCCGCATGTGTAGCAAAGTCTGCCTCTCGAAAGACTGGCTCCGCGCTGTGTGCCCCACACTGCTGATCCAGTGTCCTGAGGTCGTCTGCCTGAGGGTCTGGTCTGCCTGGACCCATGAGTCCTCCGTCGAATGCCTGCTGCAGAAGACTCTGCTACGTGCTGCCCCGTGGTAGGTCTCACTGTTGATGAAGGCTCAGCAAGGAAGCTCTCGATCAAAAGGGCTCTCTCCAGTACTCCTGCCTAAGTCGAAATGCTGAGGGAGATCAGCAATGCCTTGATCTCATGCCTCAATCCCTGCCCAAAGGTCCGGGCCCGAAAGAATGGGTCCCGTACCATGTCTGTCGAGTAGCACGAGAGATCGGTAAATCTTGCCGAGTACTAGGCGACCGTCAAGATGCCCTGCCGCAGCTATAGAAGCTCCTGGATGCGCACTGCATGGAGGGTGGTCGGGATGAACTTTGAGCGGAAGAGGCTCTCAAAGTCCGTCCAGAGAAGAGATGCCTCATCGTGAACTTGGAGCATCAAGCTCCACCATCTGCCTGATGCCGCATGCAGTAGGCTCGCTGCGAGGATCACCATGAGGTCTGCTAGTGTCCTCACTAACCTGAAAACCCGTACAACTGCCTCCAGCCAATCCTCGGCTGTCTGGGTGTCCGTCACCCTGCGGAACCTGGGCGGTCGCTGGTACTGAAACTCGTGCAATGCACTAAGGCGATGTGCATCGTCAGCGGCTAGGGCTGGTAGCATCGGTGGCTCGGCGGGTAGAGGTATCGTCGGTGCCTTAGCTGTCAAAGGGCCTTGTACCGAGGCCTCATCGCTCGGTGGGCTGTTGTCACACACAACTCTCGGAACCCTATCTGGCTGCCATTGTGGGGCCATCCTGAAATGAGACAGGTGCGCCACGGTCAAAACATTATACCCGGTGAGCTGACACAAATTAATCACAACGAAATCTTGAAACACACATGAAATCAATGTTTTCGGGCATTAAGTCAGAAATCAGAAGTCAGGGTCATGGTGTACGGATACGTTAGCCGCCGCACCAACACTGGACTCCCGGGACTGATAAACATACCCAATACGCTTAACACTATTGATTCACATAGAAAAAGACCAGAGTCCATAGTTCTACGGTAGAACCGAACTCTTCTGATACCAATTTGTCACGACCTGTCCTCGGGGCCCGTGCCGTGACTACCCCAAGCCCTCATTCCATAGGCCAGGGGCTGGCGACTAGCACCAAGGAGTAATTCCCGAAAAAAGGGAAGGCATTGTATTTGTAAAGTAAAAAAACACCACAGAGCAAGCAAGAAGAAGTAAAAACTAAGTAAAAACTGGGTTCAATAGTAAGTGAAGAAAAGTAAGTGTGCCAGAATTCAAACCCAAACTGAAAGTAAAATACAACTGGAAAGGAAAAACAAAAACTGAAAATAAAGCCGCATCCTTGATCTATCCACTGGAACTCCCAACTGAAGGGTGGGTACAGATAGCCTCCAAAGATCCTCAAGTCCAGTCGTCCGCTCCGAGTACGTCCCGCCCAGTGGTCCACCTCCGGGTACCGACCTGCTCCGCAAGCCTCAACCGCGATCAGCGTTGTCCGTCGTCTGCAACCAACACAATGTAGTGTGTGCATAGCCCGTGCAGGGGTGAGTATAAGCTACTCAGTAGGGACCCCGAGACCCTCGAAGGACTCCCAGAATCCACAAAGGATAATCCACAAAGGAAGATACAATCACAAAGCAACATCCGACTCTACTTAGGTATATGCCCATACATACACCTAAGTCATCAAATCCAGTTCGCTCCATCCTCTGAGCCCAAGTTCGATCACATCCACATAGGAAACAAAACATAATCCACACAGGATAGCACAACACAATCCACACAGGAAAGCAAAGAATGGTTCAACTCACACAGGTATACTTCTTCGTATGACGATAGAGATGATCAGGTATAGCCACTGATTCATCTAAGCCATCAGACCCACAAAGGATCGATAGGTACTTACCCCTGCAACGACCCATAAAGGATCTAACCCACATAGGGTTGATAGGTAACAAACCCACACAATGACCCACAATGGATCTAAACCACACAGGATCGATAAGTAACTAACCTCTGCAATGACCCACACAGGATCAGACCCACACAGGATCTGTAGGCGTTGGCCTACACAGGACTGCTGAGCTCTGATCCACACAGGATCTGACCCACACAGGATCGGTAGCACTGATCCACGTAGGATTGCTGAGTGCTGTAGTCATCATCGTCGAATCCACGGAGGATTTATGCACAGTCGTCATCATCGTCGTAGTCGCAGCCAGCTCTAGGGTTCCCGCACACAGCAAGCTCGTTTCGGAGGGTCCGCTCCACGAGCCGAAGGGCTGATACATCAACTGAAATGTAGTCCAGAGTTGATGTATCCAAAAGTTACGTATCATCAACAGGAACTCAACGCGACAAACGGCGCGTCGATCGGACGCCCGATCTGAATGTTATTGGCTTTTTTGTTCCAGGGGCCCGGTTGGTTTTTAAGTCAAAACTAACCCGACCATACTCAAACTGCGTCCAAAACTTGAGCGGAGTAAGCCAAAATGTCCATATCACTTTGAGAAATCCAACAAAGTCGACGGCACGTCAATCGGACGTCCGGAACTCAAGTTATAAGAGCTTCCGCTCCGAGGGCCTGGTCAGTTTCGTGTACGAACCAACCTGGTCGAACCCAAATTTCTCCAAAATCTTGAGTAAGAAATACCAAAACGACCTTCTCAATCCAAGGATCGCATCGCAATTGACGGTGCATCGATCAGAGGCCCGTAACTAATGTTATGGGCAACATACCGAAGAGATTCAGTATTAGGGGGTTCGGGCCCGGTCCGACCCGGCCCGATACCCCCAGGGTCGGCCTGAACCGGGGCGACCCGAACCGAGTCCGGGTCTGGCCCGCTTGGGCGCGGCTCGGCCCGGCTGGCGTGGCCCGGTCTGGGCTAGCCAGGTGGCTCAGATGAACGACCTAGCCGTTCGAGATGCGGGGGGGGGGGGGGGGGGGGGGGCTGGCCCCCGCTCGTTGTAACCGCAGCTCCTTGATGGGGCCGCTCACGTCTGGCCAGCTAGGGGTTTCGAACCCTCGGTTCTTCCATGGTCCGGCCGGCCCGCTCTGGCCAGCCGGCTTCTTCTGCCATGGGATCGGCTAGGCTGGTCCCCCTACTCCAATGCCGGCGGCCCGGAACCGGCCTCTGGTTCCCCTGCTCCGCCGCGGCCCAGAACCGTCCGCAGCCTTTGTCCATCCGGCGCGGTGCGACGGGGCTGCGCCCCTCCGCCGTGGCCACGCTCCAGCCGTGGTTCTTTCATAGTTCTCCGGTGTGGCGTGACGACGCCGCATCTTTGGTTCATTTTCAACGGCGCGGCGTGACGGCGCTACACTTCTTCCACTTCTGTAATATTTTCTGTGCAGTGCTTCGACACCGCGTTACCTTGCTCGTGCCGCAATCAAAATCAAACCAACAAGGGGGGAGGAGGGTTGGCCATTTTTATGTGGTCTGACCTCCTCCCATTATTTCGATATCAGGCGGTTCCAATGAAAGGAAGAAAGCTACGGAAGTATGCATGAACTAACAAATAAAATAAATCTCTACCTCAATGTTGTCATCGAACGAGTGTTCGTCACAGAATTAACCGTCATGGAAGAAGAGGATCATCGCGGAAGAAAGAATCATGTAAGGAACGTCGTTGGTGTTAGGGGTTCTCCGAGGGAGGCGTCTCTTGCCATCGTCCACCATCGGAGGTCGGCATTCTTCATCGGCGGTGGTGCGTTCTTCGCGTTCTTCGTCGAAGAACGAAGAATCCTCAAGACCTCTCTTTTTCTCCCAAAGTCTTAACACAACAAAAACCCAACCCTAATAAAATAAGTCCTTCCATTATATTATTATCATATCATAAGAATTTTAAGAAAAATTTTCCTCTAATTTTTCGGGTCTTTACAGACATCCCTCATTAAGCTCACTGAGCTATTGCAGAGCTCGCAATTTTCGCGGAGCTAGAATAGCCGCTACGAAGCTCCTTCATTTCATGAAGCACACTACCTTCGCGAACAA
This sequence comes from Viscum album, assembly GCA_963277665.1. Lineage (NCBI taxonomy): Eukaryota > Viridiplantae > Streptophyta > Magnoliopsida > Santalales > Viscaceae > Viscum > Viscum album. Next base: position 359,463,001 of record OY728164.1, on the reverse strand, counting down.
CCTTCGCGAACCGATAGAAAAATATTTTCTCTGAAAACTCTCTCTCTTTCTCTCGAGAGGGTCGAGGTCTATTTATAGGCGATTCCATCAACCCTCTAAATTTCTGCGCAAAGTCAACAACACGTCATCTCAAATTGCGAAGCTCCGATGTTCCTGTCGAAATTCTCTCAAAATCGCGAAGCACCATGAAAATTTTACGATTGAGAAGCTTGAAATAATCATATAGAATAACCATCAATACCTTCACTCCTTCTCCATGAATCTCCTTCACAAAGTCCTTCACCGATGCGATGTGCTTCAACCTCTTCCATTCGCGAAGCTTGACGTAATCATGAAGAATTCCCGCAATCAGTTTTTTGGTCTTCACAAAATCCAATCCATGAGGCCAATCTTCACGAAACTCATGCCTTTTCTATATTGAAATACGATCTTCATGGATATTAACTTTTTGGGATGCTCACCAACCTCCAAATTTTGGACACCAAAAATTTGGCAAACACTGGAAAACGACGCCGCCTTGTATATGTTCTTTTTTACCACCTCCAGATCATCCATTCCTTTGTCATTGTTCTTTGTCAACATGGATTGTCAACAACATCTCTTTAACTTTACAATTCACCATGGAAACCTATTTTTTCAACAAACAAAATCAACCCAAAAATACAGCAATGATACCTTGAGGGATTTTTTCCCAACAATCTCCCCCTTTGGGTTTGTTGAAAACTCATCTCAGAATGATTTTCTGCACTTTGATACCTCTATGAAGCTCCTTCCTTCCGCTACCGCCATTCGCCTCTTTCAATTCTTATAGAGTTCAAGGATTCACTTAACACGTACTCTAAGCCGACATGAGAAATGCTCGGCGTGAGAAACAAGAGCAGTACGAAAAGATCATCAATGAATCAATTAATGTCAGACACTGATTATCGATTCAAACTGATACCAATTGAAAAATTGAAACAAATTGTTGAACCAAACTGATTCAAATTAGTGATAGCTGGAAACATTCTCTCACCATTCAAACATCACTCTTTTTCTTTTATCACAATCCTAAACTATTGTGATATCTCTTATTCGATCGATTACTTCTAGCATCATCTGGTTTAATACTCTCCCCTATCTTACTACACTCCCCCTCTCTCGTTGCTCCACCCGTCAGCTTCTACCCGTGTATTTTACTAAGAAATTCTCTCCCTCCCTTAGCCACATTTTCTCCCCCTTGAGGAGTCACTATTTCTCCCCCTTTTTCAATGAATCCAAAGGTCAACCATTTGTGGTATGCAACATTTGAAAGAACACAGATTAGCCAATTAGAGAATAACACATAATACCTCGGGGAGAGGGGCCCCACATCCACACTTTTTCAGGTGCAGGAAGTTAAATGGACTCCCAGAGCTAGTTGATGCCCCTCAACAGCTTCCTTGGTTAAGGCCTTCATCATAATGTCTACAACCTATAGTTCTATAGGCACATACTCCAACTTCATAATTCCATACTCAACCTTCTCCTAGATAAAATGATACTTTATCTCAATGTGATTTGTCCTTGAGTGATGGACTGGATTTTTTCTTAGACCGATATCACTTGAGTTATCGCACTGGATTCCAATAGAAGACTTCACTTTAACTCCCATATCATCAATCTACTTCTTCATCCACAATAATTTTCCGCATGCTTGAGTGGCCGCAATATACACAGATTCTACGGTGCTTAATGAAATGCAATATTGCTTATTGCACAGCCAAGAAATACATAGTCTGCCAAGATAGAATGCACCTCTTGATGTTGATTTCCTGTCATCCACTGAACCGGCCCAATCTGCATCAGTATATCCCAAAAAATCTATCTGAGATTTTTCATTATACATCAAGCCGAAATCCACCATTCCCTTAATATACCGAAGTATTATCTTCACTGCAAGCATGTGGATTTCTTTGGGATTACTTTCATATCATGCTACTAGGCATATGGAGAAAAAAATATCTGGTCTTTTCACTATCAGGTATAGTAAACTACCAATGATCTACAGGTATTATGCGATATTAACTACCTTGTCATCATTATCTTTTGATAATTTCATCTGAGTTGCAACCAGAGTCTTCATATCCTTGGAATTATTCCATTAAAAATCTTTTCAGAACCTCTTTTTCATATTTGGATTGATAAATGAATGTTCCATTCCTTCATTGTGTCACCTGTAGACCAAGGAAAAATGTTATATCTCCAATCATCGATATTTAGAACTCACTTTTCATGAATTCGAAAAACTATCTGCACTGAGCTTCATCTGATCCGCCAAATATTATGCTGACGACATAAACCAATAACATCATCCTTTGATTACTGTTGTTGTTGTTGTTGAAATAGAGATTGTAATCAAATCCCCCATGCTGGAAACCAAGCTTCTTAAAGTACTGATCAAGACTTGAATACCATGCTCTTGGTGCTTGTTTCAGCCTATACAATGCCTTCTTCAGTCTACAAACCTTTTTCTCATCCTCATGAATGAGAAAACCATATGTATACTCAATAAAAACCTCTTTCTCCAGAACACCGTTCAAAAATGAAGATTTGATGTCCATCTGGAAAAAATTGAACTTCCGTTGCACTACAATGGCTAGAAATAATATGATTGTCTCTAGTCTCGCAACCGGTGCAAATGAATCGTCAGCATCTATTCCCTCTATCTGGGAGTAACCCTATCACACTAGTTGTGCTTTGTTATGAATCATTGTGCCATATTCATTCTTCTTGTTGTGATACACCCATTTAGTCCCGATGACATTCTTATCTGTTGGCCTTGAAACAATCTCCCACGTATGATTATTCTCAATCTGATCTAACTCTTCATTCATTGCCTGAATCCAATTTTCATCTTCAACTGCATTAGCAAAGCATTTTAGCTAAACCTATGATAGTAAAGATGATTTTTGCAGTGATTTCATTCTTCTTGTCAGAACTGAAGTTGACTGATCACCAATGATATTCTGCCTATCAATTTTAGCTCGACTCATTGTCTTATGTGCAGATACAAATTTTACTTCGTTCTGCTCATCATCAGTATCTTCTTCTGAATCAACATCATCCACTTATACTCCCCCTGCGTTTCTTTGTTTCTCATCACAATCATCAAGAAATTGTTCACCGCACTGTTGAATGATCTCCTCATTCTCTACTACAGTGATATCATTTCTCTCAACTACTTTTCCCAACATTTTGGTAAAGCATTTATATGCCATAATTTTTCCTGAGTAGCCAAAGAATATCCTTTAATCTCCTTTTGACTCATATTTCCGATGCTTTTCATTATTGAGGAAAAATAACATACTTCAAAATATTAGAATTTATTTCACCATTGTCTTCATTCCATACCACATCTCAACCAGAGTCTTTCCTTCATTCAGACACAACAAAGCCCTATTAGAAATGTAGACCGATGTCAAAACTACTTCCTTCCAAAATTTCTCTGGTAGGTCTTTTTCAATGAGAATCATTCTGGACGTGTTATTGATGATCTGATTTCTCCTTTCAACCACACCATTATATTGTGAAGTTCATACTAAGGAAACTTGATGCCATATCCCATGAATCTAGAGATATCCTTCCACCTGACTGTTTGTGAATTCTGTACCATTGTCAGTAGGAAGCGTCAAATGTTTCTTTCCAAGAATCCTTTCACACTCCCTCTGATACTGTTTTAAGCATCCAAACACATTCGACTTATGGGAAATATAAAATACTCATTCCATTCTGGTATAATCATTAATGAAAATAACATAGTACCTCTTTCCATCAATTTCTCTTGGTGTGATAGAACCATAAACATCAACATGCACCAATTAGAGCACTCTTGTTGACTTCTTTTCCTTTTACTTATATGTCTTTCTAATAATCTTCCATTGTTGGCATGCATCTCACGTGTGAGTACGATCAAATGATAGCCTAGGGAGGTCTCTTGCTGCATCACACTTCACCATATCTTCCAGGGTTGGTTGGAAAAGATGACAAAGTCGTTTATGCCACAACTTGTTTTCTTCCTCTTTAGACAGAAAAAAATATCTTCTTCTCCACTTACCAGGTAGAGATTTTCCTTTGTTCTTTTTCCCTGTAGAACCACTGCCCCATCTCTTCCTTTGACGACACACATCTCCTTATTAAACCTTATAGAATGTCCTGAGTCACATAGTTGACTAACACTGAGCAAATTGTGACTAGGGCCTTCTACTACAAAGACATCAGCACGTCTCATCTCTTTCCCACAAAACATGGCCTTTACTGCTCCAATAATCTTCAGGCCTTCATCATTTCCAAACTTGAAAACTCCTTCTTTATCATATTTTACACCTGTAACAAGATCCTTATTACCTGTCATGTGAGATGTGCAACCACTATCAAGGATCCATACACCAGAGCGATCTGATGCTTTAAGGGAAATTTCTTCCACCATGGCCTTCTCATCCTTCTTCTTTTTGGCCCATATTTTTTCCTTCACACTCCTCAAGGATTGAGACTTCTGTTCTTTCTCAGAGTATGATGGACCAGCTTTATCTTGCAAAGATGCAAATCAATTTTTCATTTGTAACTCACCTATTGGTTTATTGATCTGCTTCATGCAATCATTTTGATTCTGCTTTGGCACATTCCTCTGTATGGTCGATGTGCAGTACCTAGCCATGTGCCCAAATCCTCCGCACCAAAAATAGTGTCCTTCGAAATATGTTCTAGAGAACCGTTCTCTATTTGGATTCCACATTTGTTCTTGTGACCTTCGATATATCTTGGATATGGATCACACATACCTTGAATTTCTCATCTTTCCACCACAATAACACCTGATATAAGGTGCACTCCTTCGTTTTACTTCTACACTATGAGTTTTCCCTTGGGATCTCTGAATATTCTGATTCTCCTTTGTGCACAAATCAACCTTCAATCTTGGGATGGGTGCTGGCTTTCTGACTTCAATTTTCACAAATTTTTGTTTCTGATCAAGTCTTGAATCATTCTTAACGTTTGAGCTCAATTGTGAATTCTTTCATGCTAAACTACTAGGATCCTATTTCATCTTTTTAGTCTTCGAAATGAACTGATTTCCCAAGAATGTTTTGGGAGTCAAATGTTTTTCTTGGTCTTTAACTTTTCTCCAAAGACTGACAACTTCTTATTCAAGCTCTTTGATACTCTTGACGTGATCTTTCATTGTGTTTTTCAAGCCATATATCTCCCTTTTCTATTGTTGAATCTTGATTTTATACTCACTAACTGATCCTGAGTTCACTGGTGTTGATGACTTGAGTTTCTCAATTTCTTCCATCAACTCAATCTTCTCTTCTTCTTTCTACGGAATATAGTGGTTGGTGTCACAAACAACGTTGTTATCTTTGATTTTTTTGTCTCTCCAAACATCTATATCTTCAAGAGCAGCCTCTAACTCACCTTTCATATATATTCTTCCTTAAACTTCTTCTTCTTCATCATCACCTTCAGTTTCATTCTTCTCCTGAGAACTACTGAAAACTACCACCATAGTATTTTCTCCACGATATTTGATGTTCTATATCTCTTCAACCTCCTTATCCTTAGACTCATCTGAACTTTCACATTCTTTTGAATGTATATTTTTATTCTTAAAGAAATTTATCTTGAACTATTTCTTTCCTTTCCCATAGGCCGATGACTTTTTCTTTAAAATTTTGACTTCGTCGACATCGTCATATTCTTGGAACTTTTTGGGACAACTTGCTGCAAGATGACCAACCCTTCCACATCAAAAACAGTCCAGTGGAAGTTTCCCTTTAAACATTCCTTTTCCTCTTTGTAGGTTTGAGGAGAGGAATGACATCACCTCATCTGTCTCTTCTTCTTCCTAAGAATCTTCAATGGTGAGATTCTCCATGGCCTTGAATGCCACTTCTTTAGATTTCCCCTTTTCCACAGCCTCGTTATCATCGTTTCACATTTCATATGCAACCAAGGTACTATGCAAATTGTCCAAGGATAGCTCCTTTGGATATTTATCTTCTAGTACTAAAACCTTCTTATTGAACCAAGGTGGATGTTTTCTCAAGATGAGCTTTAAGATATTTATTTCTTCAAGGACTTCTCCCAGACCTCGCATATCTTCCACAATAACATTTACCCTATCAAAGAATCCATCAATTGACTTATTCAGGTTCATTCTTAGATATTCATACTTGTTCCATAAAATTGGAATCTTGGCTTCTCTGACCTTTGTATCTCCTTCATATATGTTCAACAACTTTTCCCACAGAGCATGTGATGTTTTGAATGATATCACCTTGGTATATATTGCATTGGAAAGGGCGCCTCCCAAAGCATTGATTCCCATTGCATCGACATCCAATTCTCTTCGCACACCTTCTGATAATGCACTCATATTAATATCAGCTGTGATACCATGCATTGATGCTATAAACACATACATTCCCAATGATCAGAAGTAGTGTTGCATCCAATTCTTCTATAGCTGAAAATTATTCCCGTCGAATATTGGAATCCCTTTAAGATTAATGACCTCTATTTGAGAGAGAAACACTGAAATCAACCTTTCGCACTGATACCAATTGTTAGGTACACTAGGCTAGATACCCTGAGTGGGGGGGGGGGGGGGTGAATCAGGGTATGACAGATTAAAACAACTGCCCCTTTTGATCTTGTTTTGCTGTTAGACAAAATCATGGTCTCTCTCTTTCTTGATGCAGAGTATGAATAAAACTTAAAGCATGAGTATGACACACGATTTTTTACATGGTTCAGCCTCAATGGGCTAAGTCCAAGGAGAATAAATCGGTAGTGTGCCGATTTACCAATTCCACTATAAGCGCACTGCTGTGTACAAGTACGAAGTGGACTCACTTCCCCTCCTGGTTTATAACCACTCACAATTTGAGAACTCACTGCTCTCTCAACTGAAGTGAGTTCACAGCTTCTTCAGAAGATCCACTCATAGTTTATAGACCTTTAGGTCTCTTCATTACCACCAATGAATGCATCCTACACTCTATGTAGATGCTCTATTGATGTCCAAATTTCATCCACTGATTAATACCCCTTTTCCCATGAACACTGAGCAACAACCTTTGTGAAGTTCCTTCACAAAGCATCCTACTTCAAAATGCTCCCAATTTCACAAAGCTCAAACAAGCCTTCGTGATGTTCATGCATTTTTGCGAAGAACTCTCACAAAGCACTCTCACGAAGCTCAATTCGTCACAAAGTGACTTCCCTCACTAAGCTCATTGATCCAACGTGGAGCTCTCAATTTTCACAGAGCTAGAATAATAGCCGTGAAGCTCCTTTCTTTTTCTAAGCACACTGCCTTCGCAAACTACCTTCGCGAACCAAGAGTGAAATATTTTCTCTGAAAACTCTCTCTATTTATCTCTAGAGGTTTGAGGTCTATTTAAAGGCTATTACACCGACCCTCTAACTTTCCTCACAAAGTCAGCACCATGTCATCTCAAATCACGATGTTCCAAAGTTCCTGCTGAAATTCTATCAAAATCACGAAGCACGATGACAATTTTCCGACCACGGAGATTGACGTAACCGTGGAGCATCACCGTAAATCCCTTCATGCTTTCTCCGCGATGATCCCTCACAAATACCTTCACCGTCGAAATGATCTTCAATCTCTATCGTTCGCAAAGCATGACGTAATCGCGAAGAATCACCGCCATCAGTTTTCGGGTCTTCACGAAATCCAATCCATGAAGCCTATCTTCGCGACACTCATGACTTTTCCATATTTAAATAATATCTTCCAGGGTATCCAATTTTCTCGATTCTCACCTACATCCAAATTTTGGAACCCAAAAATTTGGAAAACACAGGAAAACGGCGCCACCTTGTATATGTTCTTTTGTTCCGCCTCCAGATCGTTTGTTCCTTTGGCATGGTTCTTTGTCAACATGGATTGTCAAAAACATATCTGGAACTTGAAAATTCACCATGGAAACCTTATTTTTCAACAAACACAATCAACCAAAAATACTGTAATGATACCTTGAGGGAGTTTTTCCCAACAGAAAAATATACTATTGAGTCCTTCATGAGGAAATGTCCACCTTCTTTTTATGGGTTCACTGATCCAATATTCATTGAGGAATGGATTATTATATTTGAAAAGTTATTTTCAAATCCTCATTATTTAGAACATGAGGATATTATTCTATACATTTATTGTTTAGAAGGAAATGAAGATCAATGGTGGACTCTTATCAAGTAACATATAGTACAAGAATAAATTGAATCTATGCAGTGGAAAATATTTCAAATATTATTTTTCAACATTTATATTCCTCATATACTTCATATGAATATTAATAAATAATTCCTTGAGGTAAATAAGAAGGATGATGAATCAATCAATACGTATATGGAAAATTTCACAAGACATGAAAGGCACACATGTATTATTACTATTATTCAACATGAAAGTAAGATTGATTTCTTATTTAGTGTCTTAAAAAATGTCTCCAAACAGAGTTATTTTTAAGATAATTCAATAGATATAGAGAAATTGTTTGATTTATTCTCATAGTGGATATGGTGGTTGGAGTTACCCATAAATATCATGGATTTGATAAAAAAGATAAATTAAATTCAATGGTAATTCTGAAAACTATAGAGAGGGTAAGATGATCCTTCCTTTATTCTCAATGTGTGGAAAAAGACATGGGGGAAAATTTATAAAGAGTACTGGTAAATGTTTCAAGTGTGGAAGAAAAGGTGATCATGAAATCAAAATTCGTGGTTCTAGGATGAAGTTATCCAATGATGTGAATAGAGAGAATGATCCACAGAATGCACCACCCATACTCTAGTGTTTAAAATTAAATGATTGTGGGCATTATTATAACCAGTTAAAAAATTCAACGATTAATGAGTATGACTTACATCAACAACCACTTTATCCTAGTGATAAATGGATATCTCATGATATAAATATTTCTAATACGGGTATGATAATGATGTGATAAAATGTACACATATCATTCAATATAGAACTATTTATTTCTTATTTGATTTTGGATTGATAAGATCTTTTATAGATAAATAAATTTCTTAGGGTATCAAAAAACACCTCATAAATTAAATATTGTTTTAGCAATAAAAACCCTTCATGTTACAATGATCGTATTCCATGTCTACGATTCATATCTCATTAATGTTTGTGGGAATGTGTTTTTTTATAAATCTTTTCATTCTTTTTTTTTATTTTAATTCTATGTAATTTCGCCCATGGATTGGATTTATTTTTATAAATCCAATATCAATTTCTAAGGAAGTGAAGTAACATTTGATATTCTGAACCAATTTATGATCTCTAATTAGTGTGATGAAAAAAGTAAATATCCAATTGATATAACATCCATTATATGGGTTATTATTCATATTCAAAAGGTGCATTTATCTTAGATGGTTGGGGAGAAACTCAACATAAAATTTATACCTATTATGTCAGAGTTTATTTTTGTCTTTTCAGAAGTGTTTTCTGGTCTACCATCAAATTGTGAGGTTGTTTTTTCCTTAGATATCATATATAGTGCTACAAATATTTCCAAAACTCCATATAGAATATCCCCAATTCAGTTGCAATAATTAAATAATAAAATCTATTAGATTCTTGAAAAGGAATTCATTTATCCAAATGCATTACCTTGGGTTGTACCTATTAAGTTTATTAAGAATAAAGATGGATAAATGTGTCTATGAATTGATTATCAATAATATAACATTATCACTACCATGAAAAAGTATCCTCTACCACAAATTAATGACCTATTTGGTCAACTACAGAGAGGGAAATAATTTTCCAACATTGGTCTTCATTCTGGATATCGCCAATTGAGGTTCCAAAATAAGTATATACCTAATATATCATTCTGTAAAATGTATAGACACTACGAATTTATAGTGATTCGATTTGGTGTTAATAATTCCATCACTATCATCATGGATTTAATGAATATAGTATTTATATATTAGTAGGATTTGTTTATGGTAAGGATGTTCAAATTTATTCTAAGTGAAAAGAAGAGTCGAAATTTCTCTTAAGAAATGTGTTGAATACCCTAATGAATGGAGAATTTTGACAAAAATTTTATGATGTGGGAATTTTGTATGTGGAAATTTTCATTACTGGGTCATCTAATCTCATGCTAGGCTATATCAATATACCCTTCAATGAAAATAGTTATTAAAAATTTCCCCAGACCAACCACTGTGATTGAGATCTATAGTTTCTTTTAGTTTGGTTGGATATTGTTGATGATTATTTGATAAATTTTCATAGCTATTAAATCCACTAAGTAAGTTAACAAAGAAGGGAGACACGTTATATTGTATGGATGAATGTGTGGAATGTTTTATGTAATTGAAGAGAAGGATAGTTAGTGAACATGCGCTTACACAACCCTAATATGGAGAAGGGTTTGTAATCTATAGTGATTCATTAATAATGGGACTGGTATACATACACATGTAAAACGATAGGGTTATAGATTATACCTCAAAAAAATTAATGATTAATGAGAAATATTACCCAACTTATTATTTGGAGTTAGCTGCCATAATATTTTCATTGGTTATATAAAGGCATTATCTATAGAGAGAAATGTGTGACATATTTTCCGATCATGAAAGATTAAAGTATATTTTTACTCAAAAGGATATGAACCTGTTACAAATAATAATGTGGTGGCATATTAAATATTATTACTCCTTAATACCTTACCACCATGGGAAAGAGAACAAGGAGAAATATTATTTGAGTTGAAAAGATCATGCTAGAATATCTATTTTTAGGGTCAAAACAGATCTAATCTTTATATATAGTCAATGTATGGATCTTGAAATCTTGATTAAAGTGGAGAAATTTTATCTTCCTAAAATGAGAATTCAATTATCTATCCATGTGAAGATTAAAGAGGCATAGAAAGAATATGTAGAGCTAAAAAAAGGTGAGGAATGTTCCCAAGTTCAACCTTTATTCCGATCGAATAATAAGGTTCAAGAATTCCATATTTATTTTTCAATACCATATTTGAATGAGATATCATGCTCATATTTATTCATTATCTATTCATCATAGAACTATATGTATAGATATTTAAAATAGTACTTCTTAGTGGTTAGCGTGAAGAGACAAATTGAAGAGTACGTTTCTAGGTGCTATTAATGTCAGCTAGTTAATGATGAGATAAATATGTGTAAGGGGTTGTTACCACCATCAACACCACTAGAATGAAAGTGGGAAAACATCAAAAAGTATTTTGTTATTGGACTCCCCAAAACTTCTAAATTGAAAATTTTATAAGGGTTTTAGTTAGTGTCCTTACAGTGTAATAACAATTCATAATTATCATTGAATACTTCAATCCTGATCAAATTAACCAATTATACCATATGGATGTGTAATGATTGTATTTTGTACCACTGTCAATTATATCTAATCGGGATATGTGGTGTACCTTGATGTTTTGGATACGTATTTAGCAGGATTTGGTTATAGAGTTATGCTTTATCACTACTCATCATCCATAAATAGATGGTTAACCTAAGAGGTCCATTCAAACTCTAGAATACATTGTGAGAGAATTTTCAATGGATTTCAATGGTGGTTGGGATCAACACATTCATCTGATGTAATTTTCTTACAAAAAAAGATTTCACTCCAATATTAATATGGTTCCTTATAAATCCCTCTTTGGTAAGAAGTGTATAACTACAACGTACTAGAATTAATTTGAACAAAGAAAGCTATTGGAACATGATCAAGTTGAATAAATGGAAGTTAAGGTAAAATCAACTCAATAACACATAAGATAATATTATAATTGAAAAAAAGTTATACTAAAAATCATAAGAAAGATATAGATTTTGATGTTGGTGAAAAGGTATTACAAAGAATATCTCACTCAAAGAGGGTGATGAGATTTTTAATGAAGGGAAAGATAAGCCCTAGGTATATTGGTCCTTTTTAAATTCTTGATTGTGTTAAGATGATATCTTATCGATTGGTTTTACAGCAAATCTCTCTTGACTTCATGATGTGTTCTATGTATCTATACCAAATAAATATATAACTGACCATTCAAATATAATATAATTAGTGGTCATATCACTAGGTATATATATTTATTATGAAGAATGGTTGTAGATATTCTGGATCATAGTGATAAAGTGATATGAAACAAGAACACTCACCCAGTCAATGGTTTTTGGTGAAACCAAAAATTTGAGAAAGCTGTGTGGGAACCTGAAGAAGGGATAATATAGAAGTATCCTTATCTATTTATAACATATTGATGATTTAGGAGGGTGAAATTCTTTTTAAGGGGGTAAAATATAAAATCAAGATATTTTTATTCAATATTTCTCTTTATATAGTTTTATTTGTTCAAGGTATTTTGTAATATGAAATGATGAGTATAAATGAACTGCATAATATTATTAAGATATTATGTTTCTATTATTACCTAATCTTTAGTTTTGTGGGCAAGGATTGTAATAACTAAATTATGAAAATATATGGTCTACACATTTCTAAATTGAATTTGTTACATATCAAATCATTATAATTATAAAGAAAATATTAATATAATTTAAAAGTGGTAATATTTTTGAAAATAATTAATTTGCACAATGTAATTTTATATTAGTAAATTAAATTAATCCCTATTATTGAATTTTCATGACCCGTATCAATGGGGTCTATGTCATGACTTCACAAGCATTCCTTCCGTAGCCTTGGGGCTGGTGACTAGCACCGAGTAGGCCTATCGCTAACATGAGAGGCCTTAGTCAAAATAAATGTACACACACACACATCTCCAATCCCATAAAATGATGAAATGTAGGAAAAATTGAATAACCATGCATGAATACATCTAAATCCCCAAACCAGAGTATGATAGGAAGTAAAGGAAAGTATAAATGGCCAAATAATAGCCCCCCAGAAAGTCTAAAAATAAGTCAAACATGGATGTAAACTACGGACTACGGTCAAGATACCATAAGAACACCTCTCAGTCTATCCAGTCAGAATAAGAACCTTATGATCGAAGTCCATCTACGACTTGGTCAAAAGGTTGATCATCTTCCTAGGACACAACACATGCAGAAAAATCCCGTTCTGGGGTGAGTAATGCAGTACCAAGTAAAACACCATGAAACCATAATGCATACAACAAAAATAAAATATTCATATCTAAATAGATATATTTTTACAACACATATAATAAGAATATCCAGATATACTCAACAAATACACAACATCTAAATTTAATCCCACACTGTAATTTAAGACTATTATTCCAGCTCAAAGGTTTATAAAGCACTGGTCCAGGAGAACACACTCCATGATTCTTATAACACTGATGACATCTGAAGAGATATGATACACTGTTGAGGATCACTCCCAAGGATTTGAGGGATACAAAAAAACTCAATCTAGAATAGCCTAATATGTATAGAATCAGAACCCTCATAGTGTTGGTCATGATGATTCCAGGAACTCCCCATCAGAAAAGAAGATGATAGAGGATCTCACTCTGAGCATCACAGAAGGATTTCAACAGCTCTAACCAAAACGTCCTTCTGAAGGGATTGATGTCCTATATATTGGATGTGATTTTATACTAATCCTTAGGGAAATGATATATGGAACACACCCTAATGAAAATTTCCCAATCTATAAAGGAAACGGGATCTAAACCAAAATTTATGGAGTACATGATGTGTAGTAAGAGTACATGCCATGTCTCTTCAACCCCAAGTCCTTCCTGTCCACACGACCCTTTCCCAGGTCTAGGTAACAATCCAAAGCATGTGGTTCCCAATGTACTTAATCTCATTTACCATTACATGGTTATTACCATGTACACATGGAAAATCCATGTTTATGTATAAGTACACGTTGTACCCATGCATGTATACTCCATTTTGTGTCCATGTATCCACTGAGGTATACGCCAATCCTTTGGGGAGGTTTCACACGTTGTGTGATACTTATATTAATTCTTAAAGACTAGCTACCACTAGGAGGGTCCCGCACACTGTGGAATACTTGATTACACACCCTGTATTTCATAGTTTTATAGAATTGTAGATCCATTTCACACATCATCATCTGCTCCTACGACCATTGATCCAACACCATGCCTCACAGGAAAATCAATAATCAAGCCCTGAGGAGCCATTCCATCATCAATCAGAAAAATCCACTCCTTCAATTTGGTCTCATGATTCTTTAGAATAGTGTTCTTCATTATGAACCCAAGAACATGAAATCATGGTATCTACATCATTTGATCCACATCTGTTTCAATCATTGCACCACGATCATGTCGTTCTGATCCAATATCTATGATATCATATTTTTTATCCAATAAATAGTTGTGAAATGATCGATTCCTCAGTGGTTTTTGAACCCCAAAAATACAAAAAACACCCCCGATGAAAGAATAAATCAGTGGAGAAAAGAAAATCGAATAGATGTCAGGAACATTCCTCAGTCGATATTTGTGTCTACCTTGATAAATTTACATTATAATAAAGAATTATGGAACAATAAAATAAGGTAAAATAAATTATTATAATAAATTCCCACAATAATCCCATCTCACGAAATGAATTATCTATAGATCAATATGTTGGTTTATTGAATTGTTTACATCATAAAAATAAAAAACATAGAATGAACGAAAATAAAAAAATATCCAACATCGATTCGTATTAATTATTCATGGAGAATGTAGTTATACCATGTTCGTTGGTGAGATCCTCTGATTATTTCTTATATAGGTCATCGAACATAAATTTATTCATCATCTGTCAATAAATTCTTCTAAAATGGATCCCCAACTGTTCTACAGATCTCCAGGTTTTAGTGGCTAAACCTGATAATTAAACAGAAGTATATATTTATAGAATATTTTAGGCCATTATTTCAATGAAATAAAATAAAATAATTTCATGAATTATTTTATTTATTTAATTACTATGATGGATTTTCCACAAATTCCTTACAACGAAAAGGATATATCATTCCTATAGTAAAAACCATGTTCTAAACTAAATAGTTCCCTCAGATTTTTGATATGGGGCACTGTTTAAAAGTTATTAAACATTTTCAGTAAAACTGTAACACCCCAGGTAAATAAAAAATATGACATTTTCATATTTATCCATATTTGGGAATAAAATATTAATATGACTTTAAAGGGGATGCTATGCTCAATGGCGTATCCAACACGCAACAACGAGTTTCTTGGGAATCTTACATTGCACTCTAATAATAAAATAATATTATTTTAAATGGTAGTTAACATGTACCTATTGTATTGGAGGGAATGGATAGAAATAACTAAAATATGATTATATATGTTTTTAAATGTTTTTACATTTATCCGATAAAAGATAAAGTCTTAAAATACGGATAGAATTCAATTTTAGGTGTATATGCCCTAGTTTTTTCTAAAGGTTCACTTATCGCCTTTTGATGGCGAACCGTCATTAAATATAGTTTTGGTCACTCTTATACATTATATTTGACCAAATAAAACTCTTCTTAAGAATTGGGACATCAAAATTTACTTTGTGTAAATTTTTGGTATCTTTCTGATAAAGTTCATTTTTTAATGAATAGTTTAAAATGTTGTATTTTAATTCAAAACCTCTTTTTAATATAATTTATTTATATGATTAGATTATCTTTTGAATTAGTTTTAAAGTGAAATTAGAATATATTTTTACCATTTAATCCAATAGTGGTCGATGGAATTAATTTCACTTTGGAATCGGACTTAAACTATTGTCAATCTTTTGATACTTTTTGTTTCATAAAAATACACTATTTGTTTTGACAGTGGGAATTAATTATTAAATTAATTAATGAAACTTATATGTTTTTAATTTTTTAAAATAGACATCATTTTTGAATTCGGAATATCAAATATATCTTAGGGTGAATTTTTGGTAATTTTCTGAAAAACATCAATTTTTGATGAATAGTGAAACCACTAAGTGGTACTTATAAAAACTGATTTTCCATTTAAATGAAAATTTTCCACCTTTGTGTTTTGAATTTCAAAAATCCGACATACATGGTTGTCATTAGGATGTAAAATGTGGTTCAATGTGATTAAAATAATTTTTTGGTGAATAGTAACTTATTAAGTTTTTAATCGTGATTAAAGGTAATTAGTGTAGTTTAAGGTAAGAATAATGTTTTAATAAAATGAAATGACCTAGAAACATGTCCTACCCTCATTGGATGTGTCATGGCCGACCAAGACAATCCATGGGTCAACTTGGGGACCCCATGGAGCCACTTTGGTTGGAAAATGACATAAATACCTTTTAATTTAATGATAAAGTAAAAATGACACAAACATGAGATGTTTTACTAAAACAATTTGTACATGGGGTTATAAAAGTCATATTTATTCCTACATCATATTATTTTTTTTATAATTTTTAGACATTAAATAAATTAAATTATTTATGACATCATGATGATGCAGCGATGACCTCATTATTTAACAATTTAAATAAAATGGGAAGATAATGTAATATATAAGACCTACACATGTCCAAAGCCTATTTGATGAGTGGATTTCGAACCCTTATCACCTTATCCTCGAAATAAATCAATTTGGGACCTTTAAAATCAGAATCTCTTTAGAAAATAAAGTAACATTTTGTAACTTTACAAGAGTGCCCCTCCTCTCCTCTTATAAAAGGCCCCCACCTCTACCTCCTTACCCACACTCCCAAAGCCTTTGCCTCGGCCAACCCCTGCCCATTTTGTCTCTCCACATTCCTCTCTTACTTCTTTAAGCTTCACTTTGGGCAGACGTCTTCCCAAGGAAGCCTTTGAGCTCAAACCTAAGGGAGTTACCTGATTTGAAGGTAATGTCTTCACTTCTATCCTTTTGTTTTATTTTGCTTCTCCAATCCCCTAAACTCTTTTTATTCATTTATTTTGTAACAAATCCAGTATCTAAAATATACTAGGATGTTGTTATAATAAGTATTAAAGCTACACTTACACACACCTACATCTAATGGTTAAATAACATATTGTTTCCATGGATGGCGAATTTCGGGCTCCCGAAACGATGATTGTTCAACATTCTTCTAAAACCTTCAAAAGTGGCCATTAAGATGACAATATATTTATATATTATATTTAATATGTTTATGTTTTACTTAATCTTTTGTATTTTTCATTTATGGTGTACCTTTATGGTTTCCATTATGGGTAAACGCGATATCTTCATTTAAGGAAGTGCGGACTACCGCCCCCTCAAAGTGATTTGATTCGTTAACACCATATGTGGTAAGTATAAAGGATATATTTAATGATATTATATATGATACCATACTGTAATTAAAATACTATTATCTATCATTATGTTTTAATTCCATTAAATATGAAATAGAAATGGAAGTAGCGTTCATGCATACGTACGGCTTACCGTCTCCATGAACGGTACATTTCATTTCTTATCTCAAAATGTTACGTAATATTATAAGTACATATATATAATGGATATATATGTAATATATTACATCTAAATTATGGATATCATTCTGTAATTATAACATATATATATCTCTCTCATTTTGTTTTAATTCCGTTAATATGACAAAAAAATGAAAGTAGCGTTCATGCGTACGTACGGCCTACCGTCTCCATGAACGGTGCTTTTCGTTTTTTTATCTCCAAATGATATGGAATAGTATAAAATGAATATTTACTGGATATATATGATATTTAAATCATTAATACTATTCCGGAAATTATTTACATATAACTACATGGGAAATCTTTTTTCAAACAAGTTCATTTTTGACTCATGTACCAAACATCGGCAAAAACGTCTGATATGAACTAACATTATTAAAAAATTATTTTATCATTATAATATTTGATATGAACTGACTAATAATATTTAAAGGAGGTTCTTAGGAAATTATTAATTGACCAAAGTTTATTATTCATGAATATAAAGAAACGAACAAGACAAGTTGGACTTGAGTTAAGGGATCATACTCCTCTCTTTCTTTTTAAGTACACTCTTTTATGTCATTCCTTTTAAAGCTCATATTTATTGTTATTGGGATGTTATTTTATATTAATCTTACTGTGATTTTTATGTTCATGTTATGAGAGACCCTATTCTATCTCATCAATCCATTTTGGATGTTTTGAGTGGCGTCGTTAGGCTGCCGAATTATCGTAAGAGATCTAACCTCTCTCTTTCTTTTTAAGTACTCTCCTTTATGTCACTTATTTTAAGATTTTATTTGTTATGTTGGGGGATGTTATTTTATATTACCCTTTCTGTAAACTTTATGTTGATGTGATGAGAGACCCTATTTCCTCTCATCAATCCATTTTTGAAGTTTTAAGTGGCGCCGTTAGGCTGCCGAGTTTTTGTAAGAGATTTTTCATCTCACTTTTATTCCCGTGAGATTTAGGCAACATTGGCCACAATTTCCTTTGAGTGGTATATGTACTTCCCATTATTACACTCCTTTTGTAATATAATTCCATTTATGGGTATTTACATATTCATTGTATGACACTTCTTCAATGGGGTGTAATTTTCGAAAGTTACCCAAGTCGGTAAGGGAACCTTTCACCCTCCTCTTTGTAAAAGACTTCGTTTGTTATGTCTTTTAATTCACATACTATTAAGATGGGATATGTTCTTATATATCCTGATTGATGTAAATTTTATTTCCAAGTGATTATATTCCCTTTTTATCTCTCATCAACTCATTTTCTGAATTTTTTAAGTGACGCCGTTAGGCTGTCGAATTTTACCATGGGAACTTTTTAACCCAATTTCTATTTCTTTGGGTTCAACTTGTAGTTATTGAATTTGTCATCTTTTGAATATGTTTTAATGGACTATTATTGTAATACACTTAATATACAATTGTATTGGCTGTATTTATATTTTTCACACATAATTTTGAGATTGATTTATCCTTAATTTAAGGATACCTTCTTTATAAGGGATTTCATCACATGTTACATCTCTATTGAGACTTCATTGTTGTTATGCACCAATTAACTCTTATATGGTGTATATAATGTCCTTTGGAATATTATATCATGAATCCATTTATTCTCATGATATTATAAAGTTCTGATTAAATGTGATTCCTCAATTATTGTATTCAAGTGTCTCTAATTTTGGAAAAAACCCTTTAACCAAAATATCGCTTTAAATGTTTTAATGATTTGTTCTTATTAATATCCATGTTTTCAAAATGGTTTTAAGGATTTATTTATATGGATATTAGTGGTTTAAAATTTTAAAAGCTTCAAGGTGGTATGGGACACTTTGATTCAAAAAACTCTTTATTAAATGTTTTAAATGGTTTTGGAAATGGTTTTTTTGGATTCATTATTTCAATATCCTAAAATGTTATATTGTGATTGAAATGTGGAAATGTCATATTTCCTTTATGAATGTTTTATGTGATACATTTATGTTATGGTTCTTTGGTATTGTTATGAAAACGAGTGGTTCCGTGATAAACTAAGGGCAGGTGAGCCCGATATAGCTCCCCAATGCATTAGGTAACGCGAAGGAGTGAAACGTTATGGTTTCTGCGAAGAGATTTAGGGAATATACTGTGATGGGTATTCCAAACGTAACCCAGAGGTTTACTCCCTATGTAAGAATGTTATGAATGCCTCATGTTACCTTTATGTCATATGATTTCTATGATTTATTCATGATTTTATGAGGTATGTTAAAGTGCTTATATTTTATGGGTAAAGTATGATTTCATTCTTATGTATACATGTACTCATGTTTCCTTTCCATATTTTTATATCCCTTACTGAGCTTTTTATGCTCATTCCATGTTTTTGAAATGTTTTTCACAGGTCAAGGGAATGGTACATGATGTGATGATAGTGTCAAGGATGTGTCAAGAAAGAATCCATGTTTTATTTTAAATATGTTTATGTTGATGGGAAGAATGAATTCTGTCTTTTATGTAACCACTTTGTTTAAATGTGGAATGTAATGCAAGTTTCATGATCTAATTCTCTAAAACTCTAAACCTGAAAAGATCCTCAATGTGTAATCTTGTAATAACTCAAGATTAAGTAAGGCTTAAGGCTGGGGCCTAATAGTTGTCATCAAAGGTCGGTTTAGATAACATTAGAGGTTAGGGTATTCTCTAAGCACAAGTGACATTACCATAATGGTTAGGATTTCAGAAAGAGTCCTAGTTTTAGATAAAGTTAATGAGTAAGTATATATTAGTATTTATCTTCCTCATTAGTAGATTATGGTTATGTTTATATACTCACAATAACCTTTTTGGTTTTAGTAAATGGATAGATCTAGCAGGCACCAAAGTGACAATGGGTTTGAAGGAAACTGTGGTGGTTCTCTGATTAAGAGACTGGATGAGATGGGGGATTCAATGAGGAATCTCATGGTTGTTCTAAACCAACTATCAAGGAGTCATGATCAACCACTTCAACCTTGTTGAGTTCTCTAATGCATCATGTACAAGATGGCCAACTCGATGTGGAAATTCAGGTAATAATTATTAAGGTAACCATTAGGTTTTATATGATCCTTACTTTTTAGGTAATTATGGGTTACTCTATGATATGATGGAAAATGAAAGGAATGAGATAAAATTGAGGTTAAAATATGTTATGATCATTTTTGAGGATTTTATCTCGTTTTGGGGGATGTTTTAAGAATTATATAGTTTTGGAAAAAGGACAACACACAAACCGTGTGACAACCCGTCGCGTCAGACAAAGCTGCGGGAATCGAACCCACAACCAAAGTGCGACTGTTATTTATTGCCTACCACTGGACTACGTGAAGTACCTGGTTAGTTTGACTGATTATTTTTAGTTATATAATTTTATGAATTATGAGTAAGTTGATTTTGGGTTATTTATGAAAATGATTAATCTATCATGGAGGATATGTTATTAGGTTAATTACTTTTCAATACGAGACTTTAAGAGGAACTGATGTTGTTTGGAGATAAATGTTACGATTTAACTTGGAAGAATATGTGACTAAATCCCTCAAATATTTGGGTTTCAATCTTAGTCTGGTTTACTTTGAAGAATTATATCTACAAATTGATTATAGAATGGTCCTCGCTGAACTTTGGGTTTTGTTGGACAAATTTTGGAGATTAAGAATAGATTTTATTTTTATAAAGGGTTATCCTTTTCTGGATTATCTGATCTTGTACTAAACTTTTTGGTTTTGGTTTTGGTTAAAGTCTAACGACATGGAAAGTATATAGTTCTCTTTGGTGGATTAGGTGATTCTCTAGAAGTTGATTATAGTACTCTTAATGCGAACAAGTCTTCCTAAATACTCGTCTTTTAGAAAAAATATGAGTTCGATTACGGAATCTAGTAAAAGTTTAAAGTCAACATGATAAGTGATTATGTTTCCTTATGAATAAATTCCTCAATAAAAATTAACTTAAAACAAAAATGTTGTCTATTAACTTTTCCTACTGGGGAATCGAATACAATTAACCCATCACAAGTTTGTGATTTTCTTGTGGTTAACTTTCTCCTAAACATGTTTTCTATCACTCTCCATCAGAACATGACCCTATGTTTTCTCCTCCATGTACATGTTTTCATACTTGGAATCCTAGTATGGGATAACTCATGTGACCTTTGTACTTATCTTTCTTCATTTTAAAGTGATTTTTTTACCGACTCTTGTTCCGATGTGGGACATTCAAGGATGTTTCCAAGCTTAATTTTAAAAATTGCGAGGACGCAATTCCCAAAAGGGGGGAAGGATGTAACACCCCAGGTAAATAAAGAATATTACATTTTCATATTTATCCATATTTGTGAATAAAATATTAATATGAATTTAAAGGGGACACTATGCTCAATGGCATACCCAACACGCAACAACGAGTTTCTTGGGAATCTTACATTGCACTCTAATAATAAAATAAAATTATTTTAAATGGTAGTTAACATGTAGCCGTTGTATTGGTGTGAATGGATAGAAAAAACTAAAATATGATTATATATGTTTTTAAATGTTATTACATTTATCCAATAAAAGATAAAGGCTTAAAATATGGAAAGAATTCAATTTTAGGCGTATATGCCCTAGTTTTCAATAAAGGTTCACTTATCGCCTTTTGGTGGCGAACCGTCATTAATTATAGTTTTGTTCACTCTTATAAATTCTATTGGACCAAATAAAACTCTTCTTAAGAATTGGGACATAAAAATTTACTTTGTGTAAATTTTTGGTATCTTTCTGATAAAGTTCATTTTTTAATGAATAATGTAAAATGTTGTATTTTAATTCAAAACCTCTTTTTAATATAATTTATTTATATGATTAGATTATATTTTGAATTGGTTTTAAAGTGAAATTAGAATATATATTTATCATTTAATCCAATAGTGGTCGATTGAATTAATTTCACTTTGAAACCGGACTTAAACTAGTGTCAATCTTTTGATACTTTTTGTTTCATAAAAACACGCTATTTGTTTTGACAGCAGGAATTAATTATTAAATTAATTAATGAAACTTATATGTTTTGAATTTTGTAAAATAGACATCATTTTTGAATTCGGAATATCAAATATATCTTTGGGTGAATTTTTGGTAATTTTCTGAAAAACTTCAATTTTTAATGAATAGTGAAACCACTAAGTGGTACTTATAAAAACTGATTTTCCGTTTAAATGAAAATTTGCCACCTTTGTGTTTTGAATTTCAAAAATCCGACATACATGGTTGTCGTTAAGAAGTAAAATGTGGTTCAATGGGATTAAAATAATTTTTTGGTGAATTGTAACTTATTAAGTTTTTAATCGCGATTAGAGGTAATTAGTGTAGTTTAAGGTAAGAATAATGTTTTAATAAAATGAAATGACCTAGACACATGTACTAACCTCATTGGATGTGTCATGGCCGACCAATAAAATCCATGGGTCAACTTGGGGACCCCATGGAGCCACTTTGGTTGGAAAATGACATAAATACCTTTTTATTTAATGATAAATTAAAAATGACACAAACATGAGATGTTTTACTAAAACAATTTTTAAATGGGGTTATAAAAGTCATATTTTTTACTATAAATAGTCATTGGAAAGATAAAATTATTTAATACATCATAGTATTTTTTTTATAATTTTAATAAATTAAATAAATTAAATTATTTATGACATCATGATGATGCAGCGATTACCTCATTATTTAACGATTTAAATAAAATGTAATGATAATGTAATATCTAAGAACTACACATGTCCAAAACCTATTGTATGAGTGGATTTAGAACCCTTATCACCTTATTCTAGAAGTACATCAATGTGGGGCCTTTAAAATCCGAAACACTTTTGAAAATAAAGTAACATTTTGTAACTTTACAAGAGTGCCCCTCCTCTCCTCTTATAAAAGGCCCCCACCTCTACCTCCTTATCCACACTCCCAAAGCCTTTGGCTCAGCCAAACCCTGCCCATTTTGTCTCTCCACTTCCCTATATTACTCCTTGAAGCCTCACTTTGGGCATAAGTCTTCCCAAGGAAGCCTTTGAGCTCAAACTAAAGGGAGTTACCCGATTTTAAGGTAATGTCTTCACTTGTGTCCTTTTGTTTTATTTTGCTTCTCCAACCCCCTAAAATCTTTTTATTAATTTATTTTGTAACAAATCCAGTATATTAAATATACTAGGATGTTGTTATAAGAATTATTCGAGCTACACTAACACACACCTACTTCTAATGGTTAAAGAACATATTATTTCTGTGGATGGCGAATTTCTGTCTCCCGAAACGATGATTGTTCAACATTTTTCTAACACCTTCATAGGTGTCCATTAATATGACACTATAATTATATATGATATTTAATATTTTTATGTTTTACTTAAGATTCAGTATTTTTCATTTATTTCATACCTTTATGGTTTCCTTTATGGGTAAATGCAATATCTTTAGTTAAGGAAGTGCGGACTACCGCCCCCTCAAAGGGATTTGATTCGTTAATACCATATGTGGTACGTATAAAGGATATATTTAATGATATTATACATGATACCATACTGTAATTAAAATAATATTATCTATAATTATGTTTTAATTCCATTAAATATGAAATAGAAATGGAAGTAGCGTTCATGCGTACGTACGGCTTACCGTCTCCATGAACGGTACATTTCATTTCTTATCTCAAAATGTTATGTAATTTTATAAGTACATATATATAATGTATATATATGTAATATATTACATCTAAATTATGTATATCATTCTGGAATTATAACATATATATATCTCTCTCATTTTTTTAATTCCATTAATATGACAAAAAAATGAAAGTAGCGTTCATGCGTACGTACGACCTACCGTCTCCATGAACGGTGCTTTTCGTTTTTTTATCTCAAAATGATATGTAATAGTATAAAATGAATATTTACTGGATATATATGATATTTAAATCATTAATACTATTCTGGAAATTATTTACTTATAACTACATGGGCAATCTTTTTTCAAACAAGTTCATTTTTGACTCATGTACCAAACATCGACAAAAACGTCTGATACGAACTAACATTATTAAACAATTATTATAACATTATAATATGTGATATGAACTGAATAATAATCTTTAAAGGAGGTACTTATGCAATTATTAATTTACCAATGTTTATTATTCAGGAATATAAAGAAACGAACAAGACAAGTTGGACTTGAGGTAAGGGATCATACTCCTCTCTTTCTTTTTAAGTACACTCTTTTATGTCATTCCTTTTAAAGCTCATCTTTATTGTTATTGGGATGTTATTTTATATTAATATTACTGTGATTTTTATGTTCATGTGATGAGAGACCCTATTCTATCTCATCAATCAATTTTGGAAGTTTTGAGTGGCGCCGTTAGGCTGCCGAATTTTCTTAAGAGATCTAACCTCTCTCTTTCTTTTTAAGTACTCTCCTTTATGTCACTTATTTTAAGCTCCTATTTGTTATGTTGGGGGATGTTATTTTATATTCCTATTTCTGTAAAATTTATGTTGATGTGATGAGAGACCCTATTTCCTCTCATCAATCCATTTTGGAAGTTTTAAGTGGCGCCGTTAGGCTGCCGAGTTTTTAAAAGAGATTTTTCATCTCACTTTTATTCCTGTGAGATTTATGCTACATTTGCCACAATTTCCTTTAGTGCTTTATGTACTGCCCATTATTACACTCCTTTTGTAATATAATTCCATTTATGGGTATTTACATATTCATTGTATGTCACTTCTTCAATGGGGTGTACTTTTCGAAAGTTACCTAAGTCGGTAAGGGAACCTTTCACCCTTCTCTTTTTAAAATACTTCGTTTGTTATGTCTTTTAATTCACATACTATTATGTTGGGATATGTTCTTCTATATCCTGATTGATGTAAATTTTATGTCCAAGTGATGATATTCTTTTTTTTATCTCTCATCAACTCATTTTCTGAATTTTTGAAGTGACGCCGTTAGGCTGTCGAATTTTACCAGGGGAACTTTTTAACCCAATTTCGATTTCTTTGGATTCAATTTGTAGTTATTGAATATTTCATCCTTTGAATATGTGTGAAAGACTTTTTTATTGTTTTTAAACTTAATATCCAATAGTATTGGGTGTATTTATATTTGTCACACATAATTTTGAGATTGATTTATCCTTAATTTAAGGATACCTTCTTTATAAGGGATTTCATCACATTTTACCTCTCTATTGAGACTTCACTGTTGTTATGCACCAATTCACTCTTATATGGTGTATATACTGTCCTTTGGAATATTATATCATGAATCCATTTATTCTCATGATATTATAAAGTTCTGATTAAATTTTATTCCTCAATTATTGTATTCAAGTGTCTCTAATTTTGGTAAAAACCCTTTAACCAAAATATCGCTTTAATTTTTTTAATGATTTTATCTTATTAATATTCATGTTTTCAAAATGGTTTTAAGGATTTATTTATATGGATATTAGTGGTTTAAAATTTTAAAAGCTTCAAGGTGGTATGGGACACTTTGATTCAAAAATCTCTTTATTAAATTTTTTAAATGGTTTTGAAAATGGTTTTTTTGATTCATTATTTCAATATCCTAAAATGTTATATTGTGATTGAAATGTGGAAATGTTATATTTCCTTTATTCATGTTTTATGTGATACATTTGTGTTATTGTTCTTGGGCATTGCTATGAAAACGGGTGGTTTTGTGATAAACTAAGAGCAGGTGAGCCTGATATAGCTCTCCAATGCATTGGGTAACGCGAAGGAGTGAAACGTTAAGGTTTATCCGAAGAGATTTAGGGAATATACTGTGATGGGTATTCCAAACATAACCAAGAGGGTTACTCTCTACGTAAGAATGTTATGAATGCCTCATGTTACCTTTATGTCATATGATTTCTATGATTTATTCATGATTTTTGAGGTATGTTAAAGTGCTTATGTTTTATGGGTAAAGTATGATTTCATTCTTATGTATACATGTACTCATGTTTCCTTTCCATATTTTTATATCCCTTACTGAGCTTTTTATGCTCATCCCATGTTTTTGAAACATTTTTCACAGGTCAAGGGAAGGGTACATGATGTGATGATAGTGTCAAGGATGTGTTAAGAAAGAATCCATGTTTTATTTTAAATATGTTTCTATTGATGGGATGAATGAATACATTCTTTTATGTAACCACTTTGTTTAAATGTGGAATGTAAAACAAGTTTCATGATCTAATTCTCTGAAACTCTAAACCTGAAAAGATCATCAATGTGTAATCTTGTAATAACTCAACATTAAGTAAGGTTTAAGGCTGGGGCCTTATAAAAACTGTGTGTTCATTATATTTAATATAATTAATATATTTCATACATTTATTTCTGGCACACAAAACCTTATAATCGTACACCATCTCAATTCCTAGTATTAAAAATAATCCATAAAACATTCAAAAAATAATACAACGAAATTCTGAGTCATTACATTCTTCCCACCTTGGGGGTTT
Organism: Viscum album; assembly: GCA_963277665.1. Taxonomy (NCBI): domain Eukaryota; kingdom Viridiplantae; phylum Streptophyta; class Magnoliopsida; order Santalales; family Viscaceae; genus Viscum; species Viscum album. Next base: position 359,435,908 of record OY728164.1, on the reverse strand, counting down.
ACACCCTCATAAATACCAAACAAGTGGCTACACAAAGATATATGGGTACTGAGAATGTATCTTAGATTCAACCTCCATAGTGATCTCATAAATATTCTCATGATTCCACCGGACATATACTAATGGAATAAATCACCCATGAAGAATCCAATCATGTCGATCCTCAATCTCAACATGGTTCTCAAAAAAATATATCTTCATCATTTATGTCTATATTTCCATAGTCGATATATTTTTATGGGTCATGCACATACGTTCTCAACTATGATATATAGAAGATTTCGAGTACCCGGTCTAACTGTGGCAGTAGAACTAAGTGGTATGCCACCTCACCAAATCTATACAGTTTCTAGAAAGGGACAATAAGTCTCAGAGATAGATTTTTTTCCAGGAAAGTATCATTATAATCCACATCGAGGTGAAACCTGTAAGAACAAATGGTTTCCCTACATTAACTTTAATTGCCTCCTTCATCTATATGGATAATACTAAGGACAGATTTGTGTAGTTTTCACCCTCTCAAGGAGGATCGGTACCTTCTTGTTTGTGGCCCGCATTGACTCTGGGCCAATGAATACTAATTCTCCTAGGTCAGTCCAGAAAAGTGGTGACCTACATTGTTTCCCTTATAATGCCTCAAATGGTGTCATGAAAATGTTTTAATGGTAGTTGTTGTTTTCCCTAAACTCCACTAGTTGTAGATGATCCTCCTAAATATGTTCAATATACAATATGAAAGCTCACAACATGTCCTTTGGAACCTAAATGTTACACTCATTTTTTCCATCAGTTTGGGGATGAAATGCGGTGTTCAATTATAATTGAGTCCCAACATCCTCTTACAACTCCTTCCATAACCTATATTTAAAGCGATAATCAAATTAAAAAATGATCAATGATGTAACTCCAAGGAGTTGGAGTATCTTCTTCATGTAATGGAGTCTCAAGATCTCTACTTAACTCTGCATTCAATTAGCTAGGAAGTGGGCTGACTTGTTGAGTCTCCCAATGATCACTGAGTTGGAATCATGAACTCTAGATGTATGTGGTAAACCTATCATGAAGTATATGTATATTTTATCCCACATCCACTCGAACACCTCAAGGGGATGATCTAAACCCATTGGAACATGGTGATCGTCCTTCACTTGCTGACATGTAAGGCATCAAATGATAAACATTGAAACTACCTTCTTTATTCCTAGAAACCAAAACTAATATCAAAGGTCATGTTACATCTTCACCACACCTATATATTTCTCTAAAGTAAATGTATAAAACTCTCTCAGAACATCTTATAGAAATTTCACTATTACCATCATAGATCCTCTGAAAAGAATTTCATACTACCCACCTTTATAAAATCCATTATGAGTATGTCCATTGGATATCTAAGTATGTCGAGTCTCATAGTCAGTGTCACCATGTTGTGCCTCCCTGAATTGCTAAAAAATTGGAGGAGTAACAACCATCGACTCAAGGAAAACTACCCCATCTCTATTCACATAGGATAACTAAAATGATTCCAAATACTCGGATGCCTCGTTCAAAAATTTCAATGGAGTTACCCTAATAAAATAATCTAATACTATGCTCCCATTCCCATGAGTATATAGTATCTTGAAGTCATAATATCAGAGGAACACTATCCATCAAATCTGCCTCAAGTTATGACTCTAATGAGAGAATATATAATTGAGACTCCTGTATTCTGAATAGAAGATAAAATACTTTCCTATTATGTAGTGTCTCCATATCTTTAGTTCAAATACTACTACTACTAACTCAAGGTCATGGGTTGCATAGTTATCTAATGTTCTCTCAACTGATGTGAACCACAAGTAATCACTGTATTCCATTGCATCAGAACATAACCATGTGTGGTCCATGATGCATCACATAACACTAAGTACACAACACCCTCCTCTAGTAATATCACGATGACAGAACTCATATATTTCTAGCTCAAATCATGAAAAGCATGGTTGAACCTATCTTTCCACATGGAATGATACCCGTCTTGGGTCAAAGTTATCATGGGTACTGATATCCTCGATAAATCATTTATGAATCTCAAGTAATATCCCTCCAACCCAAGGAAGATCTGCACCTCCACCATGCCCTTGGGTGGAACCTAATTTAACATGGCCTCAAACATGGCAGGGTCCACTTCCACTGCATAAACTAAGATAACATATACTATAAAGTGAACCTCCAATATCAAGAATTAGAACATCTAGTTATTTCTATAAAGTTGGTTCTGTCATAGTAAATATGGAACCATCCTAAAGTATCTCTCATGCTCATCTCTTATCATCGAGTACACAAGGATATAATCTATGAAGACTAACATGTAACTTTATAATAAGGGATGAATGATTTGTTTCCTGAGTCCTATAAATAGATATGGGTAAATTTCCTTGACAAAGGGAATCACCAATTACTAATAGTGATGGTAGTGAAATCTGAATATCATATTTGTTATATCCTCATCATAAACATACAACTAGATATGTCCTGGCCTAAGGTCAACTTTCAAGAACAATTTTTCCCCTCTCAACTAATCAATGAAGCCATCGATTCTTTGTAGTGGGTAATTTTTCTTCAAGGATACTTGGTTCAAGTGCCAGTAGTCCTCACATAACCTCAAGCTCCCATCCATCATCTTGTTGAACAAAACTAGGGATGCCCCGGGTGAAACCTTGGGTCTAACAAATCTCTTCTATAACAAGTCCTCTAACTACACCCTCAACTCATGAAGCACTACATGAATAATCTTATATGATTTCCTAAATAGAGGTGTCATCCTAGGGTGTGCACAAATATGAAATTTTATCTATTGGTGGGGAGGAATGTTTGGAACATCCTCACCTAATACTTCCTCATAATCCTACACCACTAAAGGGAACTGAAAACTAATTTCATATATTTCACTAATTTAAATTCCAACCAAAAAAGGAGAAATTAGATGCACCCTCCTATGCATGATTCCATCATGCACTATTGGATTCTCCATTTCACTCATAAAGGGAAACCTAGTTATATCACTGTGGAAACACTTCATCCTCCACCTAAAATAAACAATTTGGGAATGAACTACAGATAACCAGTCTATAACTAAGATAATTCAATAAGACCTCATCACTACTGAAAATTGATCCAAACAATAACCCTCACATCACAGAGTTAGGTCCCACTGTCAGCACAAGTTTGTGATCATTGAGTCATCTGTAGTTGGATTCTTCCAGTACAAGGACCAAGCCAAGGGATCAATCTTAATCTCTATGTAACGTACTATATTGGTAGCATGTAATGAATAATTATCACCCATGTCTATCAATAAGTATGATTAGGTATAAAAGCTATAAATATAACATTGATTCATTCCTGAAGCCTCTAGGTCATATGTCTCAACCAACTCTAGCTATCCATTCTCTTTTCCTACAGATCCCTAATCCTAGAGTGAAACACATGGGGGTGGTGGTGGTAAAAATTCAAAGCATCTACCACTATAGTTTCTCTCATGATCCTCTACCACACCCACCTCCTTGTGAACCTTTCTACCCAGACCACTGCCTATGACTTAGAGACCCATACACAAAATCAATTTCAGTTGTACAGTAGTTTAATCAATATCAGGAAAGAGGTACCCTCTCAAAAGATGAGTTGAAACACCTCCCCCAAGCCTGAATGGACCCATCCCATGAGAACTAAACCAAAGACCCTCTATCTTGGGACTTCTTCTAAAAATGTCTCCCATATCCAATTCCTTGAGTATGACATTTCCTCCATGCTACTAAGGTCTCTAATCCTTTTTCCCACTACTGATAACCAATGGTTGTGTCTGCTCTACTAAGAAACTATCTTCCCCTAAATCTTGATCACACTCCCCAACATAATTAGGAATACATAGAGGTTTAAAAATGTATTTGATGTATCTTAGCATTCTTTTATCTGTGGTCTGATCCAGAAAAGTCCTGATACCGAACCATATCTATCAAGTACCTGGAAAGGTTGGTAAACCTTGATGAATAATAATATATTTTCATATTTTCTTACTAGTTATACACAAGATATTGGATACGTAAATCCATCAACATAGCCAGGGAGAATTACCCTATGAAAATCTTCCCAAACTCTAACCATGCCAGAGTCTCCTCGATGTGTGATTGGCTCACCAAAACTCCACCGTCATCATGTTAAGCCTTTAAGAAAGCTCTCTACTTGGACTACCGTATGATATGATGGTTTTAGGACTAGACAAAAAACTGATGTCACTTCCTCAATTAAGTCCTAAACCACCTTTGGGATAAGATCACCTCGCAACCTAAGGGGTATATATTTATGAAACTAATAGAGTGAACTCCTCTTGTTCAACTAATTCATTAGTACTACGACTTCCATATTATTCTCAATAGGTGGTCGTAAAAATGGTTCACCATCTAGATATAACTTCTCTATACATTGTACCTATATCAACAAGTTGTCACTTAGGGAATTATCCTCATGATATTGAAGCTGAATCATAGATGAAATATATTGTAGAGACATCCTAAAATTAAAAGCGATGTACCATGTTCAATGAGTATATCTAGAGATATGAATCAATAAGTGAATTGAAACAACAATGTATTCTTATATGATTAATGTACCATTATTTCCCTACGACCAATGTTCACATGTACCGAGTCAATGTCAAGTGGTCAGAGTCCGGGTGTACAGATACGTCAACCACTTCATCAACACTGGGGTCCCTGTAAAGACCTGTAAAATTCAAGGGAAATTTTTTCTTAATTTTTTTTGGAAATTTACAAGAACGGAGTTTCTGACGACACTTGATTCCGAGGCCCGGTGTGCCTGGAATCAATTTCTGAAGTTTAGCTCGGGTACGTTCAGTGAACGAACGAGCGGGTTTTCCTAAATTTTGAACCGGTGCATGGAATTGAAATCCGAGGGAACCAATGAAACCGCAGCGCCAGTAATTGCTTAAGAAGACCCTTTCTGGAGTTGCATTTTCTCGGGAGGAGTTGTTTAAAAAAAAGTGAGGGATAAAAATATAATTGTTTTACAATTATATTTTCATTTCTTGTTAAGTAGATTAAGTGTTGTTTTACAACACTTTATCCCTCTCTTATGTAGTAATAACCTATGTAAGGGAGTTAGGGGTGGGACCCACTTGTAGTTAACTACCTATGATAGGATTAATGTTGAGGTGGGGCCCACACGAACCCGACCCCTTCACATTCCTTAAACCTCCTCTAACTCCCCCATTAAGTGGGTGATCTCTCATCTTCCATAACTCACTACAACCCCCTTGTGACACATCCTCTCATTAATGATGCCAACTCTACTTCATTTAATTTTGACAAGCTCATGATTAATTAAGTTAAGTTAATTCATCATTTTGAAATGTTTTGAAAATGCATGAGATGGGTAATAAAATAAGAAGAGTCTTATTTTATTAGGGGTTGGATGGTTGTGTGGGGAATGGGAGGAGATAGAAGTTCATCTTCCACGTTGAAGAAAGTGAGGAACGATTCTTCTCTGATGAAGAACATCGACCCTTCGACTTAGAAGACTCGGCGACCCAGATTCTTCCTTCTTCATCTTCCTCCACGACAAGGGAGAAGTTGCCGACCGCGGTGATCATCACCAACGACAAAGTACCTTCCTTCTTCATCATAACAACAAGTGAGGAGACGTCGTTTCCTCCTCGGACGCACCCCGACATCCACAGAATCTACATCCTACCTCGCGATGCCGTTCTCCGCGACACCCGATGTGCGACGTCAAATATCCAAGAAGGGGTTTGGTTTAATTTAATTTATGTGGATTATATCCTCGGTCTTTGTTTATTTTTGTTGATAATTGTTTGAGCCACCTGTTATCGTAATAATGGGAGGAGGTCAGACCGCACGAACACGGCCAACCCTCCTTTCCCTTTTGTTGGTTGTACTCGTTGCGGCACGAGCAAAGGCGGTGCGGTGTAACGACACCACGTGGAAACAATGAAGAACGAGCGAAGAAGCGCCGCACCGTCGCGTCGCAACGTTGTGGTGATTCAAAGGCTCCGCAGATTGTTTAATTGACGGCGGATCGACGGGTGTTGACGGAATGGGCCGCAGAGGCGGTTTGATGATTCCGCAGTAATGTGCGAGACCTGAAGTGAAAGCCGGCATAGTCAGATTTGAAAACGGACCACCAGAGCAACTCCGGTGGCCCGTAGAATTCATCGGTGGTGCGAAACGCCGGCGCGACTGCGGTTCCGGCATACTCACCCTGTGCAAATAAGTTGGTCGCTAGGGTTACAGGTTGGAGGCGCTGCATGTGGTTGGAGCGTGAGAAGATTGAAGAAGAAATGGAAGATTGGAGAGAGAAAAGTCAAATGAAAATAAATTAAAATTTAAAGAAAAAAAGGAATCCGATGAATGGGTGGTGCGCACAAAAATTTGAATATGGATTTATGCGTAGATTTTGGGTGTGATTTACAGAGGGATTAATTTAAATTAATAATAATAATAATATAATAATGTTATTATTATCTTTTGTTGGGAAAATCGTATTTTGACGGTATCTTCTTCGTGCGACCTCGGTTTCACGAACCATTAGTGGCAGTGCGACCCTGACTTCGAGACGGAATTTCTGAGTCCAATATTGGATATCTTTTTCGGGTTTTTGGTTCGGGTACCCGAAACGCTCATACTTAATAGATTTAATATTATTATTAAATCTTTGACCCTCCATAACTCATGCGTGCAACGTCTGATTGACTCGCCATCAGCGGCGACGTGACTCTGTCTTTAAAATGGTCAATTCAAGTCTAATGTTGGATACTAAATTCTGGTTAATGTCTCGGGCCCACGAAACACCGAATAATAATAATATTATTATTATTACAAGATCTTGTATCTGACATATCTCTTTCATATGGTGTCGGAATGACGAACCGTCTGCAATGTTGCGACCCTAGAATTAAGACAGATGTTTCAAAACCAATTTCGGATATTTATGTCAAAGTTGAGGCGCATGCCCCACGAGGCCCGGTACGCGCATGATGTAGTGAAATGAAACATTTTCACTGGATATCCATTTTGGACCAATGGGTAGTCCATCTCGTGTGTTTTTCCGTTTGGATCTCAATGGTGTGACCGTTTTGGTTAACTGATGTCTTTTGAAGTAAGACCGGGTTGGATCATACACGAAACCAACCGGGCCCTCGGAGCAGAAACACTTATAACTTGAGCTCCGGACATCCGATTGACGTGCCGTCGACTTTGTTGGATTCCTCTTGATTTGAAGAAACTTTTGGTATACTTCGCCTGAGGTTTGGACGCTGTTGGAATATGGATGGGTTGGATTGTATCCGAAATCCAACCGGGCCCCTAGAACTGAAATGCTGATAACTTTTAGACTGAAAGTCCGTTTGACGAACCGTCAGCGGCGTTGGTGATATTGTTGAGAAACGGTCCCTTTGAGTATACCCTATGAGAGTTTGGGGTACAGTTGAGATACGGCCGGGTTGGTTCGCACACGAAACCATACGGGCCCCTGGGACGAAAAGGCTAATAACTCACAGACCAGGCGTCCGATTGACGCGCCGTCTGTTGCGTTGAGACCCTATGACGAGGAGGTCTTTTGAGATACTTCTTCATGGTACTTTGATATAAATAGATTATAGAACTATAGCTCGTGGAGCGAACCCTCTCGGAGACGAGAGTTCAGAGTATGGAGACCGTGTAGCCGGCTGAGACCTGACGACTACTTGAACGAATCGACTTGGAGTTAGTCGACTAGCCCAGTGGACAAAGCACTACTTTGTTGGGTGCAGACCCATGGAGGACAGAGCACTACCTGTGTGACAGTGCATACCCTCTGTACTCGTCCGGAGAGTACCTCTACAGGCTATTAGGGGGTGTGCACTACTGTGTTTGGGTGGCATACCCCGGCAGGAAGCACTACTGTGTTTGGGTGGCTAACCCGCGGTACTCGACAGGTGGAGTACCTCAGCAGTCTTAGGTTAGTGATAAGTACCTCGGAGTCGTGACATGACCACTGTACACACCATAGATGGGGCTCTTCAGCAGTTACAGTTTTGATAATGAAAATCCTGATTTGAGATGAGTCTATAACCTTGTGTTTACCTCATGATTGAGATGGGTCACTTAATAACTTAGGTATATGTATGAGCATATACCTGGGTAGTGGTTATCCGTTGATTTCATAATCTTTGTGTATCCTCATGACTGAGATGGGTTACCTAATAACTTAGTTATATGTATGGGAATATGCCTAAGTAGAGGTTATCTATTGAGATCTTTCTTTGTGGTTATCCTTGTTGGATTTTGTGAGACCGTGAGGGTATTTGGGTCCCTACTGAGTATCCTTATACTCACCCCTGCACGGGCTATGCCCGCACCTCATTGTGTTGGTTGCAGATGACGGGCAGCACTGATAGAGGCCGTGTGTTCGAGGATTGGACGGTACCCAGAGGTGGATCTCACGACGAGTCAGTATCCGGAGGTGGACTTCACGACGTGACGATACTCAGAGGAGGTTGACGGGAGAGAGCGTTGTGTAGGCTATCTGTACCTACCCTTAAGGTAGGATCCAAGGTGGACGACCCTGGAGCTGCTTCTATTCTTCAAGCTGTTTGTCTTTTATTTTGTATTTTCTTTCAGTTGTAGCTGTACTTTTCAGTTGGGTTTGTATTCTATCCCTTTTTAATTTTTATCACTTTCTTTTATAATTAGTGTTTTACTTACGCTTGTACTCTGTGGTGTTTTGTTTACTTTTATAAAGGCCATGCCTTCCCAGTTAACGGTATTTACGCCTTTGGTGTTAGTCGCCAGCCCCTGGCCTATGGAAGGTGGGCTTGGGGTAGTCACGACACGGGCCCCGAGTTCGGGTCGTGACAAATTAGTATCAAAGGAGTCGGTTCTACCGCATGAATTATAACTCTGATATTTTATTTTATGTGAAGAAATAGTGTTAAGTGTACCGAGTGTGGTCTTCAGTTCATGGAGTCCAGTGTTGGTGCTGCGGCCGACGTATCCGTACACCAGGACCATGACTACAGATTTCTGACATTGTGCACGAAAACACTGATTTCATGTGTGTTTCCAAAATTTTTTAAGTCAGCTCAAACCCGGTCAGCTCACCAGGTATAAATCATTGACCGTGTCGCATCTGGTCAGGATGTATCCATGTAGATAGTCAATTGGATTTCAAAGAGAGTACTCGATGACGGCTCACCGAGCGATGAGGCTCTGGTGCAGGGCCCTCTTTACTATGTTGGCACCCTCGGGTGGTGTACCAAAAGCACCACCACCTGTTGGGTAGCAGATTCCACTAGCCATACTAGTGAACTGTGCATGCTGGTAGAGCGTGTTGCACGAGTTCCAGCAGTAGAGGCCTCTGAGGTTACGAGGCGAGGTAGATTCCCAGACAGCAGAGCACTGGCTGGAGGCGATTGCTAGATTTTTCGGCCTAGCTGAGACATTAGAAGAGTGGATGGTGGAATTTTCCACTAGTTTTTTCCTATGAATGACCATGAGGATGGTCCGCATAGTGATGAGGTTTCAGTACATGGACCAATGCCTGAGATAGTGCCTTCAGGTAGTGTGTCACCTATACATCACTACCTGTAGGTCAGTAGTTACAACCGGCGGTAGCGGTAGGTGACACATGTAAGATTACTCCCTTACATGTGTTCTAACATTAGATACCCTCAAGTTCCGAGGAGAACCTGATTCACAGGTGGCTAAGGACTGGCTTGAGGAGGTGGCTAAGTGTTTTCTAGAGCTTATACAACTTCGGCAGGACGATGTGTCGGTAGCTGAGAATTCATCGAGGCGTACCGAAAATTTCGGGTACTCGATGAATACGATTCGAGCCATCACTTTTTCAACTATGCATTCCTACTCACGTTAGGGTTCTAGAGAGAACCTTGAGGTTGAATGTTCTTTGGCTGAATGAATATAGCTAGAGAATGTTAGAATTTGGAATGCATCGAGATGGTGCCAGTGTGAGAGACATGGGCGTGAGAATGTTTCAAGAAGAGGAAATGCTAAGGACAGATAAATCTGTAGATCATCAGACGTGGATGCAGAGCTAGGAGAGCATCATGAGGTGGTGTACATTTCAACATGTTACAACCACCCGCCTTTGTTGTCCCCTCCAATCTCATGGAGCTGGAGGGCATGGGAAAAGAGTAGCTGGATGCGGTCACAGAGTGCGACCGAAAGGGCTCTAAGGATTATTCAAAGTGCGGACTTTGTCTTCTACTAGCTGCCGTAGCCACAGACATCGATACAAATCATCCCTTCCGTCCATGAATCTAGTCCCAGACCTAGAGTTTCCGGTTAAGCCGTTGACTTAACCCTCACGTCTGGAGATACCTTTGGGAGAAGACTCGATAGTCACACTTACGCCAACAGTGTGATATGACCCTTGAGGCGAGAGTCTTGGTTGGGACCTCTTTGTGGCAGTGTCGAGGCCTTACGACGTTAGTTTGAGTATGGATTGGGCAATCACTATTCATACTCAAATTGACGGTATTAGGCAAACGTCGGGATGGGTTTTCCTTGGTCGGCGAAAAGGAAACCCCAGGTAGCACAGGTTAAACTCGTGCATGGGAGGGTGTAGCCGATCATTCTTGGGTCGGCCAACCATAACCTCGTGGAAGTAGGAGTTTTGAGTTTCAGTTCTAATCAGGAATGGGATACCTCTAGAGTTTGAGGATGGCGACCACGTTCTTATATGGGTCTCACCTCGACGAGGTTTATGGATATGTAGCTGAGGCGGCGAGATATCTCCGAGGATCAAAGGATCTTTCTAGGTCCCCAGCAGGGTAGGCGAGGTGGTTTACCGCTTCACCTTTCCACCTAAGTTACACCGGGTGCATAAAATCATCCAGGTACCTCAGTTGAGGAGATACGTGAGTGATCATTCACACATCATCGACCTCAGGGTGTTGGACGTCGATGAGAGGGCGACATGCACGAATGTTCCAGAAGAAATTGAGGATCGACAGAAGCGGGTCCTATGTGAACGGTAGATTCCTCAGGTACGCTTTCACTGGCAGCACGGGAACCTCCAGGAGAGCACATGAGAGTGGAAGGCTCAGATGCATACTCAGTACCACTTTTGTTTCCCTAGATTGTGTTATAGCTTTATTGGGATGTAAATCTCTGAGGTGGGAGTAATGTTAAAACCCTTAAAAATCAAGGGAAATTTTTTCTTAATTTTATTTGGGATTTTACAAGAATGCAGTTTCTGACGACACTTGATTCTGAGGCTCGGTGTGCCCGGAAACAATTTCTGAAGTTTAGCTCGGGTACGTTCAGTGAACGAACGAGCGGGTTTTCCTAACTTTTGAACCGGTGCTCGGAATTGAAATCCGAGGGCACCGATGAAACAGCAGCGCCGATAATTGCTTAATAAGACCCTTTCTGGAGTACCGTTTTCTCGGGAGGAGTTGTTTAAAAAAAAGTGAGGGATAAAAATATAATTGTTTTACAATTATATTTTCATTTCTTGTTAAGTGGATTAAGTGTTGTGTCACGACACTTTATCCCTCTCTTATGTAGTTATAACCTATGTAAGGGAGTTAGGGGTGGGACCCACTTGTAGGTAACTACCTATGAGAGGATTAAAGGTGAGGTGGGGTCCACACGAACCCCACCCCTTCATATTCCTTAAACCTCCACTAACTCCACCATTAAGTGGGTGATCTCTCATCTTCTATAACTCACTCCAACCCCCTTGTGACACATCCTCTCATTAATGATGCCAACTCTACTTCATTTAATTTTGACAAGCTCAAGATTAATTAAGTTAAGTTAATTCAGTAATGAGAGGATGTGTCACAAGGGGGGTTGGAGTGAGTTATGGAAGATGAGAGATCACCCACTTAATGGGGGAGTTATAGGAGGTTTAAGGAATGTGAAGGGGTGGGGTTCATGTGGGCCCCGCCTCACCTTTAATCATCTCATAGGTAGTTAACTACAAGGGGGTCCCACCCCTAACTCCCTTACATAGGTTATAACTATATAATAGAGGGATAAAGTGTTGTGACACAACAATTAATCCACTTAACAAAAAACGAAAATATAATTGTAAACCAATTATATTTTTATCACTCACTTTTTTTAAACAACTCCTCCCGAGAAAACGCAACTCCCGAAAGGGTCTTCATAATCAATAATTGGCGCTATAGTTTCATCGGTGCCCTCAGATTTCAATTCTGAGCACCGGTTCAAAAGTTAGGAAAGCCCACTCGCTCGTTCATTGAATGTACCCGAGCTAAACTTCAGAAATTGATTCCGGGCACACCGGGCCTCAGAATCATGTGCCGTCAGAAACTACATTGTTGTAAAATCACAAAGAAAATAAAAAAAAAATTTCCCTTGAATTTTATGGGTCTTTACATTACTTCCACCTCAGGGATTTACATCCTCGTAAATCTATAACACAATCTAGTGAAACAAAAGTGGTACTGAGCACGCATCTGAGCCTTCCGCTCCCATGTGCTCTATTAGAGGTTCCTGTGCTGCCAGTGAAAGCGCACCTAAGGAATCGACCGTTCACTTAGGACCCGGTCCTGTCGATCCTCAATTTCCTCGGGAACCTCCGTGCATGTCGCCCTGTCATCGACGTCCAACTCCCTAAGGTCGATGATGTGTGAAGGATCATGCACATATCTCCTCAGCCAAGGTACGTGGAAGATTTCATGCACCCGGTGCAACTGAGGTGGAAAGGTGAAGCGGTAAACCACCTCGCCTACCCTGTTGGGGACATAGAAAGGTCCATTGAACCTCGGAGATATCTCTCCACCTCGGCTACATCTCCGTAAACCTCGTCGAGGTGAGACCCGTATAAGAACGTGGTCGCCACCCTCGAACTCTAGAGGTCTCCCTTTCCTGATTAGAACTGAAACTCAAAACTCCTGCTGCCATGAGGGTAAGGTTGGATGACCCAAGAATGGTCGTCTACAACCTCCCATGCATGAGTTTAACCTGTGCTGCCAGGGGTTTCCTTTTTGCCGACCAAGGAAAACCTGTACCGACGTTTTCCTAATACCGTTAATTTGAGTATGAATAGTGATAGCCCAATCCATACTCAAACTAACGTCGTAAGGCCTCGACGCTGCCACCAAGAGGTCCCAACTGAGACTCACGCCTCAAGGGTCAGATCACACAGTCGACGTAAGTGTGACTATCGAGTCTTCTCCCAAAGGTATCTCCAGACGTGAGGGTCAAGTGAATGGCTTAACCGGAAACTCTAGGTCTGAGACTAGATTCATGGAAGGAAGGGATGATTCGTATCGATGTATGTGGCTACGACATCTAGTAGAAGAAAAAGTCCGCACTTCGAATCATCCTTAGAGCCCTTTTGGTCGCACACCTTGACCGCATGCAGCTACTCTTTTCCCCTTCCCTCTAGCTCCCTGAGCCTGGAGGGGACAACAAAGGCTGGTGGTTGTAACATGTTGAAATGTAAACAACCTCATGCTACTCTCCTAGCTCTGCCTCCACATCTGATGCTCTACAGATTTATCATTCCTTAACATTTCCTCTTCTTGAATCATTCGCACGCCCATGTCTCTGAGACTGGCACCAGATCGCTGCGTTCCAACTTCTAACAATCTATAGTGGTATTCATTCATCCAAAGAACATTCAACCTCAAGGTTCTCTCTAGAACCCTAACGTGAGCAAGAATGCATAGAGGAAAAAGTGATGGCTCGAATCGTATTCATCGAGTACCCAGAATGTTCGGTACGCCTCGATGAATTCTTAGCTACCGACACATCATCCTTCTGAAGTTGTATAAGCTCTAGAAAACTCTCAACCACCTCCTCAAGCCAGTCCTCAGCTACCTGTGAATCAGGTTCGCCTCGGAACTTGAGGGTATCTGATGTTAGAACACATGTAAGGCAGTAAGATTACATGTGTCACCTACCCGTACCACCGGTTGTAACTACTGACCAACAGGTAGTGATGTATAGCTGACACACTACCCGAAGGCACTATCTCAGGCATCGGTCCACGTACTCAAGCCTCATCACTATGCGGACCATTCTCATGGTAATTCACTAGAAAACAATAGTGGCCAAGTCCACCATCCACTTTCCTGATGTCTCAGATGGGACGAAAACTCTAGCAATCGCCTCCAGCCAGTGCTCTGCTGTCTGTGAATCTGCCTCGCCTCGTAACCTCGGAGGCCTCTACTGCTAGAACTCGTGCAACACGCTCTTCCAACATGCACAGTTCGCTAGTATGGCTGGTGGCATCTGCTACCCAACAGGTGGTGGTGCTGCAGGTACACCACCCGAGGGTGCCAACATAGTAAAAGGGCCCTGCACCAGAGCCTCGTCGCTCGGTGAGCCGTCATCGAGTACCCTCTCGGAACTCCAACTGACTGTCTACGTGGAGACATCCTGAACAGATGCGACATGGTCAACGATTTATACCTCGTGAGCTGATCTGGTTTGATCTGACTTTAAAACATTAAGAAACACACACACAATCAGTGTTTTCATGCACAAAGTTGGAAATCAGTAGTCAGGGTCCTGGTGAATGGATACGTCGGCCGCCGCACCAACACTGGACTCCCTGAATTAAATACCACACATGGTACGCTTGAGATGTAGGGCCCACAATGGGGGTGTTGTTCTCTAAAGGGGGGGGGGGGTGATTAAAAAAATCCCCAAATGATAAAGGGTTAAATGACTAGATGATAAGACTCATGTCAACAAGGTAACAACTGGGTGATTGTAACATCCCCCATTAAGTGGGTGATCTCTCATCTTCCATAACTCACTCCAACCCCCTTTTGACACATCTTCTCATTAATGATGCCAACTCTACTTCATTTAATTTTGACAAGCTCAAGATAAATTAAGTTAAGTTAATTCCTCATTTTGAAATGTTTTGAAAATGCATGAGATGGGTAATAAAATAAGAAGAGTCTTATTTTATTAGGGGATGGATGGTTGTGTGGGGAATGGGAGGTGATAGAAGTTCATCTTCCATGTTGAAGAACGTGAAGAATGGTTCTACTCCGACGAAGAACATCGACCCTTCAACTTAGAAGACTCGGCGACCCGGATTCTTCCATCTTCATCTTCCTCCACGACAAGGGAGAAGTCGCCGACCGTGGTGATCATCTCTAATGACAACGTACCTTCCTTCTTCATCATAGAAACAAGTGAGGAGATGTCATTTCCTCCTCGGACGCACCCCGACTTCCACGGAATCTACGTCCGACCTCACGACGCCGTTCTCCATGACACCCGACGTGCAAAGTCAAATATCCAAGTAGGGGTTTGGTTTAATTTAATTTATGTGGATTATATCCTCGGTCTTTTTTTATTTTTGTTGATAATTGTTTGAGCTGCCTGTTATCGTAATAATGGGAGGAGGTCGGACCGCACGAACACGGTCGACCCTCCTCCCCCTTTTGTTGGTTGTACTCATTGTGGCACGAGCAAAGGCGGCGCGGTGCAACGACACCGTGTGGAAACAATGAAGAACGGGAGAAGAAGTGCCACGCCGTCACGTCGCACCGTTGCAGCGATTTGAAGGCTCCGCAAATTGTTTAATTGACGGCGGATCGATGGGTGTTGACAGAACGGGCCGCAGAGGCGGTTTGATGATTCTGCAGGAAATTGCGAGACCCGAGGAGAATGCCGGCGTAGTTGGATTTAAAAACGGACTACCGAAGAAACTCCGATGGCCCACGGAATTCACCGGTGGCGCGGGACGCCGGCGCGACTGCAGTTCCGGCGGACTCACCCTATGTGAATAAGCAGGTAGCTAGGGTTACAGGTTGGAGGAACTACATGTGGTTGGAGCGTGAGAAGATTGAAGAAGAAATGGAAGATTGGAGAGAGAAAAGTCTAAAGAAAATAAATTAAAATTTAAAGGAAACAAAAGGAATATGATGAATGGGTTATGCGCACAAAAATTTGAATATGGATTTATGCATGGATTTTGGGTGTGATATGTTGAGGGATTAATTTAAATTAAAAATAATAATAAAATAATAATGTTATTATTATCTTTTGTTGGGAAAACCGTATTTTGACGGTATCTTCTTTGTGCAACCTCGGTTTCACGAAACGTTAGTTGCAGTGCGACCCTAACTTCGAGAAGAAATTTATTTGTCCAATATTGGATATCTTTTTCGGGTTTTTGGTTCACGTACCGGAAATGCTCGTACTTAATAGATTTAATATTATTATTAAATATTTGACCCGCCATAACTTATACGTGCGACGTCTGATTGACTCGCCGTCAGCGGCGACGTGACTCTGTCTTTAAAATGGTCAATTCAAGTCTAATGTTGGAAACTAAATTCTGGTTCGTGTCTCGGGCCCACGAAACACCGAATAATAATAATATTATTATTATTACGGGATCTTGTATCTGGCATAACTCTCTCATACGGTGTCGGAATGACGAACCGTCTGGGATGTTGTGACCCTGGAATTATGACGGATGTTTAAAAACCAATTTTGGATATTTATGTCAAGGTGGAGGTGCGGGTCCCACGAGGCCCGGTTCACGCATGATGCAGTGAAATGCAACTTTTTCACTGGCTATCCATTTTGGACCAATGGTTAGTCCATCTCGTGTGTTTTTCCATATGGATCTCAATGGTGTGACCAGTTTGGTTAACCAGTGTCTTTTGAAGTAAGACCGGGTTGGATCATACACGAAACCAACCGGGCCCTCGGAGCGGAAACACTTATAACATGAGCTCCGGACGTCCGATTGACATGCCTTCGACTTTGTTGGATTCCTCTTGATGAGATGGAACTTTTGGAATACTTCTCCTGAGGTTTGGATGCTATTGGAATAATACCGGGTTGGATTGTACCTGAAATCCAATCGGGCCCCTAGAACGGAAAAGCTGATAAATTTCAGACTGGATGTCCGTTTGCAAACCGTCAGCGACGTTGGTGATCTTGTTGAGAAATGGTCCCTTTGAGTATACCCTATGAGAGTTTGTGGTATAGTTGAGATACGGCCGGGTTGGTTCGCACATGAAACCAACCGGTCCCCTAGGACGAAAAGGCTAATAACTCACAGACCAGGCGTCCGATTGACGCGCCATCTGTTGCATTGATACCCCTATGATAGGGCGGTCCTTTGAGATAATTCTTCGTGGGACTTTGAGATACTTGGAGTATCGACCTGTAGCTCATGGAGCGGACCCTCCCGGAGACGAGCGTTCAGAGTACCGAGACCGTGTAGCTGTTTGGGACCTGACGACTGCTAGACCGACTGGACTTGGAGTTAGTCGACTAGCCTAGTGGTTGAAGAACTACTTTTTTGGG
Organism: Viscum album; assembly: GCA_963277665.1. Lineage (NCBI taxonomy): Eukaryota > Viridiplantae > Streptophyta > Magnoliopsida > Santalales > Viscaceae > Viscum > Viscum album. The sequence goes on along the minus strand of OY728164.1, from coordinate 359,418,566 downwards.
TGAAGACCCATGGCAGATGGAGCACTACCTATGTGACAGTGCAGACCCGCGGTACTCGTCCGGAGAGTACCACTACAGGCTATTAGGGGGTGTGCACTACTGTGTTTGGGTGGCATACCCCGGCGGGAAGCACTAAAATGTTTGGGTGGCTGACCTGCGGTACTCGACAGGAGGAGTACCTCAGCAGTCTTAGGTTAGTGAGCAGTACCTCGGAGTCATGATAGGACCACAGTACACTCCAGAGACGGGGCTCTTTAGCAGTTACGGTTTTGATAATGAAAATCCTGGTTTGAGCTGAGTCTATGACCTTGTGTTTACCTCATGATTGAGATGGGTCACTTAATAACTTAGGTATATGTATGGGCATATACCTGGGTAGTGGTTATCCGTTTATTTTATAATCTTTGCATATCCTCATGATTGAGATGGGTTACTTGATAACTTAGGTATATGTATGGGCATATACCTAAGTAGAGGTTATCTATTGAGATATTTCTTTGTGGTTATCTTTGTTGGATTTAGTGAGACCATGAGGGTCTCAGGGTCCCTACTGAGTATCGGTATACTCACCCCTGCACAAGCTATGCCCGAACCTCGTTGTGTTGGTTGCAGACGAAGGGCATCGCTGACCGAGTCTGTGTGTTCGAGGACTGGATTGTACCCGGAGGTGGATCTCACGACGATTCAGTATCCAGAGGTGGACTTCACGACGTGACGATACTCAGAGGAGGTTGAATGGAGAGAGAGTTGAGGAGGCTATCTGTACCTACCCTTCAGGTAGGATCCGAGGTGGAAGTCCCAGGAGCTGCTTCTATTCTTCCAACTGTTTGTCTTTTCTGTTGTATTTTCTTTCAGTTGTAGCTGTACTTTTCAGTTGGGTTTGTATTCTGGCCCTTTTTACTTTTCAACACTTTCTTTTGTACTTAGTGTTTTACTTCCTCTTGTACTCTGTGGTGTTTTGTTTACTTTTATAAAGGCAATGCCTTCCCAGTTAATGGGATTTATGCCTTTGGTGCTAGTCTCCAGCCCCTGACCTATAGAAGGCGGGATTGGGGTATTCAAGGCACGGGCCCCGAGGTCGGGTCGTGACAGTCCCTAGAATGAATTCCAAACTTGAATCAATTAACATTTTTACCCCAAACCAGTCCCATAAACTCCAGTCCTAAGGTAGAACTGAGTTCTCCAATACTAACCCATCACGAACCATCCCAATGGGGATCATTTTATTACTCCCTAAGCCTAACTCTAATAGGCTATGGGCTGGGGACTAGTGTTGAGTAGGTATATCACTAACATGGGAGGCCTTAGGCTAAGGACACACACACACACACACACACACATCTCCAAGCCCATAAAATTATAAAATTTAAAAACAACTGAAAAACCATGAATGTATACATCTAAATCACACAACCAGAGTAGCAAAAATGTAATGGAAAGTAAATAGAGCCAAATACAAACCCACCACAAAGGGTTTTAAAGCAAGACCAACCTGAATGTAAACTATAGATTGTAGTCAAGATTCTACAAAAATAGACCTTAGTCGGTACGATTTGACCAAGAAGCATTTAGTCCTTGTCTATCTATGACTATGTCTACGGTTGATTGTTTGTATAAGACATGAAACGTGAGGGTAAATCCTATGCATGGGTTAATATAACAATACATAGAAGGAATCCCTAAAACCAAAAATCATACAACAAAAGTAAACCAATCATCTCTGTATATGTATATGTATACATATAATATAATAAGAATATATAGATATACTGAAAAAATATAAATAGTCTAAAGTTATGTCACCACCATAGTGCCAACCTAGGATTCTAACTGAAAGGATCCACAAAGAACCCATTGTGGAGAATACAATCCATGTGTTTGACAACACTGTTATCTTCTGAAGAGATGTGATACAGAGATGAGGATCACACCCAGGGCCATGGGGGATACCAACAACTCAATCTGGAATGACCTATAATGTTGAGGATTGGATCTTACATAGGGTTAGTCATGATGATACCCAGAATTACACCTATGGAAAGAAGATGACAGATGATCTCACTCCAAGCCCTACAAAATTATTCCAACAACTCTATCCAATAAGTCATATTGATGACAACAGTGCCCTATCTATAGGAGGAAATTATATACTAAATATTAGGGAATGGATATAGGGAATGAAACCTAACAAAACAACTCCAACATACAGAGGAAAAGGGCTCTAAACAAACATTTAAGGAGTATATTATGGTTAGTATTAGTATACAATGTGTCCCTTCCACCCTAGTTCCTGCATGTGTAAACATTCTGTGTTTGTATCTACGTAATAGTACAAAGCATGCGGCTACCCATGTACTTAATCTAGTGTACTAGTACATGTGTATTAACTTTTACACATGGTTGATCCATGTCCATATAGGAGTACACAACATGCATGTTCCCATGTATTCCATCCCATTTCTGTGTACCCATCATGTTATACACTAAGACGTCATAGAGGGGTCACATGCTTTGTGAAAGTCTCTCAGATCATGTGATACTTTTCTTCATCCCTGGACCCTAGCTACCTCTAGGAGGTTCCCACACACCATGTAATCCTGGAATACAAGATGTGTGTTAGGGTATTTTATAGAATCCTAGATTTTTTATGGGTGTACAACCACTCCAATAGCCCTCGATCCAGAAACATACATCATTCGAAAATTGATAATCATGCCTCTAAGTGATATTCCATCATCGATCAACAACACTTGACCCTTAAATTCATTTTAAACGTGATTTTGAATATTTTTCTTCATTATTCACTAAATAACATGAAAATATGTATTGAAATTATCAGACCAGCTTCTATTTCCATTATCGCAACACTGTCATGTCATGATTATACCAGATCTACAATATCAGATCATTTATCATAGAAATATCATGAAAATATTGATTCCCTAGAAGATGTTGAACTACGGGAAAAAAGTAACGCCCACAATGAATGAATAAACCCGGCGATAAAATAAATAAAAACAACCATCAGGAACAATCCTGGATCGATATTCTTGTCGAATTCCATTCTTTTGTTTTAGAATTAAAAATTTAGTGTTAATCTAATAACCACAATGAAATTCTCCCAGTAAATCGCTATGAAAATACCATCATGAAATACATATGATCCATAGATCAAAATATTGGTTGATTGGTCTATGTCTATCATTGATATAGAAAATAGGGAATGAAATAAAATAAAATAGTATCCTACCTCAATTCAGATCGATCACTAACGAAGAATAGATCTTCACTATGATCATTGGTGAGATCATTATATTCTGTCTTGTATCGATCATCAATCTTTGATCTGGTCATCATCTGCCAAAAACATCTTCTCCAATGGTTCTCTGGATCTCTTGGTTTTAGTGGATAAACCTGAGAATTCACCATAATTATATATTAAAATAAGAGGTTAGGTTTATTTTTCAATGAAATAAAATAAAATGAAATAATGAATTATATTACTTATTTGACTCTGAAAATTAATATTCTAAAAAATCCTTGTAATGAAAAAGGTTAGGCCACACCAATAGATAAATCCATGTTCTGAAATCAATGGTGCCCTAATATTTCTAATTCAGACCCCTGTTTTGAATTTATTACCATTATTCAAAAAAACCATGTTATATTTCTATTTAATATATTTAACATGTTTCCAAAATTTATTCCAGGCACACCGGGCCTCAGAATCGCATGTCATCTTAGCGCCTGGTCTCGAAAATAATCCCTAAAACATTAAAAAATTAATAAATAGAATTTATGAGTCATTACATGAATGATATTAATGAAATATATATATATTATTTAATTGATCAAATGTTTTATAATTTAAACAATACTTTTTGATTTATAAGATAATAATTAATCATGTTTTAAATTTAAAATTTTATTTTTCTTAAAAAGAAGGGTTTGTCACATTTTTTGTAGTTAATTAAATTAATTTATTAAAATAATATGTATTAAATTAAAAACTGATTTAAATATTTATAATTTGGTTGTTCAAATTAGGTAATGAGGAATATTTTATTTTTATTAAATATTAATAGTTTCCATGGTAAAATTTATCGCATTAAGAAAGGGTAAATCAAGTTGATCTAGATTCAAAATAAGTGATGTGGCCATAATTTTTGATTAAAATTCTTAATTGATGGATTTAATTTTAACCTTATCACATTTTTCTCAAAATATAACAGTTTAATAGAAACTTTTCCATGCAAATGACTTCTATATTATTTAAATCAATGAATGTTACAAAATGTCACTCTTATAGATTTAAATATCCTTTATGTGTTCACATAAGGAAAAAAACTAGTTATGAATGAATATTAATAGTAATATATTTCATAATGCAATTATATTCATGATGTTATTTTATTTATAATTTTTAGGTTTTATTTCATTACGTTGACATATTACACAACATGAAAACATTATTTATTCAATTAATGGAATGATAAAATAAATGATTCTCAAAATAAAAAAAGTGATATTATTTAGGTAATTTATAGTATTATATGAATTTAATAGGTCAATATTACATTTTAGTAACGTTACGATTTTTTTCTTTATATTTTAACTTTTTATTTTTGTCTTTCAAGTCGAATTATATAAAAAGTGCATATACAAAAAAATGATATTTAATCAAAATAATATTTTAATAAGTTATTTAAAAATCCTAAAAATATTTAAATAAGTAAAGGTGGATATTATATGGTCTATAAATTCATAAAACATCTAATTATGTACCAATTTTCATTTTATAGGTACAAATTACAACCCCTTAATTTTAAAAAAATTACTTACTGTAGTTAAAATTAAAATATGTTAACTAAGGTATAATCAAAATGATAAGGATTAAAATGAAACCAAAACAGGTCTAAAATATATTAGTTTATGGTATTAAAACTATATCATATATTATCATCTAATATCCATCCATTTTTATACATTATTTTTTATAATTAATTTATTATAATTAAATATTTTGAGAAAATCCAAAAGTACCTCTCACCTTAATGATTAAGGGGGACCTCCTCCCTCATTTATTTACACCAAATTAGACCTTATAGATTCAAAATGCAATGAAATTTCTTTTATAAAATTTCCAAGATACATTTTAGATATTCTTTTCTTCCCAAAAGACTATCCCTAGATCCCATCAAAGGATATCTAAAGGAGTCATTTCAAAGAAAAGGTAATCGCATTCCCCAATCACTTTCTTTTCTACTCTTCTTTACCTAAAATAAAACTATATTATTGATAATAAAATAATAAATAAAGTATAATAAATATTAATAAATGTTATTAGGATCATTAAAAAACCATTATACTCCCTTATTCATATCAAATTTTAAGTGAAAGCACCATTTATGAATATGTATGGTTTACCATTTCCATGTAGTGATACCATTATTTTTTCATCACCATATTTTATGGATGGGTATTATGAAGGTTATAATATTTATATATAATATTTAAGATTTAATTATGATTATTTAATGATAATATCATTACACACATCTTATCATCCAATACATTGGGAAATAATAATGTTGCTCATGCGTACATGTGGACTACCACCTATACGATGCAATGTGATTGGTTTTTCATTTATATTTTAAATAGATTGTAAATAGGGTAAATTCTATGAATATATATTATTTATATGATATACTAAATATCATTTCTTTATGAATTAATATTTATCTCTCTTTCATTCTATCAGTTGAAAAATAAAAATAGCGTTCATGCGTTTGTACGATATACCATCTCTATAAACAGTGTAATTAATTTTTCAATATCAACCTTTTATAGATGATTATAGATATGTATATAATGTCTATATATAAAGGTTATAACATTATTAATATTATATATATTATCGTAAAAATATATATATATATATATATAAGGATCACAAATACTGAACTTAAATACTCATAATAAATGAAATTGTTAACACCTGAAAATGATTATTTTAATAAGGAATTATTGATAAATGGTGGAGTTAAAATGTTAAAAGGTATAATATATGATATTATAAATATTAACATGACCATATTATTGAATTATAATAAATTTAAATTTATTATATAGGTTTTTAGTGTTCTTTCAATAAAATTCGAACTAATAATAAGGCATTTAAGTTACAATCTCATTGTTTATTGGGAGTGTTAATGATTAATTTATAATGATGAAATATTATCATATAACAATAAAAAAACTTATCAATTTTATTTTCCTATTTTTATTTATTTAAAATACAAGTTTTCTATTCATTTTACAAACTTTATGTTTCAAATAGATCATAAATATGTTTTAATGGAAAATTAATTTCACTTCTCTCTTCGACCTAAAATCCTTTTTAATCTATATCCATTTTTTTAAATGATGTGAATTTGGGTTTTAATACAATACTATTATTGTTTATAGTTAATTTTACTCATGTTTTACCTTTTACATATTTTGAAATGAATCATCTGCTCTATTTCTGAAGGGGTTAGTTTTTTGTATTTTTTCATCAGAATGAAAGGAATGATTTTTAACTTATAAGATATGAAAAAATATATCACCTTCATGAATATTATTTTCCACAATAAGTTTTTTGTTATGTAGGTTCTTTTCATGAAATTTTTTTCCTTTATAATTAAAAATTTTATTTAAATAAGTTATTTCAAAATGTAATGGTTATATTCCTTAATTATATTTTTAAGATATTATAATGGTAATTCTATTCCTAAAAGACAACAAACACTGATTTCAATTATGCATTACTAGGGATACTATTCGAGGATATATTACCTAACATTTCTCAATAAGGTTTATGAATATGATAACACGATGATTATGGAACCCGTTCTTTTCCATGGTTTATTCTAGGATAAAATGATGAAATATTTATAAAACCCATTTCTTTCCCATGGATTCTAGTATGATAAAATCTTTATGAACCAAATTTTTTATAGGTTTTCATATGATGAATGATTTATCATCATGTGTCACAACTATGTAATATTTTAATTATGTTATGGGTGGGACTTATATCTTACTTCAATGAATTTGGTAAATACTCATATCTCTTGAGATAAATAGGACTGGGATGGAGAGTGAACCAAGTTTAGCAAGGGATTTTTCCACTATAATAGTATTAACAGTGAACCATTGCAACTATGAGTACTTATTAGGTAAACCCAATCCACTTTGATAGACTTGAAAAAAAGCCTTAATTACTAATGAATTTATTTTCTATACTTATGTATATTCCAAAATTCTATATATTTTTCTAATATTTGTGTCTCAGGGTTCACGGTCATTGATTTATTTATGACTCATGTCATATAAACTACCCAACATTATTCCATGACTCAATATTATGATATATGATATGCAGTCTATGGTTTTCAAAGTTTAATATCATGTTATCATACCATTTATCACATTTTATTCTTATATGATCATTAATATCTCACTTTTTTACCCTTAACAAGCATATAAGGTCACCCTTTTCTTATTTTCGCCATATATAGGTTATAAAGAAAGGTATTATGTATTTTATGACAAAGAAGGGTTATAGTTATAAATAAATATATGAGAGATAATGTAGATATGTTATTAAGTAGTTGTTTATGTTTCCAAGATTCCAAATATGTTATACCTATATGATTCTGGCATGGATTGAAACATTATGAATTGAATATTCATCAATAAAGATGTAATATAAATATATTAAAATTAGGGGTCACTATAATGTGGCTATGAAAATGGGAATACACAATATTTAGAGGTTATAATCATGTAGAAGTACATGAAATTATACATGGAAAGGTATGAGATACACGAGAATGGGTCGAAGGACATGACTAGTTGTCTAGTCAGATAGAACACATCGTGTACTATATGTACATATTGTGTAGGGTAGTATGGCCAGCCATGACATGAGATAATAGAAATTGCCACATGTTCATGTGGGGTAACACATCATGTAACTGAATGTACACATAATAAATTACCTTTTTACATGATGATTATAGTGAGGGGACAAAGCCAATGTATGACCTCATGATTAATACCACGTATCAGGGATGATTGTTAGTGTACTCCCCTTAGAAAAAATTTCCTGGAACATTTCTATCTTAGGGAATCAGATCGAGGCCCATGAGTTTCCTATTCTGCGCATTTTTACACACCAAAGATGATGGTTTCCATGGTTTTGGAATTATATATTCCACACAATGTGATGGTAGAGGTATGATTCTATTAGATAAGTCTAGATCATTTTATGTATAGTGAGATTCTATAGTCCATACCATCTTGTGTAGAGTGTGGAATTACATCCTAATCATGGTATTTTGATCCTCTATATGGGTTTGGTTTAGAAATAATTCATATTATCGATTAATGAGACAAGGTTGAGATCCTCTACCATCTCATTATTTAAACTAGGAGGGGTTTGAGGTATAATTGAAAACAACATTCACAAGAACTAGCCCCTAATTAGTAGGTTATACTAGTAGGGTTCACAGTATCATTATTCATATGATCCCCTATTTGGAAGGTATATCAAAATAGGGGTTTTTTGTACCTCATGGTTATTAGTGTGATCCCTATCTTAGTTTCACAATATATAGTGTTCCAATTCTTGTTCATGGTGCCCAGAGTGGTCTTTGTTGTGATGCCCTACCTATGCATTGAGATCTTTTGAGTTATGGAGAGTTCAATATTAGATGGAGAGGATATAAGATATTTCCCATAAATGTAGTAATACCCAATTATTTAGTTTTATTATGTTATTACCATTAGGGATGGAAAATATTATGGAGTGATTTATCCTGAACGATCAATTAGATGAGCTTTGAGTAGAATCATGTAGCTAGTTATATAGTTGATACCTCTAAGAGACTCGAAGTCTATGATGAGTATATTCAAGTTATTCTAGGATTCATTATGGTTATGTAACATATCTTTTTTGACATTCTAGGTGGTGATGATATGACTATACATGTATAGATGATCTGGGAGATGGGTATTCTTGTTTTTTATATCTAGGATTTTATGTACAATCTGGATATGGGTCGAGAAGACTTTATCCATTAATTTGGTCCCTCTTAGTTTTTTGGGGAACTTACTTGGTATTGTTATACCCACCCTTTTATTGTATCTTCACTAATATGCCTGTTATTATGTATAATACATCCCTTTCTATGATTTCCTTGGAGGATTGGGAATGAGAAGATAATAATTTATGCTAAAAAACTAAGGTGTGTTCTAGAAGATGCATTTCACACTATTCCCCTCATTGTGAGTAGGTAGAATTTATTTCTATTTTTAATGGGATTTTATTTTTCACTTATAATTTCTAGTACTATATTTGTGGGAGATAGATCTACACATGAATTTGGAATAAGTTATATTATTATCATTGCACTATTTCATGGAGGTGGATGTGGGTGCATTTGTACATGGACCATACCCTACAACATCCCAAGTGTGTGATATACTAACTTGGCACTAGTATCCACCCAATGGACTAATGGAGTTAGGATTGAGGTAGTGGTGACTAGCTTATAACTGACAAGAAAATCCCCAGTGGGTTGGGTCGTGATAGTTGATTTTTTCAAAATTACTAAAAAATACTGATTTTAAAAATAATGTCAATTTTATGAAATTATCATGATATAAGAATGACATGAAATATTATGAACCCCATTTTATAGACCAAATATATATATTTTTGAGTAATATAATTAATTCAAAAAATATAATTCTGAACTTAGAAATCAGTGCTTGATATTTTGGAAATATAATTATTTTTTTTATTGAAATAAAAACTACTTTTGGTACTTCACTTTTAACTTGGTTTCCACGAGGTTCAATTCAGCTTTAATATGGTTTTAAAGTCAAATAATTATCCTTTAAATAAAAATAAACCAATTTATTCCATGGGAATCATCATTATACACGATTTTGTTATAAAATATTTTCATTCCATAGAATATGTGTCATTCTAAAAAATATTTTTAATACATTTCATGTACATATATTAAAATTATTTTTTAATTACTCTAATAACTAAATCCTTGAGGAATTATTAAATATTTGGAATAATAATATTAAACTTTGGAAAGAAGAACAATTTCATTTTTAGTCATAAAGAATGGTAACCATGATAAAATTTTATCACCATGGTGAAGGGTTAAATTTATTAAACACGGTCAGAAATATGGGATAATTATAACAACCCAATATTTCAAAAGTTATTTCTCTATAAATAATTTTATTTTTTTGATGGATTTTATTACATGTAACACAATGTTTTGAAAAACCGAGATACACTATTAAAATATTCTTATTTAATGTGACATTTATAACATGGCCTTCAATTTGGTGGGTAGGAATATGGTTGAATACTTTATGAATTATATATATATTATACTGTATAAAAATATATTCATAAATTATTAGCAAATAATGATTAAAATTTTAGTGAATTCATTTTATTCTAGAAAAATATTTTTCTCTAAATATGGTTTTTCTTGTTAGTACGTATTATAATTAATTTATTAAATATTTAGAAAATTTATTGGAAAAGGTAATTTTATTTTTCAATTATTCATGACAAAATCAACTTAAGATGATTTGTTTTTGAATTTAATGAAATGACTGAGTTTTCAATGAATAGTTAAAAATACTTATTTTTATAGAAAACTATATTTCTATTTTAATGTACTAATAATTAAAATTATATTCTAGTTAGTATTAAAATTTTATTAGTTCATTTTTAATTAAATTATATTTTTTCAAAATGTATTTTATAATTGAATCTAGTATAAAAAAATTTTATATTTAAAAATATTAATTTTAGGAAAGGCCTTTATCATGGAATTTATGCAATTTAATTTTAAATTAAATTATTCCAATTTTTTGTCATAAATTTTTAAATTTTGATCAAATATTTGGAATCATTAATTCCAAATATATTATATAGGTCTCTATTATTATTTTCAATAATAATAAAAAACATAGTAATTATTTTTACCATGATAAAGTGTAAAATTTGTAATTAAAGGAAAAAAATAAAATTTTAAGGAAAATAAATGCCACTTTAACACTTTCCTAAATATTATTTCATTTTTATATATCATACATATTCATAAAAATGTAGAATTTATAACCTATTTAAGAAACTTATATTAGATTGTGACTTTTATAATATTTTATTTATTTAAAAGTCAAACGTGCCACCCACTTTTTATTAATAAGAAAAATATTTTTAAAATGGGGTTATCTAGAGGAAATTATTGAATATCAATATTACATTAATATATAATGGAATTATCTTAATAATGGAAATTTATTTTAAAATTTTTAAGAAGAAATAATAACCATAAATCATATATAATGATGACATAATAATTATTCAATTAATTTAAAAATAAAATAAAATAAAATAATAATATTAAAATTATTATAATTTTAAATAACATATGTGATCCATGAATTTAATATATTCACCAGATATTCTTGGGGTATAGTAAAATATTTGGTTTGAATTTTATTTATTGTCATGATTTCTTTAAATTCAATGTAATAAATAGTTTCAAAATTAATAATTATGATATGTTATAAAAATAAAATTTTATTATATTATTTAAAACTTATAAAAATGTTAAAAAGGTACAAAGTTTATAATATATGGATTTTAATGTCATTCCTTGTGTATTTATAGGACATTTAAAAGTATTTTACTCTTGTAAATATTATTATAATTTAATCCTTTGCAAAATTTCAAAAGTGAACCTCACCTCAATTATAAAGGGCCCCTCCTCCCTCTATTATTTACACACATTTGATCCTTTTAAAATGACCATAACATACCAAATTATCTTCTAAAATTAATTATTTAGATTTATGTTCCATTTGAATTTTTGAAAGACCAATCCTAAAACCCTTAAGAGGATATCTAAATGGGTCATTTCAAATAAGAGGTAATCGCCCTTACCGATCAATTTTTTACACCCTCCTTTTACTAATATAAATATATGATATTTATCATTAAATAAAAAATTCAGTATCATAAATATTCTAAAATGTTTTTATGATTATTAAAAAACCACAATGCAACCCCTTTCTAATTAATCAATAATTGATGTCATCTCTCCTATATAAGTATGACTTACTGCCTCCTCTTAGAGATACAATTCATTTTTCATTACCATATTTTAATGATGGATATTACGAAGTTTTTAATGTTTATATATGTTATTTATCAAATAATTATATTTCTTGAAATATAATATAATATCTACCTTTTTACCTTCCAAATTGTTGTAAATCGATAACGTCACTCATGTGTGCGTGTTGACTACCACCTCCAAAAAGTGATATGATTCATTTTTAATTTTTGTATTACATAAATGATAAGGAGTAAGGAAATTTTAAAAATTTATTTTTTAAATTATATAATAATTATATAATAATTTTTAATTATTATTTACATTTCATTAGTTATATCCTTCAAAATGTGAATACAAAGTTCATGCATACGTAATGTCTACCATCCCCATGAATAGTGTAATTCATTTTCTATATATATCATTATGGTTGAATTAATATATATATATATATAATTAATATATATGATATAATAATCATGTAAAACATTCTTTTATATGTTTATAGTACATTTAAATTTATTATATATCATGATAAAATATAGTACATGGAATTCATAGCTAAGTTAAGGAATTTTCATCACACTTTTATTTCTATAGGGCACAATCCCTATACACTACATGTTTCTTCTTTGTGGTGTATATAATAAAAATTAATTTATTTTATGAATATTATCATGAAAATTACGCGATATACATATCCATCAAAACCTATTTCTTTCATGGGGATTATGATTCAAATGATACCATAGGGGTAAGTGATTATTTTAAAATCACAACATTATTCAGGATTGTTTATCTCTCCACTAGAGAATATTTATCTTCCATGTCCATGTTTTATAAAAAAATATTATTTTTTTATGATTCTTCTAAAAAAATTAATGTTATTTTTACCTATGTTTAAATTTTTTAAAAATGTGTTGAAAATAATATTTTTATCCTTTTCAGAACATTGTACTTTGTTACTTTTATAGAAAAATATGAAAGGAATGATTTTTTAACTTTTACGAAAAGAGTGGATTTTACCGATATCATGAAGCCTAAACTATTTTAAGAATACTTTACATGTGTAAATGTTTATTTTATAATAAAATTATTAAATTTAGAGGTGGAAAACAATTTTAAAAACATAAGTGAATTTAAAATGTAAAAGTCACTTTCCTCAAGAATTGTACCATGCGATCTTTCAAATTTATTTTCTTTATGAGACGACATCCTTTGATGTTAATTAAGATTTACTGGGGACATGATCCAAGGATACCATACTTATTGATTCTATGGATAGTTTATTTTTGTAATGACATGGTGTCTATGAAACCATTACCTACCATAGGTTATACTTTGATGAAATTATGAAATTTTTATGAAACCCATTTCTTTTCCATTGAATATGCAATGATGAAATGTTTGTGAAACTAAACTCTTTTCATGGGTTTAATTTTATGAATTTATTATAATTTTATATAAAATATATTTATGGCTTTCATTATGTGATTGTTGTTACATTATGACTAAGGATAAGGGTAACATTATAACCAAGGGAAGTGGTAACATCATATCTGATAACGAGTGGGACCTATATCTCCATCTAATGCATTGCGTAAAGATGGATAACTCATGAGGTAAATATTTTATGCATGAAAATGATTTCATGTTAACAATTTTATATTTTCATTTGGTTTTCTTATCGACCATTTTATGCATGGACCAAGCTCTCATGTCCATATGTTTTTTCATAGAACTGGATTTTATACCCATAATAACATGAGTGGACCATGTTTCGTGTCTATAAATTTATGGGAGGGTCTAATTTGATGTACATTACTTAATGAGAAAACTTATTTCTATTTATTAAAGTTCATAATGTTATATACTTATTCCATAATTTCATGTATTAGGTAAATGTTATACTCTCATATCTTATGTTATTTGATTACATCATGAATCCTGTCTTATGAACTACTAATATTTATTTCATGACTCTTGTTTGTAATCAATTATAGATTTGGTAGGAACATTTTATGTTATGATATAATAGAATTATGACTATATTATTTATAAATAGGATCATCAATTTATATATCTCATGTTTACCCTTACTGAGCATCTAATATCACCAATTCTAATGTTTCCAATCATCATGTTATGAATAATGGTTTTATGTATGATATATTTATGAATATTTATAATGAGGGGAAGTTATTTTTAATATATTTCATGAAATAATGGGATTTTGTATCTATTATCTAAATAAACTGAACTTATACAACCATTAGTATGTATTTTATAGTGTAAAAAATATTCATCTATTAATATATATTATTTATGTAAGAAATACTTTGTTAACTATATTTTGCATGAGAGAAAGTTTCAGTCAACATTTGGAGATTAGGGATAGAAAACTTTTGTAAAAACCCTAGGGATATGTCTATGTGTAGGATAAAAAACTAAAATTTTGGTATGAAAGATATTATAATATTTTCCATGAAATTACATATGTGTCTACAGAATACAAATGAACGTGACTATAGAACAATTTTACCTTGGTGTGATGACACAGAAAATGGCACATTTAACGAGCCTTGATCATCACTTAGTAAACAACAATGGGCCTTCCTCCACACCCACTTTGACACTCCTAGAGGATATTCTTTGGGTTAATCTATATTTTCATTAAAAACCATTTTTAGGGATTAAATAGATGATAATCATGGATGAAATTGGTTAAACCTATGTTGTCGTAGATTGAAAATATGGTGCCATGATTTAGAAATCATATAAATGATAATGAAGTTCCCACTATGATTATGGTTCCTCACACTATGATTTTGGTTTTATAAAATTGTAGGAACTTTAATGATTCATGTTAATGGATAATATAATAGATAATTGAATGATTTTTCTATTGAGTAACCAAATGAAATGGGATATGAAAAGATAAACCATGTTAGTACGCTTGATAAAAAATCTCATAATGTGATCAAGAATATCATCTTAGGTGAGTCTATTAGGAAATATAAAAAGAGGAAAATGGAGTTTCTTGATGAACATAGAGTAAATAATGTTCAATCTTAATAATATTAAGAATTTTGGAATAATCATGGAGGATAAACCCTCAATGTAATTAGAAGTTGATTTTGGGTCTGGAAAATGACCTAAATAATGTAATTTATGAGGAAATGTGAATGGTTTGGCTAACTCAATGGAAGGGAATAATTTTTTCAATATTTTATCATCAATAGTTGAAATTTTTAATTGTGAAAATTATGAGTATCATGAAATTCAATATCCTATTGTGAAATATTGAGAAATAATCAATAAGGTTGTTTTAGTAATGATTTTCCATTGAAAATGAATAGACTATGAATGCCATATGAAAGGAAAACAGTGCTAATAAATTAGATGATGAATCTTGGTTAATTTATTAATAAGGGAGTTTAATGATTGAAATTATTATGTAATGGGATTTTAGAATTATGTTTTAAAACTATTTTATCAATTATATTCTAGATTATAATAATGAAAAAACCTCTATTTATTTTACAAATGTTTTTATTTGTAATTGAAAATATATGTTAAATGGTAACAATAAAAAAATAAGTCATTTAGTATCAATATTTTTCATTTTGGAAAATACATGATGGAGGTAAATATAACCCTTAATATATGTCCAATGTGTATATAATAATGTTTATCTGGGACAATGTGATGATTGACACTGATGGGATAATATTGGTAACCATCAAATTTGTTAGCGATTTAAGTCATATTTGATAATGTTTTTTGAATTCTAGATATAAGGAATATATTCAATTGTTTTTTTATTCGATGAAAAAATATTAGGGTAATTTTTTATAACAGTAATCTTATCATTAAGTTTTAATGGTAATTTAGGTTGTTTCCATGTTACTAATGAATATATTACCAAGGGGTCTACTTATTAGGTATGTGACATTAAGAGATAATTTTTTAGGTTAATTTTAAGTTTATTTTGGAATTGTATTGGATTTAATTTTAATTTTTTGGGTCTTGAATTTCGTCAAAAATATTTTGAAGAAGTTTTGTGATTAAGTACTTATGTATTGGAATATGCTAAACACTGGGAATTAATGTTGATGTTTTCTAAATTAATTTGTCTATCCCTATTGGAAAACTTATGCTAACTATTTTGGTTATTTATAAGATCTAAATATATAAAGAGTATCATTTTAGACTTTTGAGAACTATTTAATTTGTTAACAGTTGATCATAGACCATGAGTCTTGAAATATTCATCTTGAAAACTCACTATTTGGAGAAGAAGATGAGATTGTGGTAGAAATTAATTAAAGGATGAAATTTTACTTTTAATTAATATATATATTTCTTTATAATTTTAGTCTATATGGTAAATAAATTCCATAACAGTATGAAAAGTATCATCAGATAATAATTTTTTTTATAAAATTAAATTATGACGAATTGATGGTATTGTCCATATCTTTGGTTTATGGTTTTGTTATTGTTAACTTTCACAACTGCACTCACTTTATAATTATCAATGAAATATGCTTATTAATTTTCTTACATGTTCATATCATCACTTCACACTAATGTTTTTATATTTATATATAAATTATGTATAATTGTAGATGACCTTTGTACTTCTCCTTCTCACATTAAAATAGAATGTTTTATTTAACCATTTTTTATGTGGGTTTCCAAAAATGAATTTTCAAATTTCAAACTATTAATTACCAGTCACAAGTTCATATTTTTAGGAATATATTCATTAAAGGGGTAATTTAACACCCTGGTCTTTTTGAAAATATTTCTCTTCAAATATTTTTATTTATTTGATAGATTGTATTACATGCAATTGTGTGTTTAAATGAACCATAGCACACAATTGGAATATTATTCTATAATGTGACAGTTATGGCCTATATGTTAATTTTGAGAGTACGAATATAATTTAATAATTGATAAAATATATATTTCATACTTAATATAAACGCATTGATATGTTCTTAGTAAATAATTATTCTTTTTTGTTAAAGTCATTTTATTCTTCACAAATACATCTTCTGTAAAAATGTTTTTTCTTATGAGTCAATATTATATTAATTTATGAGGGATTTAGAAATTGTATTGGAAATAATTAATTTAACTTTTGAATTCATAATTTCAAAATTATCTTAGGATTAATTTTTTAAAATTTTATGACAGGATATATTTATCAATGAATAGTGAAAAATATAATTTTTTTTAAAAAATATATATATTTTTAAAGTATTTAAAAATTAAAATTATATATTTGTTAATATAAAATTTTTATTAGTTTCTTTCGGTTTAAAATAATTAAATAATTGTTTTTTTGAATTTATTTTATACATTAATATAATATAAAAAAAATTAAATTTAAAAGGGTGACTTTCAGAAAAATTGTTTTTTGTAGTGTTTTCCTATTAAAAATTATATTATATTCAGAAAATTTTATTTGTTGAATTTTGAAATACTATATTTAATATTTGGAATTAATTATTTCAAATTTATTAAATATTTTCATTTTATTTTTGGTCAATTTGAATAGTAAACTTATAAATTTTTGTTACCATGTTAAATGGTAAAACTAGTAATGAATGGTTAAAAATAAAATGATAAGGACAATAAAATTACATTAAAACTTTGTTAAATCTTATTCAATGATTATATATAGTAGATAATCATTAAAATGTGAAATATATGTCCTTTTTGGACATCATAAAAGAGCTTATGACTTTTATAATAATTTATTTAAAGAAAATTCAAACATATCAAACTCTTATTTTAGAATACCAAAATATTTTTAGATGTGTTAATCTAGAGAAAATTCTAGAATAAAAATATTTTTTCTAAATATAAATGATTTATCTTCATCATGGTAATTTATTTTTAATTATTATAAGAAATAATGACCTTAAATGCTTTTACAATTCTCTTGTAGTAATTATATAATATTTTTTTAAAAAATAAATATGAAAAATATTAAAAGTATTATAATTTGAGGTAATTAACATAATGTACCAATTTTACAGATGAACATGATATGTTAGGGTTTTATTAAATTTGTTTTCTACCTTATATTGTTTTATTGATGTTTTTTTATCCAAGTAGTGAATAGTGTCAAAATTGATAATAATGATATTTAATGAAAATAATATATCATTGAATTGTTTAAAAATTATAAAAATATTAAATAAAGTCATATAGAAGATATATGGTCAATAATTTCATAAATTTTTCATTTATAATACATTTTGAATCATTTTTCTCTAGAATATTCTTATTATAATTTAATCTTCTGTGAAATTCCAAAAGTGACACTCACCTAAATTATAAAACTTCCCCTCCTCCCTCCCTCTTTTACACCACAATGATCCTTATATCTCTAGCATTGCCTAAAAAATTATATTATAAAATTCCTTATTAAAAATTTTAATCTGCTATTCTTTCCAAAAGACTAACCGTAGAGCCCATTAGAAGATATCGAATGTAGTTGTTTTGAAGAAGAGGTAATCACTATAATTGATCAATTATTTTCTCTACTCTTAATTACCTCCTTAATATATATGATATATATAATAAATTAATAAATTTAGTCCCATAAATTTTATGAAATGTTATTATGATTCTTAAAACACCACTATATACCCTCTTTCCCATCAAACATGGATTGAAAGTATCGGTCCTGTGTACAAATGACTTACCATCTCCATGTATCGTTACAATTAAATTTTCACCACCGTATTTTATAGATATGTATTAGGAATTGTTTAATGTTTATATATGATGTTTATAAAACATTTATATTTATTAAATGAAAATATCTCATCTACTTTATTACCTTATAAATTATTGGAAGGTGACGATGTTTCTCGTGCGTACGTGTGGACTACCACCTCCACGAAGCGATGCAATTAATTTTTAGTTTCTTAATTAATTAGATGGTAAAGAGGATGTTAATGATGAATTTATTTTATATACATGATATAATAATGATTTTTAAGGTCAATTAACAATTATATTTCATTCATTCCATCCTTCAAAAAGTGAATACAACATTCATTGTACATACAACCAACCATCATAATGTATGGTGCATTTAATTTTTACTCTATATCATTATAGTTGAATTTTAATATATAATTATATAATGAATATATATGATATAATAATCATTTGGATTACTTTTTTATATATGAATAATAAATTATATTTATTATACATAAGGTTAAATAACTTTCAAGGGTATTCAAACATAAGTTAAGAGGTTTTCATCTCACATTTATTTATGTTAGAAACATGCCGTATAAACTAGATGTTTATATTTTGTGGCATATTTACTACCTATGAATGTATTTTATGATTATTATCTTTAAAATTATGAGTTATGCATGACTATATAATGTTCTTTTTTTCTTTGGGATTATGATTCAAATGATACCATAGTGGTACGGGTTTATTTCACAATCACGTCATTATTTGAGATTTTTATGTCTCTAGTGGAGATTATTTATCTTTCTTTTATAATTTTTCTAAAAATTATTTTGATTTTTTATAATATTCTCATAAAATTGTTTAAAATTATTTTCACCCATGTTTTAAATTTTACTAAATGATTTTAAAGGGATCTTTTTATAATTTTCCAAATAATGTATTGTGTGAACTTTTTGAAAAAAATATGATAGGAATAATATTTTAGATTATATGGAATTAATATATTTTACCACCATCACAATGCATCAATGATTTTAAGTTTCCTTTACAAGTTTAATTTTTTTCAAAGAATTATTTTTTATTTATAAGTGTTATTTTTTATAAAAGATAAGTGATTTTAAAATGAAAATTTTATTTTCCTACTAACTTATTCCAAGTGACCTTTCAAAATTAGTTTCCATGTAATATAACATACTTTAATTTTAATTAGGATTTACTGGGGATACGATCTAATGATAGTACCCTTATTCATTATATGTATGATTTATATTTACAATGACATAGGTTTTATGAAACCTGTTGCCTTTCTGAAGGTTATACTTTGTTAAAATGATGAATTTCTTATGAATCCCATTTCTTTTCCATCAGCTATGATATAATTGAATTATTATGAATCATTTTTTCATGGGTTCAGATTTGAATTTTTTTTTATAATTTTGTGTCACAGAAATTTATTATTTTTATTATGTGATTATGGTTACGTTATAACCATGGTCGATGGTTACGTTATAACCAAGGATGGTGGTTATGTTACCACCAATGAAGGGTGGGACCAATATCTCCCTCTAATTAATTGGGTATTGATGGTTGAAACATGAGGTAAAAATGATATATGTTAAATTAATTTTACATTCACAATTTTAAACTTCGTTCATATTTTCATATCCATGGGTTTATGAATGGACCTGTCATTCATGTTTATAAGTTTATGTATAGACCTAGATATAATATGAATTAGATCATGAGTGGGCTTGGTTTCATGTCTATAAATTTATGCGAGGACCTAGTTCCTTATCCTTAACATAATTTGATAACTTCTTCCAATTTATTAATATTCAAAATTTTATATTTTTAATATAAACACCATGTCTTATGTCAATCTTATAATCTCACGGCATATGTCTTTTGATTCCATCATGATTCATGACTTATTAACTACTATGATTCCTGCCATAACTCCTTTTTATGATCTATGATAGATTGGGTATGAAAATTTTAAGTTATGAGATAATACCCATATTATTTTCTTATTCATTTTTATGATCATCATTTGATATATATCATGTTTACCCTTACTAACCATTTTATCTCACCCTTTCTTATGTTTCCTTTCCCTAGGTTTTGATAAATGTATTTATTTAATTTATATCTATGAAGATTACCATAAGGGGAGTTATTTTTGAGATATTTTTAATATAATTCATTAAAAAATGGATTTTGTTTCTATTATACAATGTTGATAAACATATGTAGTCCTTGGGCATGTTTTTTATAAAATATATAGAATATTCATCTATTAACATGTAATATTTACATATGAAAATAATGGTTCATTATAATAATGCTTCAAAATCACTCAAACACAAAACATAAACTCATTTATTGAGTTATATTCTTCCATTTGATAATATATTTTAAAATATGGAAATTTATTTCCACCTTCCTATGATTATGACTTTTATGTTATTTTAATTAAATAATAAGTACAAATATTCATTGTTTTTATTTTAGTATCTCTACTATGATTTCATAAAAATTAAATGATGTTATCTAAGGTTATAATTATTGATTCTAAATATGACTAAAATATTTTTATGATAGTGATTTTTTTTAATTTTTGCTAAAACTTTTATTAGCTAAAAGACATACAAATCACTGATGCAACACTTGTGTATGTGGGTGAAACCCCAAATTAAATGGTTTTAAAATATTAAATGTAAATTTTCACAGAAAAATTGATTTCTTGAACAATTTTTATTTATCAAAATCATAGTTAATTACTGTTTTAAATATTCCAATTCAAACCCAATGGTAGTCTTGATGTTATTAAATTTAAATTATTTTAATAGTCATCAAACTGACTTCAAGGATATTTTTTGTTCAACAATATTGAAATAAATTTTTTAATAGAAAATAAAATACCCAATTTTGTAATGTGAATGGGAAATGGTCTATACTATAAAAAAAATTCAACATATGATCCACTTTCCATTTTATAATGAAATTATTTCCCCTTAAATACTAAGTTTCATGTTACCACTATAATGGTTAAAAGGCGTAATGAGGGGTTAAACTAAAGAGATAAGGTTTAAAATAACCTAAAAAGAATTATAAATTCAGTTTTATGATGATAATTTTACCCTATATAACCCCAAATTATATCATGATCCAATTTGGATTCATGTTTCAATGAATGTTACATAATATTATTTGAATATTTAGAATAATGATAAGTGTGCCACTCCCGTCACTTATAAAAGGTAATCTCATAAACTCTCTTTTCCAAACCAAATGAGAAATTTATCTCATTTAATTTCATAAAAAATACCCTAACCACATCTTACCCTCCTCCTAGAGGTTATTTTATTTATAAAATACCACTCTAAGATGCATTATTATCCTTCTCAATATAGGACACCAGAAGAAGAGGTATATTTTCATACCGACCTTTTTAATGTTTATTTCTTCTAAAACCAAAAATAATTTTTTATAACCATAATAACATAAAAAATGTATTATATTTACAATAATAATATGGTATTATTTTTATATAATTATAATTTTCTATCTCCCTTAAAAATAATGGAAAATAAATTTTTTTCTCTTGTGTATGTATGAACTACCATATTCCCAAAGTGTTGAATTTTATTTTTCATAACAATACCTATTAAATATCAATGCATAGAATTTTAATTTATATAAACTATTTTTATAACATATTTATGATTATTTATATATAATCTATAATCTATCATCTTACTTTTCCATCAGTTGTGAAATGATAACGTCACTAGTGTGTACATGTAGACTACCACCTCCAAAAAAAGATGTGATTTATTTACCATTTTCACATTATATGAATGGTAATAATTTTATATTTAATGAAAATTTATGAAATTTAGGTAATAATTATGATTCTGGGATGTTTATTTCTTATATACCTTTCTTTCATTCCAATTTTTGAAAAATAGAAACATTACTAGGGTGTATGTATAGACTATTGTCTCCATGAAGGGATGGAATAACTTTTTATTACCACCTTACAAGAGTGGTTATAAAAGGGTATATATTTTATAAATATTATAATTATGATGTTATTTTTATTCTATATATTATAAAAACATTACTATTTTTTATTGACCAGAACTTCCAAACTAAAACTTATATTAAAAATAGAACAGTGAGCACCTGGAATGATGAATTTATGTTTGATTAATTAATAAAAGAGTAATCAAAAAATTTAAGTGAATAATATTTGGTAATATAATTATGAATTCATTCATTGTATAAATTTATAATAAATGTAATTCTATTTTATAGTAGGTTAAGTGAACATAAAAATATTGTTGAGACTTGGGGTAAGGGATTCTTATATCACTTTTATTTCTATGAGACATATGATTTATTCACTACTCATATCTTTTGTGTGGTGTTTATAATGTGAATTGGTTTATTTTATGAAAATTTTAGTAAAAATTATGTTGATTTAAAAATATAGTTAAGGTTATATCTTCCATTAGGTTTTGCTTCAGTTATTACCATAGGTGTAAGGATTCTTCATCTCAATATTGTTTCGTTGAGACGTGTTTTCTATTATAAACTATTTTTGGTTTATATGACTCATATGCTACCCAGTTGATATAATATATCATGAATATGTTCATATTCATTTCATTTAATGTTTCATTAGAAGTTATTTCTTCTATGTGGTTTATGAATCAAAAGTTAACAAAGAACTAAGGGCTTATGTTAAAATCACATTTCTTTTCTAGATTTTGTGTGTTAAATATAGATTGAGTGATATTATATAATATTTTATTTAAGAACCATATATTTTCAACTTCTATGGTTATTTATCAAACATTCATGAATTAATTAAATTCACCTCTCCTAGATAAATAATATTATTGAGAAATTATTTTTAAGAATAGACAACCATATTTATTCTTTTCAGGCTTGGAATATATCTCCACTGTGTCCATGATAGGTAAAATTTTATATCGAATATTTCATATATAATAAACTGTTTGATAAATATTATTTTTGAAACCATTTAATTTTTTAGAATTATTTAAAATGAATCTTTTCAATTGTTTTACATAGGGATAACTTTTGGATATTTACAAAAGTGGGGAAAATGTGGTCACCTTTACTTTATATGAAATGAATGACATCTACCACTATGATGACCATTATTAACCTTAAAAATTACATTAAAAGTTTTTAATATAATTTAAAAAAAAAGCTTCAAAAAAAATAAATGTTTTTATTTATTTAGGATACAAAAATAAAATTATATTTTCCTTGATTTTAAAAAAAATTCAAATAATATTTTTAATTTTTTTTAATTTATGTCAAAATACATTAATTATTATTATTATTCACTAGTGATAAGGTCTTATGATTATATCAAATTTATTTATCTGAATTTCTTATGATTATGTTGTCTTCAGGAAAATTATATAAAACCCATTACTTTTTTGTGGTCAATTAAAAAACGATGAAATAATTAATATTTTTATAGGACCATCCACATATTTTATATGGATTATTATGATATAATTTTAATGAAAATTGTTATGAAATTGTTTCCTTAGGTTGATCATGTTATGAAGGGAATAATGGTCAATTATATGAGCCTTATGATGAAATGTAATATATATTTTCATTATACATTTTATGGGTCTAGGAAATTATTGATGATTATAGGTGATCTCTATATAACAAATGATGATGAATTAACCCAATATAGCCCATCATAACAGGTGATCCTGGTATTGCTCAAAATTCTGAGTGATCCCAATGTAGATCCTGATGATTATTAAGCCCTATATATCTCTCTAATGAATTTGGAATTTTGTAACACATAACTTGATATAGGGTACTCATTAGGGAAAATGGATTTTACTAAATAAATTTAACTCCTATGAGGTGTTGAAGTTAATAGAATAGATTTTAATACAATGAAAATGCTTGAATTTTCTTATTTATGAGATTATATAGTGCAGTAATGATTTCCCAAGATACTAAAATGGTTTATCAATTTATTTTATGAGTTTTACATGTTCTTTTAAACAGTATTTATTTAAAATGGTTCATTAATGTTAACACGTATGACTCTTTCCTTTTTCCACGACTCATGTTTTATTATATAGGTTTTGAAGGGTATGAATTATCTTATGTATTTATCATGAACATTGATGATTGTATTACTCTAACAAATGATATTCTATTGAGGATTATGTTTAACCTTACTTAGTGTTTGATATCACCCTTCGTATGTTTCTATGTTCCCAGGTTATAAGGAATGATATTATGTATGATATGTCTAGAGGGGTATCATGTATAAGGAATTTTTTATATTTTGATGAAGAATTATAAAATAATAAGGAAATATGGGTATAATAGGAATATTCCCACTTGGATGGAATGATATGGGTTTAGTTATGTAAAGGGGTTTTTTTTTCAAATTTTATAATACTCTAAACCTTAACGGTCTTTGGAATATCTGTGACATAATATTTTATTTCAATGTTGTAATTATGGATGTTTAAAATTGAGTCATGTTTATTGGTATCAAATCTAGGATTAAAAATAGTATGTTTTTAAAACCAAATCTTGGTATATGGGTTTTAGGTTATATCAATAACCCCGTCCATTCTATAAATATACCACGAAGATTACATAGTATATTTTTTATTTCAAACGTTCCCAAATTATTTTCTTTAATATTCATGAAAAAAGTGATTTAAAATATGTTTATGTACTTAATAGATGGATTTCCATATAACCACACTTTATATTGTTTCATTTCTTTCTTAAAAAGCAGGAAACATATTTTCTATATGTGGATTATAGTGAAAATACTTTATGCCCATAATAATTTATATATTTTATGCTAAACTAACAATTTCTTCACCATATCAATAGTACATTTATTTTTACTATCATCTACTCTATTCTATTGGGGGTGTATGAAGAACTAAATTAGATCTTTATTCCATTATTAGAATGGTAATTTTAAAATTATTTATGTAATGCTCCAAACCCAGAATCCAGTAGCCGGTGCATTATTTTAATACATTAGCATTATTACAAGGAATCAAGTCCCGAAGGACCGATCAGTTTAGCTGTATTGGAAACAAGATAAATACATAATTTCAACACTACAACTTAAAAATAAAAAAAACACTAATTTATTCAATTAGAAACATACAATATTGCAAGATTATTCCTACTAGTCACTCATAAATAACATATTCATATCCTAGGAAAATGAAACACAAGAAAGGGGTGAGCTCAAATATTCAGTAAGAGTAAAAAATACAGCTGAAGATAACATACACATTTGGCATGGTGAATAATTGAAAACACATGTCTTTAAAAATAATTAACATGAACACTTTATGGAAGGAATATGATATGAGTAAATAATTTCATAATAAAACACAGTCATGGTTATTCTACTAGTCGAATAACCACATGAAATTTCAATAGCTAATCTCATAATGATGGAATGCATAATGCCGGACATCATAACCACATAGTCAAGGCCCCGTTCCAAGACTACAAATAATATTTTTTCAAGGGCATATGCCAAGAAACTAGTTTTTCTCATGAGACCTACCAATGCATCTAGGAGATATAGTGGGATCCACCCGTCAGTTACTTATTTCAAAGCATTCTTAATATGAAAAGTATTAAACATAACACAAACATTCATATTAAACTAGAATACGAAATATTAATACATTAACCGTAAACCATGAATGGTATAAAAATAGCACATCCACAGTCAAACATAACACATTAAATACAATATGGAAGATTGTATTATAATAAATTAACCTCAATAGAAAATAATTAAGGATATTGAAATAGATGAAAATAATCATCAAAACAATTTGAGAGAAGTATCCCCATTTTTATTGAAAACATTTAAAAGTATCACTATTTATCAAAAATCAGTTTAAAATATATTTTTGAATCAAAGTGTCACATTCCACTTTGAAACTTTTAAAAGGAATTTTAATTTTAAAACATTAATGTCCATATAAATAGATCATTAAAACTAGTTTTAAAACATGGACAATAATGAGAAAGATTTAGAAAAATAATTTTTTAAAACATTTAAAATTATATTTTAGTTAGAGTTCCTAACCAAATTAACGACACTTTAACAAAAATAATTGAGGTAATAAAAACTTAATAATATCATGAGAAAAAAAGGATCCACGATACATTATGTCAAATTATAGTATATACACCAAATAAAAATGAATTGGCGCATAACAACAATGAAGTCTCAATGGAATGTATGTTGAGATGAAATATATTATAAAGACCGTATCCTTAGGTTAAAGATAAATCAATGACATAATTATGTGTGAAAAATATAAATACACTATATATTATTGGATATTCGGTGTAAATAAAACATAGGACATTCACACATATTCTTGTAAAAACTAAACCAATGACTTGGATGTTTAACTCAATGAATGGAAATTGAGTTAAGGTTACTCTTATCAAGTTCATATCAATGAATTGAGAAGTTATCAATTTACTGATTATGTGTATTAAGAGTATATCCACACAAAGTAGAGTGTAAATTGCTACATAAGTAATATATTGTGGTTCCCCACATAATCTTGGAGTAAAATAGTCAATGAATCATGCATAAATCCGAATGAGTGGAAATTGAAATTTAAAATTCCCTTAACGATTTGATAACTTACGAAACATAAACCAAATGAAAGAAGGATCATACAATGATGATGTAAATTACAATACATTAAAGTATATTAAATAATTTATACAATAATGGATAGTACATACGCCACCCAAATGGAAATAGTGGCCAATATAGCATGAATCTCACATGAATAAAAAGTGATATGAAAAACCCTTACTTCGTTGTGATCAATCGAGTCGTATGACCAAAAGTTCATAACCACCAAGTGAATCATAGAATATCATGAATATAAAGATAATAATGATAATATATATCAAATGGGATTACATAATATACCACATGCAATAAATAAGTTCCGAATAATGGAAATATCATAGAATTAAAAGTGAGATAAGAAACCCCTTACCTCAAGTCCGACTGGTCTTGTATGTTCCTTGTTCTTCCTGAATAATAAAAATAAGTTAATTTCTACCTAATTAATAAAAATTTTCAAGGGTATTATTCCTTTTATATCACTTATTACCTTTTTATAAAAATTACTTATTTATTTGAGTTCATATTGGATATTTTATCAATGTTCGGAACTTGAGTAAAAAATGAACTTGTTATAATTACAATTTTTTCATGTGGTCAAAATTCCATAATCTCCAGAATAATATACATGATTTAGATATAATATATATATATATATATATTATATATCCAGTATATAAATCTATTTATAACAGTGAATCACATTTGGGGATAAGAATCGAAATGTACGGTTCATGGAGACGGTAAGCTGTACGCACGCATGAACGCTACTTTCATATCTATTTTGTATTTTAGTGGAATTAAAACATAATGATACATAGTTATATTATAATTAAAATATAATATAATATATAATTTCATTAATTACATCCTTTATAAGTCTCAAATAATGAATTAACGAGACATATCATTTTAAGGGGGTGGTAGTCTGCACTTCCTCAAATGAAATTATCACGTATTACCCATAATGGAAACCATAAAATAATGATATAAATGAAAAATACATAAGAATAAAGAAAACATGAACATAATATATATACAATATATAAATACAGTTCTATATTAATGGCCACCATAAGAGGTGATAGGAGATAATAGAACAATCATCGTTTCGTGAGGCATCAGTTTGCCATCCATAGGAACAATATTTTCTTCACCCATTAGATGAAGCTGTGTGTAAGTGTAGTTCGAATACTTCTCATAAAAACATGCTATTATATTGATGATACTGGTGTTGTTATGAAATAACATAATAAAAAGTTTTTAGGGGGTTGTAGAAGTAAAATAAAACAAAATAAAACAAAATAATTTAAGAGAAAACGTTACCTTTAATTTGGGTAACTTCCATTGGTTTGAACCAAAAGGAATCCTTGAAGTGCCTTTTGCCTAAGGTGAGGCTTCCATGAGGAAGAGGGGTATCTTTAGAGATTATGTTTTCATGGTTTTGATGAGCCAAGTGGCTTGAGAGGTGTGTGGAATGGGTTATATTTGGTGTTCTTTTATAAGGGGGGGAGGGGTTCTTTAAGATAGTGTGAAAATATTATTTTATTATATAGTGATATTCAGTTTCTAAAGGTCCAAAACTAATTAATGTCAAATATAAGAAGGATAATGTTATAAATAAAATCATCCATTATTAATTTTACAGGTTTTGGGTATTAATTTATTATTAATAATCATATTTATTTAAATCATTTGTTAATGAGGCAAATACTACATCATTATTGAGTCATAAATAATTTAATTAATTTGATGTCTAAAAATAATAAAACAATTACCATAATGTAGGAAATAGTTTTAGATTTACAATTATTATTTAATGTTTAAATATTATCTATATAACCCCATGCAAAAATTGATATACTAAAAGATGTTTTTAAGGTCATTTTTGTCTTTACTTTAAGTTAATTAAAATAAAGTGTCATTATCATTATTAAGTGTCTCCATGGGGTCCGAAAATTAACCCTAGTATTACCATGGTCAGACATGAATCATCCAATAAGGTTAGGACAAGTGTTATGAAAATTGTCTGTTATTATAATATTCTTTTTACCTTGAATTACCTTATTTACTTTTAACCGCGGTAAATAAAAGTCAAAAGTTACTATTCACCAAAAATTGTTTTTCTTCTTATTGAACCACATTTTAAATATTAATAACAACCATATATTTGGGATTTTTAAAATTCAATTCACAAAAGCGATAAAATTTCATTTAAATAAAAAATTCGGATTTTTTAACTACAACTTAGTGGTTTCACTATTCATCCAAAATAAGAGTTTTTCAGAAAAATTCCAAAAAATTTTCCTAATATATATTTGATATTCCGAATTCAAAAATTATTTATATTTTAAAAAATTCAAAACATAGATGTAGGATTAATTAATTTAAAATTAATTCCTGTTGTCAAAACAAATAGCGTGTTTTTAAGAAACAATAACTATCAAAAGATTGACACTTGTTTATGTATAATTTCAAGGTGAAATTAATTACAATGACCAAAATTGGATTAAAGGGTAAAAATATAATCTAATTTCACTTCAAAACCAATTAAAAATATAATCTAACCATATAAATAAATTATATTAAAAGACAGTTTTTTAATTAAAATACATTATTTCTCACTATCAATAAAAATGAATATTATTAGAAAATACCAAAATTTCATCCAAAGTAAATTTTGATGTCCCGATTATAATGAAAAATTATATTTTGTCAAAATTAATATATAAAAGGGTCAAATATTGGATTTAAAAAGAGTTCCCCATTAAAAGGCGCTAAAATGGACTTTTTTGAAAAATACATTTTTTATCTGAAAAATTGAATTTGTTCTTATAATATGTTTAAGAATCAAATAATACATAAGTTAAAATTATATATAGTATATAAAATTCAAAATCGAGTTAATAATATTCATAACATATTTTGAACGGCTAGTTTGGTATGTCATGGTGCGCTCGAACTCGGTGTTGCGTGTAGGGCAAGCTATTGAGTTTAAAGAAAATAACTTACTATGAAATATTAGGGTGTTACAATTTACATGAGTATTCATTACCATTTTATAATATCATATTTATAATATATACTCTCACCTCTTTCTTAGCACTACTTTTAAAATTTTAAAACATGTCAATTTCTTCAAACCTATGCTTCAAGAGTCTAACTATTGTCATACAAGTATAATTTTCAATTAATTTAATGAATTAGAGATTACCCGATTAATAATATTGTCTATTCAGGCCACATAAATCAATTTAATATAACATTAATGATATATTTCATTTGGTCACCATTATTTTGTGTCATTGCTAAACCATCATTCCCTTTTGAATTGTTTCTCACACAAATTACCATTCTCTTATAAGATACAATAGGTCTCTCACAACAACATTCTTTAGAATTTTGAGAATATTTCTCTTCTAAGGAGGCTAAGTATCATATTCCAATCAGTAGAATAATACATGGTAATAATGATGGTTTATTTGAGGCAGTTACTGAAACAGATGAAAAAAAATATTTTAATTTTTTAGTGGTGGTTTTTAAAAAACTGACGCAAAATCTTTTTTACATTTTAATAAAAAATTCCTCCCATAGTCACTCCATTATCCCATAATCTTCCCCATTCCAAAAACATATGCTCGAGCCACACCCTGACCCCCCTCGTCATCACCCCCTGACACCCCTCTCTACCACCCCCATTCCCCCTCATTGTCATTCCCCATTTTCCATCACCACTGCTCCCCAATCTACCCTCCCTCTCTCCTATCCCATTTTTGGTTATTCATAGCCCATGGTTTATCCCTATTTAATTTGTGTTATTTTTTTGTCTATTTTAGGTTCTTAGGGTTCACGATGAGTGATCTGACGCTCATTCTGTTAATGTTCATTGAGGATATGGTTTTCTTATTGTTTATGGAATGGTTTTATCTGGTTCCCTAATTTTGGACCAAACTAAAATAGTTTTTATTTAATTTTTAGGTTCCTATTAATTTTTCAGGGAGTCATTGGCTCTTTTGTGGAGGAATATCACCGTAATTTTGAAGGTCAGTGAGTTTCTTGTAGGTTACCTTATTTTAGATAATTAAATTATAGAACCGAGATTTATTGTATTTGTAATTACTAATTTAGATTTCAAATTACTAAAATAAATATTTTTAATGAATTTTTGAATAGTAAATAAATTTTCCATTGATATATACATAAATTTAAATGATTTCCCAAATTTATAAGTTTTTTAAATAACTATTCTAATTCATTTTGTATACATGTTGTTTTTGAAATGCTCTAATTATATTTAATTAATATATTAATTTACTCAAGGGTTTTATTTTTGTTAATGTTTTGGTTCATTTAAATTCATTTTCAATATAATTATTTGGGTGTTTCTTGTTTTTATGATCTTTTTTATATATTTTAAATTTTTTATGGTGATTGTGGTAGTATTTATTATTGATGTTTCCCTTTTATTTAATGTTACCATAATAATTTTTGGATTTAATGTGGGGTTTTAACCTTCAAATATTAATTTCTACTACTCTAAAGTAGAATGTTTAGATCATCTCTTCCTACACCATGTGATTAATTATATACATTTGAATTAAAATATAAAAAAATAGGTTTTCCAAAAATGTATTAAAATTAAGAAACAAAAAGTTTTTTTTATATTTTATATTTCAAATAATTTAGATTTTTTAAAAATGAAATAATTTTTTATGTGTTTTAATTTAATTTCTGTAAGTGTAGACACACTGTGATATATGGATAAAATCTGGATCTCATTACCTAGGAAAATACCTTAGTATAATAAGGGTTTGGTGGAGTTTTTAAATTTTTTCCATTTTCAATCAATCTATTGATTGAACAATAATATGTCCATTTCCTAAATAAAAAATTATAATGTATTTAAATATATATATTAATTTTATGAACACTTGATATTTATGAAATTCCCTACTAAATATTTATGATGGATTTGTTATAGAGAAGTGAACATTACAAAAATCTTGAGTTGTAACATCCCAATTAAGTAAATAATTGTGGATTATCATATCTATGTCTATTTATGAATTAGATAGTGTTTTAGAGGCTTAAAATGAGAATAAATCCAATCATAAGCATTTAATACTCTAATATTTATTAAAAGATTGTTTTACCGCCTTTTGATGGTGAACCATATTTAAATCAATATTTTGACAATTTTATACGCTCTATTTTTCAATATAAACCTATTCATTAGGATTGGGACATTGAAATTTACATTGGATAAATTTTTGATATTTCTCTGACAATGTTCATTTTTTAATGAATAGTGAAAAATACTGGATTTTACTTCAAAACTGCTTTTCCATCTAATTTAATTATATGGATAGATTATATTTTTAATTGGTTTTACAGAGTAAATAGAATATTTTTTAACCATTTAATCTAATTTTGGTCATAGTAATTGATTTGACTTTGGAATTGGGCATAAACAAGTGTCAAACGTTTCATAGATATTGTTTCAAAAAAACCCACTATTTGTTTTGACAACGGGAATTATTTTTAAATTAATTAATAAAATTTCTATGTTTGGAATTTGGTAAAATGGATTCCGTATTTGTAATCATAAGGTCCCAATTATGTAATTAAGAGTCTTTGGTTTTTGGACATTATGAATAGTAATGACGGTAATTATCTTTAATTATCATGATTGATTAGTAATCGGGAAGTTAAGGGTAATAGAATAATATCATAATAATATAAAATGGCCACAAAATTTGTCCTAATGCTACTGGTTGAGTCATTAACTACCATGGTATGCCTTGTTCCAACTTTTGGACCCCATGGAATCATTTTTGGGTGATAGTGAGATTTTATTATATTATTTTTTTAAAGGAAAGTATAACAAAAGTATGTATCACCCAAGTAAAACAATTTTAGTTTTGTCTGTGAAAATGATATCTTAGAATATAAATAGTCATTAGAAATATAAAAATATTTCCTACATCATGATATTTGTTTTATAATTTTTATACCTTAAATTAATTAATTTATTTATGACACCATGATGATATAGTGATTACCTCATTAATGAATGACTTAAATAAAATGAAAATATAATTTAAAATATAAGACATACACTTGTAAAAATCCTATTGGATGGGTTGATTTCGATTCCTTATCACCTTATCCTTGAAATATATCATTTTGGGACCTTTAAAATCCGAAACTCATTATATTATAAAGTAACATTTCATGACTTTCAAAGAGTGCCCCTCCTCCCTCTTATAAAAGGCCCCCACCTCTACCCTCCTTACCCACACCTCTCAATCCATTAGATTTTCCAAAATCTGCTCATTTTATCTCTCCACATCCCTCTATTCATCATTTAAGCCTTACATTAGGAAGAAATCTCTTCAACAAACCCTTTTGGTCAAAACCAAGGAAAGCTGCCCGATTTAAAGGTAATGTCTTCTCTAATGTTCGTTTGTTTTATTTTGCTTCTCCAACCCCATAAAATCTTTTTATTCCTTTATTTTGTAACAAAAACAGTATATTCAATATACTAGGATGTTTTTATGAGAAACATTTTATTTACACTTACATACACCTCTGTTTAATGGTTAAATAATATACTGTTTCTGTGGTTGGCGAATTTCTACCTCACGAAACGATGATTGTTCAATATTCTTTTAACACCTTTCATGGTGGCCATTAAGATGTCACTCTATTTATATATGATATATAATATCATTATGTTTTCCTTATGATTCTTTATTTTTAATTTATGGCATACCTTATGGTTTCCATTATGGGTAAACGCGATATCTTCATTTTAGGAAGTGCGGACTACCGCCTCCAAAAAAGTGATTTGATTTGTTAATGCCATATGTGGGATGTATAAAGGATGGATTTAATGGTATTTAATATGATATCATACTAGAATTCTAATATAAATTTCTATCATTATGATTTCATTCCATTAAATATGAAATAGAAATGAATGTAGCGTCCTTGCGTACGTTCGACTTACAATCTCCATGAACAGTACATTTCATTTTTTACCTCTAAATGTTATGTAATATTATAAATGAATGTATATAATGGATATTTATGATATATATGATATCTAAATCATGAATATAATTCTGGATATAATGGATATTTTACCACATGAACAACTTGTAATTATAAGAAGTTTATTTTTGACTCAAGTACCAAAGATCGAAAAAATGACCGTTATTAACTTAAATAATTACATAATGTTCATAACATGGTAATAAGTAATATGAAAGGAATAATGAGCTTGAAAAAGGTTCTTATTCAAGTAAAAATTAACTCTAGTTTATTATTTAGGAGATTAAAGAATGATCAAGTCAAGTCGGACACCAGGTATGGGACTTCGCCTTAATCTCGTTTCATTGAGGCATATTTTGTTTTATACACAACTTTATTTTATAGGATGTATAAACCCCTTTGAATTTTACTTTTAGTCAAAATTAATCTTTTTATATGAAGCATTTTATTAAACTACAAAACAGAATGTTTTTTTCGTACGTATGCGGAAACAACGTCTTCTCTGCTGCTATGACCATTATTTGAGTTTTGGCTTCCCCTACATGCCATAACTTTTTTAAATGAAAAATAAATACCATGTTTTACTTTCATTTTATTTTGGTAATTAAAATTGTTTTGATAATGTTTATGCGTTTTTGATATCTTGTGATTGAAATGTGGAAATGTTATGTTTCATTTATTCAGGTTTTATATGATACGATTATATTATGGTTCTTGGGCATTTTTTATGAAGACAGGTGGTTCCGTGATAAACTATGGGTGGGTGAGCCCGTGATAGCTATCCAATACATTGGGTAATGCGAAGTAGTTACATTCCAAGGTTTATCCGAAGAGATTTAGGGAATATACTGTGATGGGTAGTCCAAATATAACCATAAGGGTTACTCCCTACATAATAATGTTATGAATGCCTCAAGTTACCTTTTTGTCTTATGATTTCTATGATTTATTCAAAAATCTTATGATTTCATGACGTATGATAAAGTGCTTATGTTTTATGAGTAAAGTATGATTTCATTAATTCTTATGTATACATAGACTAATGTTTTCATTCCGTATTTTTATATCCCTTACTGATCTTTTTATGATCATCCCATGTTTTTGAAATGTTTTTCACAGGTCAAGGGAAAAGTACATGATGTGATGATAGTGTCGAGGAAGTGTCAATAAAGAATCCATGTTTTATTTTAAATATATCTCCTTTGATGGGAAAAATGAATACTGTCTTTTATGTAACCAGCTTGTTGAAATGTTGAATGTAATGCCTGATTTATGATCTAATTCTCTAAAACTCTAAACATGAAATGATCCTCAATGTGTATTCTTGTAATAACATAAGATTAAGTAATATTTAATGCTGGAGCCTTATATGAGTACTGAGGTCAGTCAACAGAATGATCTCCAACTTCTTCATAAATGGAAAATGAAATTAGGAAACATATAAATGATTATTTCTACATTTCAATCCCATAACATCAATATAAAAACATATCATAACAACTATTTGAGGGTACTTAAAATAATAACCTGAGAAATGATGTTTTGGGACACTTGTAAATCCATATCAAGATCATAATATATCATTATATCCTCATAGATATTTTCTGTAGACTAATATTTGAGATAAATTCAATGAGTAAAAAAATAAATTTCTTTATTTACTTGATGATGGAAATCAATAGTTGTATGGTGGATTTATGAAATATTAAAAAAATTATCTTTTACTAACATTGTTACAAATCAAATACCTATGAGGAATTAAAAATAAGGTGATGTCGATGATATTGGAATTGTTCAACGAAACCTTTCATGAAGATAAGATCCATGATACTTTTTATGATATGAGAAAAACTATTACAATTATTTTCATGAATTATACATAAATAAAAGATTATACCAGTGATTTAATGATTTATTTTGGAGGGTATTAAAGTATACAGGAATGTAATTTTTTTTCATATAGATGGAAGTCAATCAGTGATGTTGGAAGTATGAATCAACATAATACTATAAAGAAGAAGAAAAATAACAAAACTACATATCATTTACATTACATCACTCTTAATGATTGATTTCAATGATTATTCATTTCCTAGAAAACCACCAAGAAGATGAAGTGACATTGTATAGATAATTACAATGATGGGTTAATATGAAATCCATGTGACTCAAAATAATTGAATAAATTTGAATAATTACATCTGTATTTCTCATATGATCCAAGGAATGTTCAGTTGGGATTGGATGTCGATGGATTCAACCCATTTGGGAATTTGAGTACAAAAATTTGGTGGGTTATTTTGATCCTTTATAATACATCTCATTGGATGTGTATAAAACAACCATATTTTATCAATTTGATGATTATTCTAAGAAAAAAATACATATAAATTATATATATGCATAGTTTCATCCTCTAACTGAATAATTTTAGGAGTTGTGGAGATATAGTTTCGAGACATATGATGGATCTAGAAGAATAATGTTCAAATCGCACACTACAATAATGTACACCATTAGTGACTTCCTTGAAATTGGGAAATTATCTAGCTGAAAAAATTATATGGGTCTATATTTTCCTATTTTTAAAATCAATTTTGATCCTGAAAAACATTCATATAGTTAAAAATTGGTGATTCATATGTCATCATATATTTCTCAATTCATCTCATATTTTTCAGTTGACGAAGTCTAAATTCAATGGTTCTATGTATTCTAGACCACCTCTAATATTGTCTACAAGTTTTGAAATAATGGAAAAACTTGTAATTGTTGAAAAAGAATTTAAGAATGTGAATCATTTGAATTATAGTTTGAAAAGTGTTTCTAGTGTATCATCAATTGAAATCAGAATTTAGCAATTGAAGGGGAAAAGTCATATTCTTCAAACTTTTGTATTGGGAATTTGATTTTTTGGTTCATAATCTTGATGTGTGAATATTGAGAATATTTTTTTGTCATATTTTTTTCTTCACTTTTATTAATGAGAATAGAAAATAAAAATACCAAATAAATGAACAAATGGACATAAAAACAATGAATGTAATGTGTTATCTATGATCATATGAGATTAGAATGCATGCTCCAAAAAAAAATTTATGGAAAATTGGGATAAAGATACATTCCTCTTAATTTTATAACATCTAAATGTATTTGATGGGAATTCAAGTAAAATATCATGTTGTATTGACATAAATCATAACAGTTTACATGGTTTAAAAATTAATGATTCACATATTTTTTTACAATAGATACAACTATTGGTATTTCGACCAGTTTTACCAAAAAATGGTTGTTGTAGTTGTACTCCAATTTTTCACATTAAAACTATGTGAGAAAAATCTACAACCGACTAACCTTGAAAATCATTATGACTAATTTTTTACTTAATCATTGTGCATTATAGATGATCCTTCAAAATTATTTTTTTACTATCATGAATCATTTGATTGTTCATTTTTTTGAGGAAACAAAATTAGGAGGTCTCGTGCATTATCAATGGATGTATCCAAATGGGAGGTACATTATACATTTTTCATGTAAGGTAAAAATTTATTTGAACTTCATTAAATATTTAATTATACTTTATTTATTTTATTTCAAATATACATTGTTCATTTGAAATCATAAATGAAAAATAAACATCAACCTGAAGGCTCTATTTATGAAGGGTATTTAAAAAATGAGTGACTTACCTTTTTTTGTTTCTTCGATGATATTGAGACATGATTCATTCGAGTTGGATGTTTTGATGACACATCAACTCAATATAAATTGCATGAGAAATCAATAATAATTCTTATTATTGGAAAATAATTTGGGAGGATATCCAATATTACACTAATAAAAATGGAATTATTTTAGGAACATAGATATGTGTTTCTGAATAGATTGATTTCAGATCAAATTATTAAAGAGATCTTGCTATAAACAAATATATGAATGAAAAATCTGATATAAAATGAGAAGTTTTAATATAAGATGTTAATGCATATCTTGTATAATAGTATGAACATCCTACATGTTAAAAAATACTATAGTCAATATGGATATTATTTTGAAACATATATTGTGTAAATCTAATAATATATATTACTTTTTTTTTGTAGATCATGAATATCGACACTCATGTTGATTTTTCATAAGATTTTAAGTAACTAGAATGAGTTCCTTTAAAAGAGGCTTGAATGATTGATTCTTAAAATGTGAATGGATTTAAATTTCATACAGTCAATTAGGAAGAAGGTTAAAAACACAGAATAGTGGTATATTTATAGTTTCGAAAATGGGATACTATGGAAAGTTGATTGAGAGTATAAAATAAAATAACCATGATTATTTTTTTGTTGTTTCATTCAAATTCTAGTGGTTTTATATTAATAAAGATATTAAAATATATTCCTTGCATTTTACTTCTATTAACTTCTCTTTCTTGATGGATGTTGGTGACCATAAAGTATATGATCCATATTTATTCACATCGTAAGAGAAATGGTATATTATATGAAAGATGTAATTGATTAACAGTGGGTTGTAGTTGTTCACATAAAACAGAGAGACTTGTATGATATGGGTGATGAAGTGGAAGATTTGAACTTTGAAGTTTAACCCCATCAACAGAAATAAACATGCTTATTTTTCTATCACGATTCTAAAAATATTAGTCTAGTAAAGGTGAGTGAAGTAGTTGAGGTAATGATGGAGTAGGATAATGACACAATTGAAGGAAAAAATGAATTTATGTGTAGTCTTCCATTAACATATCAACTAACTATATTATAGGTTATTTATTTATAGTACTATATATTTTTTATTATTTTTAATGTTATTTTTATGCCTGAGTTTCTTAATTTCGAAGGTGTAAATGTTATATTTGAATATATGTCTAGTCATTTGTTATCGTACCTATTTTTATTTATAATTTATAAAACATGCATCTATTATCATTTCTAAATTTTATTTTATGTATTAATTTTTCAAAATATATGGTCTAAAGTTAATTTTTTTATGTTTAAATGATAGGATTTCAAAGGATAATTCTTTACATTGATCCCGGTTGACTCCCTATTGAAATTCAATCAAGTACATAAAAACATGATGAATCACCTAGTCCCTCCCTATAGCATTTGAAACACCCTAAATATATCCCCCACTAGTATCTAGCACACCCTCTATAATCCTTACATTAGATCTATAACACCCTCACTCCCCCTCCCATCAACATTTGGTACATTTCCTCCCCATTCTACATGTTTATCACGTATGGAATTTAACATAAGAAAATAGGTTGCCACTCCTATTTTATCATGAGGATATTGGATTGTGATGATTATATGTAAATTTTTTAATGTAAATGAAGTTATTAAAATTGAATTATAATAAATACTATTTTTATAAAACATGTAAACAATGTTATGATCAAGACAAATATGAATAGTTTATATGTATGGAATTTGAATGGATTGAAGTTTGTTTTCCCCTTTGATTGTTATGATTTCCCCCATTGAAGATGATATAAGATTGTTTGGCTAGATTCAAGGATAGTTGGTGGATAATCTGAATACCATTATAATTACATATTCTAAATGGAGGAATATTCCTCAATCATTGAATAATGAAGTCATTGATTTCGAGATAAAGTAATTTTAATACATTATGGCACAATTGAATTCTGTTATCTAATAAAATTGAAATATTTTAAAAATTAATCTATTGGAACAAATGATATTCTAGTTTCCCATTTCTCATCAAAAAACCATGGTTGAATTATTCCAAAAGGAGACAGGATGTTTCCCTACTGATATCGCACCGATGTATGGTTTGAGTGGGCAGGTAAATCACACAAATTCAGGATCATTTATCATAATGAATTTTATTGGATTTATTTTTAAATATAAATATACAACAATATTTAACTTTCAAAAATATCTTAATAAAGGTTTCAATAGCGGGAAGCAGAAACGAAGGCATAGATGGTGTCAATCTTAGTTTTTCAGATAGGGATTTGTATTGGATTTGGATTCAGCTGTTTTGATATGTAACTAAACTCATGATAAGATAACACTAATATGGTAACTCAAATACTACATTTGGGTTTGAGGTAGGGGATATCTGTACTGACCTTACTTTTCATGAAATATATATCCCTTTTCAATCTTATTATGTTTTGTAAATGTACCAAATTTTTCACAATGTATTTTTTCCAAAGTATAAACCCTTTTTGGAATTCCATAATTCCACAAAACTAATATTGTCAGTAGACTCACTTATCAACAAAACCCTTTCCATTCCAAACAACATTTGGGGTCCAATAGTTTCTTTATTATGGGCATATTTTTATTATTGATTACTTTTTCATATGAGTTTTCTAAGTTGTTTAACAATGTTTTTTGGTATGTTTATATAATATATTGTATTTAGTGGTCTTAATGGGATGTTTACCCTTTATTTATATGGTGGTTTCAAAAGCACAGTTGGAGAATGTACATTATTATATTATGTTTTATAAAGATTCTTTAGGAAGGCTTTATATGAATGGTTTTTAGTTTAAAACCAAAGTCCTGTTTGAAACATGGTACAATGTTTTTTTTAAAATATTTTACACACTTGGTTTATTCCCAAATAGAACCTTGTTTTATATAAGTTTAGGGATATTATGAGAGAAATGTGATTATTTGTTTTTTATGTTAACTATATAAGGGTAACTTATAAGAAGGGTGTATGGGGGTTGGATGAGTAATAAAATTTATATTTTTTTCCTTATGCCATGTTATTGATGTGTTATAGGTATGTGATTCATGTTTTTGCACCATCAGTCTCTAGTATCATAGGAACCCTTCACATGTAAGTGGGATATTAAGAGATGGTTTATATTTTAGTAATTATGACACACTAAATAGGGTCTACTATAATAATATTTGTTCTGATTATGTTGAATTATCACTAGTGAGGATTAGTAGTGTAATCTGAGAAGGTATTTTTTAAGAACATCATCAATAGGCAGGAAGATGTTTCCTCATGAGTATATCAAGGACCTTATCACTAGGTTCATGGAAGTTTCCAATAATTAAATAGACATTATGTGACTACATTAATACTTACTTTATTATTATTCTACTTTATTTTCAATTATTAGTCATTCTATATTTTTAAGGTTTGGTTAAACTAATTTTTTATTTTTGGTATAACTACTTTGGTTATGGTTTTACAAGGAACCATTGGTTCACATAGAGGGTTCTATTTAAGAATTTTGGGATATCTATTTTATCTTACACCACATATGTATTTTCCAATTTAGAATCTCTATATTATGTAATTAATATTTATATTTATTATTCACCATGGTATTTATTTTATGTTGTTATGTAAGATGGATGCTTGATTTTATGTACTGTTTTATTGATCTTATAAGGGTGAATCCTCTATATATTTATCTATTTTTTAATAGCACTATATAAAATTAGTTCAATATGATACTAAATATGATAAAATATTTTTTTAGTATGTGTATAAATTTCAAGAAATATGTTCAAAAAAATATTAATCACAGTTTAAATTTCGACAATATATTATAACATTTAGCATTCTTTGAACCACCACAGCTCCAAGGCATTTCTTGTGAAGGAAATCACAACTATAAAAAATTAATGTCGTTAAATAAAATATTTTGTGACACTTTTATGAAACCACTGATAAATGGACTAAACCAACACAAGTTTTATGTTGAATCCAACTTAAATGGAAAGATTTATTAATCGTCACATAAATACTTAAATGTGGTTTAAATGGCCACTAAAATAAAAAAACTGCCATTTTTCCTTGATTTTGTTGTAGTGAATGATTATTCTTATCTTTGGAACTCAGGTACCACGAAATGGTTTGATAACCAATCTGAAATATATTGTATCTTGTTATTAAACCATTGGTGATGCCATCTCAATATCATGAATTACTGATGATGCCTATATTTTTCTTGAAAAAAAAAATTTATTCTCATCACCGCAAAATTTTAACACACTTAAAATTTTGTGTTTGATCCTTTCTATATAAATAAAATATATAAATCTGATCTTCTTTAATTCAATATGATCAGCGAGAATACATTAAATCCTCAAATAACCATCACTAAAAAAATTTACTACCCCTCAATCATGTTCTTCTATGTTTTTGAAATATTTTATTATTCCAGACACGATTGAGGAAAAATCACTTTCAATAATCTATGGATTTTATTTCTTGAATTATTTTACTAACTCTCAATAATACAAGATCATTCCCCATAATATGGATTTTGAATCCCAATCCCATTTCTAATATAAAAAGGGATTTTAATATTGTTGGTCATGAATTCTTATTCATATTTACCTTATTGGTTACAACTAACAAATAATTCATCTAAACCTAAAAATATGTTTTTTGTGGATATATTTGGTTCATTAATACAGAAAAACATACTATTATATTTAATCTACTATAATTTTTATAGAACTACACCCTCTTTCTTCATGCCTTACTCTTGTTAAAGACATATTATACCATAATGTGTATGATTTGTGATCAAATATTACATAATACTGACAATATCTAATAAATATTTGTCTTCCATAACAAGATACATTCAATCTAGAATTATTTTTTTCCTATTAGAAAACTGAATTTTTTGATTCTTTTTACCTTGTGGAAAATGATTTTATACTAATTTTATTCTCTTACATAGATTTAAAAGTGGGTTTATTATCACCCTTATTATCCCAAACATTACATAATTTAAAAATTCAACATGAACTAATTTTAATTACATTATAACATTAAGACATTTAAATTAGTTATTATGAAGCTCTTAGTATTTCATATTTGTTTTCCCTTTAATATTTCTTAACTATTTTAACATTTATTGAAACATTCATCACAAAATTTTTGTATTTCATTAAAACATAAAACTTTCTATTTGAATATATCTTCTCTAACTTTAGTTTTCATTACATCTTATTTTTTTAAAATATAGTTTATTTTCTTCATCCAAGTAT
Source organism: Viscum album (assembly GCA_963277665.1). NCBI lineage: Eukaryota > Viridiplantae > Streptophyta > Magnoliopsida > Santalales > Viscaceae > Viscum > Viscum album. The sequence goes on along the minus strand of OY728164.1, from coordinate 359,374,809 downwards.
TCTCCTAAATATATTATTCTAGTTTATATTTTAGAATATATTCAATGTATGTTATCTCACCATATTCAACCTCATAACTTGAGGGTTCATCATTCTTCTCTACATGACCCATGATGTATCTAAACTTTTCAAGAGATTCATCCTCATATTAGCTGATGGAGAAGAGTATTTGTAATATTATTTACCAATTAGAGTTATACAATTTCATCTTGTTAACCTATTTCTAGCTTCACCTAGTTCTACTCTACTCTTGATTTATTATCCAAATAATTCTTTTGAGTTTTATCACTTTGTTCATATGTTTCATAATTTTTTCTCTTTCTTATTGGATAGTTTATGAAAAAAATTCCAATGATAATACATTTGAATAATTTGAGTGGTGGTTTTTATTTTTATTTTTTTGATTTCCCATTATAACACTCTTGAAGTTAAGTGAAATGATTCACTATGTCCTAATGATTTTTTTATTCAAAATTAGAATCACTAGAGTCTTCCACTTCTTCCTCCTTGATTTTCAACTTTCTCATGGACTCAAAATCCATATATTCTCTAAACATCATATTGATTTTTTATATCTATACTATTTCAGATAGGAATGTTAAAACTCATGGATTTGGTCATGACTAGGTGTATGATTACCAAATCTTATAATGAATCAAGATTTTCTAGTGGATTTTAGGAATAAATAATTTTAATTTCATTTTATATTCATACTTCTTTATGGGTACCATTATAACATTAATAGAAGTAAGAATATGAACTGGGGAGTTGTATGGGATGGGATCACATGATAAAAACTATAAACATGGATAATCTAACACGTAAGTGTGTAATATTCTATGTTTTCCTTTATTTATGCTTTTTAATTTTTTTATTTTCTTTATATATTGTTTAAGATTGATGTTAATGATTATTAGGTGATATTGAGTAATTTTTAATAATTTTTCATTGGATTTGAGATAAATCAAAACGATTTCCATTAGTAATTTTTTTCAATTGATTGCATTTTTGTAAACCCCTTTCTGTCATGAATTTTGGTGTTCAATTTCTAGAAATTGATTATACTAATGAAAATTGTTTTTCCAAAGTGTTCTTAAATTTCACATAGAGGATTAAATTAATTGGGATGGCTTTTAGGAATGATTTTCAATGTTGAGAATGGAAAAAATATATTTTCAAATCATTTTGGTAATACATTAAGGAAGATTAAAATATATTTTGTTAGATGTCATAGTGACAAAATGTATTTTTTCATTTCATGTGATTCTAATAGAAGTAAATGTGTTCTTTTAAATTATGGGGTGGTCTTAATATAGAGGGTTTCAATTAAAAAATTATTTATAATGATATAATGGTTTTTAATTGGGTATCCTTATTATAATGATTAGAGCATCATGAAATTTTAAATTTTAATCCGAATGATGGAAATTCTCTGGAAAATTAATCAATTTCAAAATGGTGTAAATTGTGTTCATAAATTTAAAAATATGATTCTATTTGAATGATGTTATTGACTTGTAATTTATATTATTCTTGATTAATTTATTCTTAATATTTTCTCATAATAAATTATAATAACCAAGTGATTAATTATGCTATTGAATTTTTCAAAATAACCATTTTTAAAAACTATTTTTGATTATATTGATAGTAAATTACCATGTAGATGAAAACATCACTTTTAATTTATATTCATAAAGAAAATTCATTTTTATAATTTTATAAGGGTTTTCTTTTTTATGATTGTAAATATTTAATTAGATTTTTTGGTAAATATTAAAATTGTGATTTTGAAGTGGTGTATAAGAGTTATTATATGTCTAGTTTTAAATTTAGTAAACTATATTAATTCTAGGGATGGGACTTCTATTTCTAGTAAATTTTATTTCATTCAAATTGGGATAATATTTTCTCTATTGAATCTAATTTATATTTTTATAGTATGATAATTTTATGATTATTCTGGTTTAAGTGTGCTTGGTCATTAGGATGGGTTCCTTTATGGTTGGATTCTTCTTTTTTGAGGAGTTTTTGTAGGTTTGGTTCATGATTTAAATTATTTTATATTGATTCTTTAGTTTGGTTATTATCATGGATAATAATTAGTTTTGGGTGAGGGAAATTCATTTATGGTGGATAGATCCTCACCACTTTTTGAAACATCAATTATGGTTTTCTAATCAGTATCATGGTGTTGGGTGTTTATAAGAATTTTTTGGGTAAATTTTTTTTAGTGGGCTTATTATAATAAATTGAGTAGATATAGTTGAAAAAATTATAGTAAATTTAATTTTTGTGATTTATGTCTAAGAATGGTATTTTTAATCATTTTTATGGGGATTTTGGAATGTTTTGGGGTTTTTAGTTAAATGGGATAACACTTAGAGTGGGTACCTAATTTTTGGTGAATAAAACATTGGAGTTTATAAAAAAACTACAAGACATATGTGGGTGTTGTAATATAGTGTTGGGAAAATGATATGGATCACAGTTTAGTGAAATTTTGATATGTTTTCATTCATCTTTGGAAAATAGTTTCACCAAAACCCCATGTCCACAATGCAAGTAACCATAGTTGGGGAGGCTTGCACTATATCCCTGATGGGATTCACTATAGAAGAGTGTTTGTAAAGGTCAGGGGCCCTTGTTTATTTTTGGTGGTTACATCATGGTCTAAATACCACATCATTTGGTTTCATAGGTTGGGGTTTTAAAAATGATGTAGGAATCATAGGTCATGATGAAAAGGAGAATTTTATGAAATTATCCCTTTTGTGGAGTTTTAAGGGGGGGGGGGTTATCCTTTTTATGGGGTTACTATTTGGAACCCACTCAAATCTTTCAGATTCAGTCAATTGTGATAATTGGGAGATACCTCTTGGCTCTCATACTATAACCTTGGTTCATCTATCTGATCATTATCTTTTAGAGTGCTTTCATCACATCAATTACTGTTAAGTCTTCCTCATATCCTCTTCCATATTCTTCTTCTCAGTTTCTTTTCTAATTTTAGGTAGTTTGGCTAAGGTTTTGTGTAGCCAATCCCACTAAGGCATGTTGGAATCATTTATCTTCTTGGTCTCTCTATTGGAAGCCTTTAAAAGTGGTACCAAAAGGGTATATCCGAGTTTTTTTCATCATTTAACTTATTATACATTTCTTTGTAGTTTTATTTATGTTTTGGGTTATATTGTTTGAAATTATCCATCATTTTTTGTATAATAATTTGTTGTTTTAGATTTATTTTGCACGAGAGTGTATTGTGAGATGACCTCACCTTGTGGATTATCATTTCAGAATCATTACTCCATACTAAGAGTTTGAATACGATTATTCATTTTTTATTTTTTTATTTAATTTTATAGTTTATTAATTTAATTTTTTATGGTTGAGTTAGGTGCTTGTATACCTGGGGAAGGATTCTAAAGTCTTGATATTGTTGTGTGGTCCATAAATTTATGTTGGTAGCTCCATATATTCATTTTTAAATATAAAACATTGATTCTTTTAATACTTTTATAGCACATTTTGAGTTCTTAAGTCTTATGACATATATAATTAGATATAATTACCATAATGTTGTGGTTTCACATTCATATTCGATATGATTCATAAAAAAGGGAATTAATCTCATGATTTTACAAAGAGTTTCCTATGTTCATTAAGATTTTAATAAAATTATTTCAAATGAATTTTGTAAAATAAAATCACTGTTTTGATTTAATCCTTTTTAATAAGGGGTGGGCTCTATTTATTTAGACTTTCTATGATTGATTTGATGTTTTTTGATACTTAAATATTGTTTTTTATAAATAATTGGTATTTTATATGTTAAAATAGGATGTATAAAATATTGATATGCTTCCAATGGATTTTTAAGAGAAAAAAAATTAGAATAGGTTCTTAAAAAGAAAGGATGTTATTTTTTGGTTTATGCATAAACGATATATTCAGAGGTCTGGTTGGAGCCATGTATAATGATTATTAATTCTTAGTAAAAAGGGGATATATTGGGGTGTTATAAAAATTTTCATTGATATAAATTTTTATATAAGTTATTGATATGTGATTTTCATTTGATAAATACTGCCCAACCATATGTCTAACTTTTTCAAAATCCATTAGTATTGTGGTAGGATAACCTAAATAAGGAGATGGTCCATCTACACTAGTTATATGTGAGATACTAACAAGTGAAGTAATGTTACACACATATAATGTCTAGTGAAATTATTCAATAACCTCTCAACTATTGGTGTGGTATCTCCCCAATTAGTGAATTTATATTACTAGGTTACTGTAACCGTGGTATTCCATATAGTTTCTCCCATGATAAAATTTATTTATCATTATTTGATTGAGAAATGTTTTTACCATTTAGAATTTATTTTTTGTATAATTTTACCTATGTAGATATAATTTTTTTCATTTAAATTTTTTCATTTTATTTTTGTGATGCTATTTATAATTATATTTAGGTACCTTTTATTTATTTAGTTGGATTTTTATAGTTGTTTAATTTTTGTTTCCATATATTGACATATATTTTCCTCCTTATATATATGGTTCTAGTAATTATATATCCTGTATGTATCATTTATCATATCTAGATGTTTTATTTATTTCAAAAGTAAAAATATATCTCAGTAGTGTCATTCGGAGTGGATATTAAATTTTTGTTAAAAAAGGGGTTATTCTCTTTTTCATTAAAATGTCAACGTTTTAGAGAAGCTGAGTTTTAAAATTCTTTCCCCACTCATTATAACCATTCCAATTAAAAATTACTTTTGACTTTTTTGTTATTAAAGTGATAAAATTATTTCATTGGAAAAAATTAATTTATGAGATAGATTCCTATGACTTGTATTGATAAAAACCAAAAACTCAATATTACTGGTTTTTTTCAAACGTTCTTGAAAATGTTTTATTTATAAAAGTTTATGCATGGGGTGTTGGGAGGTTATGTACTAGGATTTGATATCAGGACTATATGCTAAACATTTTTCATAGTTTCTTCTTAGATGCGAATATTAGTATTAGGATTTTAGTTTAGTTATGGATTTGTTCCCATGAAAATCATCATCATTTTACATTAGGCCACTGTCATTTGAGTTATTTATTTTATTTCATTATTTTATATATCACATATATTATTGCATCTTTTATGAACAGCTTCTTCATTTCCAAGTCAATATTCTTGTATTTGTTTAATGATTTATGGGTCATGTTATATATGTTTATGTTTCTTTGGTTTGTGACTATTTTTGGAAACAACTTATTTACTATGCATGATCATATGATGTAAGGAGTGGTCATACTCGACTTCTGGATGTGAGTTCTATTCTATGGATGTTTTTTCATGTGATGAAATTCCCAAGAGTGTTTAACTGATACTGAGTTACTAGTTTTCGTCCCATTAGATTCAAGAATTACCTTCCTTTCAGGTCATGGTATAGAGACACATACTTTACATACATGGTTAATAATTCAAAATTGAAGCATACTTATTACAACATATAACAAAACCATTAAAGGACCGTATAGGTATAGTGTCTTTAGAAACTGGGAAACATAAACAACTCGTTCATAAAGCATCTACACTGTCTCCCAGTTATCTCATCATATCTATAGTCTCTTTTTGGAATATATTAATTAATAACATTATTCCTGACCTGGGGAAAGAAAACATACAAAAGGGTGAGCTCAAATGCTCAGTAAGGGTAAAAAAAATAAATATCAATCACATCAAATTTATAAGAACATAACATTTTGGGAATCTTACCCTGCAAAAGAGATCATAATTTCATAACATGGGATAAATCGTGGTAGTGAAATGTAATCCCAATAATCATTACATAAAACATGAAACATTGTGGCATACACACATAATCGTAGTGAATCATTTATTATTAGTCAAGACTCATAGCGAAGACTATCTTAGTGGATAAAGTCTATTTCTGAACCGAGTTCACTCCTTGTTTTAGTCCTATTTCACTAAACTGGTTTAACCTGCCATTCCAGCCATTTCTATCTCATGAGATATAAAATCTTTACCGAATTCATAGGAGGTAGATATAGGTCCCACCCATCTTATAATGATACCATTATTATGTGTGCCACAAAATCATAAACCATACATCATAGCATAACCCATGTAATAAAAATGGGAATATTAAACATCATGACATCATAAAATAATTTATATAAGATAAAGGAATTCATAGAAATATTTCCATCACCACATAATCAATTCAATGTAATAATAGGGATAGAAAAAAAACTCTATATTATCTTATATGGAAAATAATATTGATAAAACACTTGACTCCATTCTTAAGGAAAATATCCTTTCTACTTCAAATTTTTTTTCCTTTCATAACATGTCATACAATTTTAAACTAAAAGAAGTTGATTAAAAATAAACTTGAAAAATTGTAAAGGAATATTTTTGGAAATAATGTTTTAAAAATCCATTCATGCCGTATAATTTAAAAAAACATTCTTCTCCTACTTTTGTCGGAAAAGTCAAAAAGTACCTCGTACAAAAAATGACAAAAGATTCCTTTCATATTATTTACTAAAAACTCACCGAAGGGTAAAATTGGATTTAAAAAATTGTAGGTGGATGGAAATAATATTACATATTGAGGAAACATGGATGTGGATGATAAAATACTCCCTAGTAAATACCAAAGTATAAACAATCTCGGATAAAAATGAGATTGTGATATTTTCCCTTACCTTAGGTCCGATATGCTTTGTACGTGTCTGAACCTCCTGCATAATGATTTAAATGATTTTATTTAATTATTCTGGAATCATAATTATTGTTATGATATCATATATGGTCATATTCTTAGCTTCTTATTAGTAATATTTCATTACTACTTATTATTCATGTGTTTATTTATTTTTTGTTCTTATGCGTGTTTGGTCGAATAAATTCTTATTACTCTTTATAGGATATAGATAAATCATTTAAATAATGGTATTAGTGTAATGTAAATCTTATTAATTCATTCAATTCATTTATATAATCATTATTCAATGAAGATCATATAGAACGTGTCACATCAGATCGTGGAGACGGTAGACCATTTGTACGCACAGGCGATGATATCATTCCCATGATCATGGAATTGTATTGAAGTGTATGTATACTATTTCTAAATCAATATCAATTTAAAATAATCATATATAGTTATTTATTTTCACCAGTATACCCATCCAAGTAAGGTGGTGGTGGAAAACAGATTACACCACGGCGTGGAGACGGTATTCCGTACGTACGCACGCGCGGTGATTTTGTTTTCCGTAGGATGGATAATAGGTGAAATAGGGTTGTTTCATATTTATAATAACATATCAGTATATTAGGGATACTTATGTTATTACCTAATAATGAAACAACTAAAGATGAAGGAGTAGAAGAAGAATGGAACTTGAAGAAAACTGTAGAAGGTATTCCCTCTTTCTCGGAGTGCTTCCTTTAAAATTTTTCTTAAGGCACTAGAGTTGGACTTTTGAGAAGACCAGTACCTCTAGTAGGTTTTTAAGGAAGTGGGGAAGTGAAATGAGCAGGTTTTGGCTGAGCATGAAGGCTAAAATTGGTGTGAGGAATAAAGGAAGGAGGTGCCCTTTTATAAGGGAGGAGAGGGGCACCTTTGGAAAGTGTGGAAATATTATTTTATTATAAACTTATCTTCGGTTTCAAAAGGTCCAAAAATCATTAAAGATGAAGATAAGATGACTCATGGTCGAAATAAACTCATACAATCAGAATTGGACGTCTTTTGGAAAATATTTTAATCATTATAATCTTATTTATTTAAATGATTTATTAATGAGGTAAATACTTCATCATTATTGTGTCATAAATAATTTAATCAATTTGGTGTCTAAAAATTATATAAAAAATATAATTATGTAGAAAACCGATTTATCTTTCCAATGAATATTTATAGTCGAAAATATAATTTATATAACCCCTTATAAAAATTAATTACAAAAAGATTTTTGTTAATGTCAATTTTGTCTTTACATTAAATCGATTAATCCAAATTGTCATTGTCACTACCAAGTGGCTAAATGGGGTCCCAAAATCTACCCAAGGATGCCCATGGTTGGCCAATACTCATCCAATATGGTTAGGACAACTGTCAAGGTAATTTTGAATTATTATAATATTAGTTAACCTTGAATTACCCTATTTACCTTTAACCGTAGTAAATAAAAAATTACCGTAGTTACTATTCATAATATCAAAAAAATAAAAGTAACCTATTAACATAATTTGGACCCACTGATTCCAAATATGGAAGCCATTTTTCAAAATTCAAAACACAGAAGTTGCAGTAATTAATTTAAAATTAATCCCATTGTTAGGAAAACGGGTTTTAAAAGTTAAAACATTGCCAATGATTGAAATGTTTTTACCTATGAATTCAATGTAAAATTAATGCTAATGACATAAATTATATTAAATGGTAAAAATATTTTCTATTTATACTTTAAAAACATTCAATATTATAATTTATCCATATAAAGTATTGCGATGAAAAAAGTTGTTTTTAATTAAAATATAGCATGTTTTTACTATTCATTAAAATAGGAAAGTTATCAGAATAATATGAAAAATTTATCCAATGTAAATTTTTATATCCTGATTCTAAAGAAGAATTTTATTTTTTCAAATTGAACTTATAAACTTGTCAAAAACTAGATTTAATGTGGGTGCACCATCAAAAGGTAGTAAAACTACATTTTTTGAAAAATACTTCTTTTATCCAAAAAACTGATTTTGTTTTCATACCTCATTCTAGAAAATGTATAAGATGAATTAAAATGTTACAAAATTCAAAATTCAGTTAATAGTATTCATAACGGATTATATTATAATATATCGTTGTTTAGTGAAACTCGGTATTGCGTATGACGCAAGCTATCGAGGAAGGCCGCAGTTGTGTGTAAAGCAAGCCAATCTAGTATTGTGTGTAGTGAAAGATTCCTTTGATGATTTATATAGCATAAAAACAAAATATTTCTCCTAAAAGTCTCGGGTGTTACATTCTACCCCCCTTAAAATGAATTTCACCCTCGAAATTCATCACTTCGTAACAAACAGATGAGGATACCTCTCCCTCACCATATCCTCAAGTTCCCATGTAGCTTCTTCTAATTGGTGGTTCCTCCATAAAACATTCACCAAGCGAGTGGTCTGGTTCTGCAAGACTTTTTCACTATGATCTAGAATCTCTATCGGTTGTTCTTCATAAGAATGATCTTCTTCCAGTGGTACAACTTCTGAGCTGAGTACATGTAAAGGATCAGGTATGTACTTTCTCAGGAGAGATACATGGAACACATTGTGAACTTGAGAGAGATTCGGTGGAAGCTCCAATCGGTAATCTACCTTCCCAACACGATCCAGAATTTCAAAAGGACCGATATATCTGGGGCTCAACTTTCCCTTCTTTCAAAATCTCATTACTCTTTTCCAAGGAGATATTCGTAAGAACACTTTTTCACCCACTTCAAACTCTAAGTCTTTTCTTCGGTTGTTGGCACAACCTTTTTGTAAACTCTGAGGTACTCTTATGTGTTGTTGAAAAGATCTGACCTTTTCTACCATCTCATCAACAAGATCATGTCCTAATATATTTCTTTCCCAAACTTTATCACAACAAGTTGGAGTCCTGCATTTCATTCCATAGAGAGATTAATAAGGAGCCATCTGAATACTAGAGTGAATGATATTATTATATGAAAATTCCACCAAAGGTAGGTGTTGATCCCAACCACCTTTGAAATCCATAGAGCAAGCTCTCAACATATCTTCTAGAGTTTGAATTGTCCTCTCAGACTGACTGTCTGTCTGAGGATGATAAGCAGTGCTGAAACTCAACTCTGTATCCAGAGTATGCTTAAGACTTCGCCATAACATTGAGGTAAACCTCGGATCCCGATCAGATATAATAGAAAGTGGTACTCCCTGCAATCTTACCACTTCCTTTACATATATCCTGGCAAGATGATATAGAGATAAATCCTCTCTAATAACAATGAAGTGTGCATACTTTGTAAGAAGATCAACTATGACTCAGATAGAATTATTTCCTTTGGATGTTTTAGAAAGTCCAGTGAAAAAGTCCATAGTGATGTTTTCCCATTTCCATTCAGGTATGGGTAAAGGTTGTAACATCCCCTTAGACTTCTGTCTCTCAGCATTAAGTTGCTGACAAACCAAGCATCGAGAGACATATTCAGCAACATCTCTTTTCATGCCATCCCACCGGAAGTACTCTTTCAGGTCCCTATTCATCTTCTTGATTCCATGATGAATAGAGAATGAAGAAATATGAGCCTCATCCAGATTCTCCTTCTTTAATTCTGTGATGGGAGGAACAAAAACCCGATTCATAAAAATTATTATCCCATCATAATCAAGGTTGAATTCAGGAACATTTATCACCTTCTTTTGTAACTCGACATCTTCTTTCTGCGCCACTTTAATATTTACATCTATAGATGGTCGAACATTCATTTGAGAAAGATACGATTTTTCCCCTTCCATTATAATTCCAAGATCCATCCTTTGTAAATCCATAAATATTGGATCTTTTGTGATCCTCATCATGGATAAGCTAGCATGGTCTTGTCAACTTAATGCATCTTCCACCTTGTTTTCTTTCCCAGGGTGTTAATGAATTAAGCAGTTGTAATCCTTAATCAGCTCTAAACATCTTCTTTGGCGCATATTCAGCTCCTTTTTTGTGAAAATATACATTAAACTTTTATGATCAGTATAAATGTCACACCTTTCTCCATAAAGATAATGCCTCAAAATCATTAATGCAATGATTACCGCATCTAACTCCAAATCACGATTTAGGTAATTTTTTTCATGGATTTTCAACTACCGTGAGGCATAAGCTATGACCATATCATGTTGCATAAGAACACACCCCTAATCCCTTCTTGGATGCATCACTATAGATCACAAACCTTTCTCCACTACAAGGCAGTGTGAGCACAGGTGCACTAAATATCCTTCTTTTCAACTCCTTGAAATTCTCTTCACATTCCTCTGTCCAAACAAACTTAACTCCTTTCCGAGTCAACTTGGTGAGTGTATTAGATAATCGTGAAAAATCATTCACAAAATGTCGATAATATCCAGCCAAACCAAGAAAAATTCGGATCTCGGTTACTGTTGTTGGTCTCGACCATCTTTCGATAACCTCTGTTTTTTTGGATCCACAGATATCCCCTATTTTGAGATTATGTGACCCAAAAATGAAACTTTTTGAAGCCAAAATTCACACTTGGTAAATTTTCCATAAAGTTTCTCTTTTCTTAGGGTCTTTAATACAATTCTCAAGTGATCTTTATGTTCTTCCTTGCTCGTTGAATAGACAAGAATATCATCTATAAAGACTACCACAAACTGATCAAGATAGTCTCTAAAGACTCTATTCATCAGATCCATGAAGATAGCATGGGAATTAGTAATACCAAATGGCATCACTATAAATTCATAGTGTCCATACCTTGTAAAGAAAGCCATCTTTGGTATATCCTCCCTTTTGACCCTTAATTGATGATACCCAGAACGAAGATCAATCTTGGAAAAGTATTGAGCTCCACATAGTTGGTCAAATAGGTCATCAATGTGTGGGAGAGGATATTTGTTCTTGAAAGTGATCTTGTTAAGTTCTCGATAATCAATACAGAGTCTCATTGATCCATATTTCTTCTTAACAAATAGAACTGGTGATCCCAAAGGTGATGCAATAGGGAGTATGAATCCCTTATCAAGATTCTCTTGGAGTTGCTTCTTCAGTTCTTGCAACTCAATTTGGGCCATTCTATAAGGTGTCTTTGAAATAGGCAAAGCACCCGGTACGAGTTCTATTGAAAACTCAACTTCACGATTTGGTGGAAGACCTGGAAATTCCTCTGGAAAGAAATTTTCAAATTCCCGTACAATGGGAATATTATTAATCGTGAGTTTCTCTCCAACCATTTGAGATAAATAACCTTCATTTAGTGGAATCAAGACCCATAAGATAGAAGAAATTTCCACTGGAAGGTTATGTTCATCCATGCATCGATAGATGATCATAGATTGATCTGGAATATGAAATGTGACTTCCCTTATTTGAAAATTGATATGAGCTCCATATAATGTAGGCCAATCCATGCCAAGAATCACATCAAATTCCACTATAGAAAGGATCACAAGATTTGCAGGAAGCACTTTCCCACAAACTTCAATCGGAGAAGAATTGTAAACTTTTGATGCGACTGTTGTGCCATTAGGAGTTGTCACAGCCAACTAAACATCTAAATTTTGAGGTAATACGGAGATACCCTTAGAAAATTCTTCAGAAATAAAAGAGTGGGTCGATCCAGAATCAAATAATACATTTTCTACTTTTGAGTGGATGGTAAGTGTACCTCTCTCCACTTCGTTGTCGTACTCCACATCGCCAATAGTAATTGCATGTGACTTTACTTTGTCTTTGGCCTTAAGAGTTTGTTGACGTAGATCATCATCATCAACCCTTGGATTTGGGTATTGATTGGCATAATGCCCCATCTCCTTGCACTTGAAACATTGAAGTGTAGTAGGTTCATTCTGTGTATCCCTTCCTTTGTTTGCATCATTAGACATCTTCTTCCCATTATTTTGACATTCAATTGCCTGATGACCATCTTTTCCACACTTATAACATTTTTTTGTCCCCTTAAGACAATTTCCTCCATGTTTCTTTCCACACATTGAGCATAAGGGAAAACTCATCCTTTTTTTTTCAGTGTGGTCTTGAGATTTTCCTTTGAATTCAATTTTCCTCTTCTTATCAAACCCATGTGACTGATGGGTTACAAAAATCTCCATCTCAACCTTTAGAGCACATCATATAATTTCCTCGTAGCTATTGAAGTCCCTTATGGCTAACACCCTTCGAAGACTTGGTTTTAAGCCACTAAAGAATCGATCGATCTTACTCTTAGGTGGGATAATAATTCTGGAAGCGTACCTTGCAAGTCTTGTAAAATTTTCTTTGTAGGTACCAACAGATTCATCATACTTTTTCTTTAGTTCAAGAAACTCTTTCTCCATCTTTTTTCAAAGAATACGAGGGAAATACTTATTGAAAAATATGTTCTTGAACTCGTCCCATTCCATGGACTCAATTTCATCCCTTTGTATCATATTCTTAATAAGATTCCACCATTGATCAGCATCACCTTTCAAACGATACAATGATAAGATGAAATTATCATGTCCAGAACATTAAAGAACTGAAAATATCTTTTCAGTGGTACTGATCCATTGTTCAGCCACTAATGGATCAGAAGACCCGCTGAATGAAGGTCGACGATGCCTCATGAAAGATTCAACAGAATGTTTCTCCTTCCTTTTCTCATTTTGAAATCCTGCATGATTCATAGCTAGAGAAAGTTGTGTGAGTATGGATAAAAGATTTTTCATTCCAGCACCCATATCATTTGGTTTCTCAGGGGGACAATCATTGCATTGCCGATCGCATTCCGCATTAACACGGTTCCTTCGGGTTCTAGCCATTGACTAAAAGAAAGAAAAATAGTGTTAGCAACACTAATTATAAAAAGAAAACCACATAATCAAGAACAAAATTTTACACCTAAGGTCTTATCATAGGTTGTTCATGGAAATTTCTAAAAAACTAAGATTGTGTTCTATGCTTAGACATATCCTTAGATTTATTACTAAGGATTTCAAATCCTAGTTTCCATAGGTTGACTATAACCTCCCTCTTATACCATATATAGCAACCCATACTTTACATACATGGTTAATACTTCTAAATTGAAGCATACATATTATGACATATAACAAAACCATGAAAGGACCTTATAGGTATAGTGTCTTTAGAAACTAGGAAACATAAACAACTGGTTCATAAAGCATCTGCACTGTCTCCCATTTATTTCATCATATCTATAGTCCCTTTTTGGCATATCTTACTTAATAACCTTCTTCCTGGCCTGGGGAAATAAAACATACAAAATGGTGAGCTCAAATGCTCAGTAAGGGTAAAAAAAGAAATATCAATCACATCAAATTTATAATAACATAACATTTTCGAAATCTTACCCTGCAAAAGAGATCATAATTTCATAACATGGGATAAATCAAGGTAGTGAAATATAATCCCAATAATCATAAATTAAAACATGAAACTTTGTGTCATAAACACATAATAATAGAGAATCATTTCTTATTAGTCAAGACTCATATCCAAGACAATCATAGTGAACAAAGTCCATTTCTGAACCGAGTTCACTTCTTGTTTTAGTCCTGTTTCACTGAACAGATTTAACCTACCGTTCCAACCATGTCTATCTCATGAGATATAAAATCTATACCCAATGAATTGGAGGGAGATATAGGTCCCATCCATCTTATAATGATACCATGCTTATGTGTGCCACAAAATCATAAACCATACATCATAGCATAACCCATGAAATAAAAATGGGAATCTTAAACATCATGACATCATAAAACGATTCATATAAGATAAAGGAATTCATAAAAATATTTCCATCACAACATAATCAAATCAATGTAATAATAGGGATAGAAAATGAACCCTATATTATCTTATATGGAAAATAATTTTGGTAAAACACTTGAACTCCATTCTTGAGGGAAATATCCTTTCTACATCAAAAACATTTTTCCTTTCTTAACATGTCATACAATTTTAAACTAAAAGAAGTTGATTAAAAATAAACTTGAAAACTTTTAAAGGAAGATTCTTGGAAATACTGTTTTACAAATCCATTCATGCCGTATAAGTTAAAAAAACATTCTTCTCATACTTTTTTCGGAAAATTCAAAAAGTACCTCATACGAAAAATGAAAAAATATTCCTTTCATATTTTTACTAAAAACTCACCGAAGGGTAAAATTGGATTTAAACAATTGTAGGTGGATGGAAATAATATTACATATTGAGGAAACATGGATGTGGATGATAAAATACACCGTAGTAAATACCAAAGTATAAACAATCTCAAATAAAAATGACATTTTGATATTTTCTCTTACCTTAGGTCCGATATGCTTTGTACGTGTCCGAACCTCCTGTATAATGATTTAAATAATGTTATTGACTTATTCCATAATCATACATATTGTTATGATATCATATATGGTCATATTATTAGCTTCTTATTGGTAATATTTCATTACTACTTGTTATTCTAGTGTTTGTTACTTTTTTGTTCTTATGCGTGTTTTGTCGAATAAATTTATATTCATCTTTATAGGATATAGATACATCATTTAAAGAATTTTATTAGTGTAATATATATCATATCAATTCATTCAATTCATTTATATAATCATTATTCAATGAAGATCATATAGAACGTGTCGCATCACATCGTGGAGACGGTAGGCCGTACATACGCACAAGCGATGATATCGTTCCCATGATCATGGAATTGTATTGAAGTGTATGTATACTATTTCAGAATCAATATCAATTTACAATAATCATATATAGTTATTTATTTTCACCAGTATACCCATCCAAGAAAGGTGGTGGTGGAAAACATATTACACCATGGCGTGGAGATGGTATTCCGTACGTACGCACGCGCAGTGATTTCGTTTTCCGTAGGATGGATAAGAGGTGAAATAGGGTTTTTTCAAATTTATAATAAAATATAAGTATATTAGGGATACTGATGTTATTACCTCATAATTAAACAACTAAAGAAGAGGGAGTCAATGAAGAATGGAACTTGAAGAAAACGGTAGAAGGTATTACCTCTTTCTCGAAGTGCCTCCTTTAAAATTTTTCTTAAGGCACTTGAGTTGGTCTTTTGAGAAGACCAGTACCTCTAGTAGGTTTCTAAGGAAGTGGGGAAGTAAAATGGGAAGGGTTTGGCTGAGCCTGAAGGCTCAAATTGGTGTGAGGAAGAGAGGGAGGAGGTTCCCTTTTATAAGGGAGGAGAGGGGAACCTTTGGAAAGTGTGGAAATATTATTTTATTATAAACTTATCTTCGATTTAAAAAGGTCCAAAAATCATTAAAGATAATGATAAGATGACTCATGGTCTAAATAAAATCATCCAATCATAATTGGACATGTCTTGGAAAATATTTTAATCGTTATAATGTTATTTATTTAAATCATTTATTTATGAGGTAAATACTTCATCATTATTGTGTCATAAATAATTTAATTTATTTGGTGTCTAAAAATTATAAAAAACTATAATTATGTAGGAAATATTTTTAGCTTTCCAATCATTTTTTATAGTTGAAAATATAATTTATATAACCCCATATAAAAATTAATTACTAATAGCTTTTTGTTAATGTCAATTTTGTCTTTACATTAAATCAATTAATCCAAATTGTCATTGTCACTACGAAGTGGCTCAATGGGGTCCCAAAATCTACCCAAGGATGCCCATGGTCGCCCAATACTCATCCAATAAGGTTAGGACAAGTTTCAAGGTAATTTTGAATTATTATAATATTATTTTAACCTTGAATTACCCTATTTACCTTTAACCGTAGTAAATAAAAAACTTACCGTAGATACAATTCATAATATTAAAAAAAAGAAACCTATTTACATAATTTGGACCCATTGATTCCAAATATCGAATCCAATTTTCAAAATTCAGAACACAAAAGTTGCAGTAATTAATTTAAAATTAATCCCATTGTTAAGAAAATGGGTTTTAAAAGTTAAAACATTGCCAAAGATTGAAATATTTTTACCTATGAATTCAATGTAAAATTAATGCTAATGACATACATTATATTAAATGGTGAAAATATATTCTATTAATACATTAAAAACATTCAATATTATAATTTAACCATATAAATTATTGCGATGAAAAAAGTTTTTTTAAATTAAAATATAGCGTGTTTTTACTATTCATTAAAATATGAAAGTTATCAGAATAATATGAAATAATTATACAAAGTAAATTTTTATATCCTGATTCTAAAGAAGAATTTTATTTTGTCAAATTGAACTTATAAACTTGTAAAAAACTAGATTTAATGTGGGTGCGCCATCAAAAGGCGGTAAAACTGCATTTTTGGAAAAGTATTTCTTTTATCCAAAAAACTGATTTTGTTTTCATACCTCATTCTAGAAAATGTATAAGATGAATTAAAATGTTATAAAATTCAGAATTTAGTTAATACTATTCACAACGGCTAATATTATAATATATAATTGTTTAGTGAAACTCGGTATTGCGTACGATGCAAACTATCGAGGAAGGCCGTAGTTGTGTGTAAAGCAAGCCAAGATAGTGTTGTGTGTAGTGAAAGATTCCTTTGATGATTTATATAACATAAAAAAAATGTATCTCTCATAAAAGTCTCAGGTGTTACACATGGGATAGCTCGGGTGTTGGGATCATGGATTTTTAGGATTGGATTGTGACAAAAAAGTTTCGATTATGAATCCTCACAACATGTGAATCAGTTGGAGAGAATCTTGAATCTCTAATACCAATTGGTGTACACTAGGAATGGGTGCACCACTGATAGGTGGGGGAAGGGGTTGAATTAATATTATTGATCTTTTAATATTTTATTCACTTAAAATTAAACCTATTATTCTAGTTATTACATGATAAACTCTAATGGTTTTCATTGCATTACCCAAATTCAATACAATAAAAAAAATACAAATAATGATATTTTTTAAATGGTTAACCACCATTTTTGGTGACTATGTCCTTTCTATGATTGGTATCATATAATTCCTATATTTTCCCCTTGAATTTTGTTATCAATTACAAGTGGGTAGGCCTAGTTATTTTTTGTAACCCAATGATTCCCAACACATAAACAATATCCCAATTGAATAAAATACTTTATCCAGAAAGTTGCAAATGATCTATATTGACTAATAAATATCATACATAATTATTTTATTTTTTATCAACTAATGTGTTAATAATCTTCTTTGAGACACAAAAATAATCTAATCACAACATTCTCACCTATTCAATAAATTAAAACAAAATAACATACTCTTTTAAACTAATTGGTAAATCATTCTCGTTTATTATAAAAAAACTCATTTATCTTCTTATAAATATTCTTCTTAATCTAGTTTCACTTAATTCTTGGGATATTTTATGTTTTTTTATTTAGTATGCGCTGGATTCAAAATATTTTTTTTTTGTTTTTTTCAATATAATCAATACTACTACACCCATTATATCTCTTTTGAATTATACCCCAATTCAAGAATTATCAAATAGTAATAAATTAAATAATTTTAGGAAACCTTTTATGGAACAATATTCAAGGGGATTCTCATAACTGAATAGTACAATGAAATCATCGTTTCATTTCCTCAATCAACGATTCATGTGGTTGTGCTCCCATGATTAAAGAATATTATATTATTTATTTAATAACTAACTCTTTTCTAATTTGATAAATACGCTTCTCTTTATTTCTTCTCATGTTAGCCATCCAATGAAATATTTTTAAAAATACTCCATCTTGAATCTTCACTAAAAGGAGTTTAAAAATATATGTATTTTAGAATTACATAAATAACCTATAGTAATATCCACTTCAATCCACTAGATCTACCTTGGTTATCATATTATTTATCCTTATAATAAATTAAATAAACTCATTATGTTACAAAAACAATTGATAACTCAGCTTCGTGATAATTCTCAATCTTTATATCATAGTTTAAACCACAAAATTATATTTATACGATTAATGAAATAAAATCAACCCAACCTCATCACCCTTAGATGAACAAAATTTATATATCCTTGATCACCATTGAAAATTTATAAATAAATGAATTTTGAAACTTCAAACAACTGAGAAAAATGATCACTTATATTCTATTTATCACAAACCATCCTAAATTACTATTTAATTGTTATGTTTTAATCAATAGAAAATATCTCTAGAATCATAATATTTAAATTATTTATTCATTAAAATCAATTAATAAAGTCTTATAATTTTCTCAATTATTTAATAATTGGAAATTTATTATGGATTTAGTTGTCACCCATTTTAATGCAATTTTAACATTCATGCCTCTTATAATTATTTTCCAATAAATAATACATAAAATGTTCCCAATAGTGTTACTCAATTTTTAATTTTTTATAAAAATTACTTTAGAAATTATTTATAAGTAATGAAAATTTCAAATAACTTCATGAATTTTATATTCTGAAAATTCAAAATTTGTAAAAAAAATAGAAAAATTATAATAAAAGCAGTATAAATTCATATAAATATTATAATATTATTAAAAATCCACAAATTTAATTCAAATACATCGGTTTTTGTATAAAAGTAATGACTTAGGGATTCTATAAATTATTATTAGTGAGACCAAAGATTAAAGAACTGAAAAACGTTTCTTCAAATTTAAAGAAAATTTTATAAATTTTATAGAATGTCCTAAAATTATACCAAATGTCTTAAATATTCCACATAAGTCTTATGAACTCCCTTAAAATTATTAAAATGTAATACTTATCAAATTTTCAATTTAAATTCCAAAATTACATAATTCATCAAATATTTATAGAACAAATTCATTTCATCAGAAGGTTCCTCAAATCAGGAAAAAATACAAAATAATTCTTCTAGAGTAGATATTTTTCCAGTATCATTTTATACATCCTCTAGGGAAATTATAAAAAATGATATCATTGGATTGATCTTTAATTTTCTTTAATGGAGGAGCACTTACTCAGGTGGAATTTTCTAAATTTTCATGCATGTTCTGTAATTGAAGTAATCATCCTCCTTAAACCAATTTCTGCCCATAAGTATGTGTAATGTATCTTTTTGAATTCTATCCAACATTCATAAAAGAACATTGCCTAATTATCTTCATGGATGGGTGTATGAAGAGAAACAAAATTTTATTAAGGGGAGATCTCCCAAAGGGAAATTGGCATTACATAGGAAATTATTTTGGACCTCAACAAGAATGCTCATGGTTTAAACATAATCATATGAGATAATGGAATGAGGTTACATTCTTAGGGTGATGGATGTCATATTCTTTTCCATTTGGGTGAGATAATTATTTTTTAGATGTTTTAGCCCACCTTAGTTATCAGTGTCATTAATGGGTTAAATAAGAGGCCATTTAAAATAATTTTTTATCCTCTTACTAGGAGAACCATCATTACATAGTATTTTCATCAAGTTCTATAACCCCCATCATAGATTTATTGAGAAAAATACTTACAATAGAAATATCTATCCTTTCAAATGAAGAAATTAGATTTGTTATGTATCCCACATTCTTTATGAGGATGATATGATCTTATACATTAATAGAGGGTGATTATTCAATAGAGGTCTCAATAGAGTGTTGGAATAAAATAGAAAACAGAGTGGGGAAAAATTAAATATGTGAAGAGTAGATGTTATTTTAGGTAGTCATGTTTTGAATGACGTATTAATAAAATGGATGAAATGTAGGGTTTTCTCTGAAGAAAGTTCCATTTAGAGTATATATGAGTTTTTATTTCTCCTAGAAGATGATTAAACAATCATTTTTAAAGGTTCATTAACAAAATGATTATCTATATTGAAAACTAAAATAATTGATTCTTTTCTTTTAGTTGAAAAATTTCACTTGTGAATAGTGTTCTCACATTATTACCTATGGACATATTATATATTAACAGATTCCCTGATGATATCCTGGGAAATATTGAAAATATCATAAAATAATTCTTCTAGGACTTTCATGTGTTTTCAAGATTCAAACATTTTTATAAAACATTGGGATTCAAAATCATCAAAATGATTTTTGGTCTGAGAAAAGGTTATAATTTTTTTGGACTCACATTTTATCATGATATTTTTAGAATTAGAATTTTATATAAATTCTTTTAATTCAAATTATTCCATAATCATTTTTATTACAAAAAAAATTTATTTGTTTTATATTTTTAAAACTATCATATTCAAAATTTATGTTAAAACTATCATAATTTTCTTATTTCCTAAACACCAAGAAGAATAGGTGATTTGTACCAATTAATATTTCCACTCTAGAAGGTACCCATATATTATTTTATATATTTCAAATATATCATTACTTTGAAATTATTTTTGTTATTATACAATTATTTTTTACAAAAAAATATTGTTTTTTTATATATTTTGTTAAATCAAATTAATTACAATGTCCTCAATCTGATAAAACTTTTCAAAAAACATAGATAGATCAAAAATATTTTGAAAACATTTTTTGGAAGATTTTACACTATCAGATCTGATTGGATATGAATCAAAACAATTGGTTATATTATGAATGTTGAATCGTCGATCCTATACCAATATATAGAGGACAACCCAAATTGTCCCACATCGGTTCTTCAAAAAATTGTTCTCCAGAGTTGCTGCTCCATTTAAGTTCACTGATCCAACTGCATTCCTTTTCATATAATCACTAATTCGAAGATTTTGAATCCAATTGAAACTAAGGAGGATTATACAAAGTGGTTTGTATTCAGGGACAGGCTGATTGAAAGAAATTGGTTTAATAAATACAATTCTATCATTAAAAATATGATTTCTTTTCAAGGATGGAAATCAATATGTATGGAAAAGCTGAAAAAAGACTTCAATATTTATTACATTGATGTTCTTCAGGTTTTATATTCTTCAATTTAGTTTTTGAAGGAATATGGAAATGAAAAAGTTTATTTCACAATGTATGAGAATAGGTAAAATATATCTTATAAGAAACTTACTAGTGTTGTTGTAATTACATTAAAAGGTAAAGCATATTTTCCTTCACACAAGTTTCTAGATAATAATAGATCCTCTAATAAGACCAAATTAGAATAATCACTATTTCCAAAATATTCTAATATAAGAAAAATTTTCCACCCACTCTATATAATTTAGTAGTTTCTCTATGGATGCAGGGATATCTCATTTCGAGAAAAGGAGTCCATGAGAATTTAATAGTTTTTTTTATTTAAATATTTTCCTTTTAATTAATATGAGTAAGATAGATCTTATAAATGTTATTCCACTATCTATGGATAAAATAACATTAGCTTCAATAAAATCCAAGATCATATTGATTTCAGATTTTATAATTAATATTGTTGTTGAGTGTATGAAGATTTTTTAACATTCTAATCAATCTTATCCAATGAGTGAGAAAATTTCAATTATCTATGAGAATATGGATAAAAACTGAGATTTTACTTTAATGAAAAATAAAATATGTATTTTGGGAAATTAGATGGTGCTGGATGAGAGGAAGATCCATCAAGAAAATAAAGAAATGATGATAAAATATAATAAGAAGAATCTAGAGACCTATATTTTGAAAAAATAAAATTAGTATAAGAAAATACCTAATGAAGTGTTTGATAAAATAATGAAAAATAATGTTGAGAATAAGAAAGAGGATCTGGAGTTTGAACAAAACCTCGATGAGAAAATGTAATTAAAAATTTGGGCTCCCAAAATTTTAGATTAAGAGGTCAACCACACAAGAATAGATTGAAAAAAGATCAGTTATGTAGAAATTTGTTGAAAGTTGTAAAATGAGTTTCAGAAAATATATCCATTTGGAATCTAAAACCAATCATATATTAATGGAAGTAGGTCTAGTTTTTCAAGAATATCTTATCATATAAGCTGATATTCCTTCATTTTCTTTTAATAGAAATTTAAAAAGTTTTTGATGAGGAATTAGATCCATCATTTCAAGTAAAATATCAGTACTAGAACCAGTTGGTTATATAGATCTTAGAACTTAAAGATTTCTACAAGATGACCTTGATAAGGAAATTGATGAAGAGTTTGATGTAGAGGGAAAATATATAAAATAAAAATAATTATAAAAATAATAAAGAGGAGGAGAATAATAGGAATATGAATAAATAAAAAAATAAATAGAAGAAGAAATAGATGAATAAGAGGAATAACATGATGAAAATAAAGAAGATGGTAATGAATAAAAAAAATTATGAGAATTAATCATTAAAGTTATCCTCACCCTCATCATATAATACTTCCAACATCAATAAAAAAGATAAATCTGGTTGTTTGTAAGAGTAAGAATCTTCATCACAACAAGAATAAAAAATTAAATAAAAGAAAGAGGATTAAAATTATAATTTAAAAATAGAAAAAAGTAAATATTGATAAATATTTGGACATTATGGGACTATCATATGATAAGAAATATCAAAAGGATTTTGAGGAAGTTATTTCAATGATATATAAAAATAAAGGCAAGGAAGATGATGTTAGAATAAGAAGAATAAAACATCCTGAAATTGAGAATGATCAATTTGATTCTTCATGAATGATAGAATATAAAGTTTTTAGTTATATTGTTCATTATTTGAGAAGAAAAGATGGAACTATTCTATATTTTCTAAACCATGAAGTAAGGTTTCATCTAATTCAAGATAATATTAATCAAAATTTGAAATTGATAAATGTTTTACCAGATAAAGTGATTCAGATCAAGTCATAGTCGAAGGGTTTTTTAGAAAATTCTCAGACTTATAAAATATCATGCTATAAAATATTTAAGTGGTTAAACTAGTTTGGTTTAGATATTTAGATACATAATGAACAATGTAATGAGATAAATAAAGTTATGGTAGAGTCATAATGTTATTTTAACTAGTTATCATCACCCGTGGATGATAAAGTGAAGTTATTTGAACTATTTAGAGATGTTGGTGATGATTTTAATAATGATGATAATGTTTTGAAGAAGAATATTCAAGAAATGGAGTTAGAGATGAACATTCTCTGATCAGATGAAGTTGAAATTTTCCTTATGGAGGAAGATAATAACAAGTGGTTGGAGGAAATTTAAAAGGTAAAGACTCAATATTGGGCTCAAGAATAAAGGATTGTGATTTTGTAGAAATATCATAATTTTTTTGAGGATGGTCGATTTTGTGAAAACCTTGATGAATAAAGATTGCATTATTTTCTTTTTAACTCTTGATATATAACTTTATAATTATTTTCTAAACATTTGAATGACTGAAATGAATTAACATTCACTTAAATCAT
This sequence comes from Viscum album, assembly GCA_963277665.1. Classification (NCBI taxonomy): domain Eukaryota; kingdom Viridiplantae; phylum Streptophyta; class Magnoliopsida; order Santalales; family Viscaceae; genus Viscum; species Viscum album. The sequence continues at coordinate 359,350,694 of OY728164.1, read as the reverse complement.
AATTATATGAATGTTTTCCAATTATTATGGGTTATATGTTCTTTCATATTTTCCAAGGATAATTAGTTATTTCATTTTATTAGTTTTTATGATTTCCTTCTATATAATTTTAGGAAACTCTTGATAATTCCTCTTTCCTTTTTGAAAATCACTTTTGGGGAGAAGTTTTTCTAAAAAGATAGTTATAATATAACAGGGGATATATTTCTTTAACTCGGAGATTGAGATCCCAAGGGGGAGATATATCCCTAAAGGGGAGTAGTACTTTTAATGGATGTTCTATTCTGAAACACCATCATAATTACCATTATATTAAAAAGGGTTATAAAATTATAGGGATTTAAGGGTTAAGGAATAATTCTGAATATAATTTTTATAATAGCAAAATGGATATATGATTCTCCATGTTTTTTTTCAGTTATGTTTTTTTGCTTTCTAAAAATGAGGAGATTTTTTTTCCACAAAATCTACTTCTTACTTTTCCATTCCTTGAGATTTAGAAATCAAAAACACATTTTTAAAACATGTCTACTATATTTTTACGTCCCATGTGTTTTAGAATGTTTTTCTAGAAAACATTATACTTTTACATATATATAATACATTATAGTGTATTAAAAATATAAAAATTACTTTTCACCATTACAGTAATCAGAATGTGTATGTGTTCAATAAATTAGACTCACCACTATCAAAATGTAATTTATACTTCATTCATGACTTTTTTATTGAAAAAAGTATTCACAATTGGACTTATTCTGGTACTGGTATAATTATACTAACACTCATAAATATTATCATGTTGACATTGTTAAGTAATTATTTCAGAATCACTACATTTATAATCAAAATTTATAGACTTGTTTCTAATGTAAGGAATATCCTAAACACTGTTATGGTGTTCATTAATACGACGTGAGGTAGTGAGTTATGCCAGATCATTATAAGCTATCAAGTACTAGTTATCCAAGGTTGTTTCAATAAATTAGGAAATATTATCATTGGGAGTATACCTATAAATACATGTTCATTTAAAGATTTTTATTCTAATTATTTTTCACTCTCAATATGTTTTATGAATACTTAGTGGGAAATTCTAATTCATTGTCTTTTTTATTAATTTGGAGATTTTTATTCTAAATGAATCCATGTTAGGGTTGTTTCCTTAAGAACATTTTAATTTTTAATTTCATCTAATCATTGTTACAATTGAGGTATCTTTGGGATTGGGATACATATCCAATCCAATAATCATATCAAGGTCTTTGAGGGATAGAAAGACATCACTATTATGATCTTCATATCAATTTCTTTCTTGTTATGGAAGGACATACTTTACTGTAAGTATTAAACAATGGATACCTTTAGACAAGGTTATTTACTACCTTAATCTTAAGGTTAAAAGTGGTAAATATTATAATATAGCATCTATGTCATTATTAATTTTACATATAAATTGTATTGCTTGTGTTTAAAAGTTTTATATACCAATAAATTTTATAGAAATTGATTTATTGTATTCATATTTATATATTTTTTCTTTAATAAATGATACTCCAATTAATATAATCAAAAATTGTTAAATCAAAACTATGTGATTCTGATATTTTACTCAGATATTATCACACATTATCTGTTTTTGATTTTAATACTTTGATAATCGGAATGGGTTTGAGTTTGATAAAGATACTTAAAGAGGCATTGTGTTTTGTTATGTTTGATTCATTTGAACTATGTTTTTAAAATATAATTCAACCACCCCATATTGTAATTATATCAATTTAAGAAAAATAATATGATCCAAAAATGTGCTGACATCAACTTTTGGTCCAACAATTGGGAATGAACGCCCTTAGATTCCCAAGATGACCAACTCATGTTATTTATTTCCCATATGTGACCTAATACACTAACATCATTGATTTCATTATCAATAAAAAAATTGTGAAGTATTTTAAAGAATTTAAATATCCACTAACAACGGTCATTCAATTTTTACTAAATCACATATGGTGTTTTTTCAACTAAAGATTATAGATTTGTTCTTCATGACTATAATTTTTCCAACAGTGGTGTGGATTTATATTTGTGTAAAGAAATACGCATCAAATATATCAATTTTTTTGGAGAATTTTCCATCAATTAATTCTTATAGATGGATAGAAATATGAGAAGTGTTTTCCTATCATTTCAAAAGGCTATTATTATCGAAAAGCCAGTGTTGAATCAACAAAACACCTTTTCATCGCTAGTGATAGATATTTGGTAGTTTGGATCCATTTGGGTAACATTATTGGAATCTATTTCCATCACATGATAGGTTTTTATTTTCTCCAAAATTTGTTTCAATGTGTTGTATTAAATGAGAATGAGTGAAAGTTGTGGATAGTGATGATAGTTGAGGGATGCTAGAAAATTTGGAATAAAAGAAATAAAGCATGAAATGAAGATGGTCTTAGTTCTTCTCTATCTATGTAGGTTTGGTTCACATGTCAAGTAGTGGAGTTGGGTTCTCTGATCGAATAATGGGGGAGTAGGAAATCATTGATGATTATTTTTTCTAATATAATAAAGTTTCCTTCCAACTAGGATATACAAGAGTCACACAAACAAGGAATATTCATTCATTGGAAGACCTGTTCAAGTGGTCTCATTATAATTGTGGATGGGTCATGGAACCATGGTATATTGGGTGGAGGAGTGGTTAGGGGTCAAATAGTTTGGTTATCATTAATTTCACTAGATTCTATGATGAAGGGGAAATATAAGGGTAGAGGAAATATCTCTTCTTAATGGGTTGAATGTATTCCTTAGCTTTAATTTACCTATATACATGATTAAAACAAACTCTATAATGATTCATAACTCTAGACAAGTCAACCAAACTACTCCATCATCTACTGATTGCCACAATTACAGTTGAAAATTATGTACTCCCATGGGTGTGTCTTTACTACAAACATTGAAGGAGGGAAACAAAGTGGAATATTTTTTAGCCTCTAGGGGAATTCAGGTGAGCCACAAATTGTTTTCTTTAACATGGGAAGTATTCTCCTATAATGTGTTGGCCTTGTACAAGAAAAATTCTCTTAGATTTCACTATTTGAGACCCATATAGATCCCTTATTTAATGTTCTTTCTTCATATGTGTTTCTTTGTGACCACCATATTTGTTTTAATAATGTAAAATGCTATTTTTTTGTCTGAAACAAATACAATCCATCAAAAATTCCATAATTCACCCATTTAAGAAAAAATCCAATAGTGTTTCTTTCCTAAGTTAGAGTATATAATAAATTATCAAAATTCACTTTGAGTTATAATGGAAACAATTTTTTTATGTGTGTATATGTTTACATGTGTTGATAGTAATCGTTGAATAACTTAGATTGAATAGACAATGAAGTTGGGATTAATTTTAAGTAAGTGGCATGACAGGTAATGGTGAATTATATTAGAAACGTTTCAAATTGATGGTTTGTGTTTTGAACATTTCTGGAGTGTATTTTAATATTAACCGTGAGTGAGAGGAGTTAAGTATTGGTGATTTGTTACTTAATTACAGTGAATTTATTCTATTGAGGCTTTAATTTATCTCCCCCTCTATACATGCGAATTTGGAAATTGTTTCCTTATTCTTTAAAATAATTAAAATGTTTTTACGATTCTATATATATCGTTTAAATCAACCTTAATTGTTGAAAATATTTAGTCCATAATCATAAAGAATATATAAATGATTTCTAATTTTAACAATATAATTTATCATTATAGTAAGTATAAAAATTAATTGGAGGCTGAGAGATTTTAAAGGATTTAATGATGTTTATAAGGGATGAAATTATTAACCACTTGTCTACCTATACCACATTAGTTTTCAATATTGAATGATTTTAAATAGAAAAATATCATGCATAAGTGGGATGAAAATATCCCTACTTTTTCATGAATAAAGAACAACCATGGGGGATATAATTTATATTTTCAAAGGTATTGTAAGAATGGATTTTGTGTTGTATATGTGAAATTTTTTATTATTACCAAATGATCCAAATCATATTTATATTACCATTTATGATTTGGTAACTTCATCCAATATTAATTATATCGAGGGAAGATATTAATTGTGGTAATTCCATATCTTTATTATGTAAATATTGAGTATTTGAAATTATTGTATGTTATTTACTAAAATAGTAAAATATCATCGTTTTTAGTTAGTTACTCACATTGGTGGGATTGGTATCACAATAGTAACATGGAGTTGTAATAACCTAGGATGAAATTTCTATTTATAAAATGATGATGTCATTGGATATTACTAATATAAAATATATGGATTTTAGATATCATTCATCGGGGGTAGTGGAGCTCTAAAGAGTAGAAGTTTTTCATCGACACCGAAATAGAAATGGAATTGGCTATGATGTTTCCATACATTATGATAGGGGAATTCCACAACTTGTTTATTATGATTTCATTTGGTGGGGAGTGAAGGTTTATATTGTACAAGATTTAATCAAAAACTAGTATTGTTAACTATGAATGATTTAAAAATTAGATCACCTATTGTGATTTTCTATAACATGCATGACATGAAATTTTAATGAAGGATGGATAATTAATATTATCCATTCATTTTATTTTACTTCACCAATGTATCCGGATTATAGGATTCTGTTATAATAATTAGAAGAAATTATTTAATATGTTCAATGATAATCTTGATCCATTTCCTATGAAATTTTGTTCTCAACATCAATGACATTTCTAAAAATTATACCAACTTATACGGTATCGTTATATAATGTGTTTGATAATGGTAATAACATAAGGGTGTTTAATTGGATAGTCTAGGGGAGGGTTGGGAAAACACACATAGATCAGGCCTAAAAATGACTGATACATTTATTCAATTATTAAATGATGGATTAAAAAATTAATCATGGATTTGTATGAATTATAAACATACCAATCTGGAAGATTCCATTATTTGTAATCAAGATTAAAAAATTCATAAAATTAAAAACAAGTATTATATCTATATATTAAATACTAATAAAAGAATAATATGTACATTAATGTTGATATATATTTATATATATTCATTATATACTATACAAATATATATTATTTTCATAAATAATGTAATTATAAATTTTTGTAACATTAAAATTGAAGATACAAAAACTATTCATCTCTCACGGGCCGACAAAAATATGTTATAGTTGGTCTTCCTAGGCCGACCTTCTTATTTTTATGGTTTTCGTATCCCTTTATAAAATAGAGGAAAAAATTTTGTTGACCATAATTCCCTATAAATATTATTTGTAAGGCTTATCCTATGATCCCAAGGAATATTAAGCAAACATATAATCATAATTCACTATCATCTTATCCAATTTTCTCATCTAGATATTTCAATAGTCAAATAACAGTCTAAAATATAGATAATGTATACTATGAAGAAAAGAAGAAAATCTAAATAAGGAAGAACTATTTTCGTATTGAAGGGGATATATTGAAGGCATATAAAAGGTATTTTTCATACTGTCTACCAATATTCGAAAACTCGATAAAATATTATCAACAATCAAAAAATGAATGGATAGATGAGATTCCATAATTTATTGGAACATAGATTTGAAAAGTGACGTGGTGGATATTGGAATTATTTCAAAGGTACATGTAGACAGTTAGAAGGAATAAATGATTACTTAAAACACATAAAATTTACATAGAAGAAGGGAAAAAGATCAAGTGATGACAAAAGACCATAAAATTAAATGAATTGACTAAATATATGGGTTTATTATTTCTAGTTTTATAGAGGGGAGTTTAGACATGGGAAATCCAAACTATATGAGATTTGAAGTCTAGATATGGAGTGGGCGTTCACACCAATGTATAAGACTTTATTGACTTTTTTTTTCTTATTTTCATTTAAATCCTATAATGGTGATGAAGAGGATGCAATTAAATTAGTATTTCATTTTATTTGAATCATGGTTTTTTATTATTCACTCAGTTATTCTTAAATAGTTAATTAATTGATCACTAAATAATTGAACAAGGAATAATGGTGATGTATTGAGATTGAAAATGAAAAATAATTAATAGATACAAGAACACTAGATTCTATAGAATGAAATCAACTAAGGATATCAATTGGAACATAATAAAAAATGATGATTTAATCACTAACCTTGAGATTCATATAAAATTTCATAAATATCTAGGTTTTAAGAGAATTTCTATGGCTATTATATGTGTGAAATTTAATGAATATTTTATGTTTTTATTTCAAATCCCTTAGAAATTCAACTAATATTCCTGAAATATTCATGTAATTGTGTGGAATTCCTCTCTCAACATTATTGTATTTTCACTCTCAACTTTTTTTACCTTTTTCTGGGGTATTATAAGTCTTGAATAATATTATATTACATAAAATAAAAAAAATGATTTAAATACACCAAAACCACATTAAATTTGTTTTATTCTTTTATCATAAGTGAATCGGTGTAGTAACTTATCCCACTCCCTAAGTATATGAACTATTTTCATACAAATTAATGGGTTTCATTGTTCTCATGCACTATCAGGGAGGTGAAGTTAACAAAACACCATAATCACATAGGCATTATAAATTAAAAACATACAAACATATTTATTTGGTTTAAGTAATGTGATTAAAAACTAAAACATTAGTTTCATGGATACATATAAGAATTGAATTGGTTGTAATTATTTAATGGGATCTGATAGGATTGTATGATATTCATAATATGTATAAAAATGGTTATAATAAGAAAACCTTGCAAATACTAAGTGCGAGATTTATTCCATAGAGAAAAATAATTCAATACCTTCTTCATCCAAATGGGTGGGTATTTCGAAAACATTTCTCCCACAAATTATATTTTATAATATATATTGGTTATGAGTGATCCCAATGGGATTAGGTTCCCATATTCAATTATAAAATTTTGGTTTCACTTAGATGGGTGTCTTCTATATGATTAGGTTCCCATATGAATGGAGTTAGAAAAAATCTTGTGATGAATTAGGAAAATAATTTCCCTCATAAATATCTAGGATTCATATGTGATATGATTTTCATAATAGCTAACCTAAATCCAAAAAATATTATGATAAATTCTTCTGTGACTCAATATTTTTTAAAATATAGACCATGAAAAACTAAATGAATATTATTTATGTTTTTATACATTTTAGTGTGAGTGAATTCTGTAAAAATCCCTTATTTAATTGATATAAAATATGATACTCACCCAATGAATTGTTTTTCTATAGATTTTGGTATGCATCAAGAATTTTATTGTGAGATTATTTATAAATTATAACTATACCTTAATTTGTTTTCATCTATTATTAAAAGAAAATTCTAGTAGAATAGAAATAACATCCCCCATTTCTTGGCCACTAAGTTATGATAATACTCAAGGAGTCACCATTAGACCTCATGTATTCCACCCCATATGCCATAAGATCTTTATTATCAGTGGGGGTCTAAATTGGTATTGTGGGAAGACTATACCCTCATATCAGAGTGAGAAGAAAAACAAAAATAACCAAATATCATCCAATGAAATAACCATTAGAGAATACAAAAGTAAGAAACATGAAATTATATATAAAATGAAAAGTGAAAGCATGAATTCATACATAATAACACTCAAAGAAACATAAAATGACTTATAAATCACTGTGATGATCAAAATTCACTAAAATAAATAAATATGGAGAATATATTTAGGTTCCACTACCTTATCTGAGTTGTAACTCAATCCCAATCTTTAATCATTTCGTAGCTATCATTCTTGATCATGTAACACTGGGCCTCTAACCAACATTGACCTCTGATCAGGGATGTCTACTCATTACCACATGTTAAATTTCCACCCATGCAGAGTGTGAGTAAATTTCATCAGGGAACCAATAACATGATAATGTATATAACTACTAAACATAGTGTTTGTGAATGTGACATGATTTGAATAAATAAAAAAAATGTGGAAGAAAAAAAAAGTAAAAACACCATGAATACTTGGATATTAATATGACACTCGAGATCGAAAATACCGACTTTGGCCATTATTAGAGTGGGTCTGGGAAAATAAAATGTCTATAATAACATATTGACATGAAATGTGGATCTCTAGAGAGTATCCAATGAATCCAATAATCATAGGAATAAACAAGATCCATGGTGCTATCCTAATTCTGTTTCAAAAATCAAAATAGCTGATTCATAGTTATCAACCCAATAATTACATATTGGAATACTCATAAAATCGTAGATAATAGTATTGAAATTAATTTTATTGATCCTACCTATGGATATATCCCTGTAAGCATCATGTGTATTTTGAGTGTCAGTTTCATACATAAGATCCCAAGTTATACCCTAGGAATCTCATAATATCAAGCTCCACATCAAGATCCTATGAGTGTCCATGGTATCCCATAGTTGTCAAGAAATATTTGAGTCATATGATATAATCGTATGTACTCTATACAGTAGTGGGCTAAGAGTATAGATCCTAATAAGTATCTCATGCATCAAAATAGTACCAGGTTCATCTTTAATTTATGTTCCAAGGAGACACAAACAATCATCACTACCCATTCTCATACACACCATCTGTGGGTAAACATCTCACTAGGGAACCCACTGGGGTCCCAGAGTTTACATTATAAATGAAAGTCCCATATGGGTTCTTTGATATATATCTCCCATCCCAAAACATTCTCATTACTAAGAGGTAATAGAGTTCCTCAAAATCATCAAAATCATGTTAAAACTTCAATGGACTTACTGGATAAGCCACAATAGCATCATTCTTAAAAGCTGACATAATGAACATCTTGTGTCCCAAGTCATAGGGTTGTCCACTCACCCAACCTATCATCAAGTCCAACCTAGGGAATACCTACCCAAGTGCTCACATATCATGGTTTCGCCTTGACCTCTTCAGTTCAACCATTCCCAAAAAAATTCTCTCCATACTCGGAGGCATCAAGGGGACCTGCACTAACAGAATATATGTATCATTCATTCCATTTTATTTAATTTACAAACCTTTCGGCCCATAAATCTCAAGGAACATATTTATAACTAAGGAATTAGACCTCAGTACAAACGCAACCAAGGTGAAACTCATCTATTTATCATGGCCTTTGACACTTCATCTATTTATTTTTATGTCTGACATTTAAATAACGAAATTTATTTAAAAAAGATGAATCTCTCTCAATGATGACACCACACATATCACAATATTTATAAATATTTACATATGAAAATACCATAATGGTATGAATAAGGAACCACTTACTTCAAATCAATGTTACTTCCACTATGTGATACCTAATAAATATATCCTAATATCATCCAAGTCTCACGTCATCTCTTGAATTCCTATCTCAAGTCACAATGCTGAATAATAAATTATAAACCATTTATAATTAATTATTAAATTTATTTATAAATATTTTATGTTTCCTATAATTTAGAATAATTATGAATAATCACATCATACCCATGATAAACCCCTATCGAGAGACACTTGATTAATCATCCAATTAATTTTATCTTTTAAAAAATTCTTAATAAATTCCTATACTGGCATACCACAAAACAAATTCAAGAAAAAATGATTTATTATCCTCTCAAGACATCCTTTATCTATCACATAAAAAATTACAGTCATATTGGGATGATACCACTATGATATAATGGAATCATTAATGAATCCTTATATCAAAGTGTACAGAATTAAAAAAGGATGAAGGCGAAGAATTATTATGATGAAAGAGGGATTTTTACCCTAAATCATTAGAATAATCATATTATAAACATAAAAAATATAATGGTATTAAAAAGGGACTAGGGGAAAAGGGGAGAAACTCCATGGTATAGTCATCCATGTAATAGGATTGTAATTGGGATAGGGGATAATAATACCAATCAGAAAATATGAGTTTTTTTAAAATTAAAATAGATATGAGAAGAATCATAAATTACACCATGGATTGTGTTACATCTTAGTGAAACCCTATGTATCCCATGAGGATCCAAAAACACTTTATTCCATGGATAAGTGACTCTACTATACTCACTATTTTAGAAAAGTACACCGTTGATGCCCCATGTGCATCACAGACTCGGTCTATGCCCTCAACCTAGGCATTTCATCCTGGACAAGTGTAACTTCCATGCCATTGTTCCCACCATTTCTAATAGGGGCATTCCTTAGTTTATACTATGATCACTAAAAATTCCCTACACGGGAATTACTACACTCTTTTTCAATATAGGATGACATCCTAGGTGCAACACGTTTTCAAGTTAAAAATTCCATGGACCATGGTGTAGGTCCCTCCCCTTGCCAATTTCCACCATGCCAAACCCAAGGAAACCTATATTTCTCCCAACCAGTTTCCTAGAACTTCTTCTCCTAGGAACCATGGTTTGGATATGGATCCACATCCTCATCTTGGGAATTTCACCATCAAATAGAGGGGACCCCATGGAGTGGACCATATAGTGGTGGTTCACCAGTAATAAAAAATGGTTTCAGGTCCACCCGAACTGACTCTGATGATAACCTGAGCCCCATAGCACCTGTCGAATGAAAGTTCAAATCAAAAAATTTCTCTACAAGGTGGGATGACACTCAAAATCTAAATCCACACCCTATTTCTGAAAAAACATTCTCTATAATTAAAAAAAATAAAATTCAACTATATTATTATGATATTAAAAAACTTAGTACTCTGTAACATCTCCACCACAACACTCTTCATCCCCAAAAATCCTTAGAGGGATTTCACCTATAAATGAAACCTATACTAGTCTTCAATTTATAATTACCTCATCATGTTTTACTTTTGAATTAAAATTGATCATTATCTACACAAATCCAACCACAAGGCACATTATTCAATCAATCCTGAACCACCGATCATGACCATCATTGAACCACCATTATTGTGCTTACCCATGCTCAACTATCAAGAAAAACAGTGGTATATTTAACAAATTCATCCACATTCTTATGGATATACTCACTATATGACTCAACTTAGAAGTTATGATTCCAATCCATTGTTCTCCCCATCCATGTAATCACCTACTAAAACATAATTTCAATTGTTCAATGGAATGATCAAGGTGGTTTACATATCTCCACACATAATTATACATGAATACAACAATGTGATCTTTTTTAAAATAAATATACCAAAAAAATCTTGGCTTCAACCATCGATGGGATATCCCTTCACTTTATTACAATTCATATAATCCCAAAGTCATCCTTAGATCAACAAAATACAATCAAGGAAGAATGTACCTAACACTCAGTGAAATTATACGGTTTTATCCTTATCCAACCAGATCCTTCATCATACTCCACTCATGACCACTAAATTTTCCCTAATATAACTCATGATCAGATCATATCTAAACCATCCAAGCCTAATTAAATGCATGAACAACTTCTAATACCACATCTCAGGTATGATTATGTTATTTAAAAAATAACTAGTGAATATATAGTCTATCTTCACATTGACATCTAATATTTATATCAATCACTAAATGAATAGTATCGTCACATTCATGAAACCACCCACAAAATTTTATATCTTCCATGACCCATGATCCATCTAAAACTATTCATAATGTCTTGATGTATTTATCCCACTCAAAACATAGATCCAATGAAAATCCTAAAATGATAACCAATATTTATCACCTAAAACATTATCGTCATTCTCGAAACCAACATAATTTCCATCTGCATAAGGACCACACCCTCACCAACCAATATTTTACTCCCTACCATATAGATTTACTTATATTGATTCTTGTGTGAAACCTCAATTTGTTCTATCCCCATGTTTCCTAGATAATTCTTTTCAAGTAACACCATCAGGTTGACCGAATCATGACACCTGGATCCATCACAGATGCCACCTCTCACAATAGAGGTAAAAATATAATTTCATATAATTTATTGGGTAAGTATTAACTCCCATATTTCATTGATTCCATATACCCCAATATACACACGACTTATAATTAATAAATATTCTATGGGAACCACATGTAATTAGTATTTTCCACATTTATATTCACCAATCAGTCGGGTGTATTCTCCCCCACCACCCAATCATATGAATAGTCTCATAGTCTCATGATTCACATGTAATTAGTCATAGGATCAAATTCTTAAACCACTAATCATACTCTTCATGTATGGTAATATCATATATACAAAATTAACCCCAACACAACTCTTCAAAATGAAGTCATTAAACAAAAGTCAAGGTTTACCCAAGAATCAGTCACCATCCTACGTCACCTCAAAATTAACATCACATACCCATACTATATTTATCATAGATCCCACTATCTAGGATCACAATCCTATATCTCATCAGGATGTAAAATTTAAATAAATAAGGTTATATATTCAACTAATCATACTATTCCAAACCTGACATTAATACTAAATAACATCATATCCATTACATAATGATTCTCCAAAACATTTCAAGGTCATTGGGTTCTCTTCCATATCCCATAAACCACAACTCAAATATCCACAGATCATGGGGTATATCCTTTCTCCTATATCAACTATCACTCAAGGACTCGAGTCCAAACATATCCATATTAGGATCTCATATATATATATATATATACACATATACAAGAAACCACATGAAAATTAACCATCCTACTAGGGAATTAATCCTTACTAGGAATTTGTATATGATAATACCCCTCCCCCCTGTGCAATATTATCTCATCTAAGTACATATATATATAATTACATCAACCCATCATGATTTCTGTCTTGTTTACCATAGACATCCGATTTGGTTAAGTAAAATTCCCCATGATGATATATGGGAATATACTATATGAGTTTTTTTATTAACACTTTAAATAACTGATCTTATTTTCTAATCACCAATAAGAGGGTTTTCACTGAGGATTATAATTCATATACCGACTTACATAGGGCCACCTCATATCTCTTATAATAAGGACTATAAAGTATTCATCAAAAACACACCCCCAAGAATCTATACGACCTGTTATAAAAGGAAATATTACATGTTTAAACATAGTAAATACATTCAATAAATTAAATGGTAAAACCCAATATTAGATGTTGTTGGAAATTTCGACAACTAAAATATTTTATAGTGCTATCAATCACAAGAAATCACTTGTATGTAATGTGAATCATATATTCCAAGAATTATTCGTCTACACATGCCTCTTTTTAATGGATAATAGATAAAAAATAAAAAATAAAAAATCTAAAAATTCAGATGTGGTACAGTATGTGAATTAATAAAATCATAAACACAAAAAAAGAATAACAATCACATTCCCCTAGTAACGTAGAATTATCATTAGAAAAGGTGTTAGTGACACAACTGTTTGACATACATCAAAAACTCCGACATATCCCCAATCCATACCTACCATATCGAAGATAGTAATCCAAAATAAAATGATTCTATGGTATGACTTTGTAATGTCATCCACTAGTTTTCTACCACGTAATGGTTCCTAAACAAGGGGAATCATTACATGACCTCAGAAACACCTTCTTATATGCTAGAGGCTACCGACTATCAGCAATGGTCTAAGATGTTACTATAGGAAGAATAATCTCCCATATCATAGTGAAAAATTGAACACAAAATAAAAAACAATTATCTCAAAAATAAACATTATATTACATGAATGTGATAATGTAACACCCATATTTTCTAAAATGAAGACTATGTACAATATCATATACAATATGCAACACTGATCCTAAAATAACCGAGATATAGTATTTAAATGTGATTGTTTTTACCCAACCATTAAAATTGGTGGCATGAATATTTATAAACAAATTTGTAAAATTATTTATAAATATATTAAATTAATAAAATATATTGGTAAATAAGGGCTCTATTTTTATTATATTCATTACATGCTTCAAAGATATATTTTTTTTCAAAACACTTTTTTAATTTTTGAGATAAAATAAAAAAAATTAATTTCATCATATTTTAGAAATTTTATTTCAACAAATTAATGTATTTTTTGAAATAATCAAGTCAAAAAAAACTTCGAGAGATAATTTGTGATTTTTTTCGAAATGAGTGATTGTTTACTAAATAGTGAAATTATCATTTTTTAATCTATCATTTCTTTTAAATAAATTAGGTAATTCAAAATTAAAATTATAATTTAAATTTTATTTAAAGGTAATATAATAAATTTTAGTTTTATATAATATAATTTATTACATTTTAATAATTTTTACATCATGTTTTTTATAAGGTTATCTTTAATATTAAGACATATTTTTTCTGAAAACGAATTTTAATGTGTATAAAATTTATCTGTTTTATTTAATTAAAATAACCAATAATGAGTAATTTTTTAAAATACATTTTTATATTATATATCTATATTTATAATTTTGAATTCATTTTATGATAATTACATGTCATAGAGTCAATTTAAGATCATATTATGCAAGAAAATATATTTTTTAAAAAATCATTTTTAAACATGTTTTACGAGTTAATTTTATATTAATTTTTTTCTAGTTTAGTCAATTTAACATGATAAAATGGATTTGGTAATTTTAATCCTAATATTTTATATTATTTAATATATAAAATTTAATTTTTATCATAATGGTTTGTAAAAATAGTAAAAATTAATTATCACATTTAATGTTAAAATGTAGTTTTTGCATGTTAAGCATGACTGTGTTAAAAATAATTCTCAACACACCCAAAAATATAATTTGATTAATTTTGATATCATATTTTGAACTATTAGTAAAACTTATCGAATATTTATCGTTATATTGTATAATTAATGGATAAATTACCTTGGTTTAAAAATTAGTTAACCAGATGGAAACTAAAATGGTAAAATTGAGTAACCTTGATGGTTAAGGGAATAACATATTTCAAACAAGTTTCATTTTAGTTGTGGTGGTTTAGATAGACCATAAAATTATAAAACTGAATTATTTATCAATTTGGAGTCACTTTGGTTGAGAGTGACTTCCCATTATTGAATAGTTTTGGGTATTTTCAAAAACGTCACTCATCCTCAATTATAGAAGGCAAACCCCTACACTAACATGTTCAAACCAATAAAAAGACTTTACTTTAAAAAAAACTTCCAAAATATAAAAATAATAATCATATCTACATTATATATATATATATATATTCCAAAAATACCTTCCCTGGGGTCCTTAATAAGAGTTCAAATGTAGATTTTTCTAAGAAAAGGTAATCATGTTCATTAGACCCCTTATTTTTTTACTTCTTCTTTTAAAACCTCCAGTTATATAAAAATTACTATAATATAATGAAATAATTATATCCTATATAATTATATGTTATTATGTTGATTTAATAATATTTTTTCATCTATTTATCTATTAATTGGGAAAAAAAGTTATCTCTCATGTGTACAACGGACCACCGCCTCATGAACTAATGCAATTTGTTTTCCATAAAAGACTCACACATATAGTCATAATAATAGAAATAATTAATATATATAATAATTATGAAATAATATTTTTTATTTAAAATTAATATATAATCCACTTCCTTACCCTTTCAATCCTTAAGGAAATGAAAACTTTTGTCAACCATATTTATAACCTACTATATCAACATAGTGATATGATTCATTTCCATTTTTAAATTTAATGAATGATTATAAATAGGTATCAAATTTAAAAAATTTGATATTTAAAACATTAATATAATTATTTATATGATGTAACTGTATCATATGAACAAGAATAAGAACTTACATGATAAAATTTGCAGGTGAAAACTAGCAATGTAATGCTCACAATAATACTAATAATTAAATATAATTAACGAATGGGGGATAATATCATATAATCAGATCAAATATGATATTATAATTATGAATATTGTAATTTTTTAAATTGATAACAATTTTAAATTCATTATATATAAGGTTCAAGAATGTTCAACGAAAGGTAAATGTGAGGTAAGAGCTTTAATCTCAAAACTTCATCCTTTGAGAAACATGTTATTTTTTGAACCTTATTTATTTTTAATAGTGTGTATAATAATAAATTTACATGATATATAATGAATCATTCATTCTTCATGTTAATTCATATTTCATTTCAAATTATTTCATCAAATGTTATTTAACTTGAAATTTTCCAAGATATAAAATGTTTCATAACTAAATTTATTTTCATTAGGTTATACTACTTATTCACTATCATTTATATTATTTGATTATGTGTGGATTAATTTTTATTTATTTATTATTTAAAATTTAATTTAATAGTCATGTATCTATCTATTTTACCAATGAAGATAAACTATTTGGTCCTTTTGGATACGAACTCTTGTATCTTATTCCAAATTACTGAAGTAAATACTGGCTATGGGCTAATGGGGTCAGGAAATTTATAGTTGAAATTAGAGGATGATTAGTAGTATAATTGGAAATTAGATTTTTGGGAAAAAATATTAAATAAAATAAACCTATGAACATAATTTTGGATAAATAAAATTATAATACAACATCTTAATATTTTGGAAATGTAGATATTATTTGGTTTTCCTAACAACAAATAAGTGTTTTGATACTTTACGTGGATGTGGTTTTGGAAAAGATAAATCTAATGGTAAAAACCTGAAAATATTTTTTTATATATATGCTTACATTATAGTTCATGGTGAGTGTGCCTTTACTACACTCCTAGTTTGACACTCTTAGGTTATATGCTTTGTTAAGCAACATTTTCATTATGAACAATTATCATAAATTAAAGGATAGAACCTATGGAAACCTATGATATGGAATAGTGATATGGGATAAACCTAATGGGTCTTTAAATGATATTTATAATGTTAATGACTTGTTTATAAGAATAGATACTCACTTTGAGGTATGATATGGTAGAAGTTTAAGGTGATTATAAATATTAAGGGAGATGATTATTGTAAAATAATATTTGGGTTTAGTATATGTTTTAGTTGTTTTATTAGATGTTTTAGTAGAAAGTAAGTGTTAGGAATGTTTCTTAATATTTTATTGATACCTAGGTTTAATTAATCACATAAAACTAATATTTTTTTATTTTTTAAACAATGTTTTTTAGACAACCTTAGTGGTTCAATTTTTAATAGTTAAATTTATTTAAAGGATTTACATCATATTTTTGGGAAAATTATAAGAATTATATAAATATCATCTCCGAAAAAGGGAAATTTTCTTATAGAGTTACCACCCATCACATTCAGCAGGGCTTTAGGGAATAAACCCACAACCAAAGGTCGATAAGCGTGTAGTTCCTACCAATCACCTATGTGATTCCTTGGTAAATAGGGAATTTTTGTTACTTAAAAAATTAGATGGATCAATATTAAGTTATTTTTGGGAAATTTTTTATTGGTTTTAGGTATATGTTAACCTTATCCCTAATATATTAATTAATATGAAAATTAATTTGTGAAGAACGCAATTAATTTTTTTAATATTAATGTTATTTAGGATGTAGTGTTATTTATATGTGAAATGTTTTAAGTAAAACTTTTTTATTCGGAGATTAATATGAAGTTTTATTCATTTTAGGAAATATATTACCTTAAACTAACCATTTCCTTATGTTAATATTAAATGGTCTGGGAATATCTAAACATCCTTTTGTGGAATCATGTTATTTGTTTGAATTATAACTTAGTTATTAGGGCATGAAAAAATCATCTTGAATACTCATTGTTTTGGGAAACATATGATATTTTTTGTGAAAAATTAATAATAGATGAAATTATTCATGAAATGGAAGTATATTTCCATATATTATTATTCTATATGGTAAAATAATCACTTAAAGTCAGTAAAAGGATCTTAGAAAAAATTATTATATATTTTCGAAAAATTGATGGACTCTTATCTCATAAAAAATATATAATCTTATATCCTATATGGATTATGTTTCAAAATCTATGTTTTCACTTCCATAAAATGTCCTCGATATATTGGAACAATGTTTTTTGTAATTCTAGATGACCTCCACATTTCCCTTTATCTATTTTCAAGATTAATTTTTGTTAACCATTTTTATGATGTGGTATTTCAAGAAAAGTATTCTAAAATGTGGTACCCTTTATTTTCAAGTGTAAGATCAAACTATGTGGATTAATTTTATTAATGGTGGGGAGAAATTAACACCATTATATTTTAATACTAATACTATATTGGATTGTGTGTATTATGTGCAACACCGAGACTAAATGAACTGCAACATACTATTTAAATGTCACCATTATGAAGTAACCATTAAAATTATTAGTATGAATAGGAATAAACAATTTTTTATAATTATATTTAAAAATTATATATGAATAAAATTCTTTGGAAAATAAATACTTAATATTTATTTAAGTCTTTATATACTTCCAAAATAAATTTTTTATCTATAATGCTTCATTACATTTGGAAAAAAATAATATATTTTATTTATTTCAATTTTAGATATATTATTTCAAGAAATGAGCATATTTTTTTAATTTCATCATGTCCAAATTAATATGATGTAGAATATTGTTTTTTTCTAAAAAAATTGTTTTTTCAGTGAATAATTAAAATATCATTTTTTGTAAAACTATGATTTCTACTCAATAAATTAAATAATATAAAAGACCAATTATGACTTGTATTTGATTTAAAAGTAACATAATTATTATTTATTTATATTTAATAAAATATCACATTTTTATCTTTTTTATACAATATTTTGGTAAATGATTATTTTTACAATTAAAAAACATTTATCTGAAAACTGTTTTAAAATGAATAATGTTTCTTTATATTAATTAATTAAAGTAAGACATATTAAATAATAGTTTATATTATATTTATATATAATGTAACTATATTTAGGAATTTAAATTCATATAATTATTATTATGAATCATATATTTAATATAATATCATCTTTTGATGGAAAAATATATTTCTTGAAAACCCATTTCCATCAAGTTTTAGAGGTTCGTTTTTAAATTATAAATTTAAAATTGAATGTATTGAATCTTATAAAATTTATTAAATGTTTTTTATTTTTAATAAATTATATTATCTAATAAATTTAATTAATTTATTTTCATAATTGTTAGTAAAAATAGTAAAAAATAATTATCATAGTTTAGGTTAAAGCAGATTTTTTGCATGTTGTCTGTTCTTATATTAATATTTATTCTCCATAATCATGTAATATTTATTTTATAAATTGGATATAATATTAAAAAATAGTTTCAAATTAACTACTAAGGATAATTTTATTTTAGGTTTCATGGATAAATTCAATGTTTTAAAAACTACTTGCATTGGTGAAAACTAAAATGGTGAAAGTGAGAAACCATAGGGGTAAAGGGAATAAAAAGTTTACAACAGGTTTATTTTTAATGGTGGATGTTTTTATCTACCACATAATCCCAAAATTCCATTATTTATCAATTCTTTTGGAACATGGGATTCGGGTGACTTCCCATTATTGAATAGTTTTGGTTATTTACAAAAAACCCACTCCTCCTCAATTATTAAAGGGCATATGCCCCTCTCACCTATTGTTACATCTCAATACATTTTGATCTACAAAATCATGCCAATATCTCCCGAAAAAAATATTTACATTCTACATCATCATTTCTTCCCTAAATACCAACCCTAGGGTCCTTAATAAGATATCCAAATGAGGGTTTTCTAAGAAAATGTAATCATCCTATCAAAAATATTTATTTTTAATTCTTCTATTCACCTTAAATTATTTATAAACCATTAAAATATAATAAACACATTTTATTATATATATTTAGATGTTATTATTTATATGTAATTATATTTATCCATATTATTCTCAATCAAATGGGAAACCAAGCCATTGCTCGTGTAAATGAAGGACTACCACCTCACCAACAGATGTCATTTGTTTCCTTCACCGAATCACATGTATTGTCATAATGATAAAAAAACAATATATAATATTTATGAAATGATATTTATTATGAAAAATGAATATATCATCTACTTCTTTACCCTTTCACCCATTAAAAAATGATAATGTCACTCGTGCGTACATACGACCAACAATCTCTATGATGTGATGTGATTAATTTTTCCTGTTTAAATTTAAAGAATGATTATAAATATGTATCTAATGAATAAAAATATATTTAGATCATTAATATAAAAATAGAAATTATGGAACTATATCATATGGACAAGAACCAGAACATCTACAAAAAATCATGCATAGGAAAACATGGTAGCTAACACCAAAGATAATATTAATATTGTAATACTATTAATGAACAAGTTATATAATGATATAAAAATATTATATATGATATTATAAATATGAATACGGTTATTATATCATTTAATAACATGTTTAGAAACATTTTAATGGTGGTTTAATAATGTTTAAGTAAATAGAAATGTGAGGTAAGGGCTTTTATCACAAAACACACTCCTTTGAGAAACAAGTTTTTTAATCAACATAATTTCTTCTGTATGAGGTATATACTACCCCATTTCTATTTTATATCATGGATATTTAATAATTAATGTTATTTTATGTTTTATTTTAAATTATTTCACACAAGGTGAGGTTTTTCACATTACCATGTGGTAAAATGTTTCATGAGTCAATTTCTTTTCATTTAATTTTATCACATCTTCAATATATTAAAATTCAATGACTGTTTATTTAATTACATTATTTTAATTTATGTTTTATTTAAAAAATTGTATGTTTTTAAATTTTATACATATAATAATTTCATATGATAATTCTCACTTTAAAAGTATGATCTTTGTAAGAGATTTTATCTCAATTTCTACTCCATTGAGGCATATTTGATATCATGAACCTATATAATTTTATGAGGTGAATATACCAATTTTTTTTAAATTTTATATTATTAATATATTTATATTCATGGTATTTAATTCTTTATTTTAATTTAATTATTCTATTGGTGTTATGATTCAATAGTTACCAAAGCGGTAAGGGTTTGTGGTTCAATCTCATTTACTTTGGATTTTTTATCATTGAATTTAAATTTAACGATTATGTTGATAATTTTAAATTAAAATATTTTTATTTTATTCAAATCTAGTTATTCATAAAATTTCCACGTAATAGTACCATTTTATGCCCTTTTTTACTAAAACTTATTGATAAAATCCTTTCATGAAAATCCATCTTTATTTCTCTTTTTGTTTGAAAATTATTTTTCTTCCATATCTATATTTTCATTAAATTTTTTAAATGAATATTAACATTATTATTAAATTAATTATTAAATAAAATTTTAACCAAAATTAAATTTTTTAAAAATTATTTAACAATGAATCCTTATGTAATTTTTAGAAAAAAAAATACTTTTGAATTTTTACCAATAAAGTGAAAGAAATATTTGTTTTAACTTAATCATCATGAAAAAATTACCTAAAATAGTGAACACTTGTTTATTTGAAGTGTAAATTACATGTTTAAAAGATTCATTTCAATGAAATTCCTTTCCCTAATATTCTGCAAGTTGTTACTTTTTAAATTTTAATTTCAAAGTAACTTTTTTTCACCAATATTGTTTATAATGATCTATTTATGGTATCAATATTCATCAAGGAGGAAAAAATATTTTAATTATACTACATTGGGGTTATGTTCTAATAATTACATATTTATTATTAATTTAGATAGTTTATATGTCACGAACCAACCCGGGTCGACCCTGAACCGGTCACCCGAGTCGGTCTGCGACATGGCCCGAGAGGCGTTCCCGATCCTCCCGGGCTGGCGACAAGCGCCAGGGCATCGACAGAGGCTATGGGAACGATTTCGCCCAAAATAAATAAATAAGACAAAGAAAATAATACAGAGCAGCGCAGAAAAGATAAACCAAATAAAGTGACTAAACAAAAACAAACAGAAAACAAACTAACCAAACACGACGTCCGAACAACTCCGTGCGACCTCGCGGGTCGCTCTCCGACTCAACGATCAAGCGTCGCCCTAGGCGAGCGCATTCAAGCTGTAGCCTGCACAAACACTAAAAACAGAAAACAACTATAGGCGTGAGTATTAAAACTCAGTAGGGTAGCCCGATATCTATTCCCAATGCACTACCTTTAAAATAAAAGAAACATTATTTCAAGTTTGAACTACAATTTATAAAAGTATGATTTTCTAAGCATTTTTACTTAAAAACAAAGTACGAACCATTGCCCTTAGCTATTTTCCAAATTCGGGTTCATTTCATTAGTGTCGATGACATTTCAGGAAAGGGGGGAAAAGTGAGGTTTAAATTTTCAAATTTGTACAAAGGGGATTAAATACTTTTATTTGAAAATAATTTTCAGAAACCTAATCAAAAGCAATTCACCATTTTCCAAAGAAAACAATACACCAGAATGCACAAAGTAAAACACACAGCAAGGGCAATGTAGGTATACATGTGAGCATCATAATCATTACTGCAAGCTACAAAGCTGAATAAACATGGGTGAACCTAGGAGATCGAGAATAAACCAAAAGACACAAATACATGAGAAATCATCCTTATCGACATGTCACGATGAAATCAAAACGCACAATACGCTCGACCATCCACTCACGGGCAGGTCGAGGGAAAATACCATAGCAATAAACCCAATATATCCACCTACTATGGGCCACTGGTCAGTACCATAACCTACCAGTGCAGCAATCGTTCTTAGAATATTCTCTCAATATGCCAGATTCCCATGTCTGAAGTGTTTAAGAAAAAGGGGGTGAGCCAACCGATGCCAACCGAGAATCCAATCAGATATATCTATATATAAAGAACAACAGGCATTCCCTGAGCCACTCCATGGGACAACCTCTTGCCTTTAACTACTCAAGTACCCGGGAGCCTCTAAGCGCGGCCTCCCAAACAATCAATTTCAACCAAGGCATGAGAGTCGTCCTAAGAGGGTTTTTATAAAAACATTTCCATCACTTTCCCTAAAGTGCCAAACGGGCATTTAATACAGTTCAAAATTACTACCAAAACCAGTTTAAAACTATTTGAAGAACCCACAAAACACTACTTCACAGGTTGCCAGTATTTTTATAAACCAAACCAAACCATTTTCTTTTCCAAATAATCTTTAAGAGCCAACTGGGCAATTTCTCAAACGAACCAATGTATTTGTTCACGCTTCAAAAGAAATCATTTCTCATTAAACCAGAACTCTATTTTATATTCCGTGAATTATGTTTAAAATCCAAACGGGCATTCTTTCATTATTGGGTGTCCGCTCGTCAAAAGGATGTTTCATGTGTCGTGTATAAAATAAACGGATCCTTTTGACATTAAATAACCATTTAAAAATTAACCATATTATATTAAAAATTAATTATCATATATTAACTCATATTTATTACAATTAATAAAATATTGATTTTGAACAATTAGGGTGTGCAAACAGCATGAAATAATATAACTTAAATTTTAAAAGCAGTGCAAAGGGGACCTACCTCAAAACCGAGCGCGTCAACACAACAACCTCGGATCCAAGGCGCATTGACACGACGTGTGTCCAAAACCATGTGACAAGGTCTAACACTCTGCATAGTCAGTACCAAGGACTCAGACACATCCAAAAACTCACCAGAGCATGCCAAACCAAGCGTTGGAAAGAAACGCTCACCTCGGAACTAAAGCGCGATGTCAACGGCACCTCGGAAACAAGGCGCGGCGGTGGCGCTCACTCGGAAACACCCTGCGCGGGCCCTCAAATAATAATCCTACCAAAAGAAACATAAATTGATAAAAACCCCTAACAAGGCAAAGGCGCAAGCAATAATAGTAATAATGATAATAATAGTGATAATTATAACAACGATAATAATCAGAATAGCAAGAATCGTAAAAATAACAATAATAAGGATAATAATAATAATAGTAATAATAATAATAATAATAATAATAACACTAATAATAATGATAATAATAAACATAGCGATAAAAATACAAATGATAAAAATATTCATTTCATCTTAACTAATAAAGATAATTATTAATAGCCATAAAAATATTAAGACAATCTAAATTGACAATTTGTAATTTATTTTTAATTCCTCTAAGCCGAAGAGGCCACGCAGTTGCATGGGCGAAGCCGCGCGGTGTCGCGCTCTACCCGCGCTTCTGACGTCGTCGAACCCAAGATGCATACTTTTTATCAAAACTCAAAACTTTCATCCGAGACTGAATGTGAACCACAGCAAAAATAATTTAAAGCCAAAGAAATCATAAAATAAAATAAACGTGCGGTTTGGGGTGCGACATTATATCCCATTCATCCTTGGAAAGTATTGAAATTATATTTATTTATTAATATTGTAAACATTAACATTTTATGGAACCATTCACTTTATTATGATAATTTAACTTTACATTTCTATTAAATGTCCATATTCATTTAATAATGTATATAATTACTATCTAAAATATATACTTTTTTTATATATGGAATTTTAATTTGAATGTTATATGATTGAATGATGGAAAACATTGATAAATTTATGTTCTTTATTAAATAAAGATATTAACTGATAGGAGATAATGTTATAAATTGAATTAATCATTTAATATATGAGTAAATATTTGGACATGTAGTAAGAGGTGGATCTCAGTTATAAATATCCCCTAGATGAATTGGTAGTATCATAAGATGAATCAGTTGGTTATCAATTTTTAAATGTGTTTTTGATATATACATACCCATCGACTAAACTGTCTTGGAACATGGTCTTGACAGTATAGATATCATGGTGTTTGAGATTATGACGCCCTATATTAATAATTTCCATAATTGAGAATTTAATTATCATTATCCATGATAGTAATACATTGATGTTATACACGGATTCATTTTTGTGCAAGTTGTTTTCATTAAATTCCATGTGTTTTCAATTATTTACCTTTCCATATTGATTATGCCTTGTTGATTATACTTTATTTATTCATGATATCTTCTGACTTACTTCACTCTTAATGGTAATCTTTGAACTCCATTATTTAATTCCATTACCTTTGATATTATAAATGATTTTTTTAATGAGTTTATGGATTGATAAGTTTTACTGTTTCAATTTATTTTATTTTATGTTTTAAAATGTATTTTGGGATTCATATATGAATCTAGTTTAACAATAATACTAAAATATTTGGTCATTCTAAAGGCAATTGATTTTATCTAATGTCAAAGTAGAAAAGTAACCACCATATCTAGGACTCGAAGTTTAGGGACATTTTAAAAAAAACATAACATGCTCTACTAAATGAATTTGTGGAAGAAAATAGTTAAATAGACTCATGGAAATTCTAACATAAAATTATAGATCACCCATAGGGTTGATCATAATACACTAAAATAAATAAATTTATTTAACGTATATAGGTTCCAAAATGACTCTTGATCTATACCACATACAAAATCAACAATCCTGTATAATTTATACTTTGTAACTATACAACACCAGGCCTTTTCCCTACCCACAACTATGATCAGTGATGTTTTCCCAAGTTCATAAGTTTCAATCCCTACCAAACTTGGAGTGTGTATAACTTAGTATGTCACCACCAATATAGTCTTGAACCTAACAAGTAAAAATGGCTCATGTTCATGTGAAATGATAAAAATAAATAAATAGCCTATATACATGTATTTAAATCAACCACCATTGATATGTGGTTTCTAATGTGACACCTCAGATTGACCATACCTACATTAGTTAGTTCTAGTGTGTCTCTGAGCACCTCACATGACCGAGCCACTTTATACTCCTAAAATACAAATATAATGTGAATATATATGAAATCCTATTACCATAAGAATAAATCCATATACAAGGATATAGTTTAATCCATAAAAAATAATATTTTAATTCAAGATTACAACCTAAGAATTATACAGAGATATAATCACTAAATCCCAGATAACAATACCATAATTCCATATAGTCATCATGTCCCATGACCAAATCCAAGGAATCATCTTTGGAGTTCTATGTATAAGGTTTTACCACTAGATCCTAGGGAATATCCTATGAGAATCATATTATTTTTCTTGAAAATCAGATATTTGGAGTGTTCTAGGAATTCCATAACAACAAGTAAAAAAGATGAATCCTATAAGGTAATCCAATGAATTCAATATAGTAGTAGGATCAATGGATGAATCAAAATAAGTTCTCTTGGAATAAAATTATTAGTAAGCTCATATTGGATTTGGGTACTAAGGTGAAACTAATAGTTACCACTACCCATTACCACACACACCCTCTCAGGGTCGATACATCACTAGGGAACCCACAGTGGTCTCGTTGGTCACATTATGCCCAAACACCCACACGGGTTCTGTGATATATATCACTTACATCAAGTGAATCACTTAACCAATAGTTTTTATTTTTCCTCAACATCATAATAATTATCTTATAGCATTACTGGACTCACTGAATAATCAAATCAGGCATTACTCACAAGACATGAAATATTGGCCATATCGCATCCAAAGTCAATTTTTGATCCACTCACCCAAAATATCATCAAGTCGTACCCAGTGTATAACCACACATGAACTCACATATCAATAAGGGAGTACTTATTTACCCATTATACTCCCAAAAAACACAATTACTATATGGTATGTCATAATTTCATCTTAGACTCCTTAGTCCAACCATTCAAAAACTAATTTTCTCTTCCTCAAAGAGGCATCCTAGGATCCTACACTAAATGACACAACATATTTTGGAAATATTTATAACTAATGCATTGCCTATCGGTGACTGAGGCACTAACATGAAGTTTAAGGGTCTGTCATGGCCTTAGAAACAACATCCATTCATCCCAATGTATTTTATTTTACAATAAGATTTATTTAAACTTTTTTTGATAAACCTATGTGATGATACCACACATATAAAATCCCATATACATATTAAGAAATTAAAATACCATTGGGGTATTTTTATGGGAAAACGTTCCTCACATTAGAGTTACTTATTTTATGTATGACCAACAAACTCTCATCTGAGATCATCAAATTCTCAGATAATCTCTTGAGTACCTATCATAACTCACAACACTAAATAATTAACTATAAACCATTCATAATTGGTTTCCATATTTAACTATATAAATTTATAATTTATTAAACTTTTTATAAATTAGGTATGTTTTTCTAAATCTCATCAGTCCATCTCATCTCGTAGAAACATTGACCAACCAATTTTGAAAAGTTAATGATTGACCCCTGATGCAATCCTTGGAAAAAACTCTATCACATGACACTAAATTAACACTTTTAATTGACTTAATATTATAAATTATGAATATAAATTTACTTGGTTACATGTATCAAATAAAACAACATGCGAAAACAAGAAATCATACTCTTAGCATAACCTTTATTCGTCACATGGAAAATCCCAATCATATCGAGATGATTCAACCATGATAATGTGGAACCATTAACAAAACCCTAATATGGGTCACACATTTTATGATATGGGAAAAGGGTTAACAAGGTCAAGTGAGTTTTTATTTAAATCTCCATCAAAGTCATATAAAAATTCTCTACATAATATTGTAATCTTGAGAGCCCAAGGGGCACATGAGCCTCAGCTCAGTTGGTGGGGACTCCTTATGTGCATCCAGACAACCCAAAATCAATTCCAGGTGGAGGCATAATTTCCCGGGACTATAGAAGGTACTGTAGTAGGAACTATAGTTGTACTATAGCAGGAACTGTACCAGGTACTATTTGGCACTATAGTTCCCAAGACTATTCCATCATTTGGGCCTTCGGGCCACCAATTTTGTCCTTAAGTCCTTTAAGGCCTTCGTGCCACCCAAGCCTTCATGTTAGTAAGGCCTTCGGGCCACCTAAAGGCCTTCGTGCCACCTCAAGGCCTTCGGGCCACCTTATGGCCATCCGGACACCTTAAGTGTAGATACAAAATAGACAAACTAAAAGGAATAATCTCCTGATGGCAGATGAGCAAGGAGATTTCACCATAGAATAAGCTAAACAGACTGCAAGAATGATAGGTTATGAAAACTACCATCAGGACACACTTTTCCATGCATGGGAAATCTTACACAAACATCCATGCAAAGGATGAGAGATGATTTCCGGATGATGATTCTGGGGAGGAGGAGCTCCAAGTAGTTATTCTGGGTTGTATGTAACGTTTGAAGCCTAAGTGCATTGAAATACTCTAGGGCCTATGGGATATGTAATACTAATGCCTACGGGCCGTGTAAGGGTTACACCTCATCCCACGAAAGGTTTATTATCATAAATAAATAAAAACTTAAGTCCTTCTATCAACTGGAGAAAAGAGAGCCCAAGGGAGTGGGAGATAGACCCCTTGGCTTGGTCATGTATGTGAGAGGATATGATTAGAGAAAATGTTTTATTAAAACCAATGGGGATATATGGGGTTTTCATTAAATTTTAAAATGGAATATAAAAGAACAAAAACATTCATTAAATAGTGGTGTACCCCCAGAATGACTATGAGATGCCTAACATGACTAGTTCCATGGAAAGCGTCCACCCATATGCTTAATGATTTAGATAGATGCCACCCCACCAAGTCCCCCATGCAGTAAGGAAACGTTTCATGGCCTTGACTAGGGTGTTTTTACCTCCACCAATATAATATATATGTTGTGGTGCTCCCTATTTCCATAAAGGATAAAACCCTAGTGAAATCGTAGACACTAAAATCCCTAAAATTAAAATTATGGACCCCCATTTCCCAAAGGATACCTTCCAATAAATGATAAATTCTAAGTATAAAATTCTTAATAACACAACATAGGTCATTTCCCATCACTATTTACAAACATGAAATTCCCATGAAAATGATAATTAATCCATTCTTGTTTCCCATAGGTGCCTCTCTGATGAACTACACTCGTTCTAGTTTCTACATTCTAAAATTAAGCATCTCTCCCTCCATGAAGGGATCCACCATTGTTTGGTCCTCTCATTGTTGGTTCACAAGAAATGTGAAATGGATGTAGATCTTTTTTTACATGATGTTATGTTCAATTAATCCCATAAATCACTTCTCAAACATCACTACACATCCCAAATTATCTTCCCGATGGGTTCAAAAACATAAAATTTTGGTGTGCACCTCAATTCAAAAAATGAACCCCTCACCAACATTAAAATATTCCAATTGTTATTAATTTATTCAATATAGAAATATACATGTATTTATAAGAATAACTATAATAATAAGTATATGCATATTATAGAAATCAATTTCTCTAATTACAAATCATGCTTATTTGATTCTCAGTGTGTATCACGCATTTTTCATCATAAATTAAAACTCTAGAAAAATTGAGAATCTATTAAAGGAGAATTAGATCTATTTGTTATCAATTGGGTTAGATTCATTATATTTGAAGTCAAAACTAATGAGTAAATTATACACAATGGATCAATTCTTGAATTGGAAAACTCTTTCTATGTACATGAAATCGTTAAAAATTTTATTTCAATATAAGTTTTTAATAATAATGGATTTTTTCAGGATTAAAAACATATTTTTTTTATATACATGTATGAAAATATTAATGTAATTAGAAATTTAGATATTGGTATATAAATTTAGGACATTAATATTCTTGAAATGACGAGTTAGAATTTGTGTGGAGATGAATAGGGGGGTGGTGAATCAGTGTTCGTCGAAAAAATATTCATTTAAAATTACCATTACCTCCATTTAGAGAGAATTGAATCTTTTGAAAAAAACTCAATCTCACAAATATTAATTTTTTTTAAAAATGGTTACTACTCACAAAGACTAGGTAATCCTTTACATTATTTGGAAACAATCCAAGGTTTAATAGTTTAATAGAAAAAAATAAGTTGTGGTTTATAGAAATAATGGTATATCTATCACATGATTTAAACATTATTCCACAACTATTTCATGTTATACTTTCAAAGATAATATAATAAAATAAAATTTTCAATGACGAAATGAACCTTCACCATTATACTTCCACAAATCATCCCTATACTTATAGAAAATTGCACACTTTTTATTCTCTAAATCATATCTTTTTATCATATTATTTAATTAAAAAAAGTATGGAATAAAATCTTATCCTATTATTCTCACTTCAATATTATATCTTAAATCCACACTATCTTGATCTAAAAAATTTGATATAAATATCCTAAAACACCAGTTACTTATTCACTTCTATCTTTTTCATTCCAATATATAATCTATTAAGTAAATAGATTATTGTGAATCATTGAGATTTTCAGTAATTAAAATTACATAAGATATTGATTGTTTAATCCTCATATTTCCCTATTTTATAAGATACAGGGAATTTGAAACCTTTTCTTTTATTCCATTACATATGGAAATATCATGAAAACATTACTCTATAAAATATATATATTCTTATTGTATTCACATATTCATATTAAATATTCATTAGTTGAGATTGTAGATCCCTTGATTCATAGAACAAATCTATTAGTTCTTCATTTGCTAATTAAATTACTTGAATCATGTTTCCTTGGATTAAAATGATATTTCTTTGAAGTTATATCTCTCAGAAGTGGTTTATTTTTTCTAAAGTAAACCTAGATCATTCATTATCAATACGGTGATATTTTATCTTCTATGTTATTCTAATCATCAAACATGAGTCATGAATTCCATTATTTATTTATTTGCATATGTGTATTCTAATAAAACAATTTGAATACATAGGTATTTCCATTCATGAAGTATATATACACATTTTTATGAATGGTACAATTTTATACAAAAATTTATTCACATAATTGGTCTATTCTTCTATAAAGATCCATCCATTTACACAATGCATTTAGCTACACATATATCCATATAGAGGGAAAATTCCTACGTAAATATTCCCTTACAAAAATTTCATATGAATATTTGCATATATAGTTATGTAATTCTTTATATAACTTCTAAAACAACATCATTTTCTATATTATCCATTATTCAATCCTTAAAACAAAATCATTTTCATGTTTTTAAAAGGACAAGATGACTAATATAATCATGTATGTTTCTTTGAATAGTGGTGTACCATGAATCACTAAATTTAGTTCATATAAGCTTTATCTCTAACATGACTCACATTCTCCATCCATCATGCATCCCATTTTCACTCCTAAATGCAGTAGCTCAATATATTGTGCAAACAAAAAATAGAGTTTTGTTCACTTTAATTCTATCACTTGGACAAAATTCAAAAAAATAGCACTTATCCCAGTTGTAGTTCACTCCTCATGGTCATACCTCATGGAATCACACATCTCAGTGTCACATTACCTTCTTAAACTTATTATATTTTATATTGATAACAAATAGAAACACTATAATCAATTCCATTTCCTATTTACTGGAATCTTCGCTAGTAAAATAAAAAATCCAAACCTCTTAGCCTCAATAGTCACCCCATTTGGGATTTTTACTAAACCAAAGGAAAGAAACTCACTAAATCATTAAAACATAATCAATGGATCATTATCCAATAATTTTAATCCAACATGAGCTAGCTATGTGTAGGGAGTATGAATTGTTGAATAAATACCATGATGTCCATTAAGTGTTGATCAATAATCATTCTAATAATAATTACATCATAAAAACTAAAAATGACAGTAACCTATAAAGAATGAGTTCTTATAAACACCTCAAAAAACTGTTATAATAGTTCACACTTGCTGACATCACATATTTCCCCTTTCAAAAACTACACTTAAATATATTCTCTCACTTTATAGAAAAAATGCATATATATGAATATAATTATGTTTTTGTTATTTTTTTGTCTTTGAAAATAATATACCAATACATGATGAGAGAGGGGATAGATCCCTCCAGTTGAAAAATATCCAACTAAAATTAAAAGACCTTATATGTTCATAAAAATGCTTCAATATCAAATGAATGATATTCTCATAAGCCTTATAAATAATTAGAATAAATATAATCTCCCACATTCTTCATGATATTTGATATATAAATTATTCCTTAGGAAAAATAGATCATTGGTATTAGTCTCACAATTTCTATTCTTTAATTTTCTTCTAAATTATTTCCCATCACATCAAAATTACACACCATACTTTTTTAACATATCATCAAAATAATATTTCCAATATTATTTTTTTGAAATTCCTATAAAAATACATCAAAAATATCTCCTTATTTAAACTTATGAAATATGTTTTATAAAATATCCATCTTCAATCTTCATAATAATTTTTAACTATTTAAATATAATACCCAATATTTAATTCATTAAAAATATTATTAAAATATAACTATAATTATATAATATTATATCTGTATATAATTATTTAAAAGAATCTATATTTTTCTTCTATAAAGACTATACATAGTGTACAAGTTTTATTCCACATGTGAATGACCAGATGTAAATAATTATTACCATGTAAATAATCTCGTCATGAAACATTTTTTATATTAAAAATTAATCATATAAAAAATTTAATTGAATCACATATAATCATTAATATTCATGATTAATAATCCATAAATAATAGAAAAATAATGACCACATTTAATTGTTTCTTCTCTTGTGAATTCAATAAATTTAATCATACATTTCAATAGAATTCATATATATTCTCACCATAATTTGTTTTATCACTTGAAACTTTATATTTAATATTTTATTAGGTAAAATCTTCATTATCTATCAATAAATTAATATTCTATAGACATAGAAACCTTAGATATAGATTTCTGTTTAATAATGTTCTTATTTTGTGTGATTTGAATAAATTTTATGTATACTTTTAAGGTAATTCATATCAGGGAATTGATATTATTTAGAGTCTTTAATATATTATATATCCATACATAAATCTTATGAATTATATATTAAATTTCTATTTACCTTTCCAAATATCTTCCCGATGCGTCATACATATGTCTTTTCCATTTATCTAAAAACCCAATGTTATTACAAACGAAATATAAAAATATTTAAATCACCTCAAATAATGTAGAAATAATTTTTTATCTTCTTAAATAAACTCAATATTTTTATCAACAACATCCAATGCTTCTTAATGACTATCATATGATATTGATAACAAATGAAACCATATACAAGTAATTCCCTGGGTTGTTTGATCTCTAACTTTGGATTTGTAATCAATAATTCTAAATGATCTCCAAAAATCATTAACTAATTAAATAATAGCCTTTCAAAAAGATAAAATATCACATCTCTATGGTATTAAATAAAGAAAAATTTTATAGAATTTTTTTCTCTTAGTTTCATGAAATTTTTGGATAGTGAGTATTATGTTCTTCTACTCAATAAAATCAATAAATTTATCCACATTTTTTCTATGAAACCATCATTAGATGTTATGTAAGTGTTTTATCTCTTATCTAGTCCCTTTTATTATATAATCCAAAAGAACATGGGTCATTCCAAAAATCCATAAGAAATTGGGAAATATTAAATATGCCTTTTATGTACCAACTCTTCAAATATATACATTGGTATGGAATTGTTGAATATTTTAGAAATATGATCCACTATAGGAAAATATTTTATCCTCACATATCCATT
Source organism: Viscum album (assembly GCA_963277665.1). NCBI lineage: Eukaryota > Viridiplantae > Streptophyta > Magnoliopsida > Santalales > Viscaceae > Viscum > Viscum album. Next base: position 359,316,881 of record OY728164.1, on the reverse strand, counting down.
TAAAAAATTATCCTTGATTAAATGGTAATTGATATCAATATTATTGTATCTAGAGTGTTTTAATTAATTTTTATGAAGATAAATTATACTTTGGTTATCACATAAATTTCATCATTTCTTCTCAACTCCCATCTCCAAGTCTTCTAATTATCTTTCATCTAAAATGTTCTTATGTATGAATTTGTTACATCCACATCATCAGATTCTATTTTACACAAATTCAATGAATTTTTCATTTTTATTTTTGGTTCAATCACTTTACAAGAAAAAAATAATGTACCTCCTAATATTTATTTTCTATCATCACAATCTATAGCCTAGTTAGAAAGAGTGTGACCGTACAAATTCAATTCCTAGAATCTATTATACATCATAACAAAACTTAATATTACATTTATATATATATTATAATTATCTTTTTAGCCTTATAGTGTGAATATTTTTTAGCACTATGGTTTATTTCATAAAAAAAATCTACATAAAAAATAACCTTTCTTTTCATGGTGAAATAATACATGATTCAGATTACCTTTTTGAAATATTTTTTATTCATATTTTTCCTTGTATTATCTTTTCTTGGATTCATAACAACTATAATGGGTGTGGAAACGTCTCTAGAGTCTTACTAGATAATTATATTCAATATTCCTTTGGAATATTTCTATTTTGATAAGAAAATATATTATATTTTCCACATATCTTTCAATACCAATAATAAAATCATCTCTATAAGAATATATACTTTAAATTAAACCTTCATTTTCTTGAAAATTTCTCAAAAACATACTAATTTTGAAAATATAAAATGTTTTCATCAATATATTTAATGATTAAAATAGTAGCAATTCACATATATTTCACATATAAGTTATCATCCATCTTTATTTGTGTGATTTTGATTTCTTTCAAGTAGTTGTTTTCTTAAGAGTAATTGTGGTCAAATTTTTTAGAGACCAATATTTAATTTATAATTCCATAAATAACACACATCATAAATTTTATGATATGAATAAATATTAACCTAATTTGATTTATTTCTATATTCTTCTTCAATTACCTTTTCATAATTCTTCAAGTGATTTTCTACAAAAATTTCAAAAAAAAAAATATTTCATCTCACTCAAATCAGGTATATTTTTAAAATATTTCCATCATACCACTCTATATATTTTTTAGAATATTGTTCTATATTTTTTTTTCCTCTTCTATTAGATATGTTTCCCAGTAAAAATCTGTCTTCAACTTTTGCATGAAACCTTCCCAAATTTATGATCTAAAATTTCACTATGTATGTACTACCAAACACTTTTATGTAGATTATGTTGTGATTATTTTCATTCAATCTTTTATAGGAATCCATGATATATTTATGTCTCAGTAATAATCAATTTTAGATGATTATAACTATAATTACAAATTTTCTCTAAAATAATTTTATGATATTGAACTCAAAAAGAGTGATTCTCTCCATTTGAACCAGGATTATATTTCCCCCCTAAAACTCCATTTTTTAGGTGTGTACAAAATATTATATTAAATGTTGGCACTATAATAATTAATATATGATTTAATATAATTTCTCATGAAAACTCTTCAATTTTTTTTGTTCTCATCGTTTTGAAATAAACTCCATGCTCTTTCTTAACTTCTCTTTTGAATGTTTTGACCATATCCACAATTTTATATTTAATCTTCATAAACATCACATTAGTCATTCTAGAGAAATAATCATTGAATGTGATGAAATAAACTACACCATTAGAGGAGTGATGTCTCATTTTTCCACATAAATCCTAATTTATTAATTCATGTGTCCTAGTGAACTTCATTTTCACTTTTTTAAAACAAATATTATGTAATTTTATCATTTTGAAATATATCTAAAATATACTCATTTATCTATTCAATTGATCCATTTATCTTACAGAATCACCCTTTAAAATCACTCTCAAATTCATTGGCCATGATTTCTATTTATTATATTCCAATACATGTTCTCATATTTTGATCTAAATCAACATGTGTAAATTTTATTTTCAATTTAGAATAGCTTACCACTGGTTAATTCTTTATTTACTAATAAATCTTCCATATTTTATGTTTTTTAATAAGGTGAGAGTTTAATATAAGAAATAATTTAGTTCCATTAGCACATAGATGGATAACACTTGATATATTGTGTTTGAGCATGACAATAAAAAAACTCATTGGATTTTGGTTTTCATGATTCATTCATATTTTTACCAAGTCCCCTGATCTTTAAGAAACATCAATTTCCCAAAGTTTCTAACTCTCCCTCATGATTATATATGTTCTAAAAAAATTTCTCCCAATACATTTTGGGTGACCAACCATTATCCATAATCCATTGATTATTCAGTTTCTAGTCTTTAATATCAAACCCAATATGAAGTGACCTCTCACCATTTTATTTTTTCAAAAATATAACAACCATAATAAATTTTTTGTTATTATCATTGAAGTCGAGTCATATATTATTTAGTGAAATTACATTATTGTTACTATCTTCCACCAATTGTTTCCAAGTAATCAATTATATTTTTGTATAAAGACTTGAAGAATTTTTGTTCACAACTTGCTTATGCCTAATATTCTTACTCATTTTCTTATCGTTCTTACCATTAAATTCATTATTTATTTGATTCTAAAGAAATGAAATAATTTATAGAAAATCAATTGTTCTATACTCATACTCCCCAAAACAAATTATTCCCTTAAAATCATGATCATTCATAAAATCTAGAATCTTATACATAAAAATCGTGTTGATATCTTACTTTTAATTGAGAAAATGTTTTCCTTTTCCATAGAGAATAAGAAATCTCACATATTTTTCAAATCCCATTAATAAATAATTATATTTTTCATGATTTATCTTAGAGTAAAATTTCCCAGAATTTCTTTCAAAAGTATAACTATTATAAAAATAGGATTTAATATATTTAAGAATAAAAAGATTGATATTTACCTCTCTTTTAGTATCGAATTATCAAAATATTGATATGATTAAGTATTTATTTCTATGATTTTTTTATATTTAACAGTTTTTTATTTTTTTTCATAATCAAAGAACTTTTATTTAGGACAATAAGTTAATTTAAAATTGTGTCTTGTTAACTAGTTTTCAACTTTAAAATACCGTGTTATTTAAGGATAGTATATTACCTTTTGATTGAGGCATCCTCTATTTCATTTTTTCTTTTTAGTATCTTTCCAAAAAGGTACTTTTTTAATTTTATTAAATATATTCCTAGAGTTCATTTGTCAACATATGTTCAATGTTACTCTCTTCTCCCACTAACTAATATTTGAAGTAAATTCATGTTTTAAATATGATACCTAAATATTTTTTATTTTTTATTGTTATATTCATATTCCAATATATTTCATTATCATGATTCTTTATATTATTTATTTATGTTCAAAATATTTCTTATATTTCTTGTTAAGAATATTTTATTCACCATGTCAACCATATTAAATAATCACAATTTTATTTTTATAATAACTTCTTATTTCTCATCATCCTTAGTCTCAAAAAAATTATAATAAATAAAATAATTTTCAAAATTTTATATTACATAAAATTAAATCATTTTATTGGGATTTTTTCTTTTAATTTTTCCCCTAATAATCTGATTTAATTTTCTATAAGATACATGTTATGTTTTCTCCATGTGAAAACCATTTTCAATTAGATAATTGAATCCAATGGAAAGAGATATTATGAAAAATTGAATTCTAATTCTCAAGTGGATATGGTGAGGTGGAAATTAATAATTCATAATGAAAATAAGTTAAGAAAATTGGAAGGTAAAACTATGAAATAAGAAACCATAAGGTAAAATTCAACATGAATAAAGGTAACACAAGTAAGAAAAAATATATAGTATAACGCTTCTCTATTGTTATGAATGGTTTTTACATTATGGTTTTTGTTAAAAAGGTGATAAATATGTTTTCTCAGAATGATTCCTTTAATTAAACATCAGATTGTTTCCAAAGTGCACACTATTCAATAGAATGAGGAGTTAAGGTGGTGGAATTATTTGACTAAGTGATAGGAAAACCATGATGATTAGACTGAGGTGTAAATTCTCTCCACATAGATAAACATATATGTAAATTGTTTTCATCATCCTAGAAATAATACATTTTTAGGGTAGAATAATTTATTTGTTGAATCTTCCAATTTTTAATTATCTTATAATTACTCGAATAAAAGTAAAGTATTGTTACCCCCATGGAGTAGGAATAAATATGAAACATGTTAAACTTGTTTTTTCTATTTTCCTTCATTTTTTCAGATCATTATCTTTTAGAAGTTATTATCATGTCTGAATCAATATAGTGTGTGCTTGTATGTTGAATGAGGTAAAACATGTATTATAAGCTATGTTTCATTAACAATGTGCCTACATTCATGTTCATTTTTTTCTATGCAGTATCCAGAGCCGTAACATTTAGTGGATTATTCATAATTTTTATCAGACCCATCAAGTGGAATCATATATTTTTTAGAGATTTAGAAGATAAGAACATGGAAAATATGTTTCAAGGATTTATTGGAAGCAACATTATTTCATTTTCCTTGAAAAATAATTTCACTAATTAGTTCCTAATTCATATTTTTTGTTTTTTAATTTAGTGGGAGGTTATTAATTTCTAAAAAAAATCATTAAAATAAAGTTAGGTCTCTGTAGAAAATTTTTATAGAACAAATTTTAGATTTTTGAGGATTGAGATAGAGGATATTCAACTTCAAAAGGATCATGATCTTCCATTAACAAATAACTAGTTAGAAGTAATGGAGAAGAAAGAATGTGAGAGGGTAGATAACCAAGCATTGAGGTTGATCAAAATTTCATTATCTCATAATGTGTCTCATAACATCATAGATGTAATGATTAATTTATAACATAAGAATATCCTCATTAAAATTAATGTGGATCTAACTATAATGAAAAAGGTATTATTTTTGTGGAGTTTTATGGTATGATTTTATCTGAAGTAAACAGAGTGGTCGGTCACAACAATAAATTCAAAATTTCTTAGAGTCAGTTAAATTTAGTGATGGTTATATTTGGAGACATATAGTGGATATTGTTTTTCTCTCATTACACCCGAAGTTAAGGGATACAATAGTGACCATAGTGGTTAACTCAGGTAGAAATATATTTTTGTGGTTTATATATGTTATAGATCTTATATTGAATAATGAAACATATCGCAAGGAGAGACAATTATTTTTTTATAGTGTATATAGTGTTGATGGAAGCAGATGTTCCACAGAAAAAAAATATTTATAGAAAAGGAAAACAATATACAATCTATAATAGGAGTATCACATCTGATGGTGGTTTATTGTGTTAGAATTATTGGATAAAGGTTACATGATGAAGGATTATAGGGAGAAAAGGGTAAATTTTGGATGATAATATTTTTTAAGTGAATCTACAAACCCTATATCAAATGATATGATAGGTATATTGTAGGTTTCCAACAGCTCATTTGAGTTTTGGATTATAGGCCATAATGATTCCTTTTTATCAATATCATATAGAGTAAATATATAGAATTATATTTTTATAATATTCTCCATGGTGTGTATTTTCAAAGATAAATAAAAAGTTGTTGTGGGAAAGTATGACATTTTCATGCACACGAGGAACAAAAACCTGTTGGAGTTGCAAGGTGTGCGGTACAATCTAGGGTTATGTATGCAGTTAATTTTTTTGGATAGTTATATGATGAAGGTTTTTGTATAAATTTTTCATATTGAGTATGGATAATCACTTGTGAAACCATGTTAGTTTCTAATTGAATTAAGGGAGAGATGTTATTCCCCTGGTAATTATAGATGATTCGATGATCACTGATTATATAAAATCCCAAAAGTAATCATATGAACATATTTTTCACTTGAATTAAAAAGTTATAAAAGTCATTGTCACTGGGGGAATATTAAGTATTTAAGGGATATAGTATGATACATGTAACTAATGAATCATTGGAATGTGTTGGAGGGTGTGATTCTAAATGGAATATAAGACATTGAATAATCAAAATTTATAATTTATTCATATAGATGTATGGGGGAAACACCATTTCATTCTCATGGAGGTTCACCATTTTATATAGCCTTCATTGATAATGTGTCATTTATGGTGTGGTTGACCATTCTAAATCATAATAACAGGGTATTAAAAACGTTTTTTTATGTAATTATAGAATGGAAAAAAGTCTAAATAAAGAATACATTTTTTGAGGCTAGATAATAGTGGGAAGTAAAGTGGTAGGGAGTTATAGAGGTTATGCATGTGGAAATGAATATATATTATGAAAACAAAATTAGGCACTTTGAAACATAATATAGTCAAAAATATGATTAATGATATATTTATTAATAATTCAATATTCATGATGATTCACATGAGATTACCAAATGTGTTTTAAGCGGAAGAGGTGAACTGTGTAGCCTACATAGTGAACATGAGTCCATTTTCTTGATTGGGCTAAGAACATCATAATGTTTTCTGGTCTGTAAAATATTCAGTTCACTCACATATATCCATGTTTATTCCAATAATAGGGATAAAATAGAGACTAATTCTCAAGTTTGTTACTTTATAGTGGATGAAAATGAAGAATTAGGTTTTTTACAATAGGATAAAAATTCTCATAAGATGTTTATCATTTGAAATGTTTTCTTCAATAAAGTGATAATGTGTAAATATTGGAAATGTGTAAATATAATTAATGAGATCAATGTATCATCAAATTTCAATGTTTAATAATATATATGTCAATAATATATGAGTTTTATTGATGATTTAGGGAGTTCATTAGTTCAAGAAACAACATATTGTCTATATAATATTCTAAAATAATATCATGATCCTATGGTGTTACAATGGTTGAATGTACATGAGAGATTAGGTACTATAGAATCTCAAGGATTAACTCTACAATGTGAAGTTTCAGAAGATAATGTTTTAAAAGTAGAAAAGAAACATGTTCAACTACAAAGATATACTAGGATATAGTTCTAATTAAAATAATATATAACTATATTAGAATATTTTCTACACATAGATGATGGATAACTCTAGATCACAGAAGATTATATGATCTAAATATATTTAATAAATCGGAGTTATCCATGGGTGTTATGATCGGTTCATTATACGTTTTCAGAATATAAGATCTTAAAATTTGCCTTTTTAGTATAATTTTATTCAGAATAAATGGGTTTATCTTCTAATAAAGAAAATGAAAATTATAGAAAAATATATTAATAATTCTTTATTGTTAATGTTTTTCAAAAAAATAAAGGGGTGAATTTTTTTAGATATGGTTTCTCTAGTTGTTAAACACATTACAATTTGAATTGTACATAGAATCATTTTCATTGATGTTTTGAATATAATGTATTTGGAAGTGAAAACAAATTTTTCATTGTTACATATATAAAGTGATATATATGGAATTTCTGGATGATTTTTTAGATAAATGAAACTTAAATACTTTTTAAAAGATGAAGAATAACCTTTATGGATTGAAGAAAGTACTAATGAAATTGGACCAAAGTTTAAATTCATTTATGATTTCATTATAACTTATTTAGATTAATGGAGATAATTTATTTTACTCAAAGGTATTCTAGTAATGGATTTACATCATCTTACTTTCTTATCTTAATGGAATGGTAATAACTTTTATAATAAAGGAAAGAATCGATAAAAAGAAAGATCAATTTCTTGGAGGTATTTAGATAAAGGATATTTTCCTGACTAAACATATATTATGGATGAAAATTATAATGGACATACATTTCAAATCTTTTCTTAACATTTTCTTACTATATATAAAAGATAATGGAGTATTCTAAACTCCGATTGATGGATATTTTATGTTGGGAAAATTGAATAATCCATGTTTGGAATATGAAGTTAAGTACCTGGAAAATGATTCTTATGCATGTACAGTCAGATGTTTCATATATTCCATGGTTTTTACTCATCTAGATATTATGAAATTAATGGGAGTATTTAGTGTATTCATGGTGAAACCAAGAAGATAACACTAAGCATTGGTAAAATAGAGTATCTAGTATATAAAGGGATTCAAAACCTTTTCACTTTTCTTCTGAATGGTTGATACATTACATGGGATTGTTGAATCAAATATTGGGGAATATGTAGATAATTATAAGATCACCAAAAAATATTGATTCACTTTTAGAGGCAGGATTGTGAGTTTTATTTTTATGATTCAAAAGGTAGTTTCATTTCTTAGGTTATAAGTAGAGTATATTTCTTTTAAATAAGAGATTTTGGAGACATTCTAGCTAATGGGGTTGTTCAAAAATCATATAATAAGGACAGGAGTTGGACGTCTGTTCTATGATTCAATGAGTGTGATATAATTGAATAATAATTTTATTTTTTTAATTCAATGAAAGATCATATTTAATTGATGCATCACTTCACATGAACGTTTTTAGAGGACAATGTCCTATATATATGGGTGATGGATAGAGTTCATAACCTAAAATATATGTTGAATATGGTTTTAGTATGGGGTGTTTTAAGTCAGTTTAATGCCTCATATAGGTGTGGATAACCATAATCATTGTTGGTGGACCATGTGGCTATAATGAAAATTGAGGAATATAATGTGGTTTTTAGATTCTTAAAGTGGACTTGTTTTAAATCCTATAAAATGATTATCAATAAGGATATTTTTAGGTCCTTTATGGGTGAAACCCATTTTTCATTAAGGAAAAAAATCTAACTGATGGTGAGATTTGGGAGGACTAGCTTCTGACGATTATATGGAGATTCAAGGAATAAAAAAAATTATATTTCTAGAAGTTCTATAGATCATATGATATCAATATGAAGTATGTGATAAAAGGATACCCTTTGACTCAAACTAAAGTTGATATTTGGAGGCACACATGAATTTTTTATGTTTTTTTATATTAGAAATAAAAGATCCTTTCCATGGTAGTTTTGTTTAAAAGGGATACCTACTTTTTCTCTAAATGATATTTAAAAGTATACATCCATGATTTTTAAAAGAATTCACTTTTCACCAGGATTAGGAGTTAATGTGGTGGAATTCATTTACCTAGAGAAGGGATTAACATGAGTATTGGATTGAGGTAGAAGGAATCTAAAAATAGATCATAGGATAGGGAAACTCATTCAACCGTGTCACAAATCACCTCCACTATGATCCCCAACTATACCAATAGTGAAGGAAAGAGTGACCCCCCGAATACCACCACTAATAATTCATGAGTGATAGGCTAGCATGACGAGTATAAAACCCATTAATTAGAGGTATTTACCTCATTAAATTATATTAATAATAACGACACTAAAGCATTAATCAACTCAAAATAAGTTATATTTAATAAAAAATTGTCGAGTACGTATTGATTAAACTATTTCATTAAATTATTTTTTATTTTTATACTCCAAAATCAACATATTTATATTGATAATAAAGTTACCTCAAGTTAATTTCTAGATATTAATTACTCAAATAATTTTTTTCAATTCGGACAGTCTTTAATGTGTATAAAGATATTTGTTTTATCACAAGATATTTATTCAAGTCATGTTTTATAAGTAATATAGAAACCCTATTCATACCAAACATTTAATTAAAAAAGATTGGTTTCTTTACCCTATATTTTGAATATGTTATTCCATTTTAATATATAATATAAATTCACTAACTATTTTATACAAGGTGAGAGAAACTCCTTATACCTAAAAAAATCTTAATGTTATTAACTATATTATTTTATGTGATGCATACATATTTTAAAAACATAATTATACACTTTATTATTTTAATTGAGTATTAAAAAAAATATTCTCTATAAATTTTTTATATATATCTCACATAAAAATATTATTTGAAAAATTATAATTCTATAGGATGATGAAGTAGTTGCTCATATTAAAGAAATGGGTTTCTGAAAAAAAATTATTTTTTTAATAATTCAACATAAATTATTTTTAAAATTATTTTTCATGAGAATATAAGGCTTCATTTGAAAATTGATTGATTGATTGTATCTTCTAACTCATTTAAAACATATAATATACTTCTAAAAACCTCTTAATCATTTATTCATATTTCTTAAAAATAAAAATTTCAAACACTTTCTGAAGAAACCAGTCCAATCAGAATGATATGATCTAGAAACTCAAGCTCAGTTAAATGTATTTCTCAAAATAAAAAGTGAGGTAATTCTTTTTTTATCTATTTTTTGAATATTTTGTTCCCTTTATTTATGATTCATTGGATAACATTTTTGGAAAGGATAATCCGATTCATTGTTTTGAAGAACCAAAATATTGATATTATCAAATATTTAAAGGTGGATTTTCATTTTATGATATTCTGTTTTTGATTAATATTTTAAATAAAGATGTGGTAAAAATTCATAAAGATCTAAAAGTGTCTAAAAAATTGTATAATGAGATGAAAAAATCATCTGTTTGGTAAATTTTTTCTGATACACATCAAAGACATTATCAAAATATAAAGTATATCTAAATTTCTAAAAATTAAATTAATGTGTTTAAAGTTGATATGATAACTTAGATTCAGATAATAAAATGAGAAATTATTACTAAGTCTAATATTGATGAGGTAAAAGTTTTTATAGTTAAATTGTTCTCATCTTATTCATTTACTCATATATATGTAGATTTTCAATGGAGAATAAAAAATCTATCAAGAGTTCAGGTTTCTATGATTGAAAAAGATCAAAATTTGAATAGTAAAAAGGTTCAATATAAAAATAAAAAATCTTCATAACATCTATAGCATATTCACATTCAAATTTATTTTTATATTTACTTTATATTTTGATTATTTGAAAAGTTTTTTATATTCCCAATGATTTAATATTTTACAAACTATTTCATATTTTTTATGGAAAAGGGGGAGATATTCATGTAAAATGTATGATATATTTATGATAAATTTATAAGAAATTTATGAAAAATATATATGAAAAATTTATGAAATATATATGGAAATTACTATATTGAGAAATATATTAAGTGTATTTGAGAAAAATTTCTTTGTACAAATTGTTTTTCTTATGTGGGATAAATGTGTTTGAAATTTATCTATTATCATATTTTTAAAATTTTAATCCTTTATTTGTTTTAATTTTAATATTTTTATGGGTTTTCTTATCATCCAAAAGGGTATATTATTAATCATGTGTTGATTCTATAAAAGTTTAAATTTCTTTTTGTTTTTAATGCACACATACACCCACATTTATCTTTCTAATAAGGATAATTTATGTTCTTTTTAGGATATTAATTACCATTGTAGTTTTTTTATTATGGAAGAATATTGAGGCATTAATCTAATAGAAGATATTTTTTCTCAATGGAGAATTATTTGTAACGGATTTTATAAGTAACCTACAAACACTATTCATAACCTATATTTTATACAGAATAATTGGATTTTATACACTAAATTTATAGTAAAAGTATGCATCAAAAACCGTACTTTTAGAGGAAACCTAACATTTTTGGTATAAACTAATAGTAAATCATACCTAAATTTTAAATAAACCCTACACTAGAAACTATAATTTTTGTGTTTATCACTGCAAAAACAAACCCTACATTTGACTTGGTCAAAGATGGAGTATTTGAATTATGGTTTAGATTCCATGTCATTGAAAACAGTCTCACCATAATTAAATATCTCATTAAAGTTGTTTATATTATTTTGATTTTTTATTTCTATTTCCCCCTCAAATTTAAAAGATAAGAAAATAACCCCTTTAATATCAATATGGGTGCTTAGTTTTTATAATGTTTTTAAAGGAAAAAAAATCCCCCCACCCTATTTATCTTCGTCTTTCCCATCTAAACCTAAAAAATTCACACTACCGTAATATTTTTTCTATCTCAAGTATAGAAACATTAGGAATGAATATAAGTAACCAACTCCTAATACAATAATCCTTAACAAACATGATACAAGATATGTGTACAATAACCAAAATCACCAACAAAAATTCTTTAAAATGAATTATCAAATTGTTGAGGTGTGGGAATGTGAAAATACTTAGTAATATTAGCTTTCTAAACCAATCATCTTATTTATGAAATAAATATACCTCAATGAAATTAGTGATAATATATACGAAAAATATAATTACATATAAAAACATAATAAGTTTAAGAATATAACCTCTGAGCTCTATCTTATATCTCATTAAAATAATTTCCTCCATCCCATATAATTTTCAACCCTTTGCCAACCAATATTAAAACCCAATTATCTTCTCAACCAATGATTTAAATATCACAACAAAAAAACAAAAAATGAGGTATACCATCAGCTCTATAACCATTATCAAAATATAAAATAATTAGGAAATGAGAATTCACCACCACTCTAAACCATCAATATAATTATTGCACATAAAAATGGAAGTAATACATTAGGAAAACATTTCCCTAGAAGAAAATGAATATATTTATAAAACAAAAATGCAAGCACAGTATCACCCTTACATTACCCCAGAACCAACCTTTGTACCGTAAATCATTATAACACATATTACCAATGATATGCATCATTACACGACCACATATCCAATTTTCCTAACCATACATTGGGATGGTAATGTAAATGTAAAGTCAATCAACCCCATTCCATCCTCATTCCATTTATATAAACCACCTATATCCATGTATCCATACCCTAATATTTATTATATGGTATCATTATTTTCATGAAATTAAATTATGTTCCCTCCTCCTTCCATGTATGTCCTCCACCATACATAAACACCATAACCACATATACTGGCTGGCCAATATATTACATAATAAAATTTTATCCATTATTCCCTACATATATATAGCTGCCATGATTCATTACAACCAATGAAATTTCCACCTGTAATCCTCTTTTACCATATCATAACCCCAAAATCAGTTTCATAATATAAAAATAAAAAACATGATTTTTTTATAAAAATACCACATTCCATAAAAAATAATCATCAATATCACAACATAATAAATTAGAAAATAAGGACACTCAATCAAAAAAGTAACTTTTCCATATCATTTTTAATCCTCCAATTTATGATTTTTTAGCCTCATTACATTTATTAGGTAGTTAATTTACCCATTTCAACCCATTCATCATTAAACAGGTTTATTTCATCAATAGTCATATCAGAACAAACTTATCATTCCTTCAAATCCTTTTAGTTTTCCAAGTAAATTATTCATTATATAATAATAGATTCATTCATTTCACAAATTCTTATTAATCCATTACTTTTAAATTTCAATATCACATTACCAATATGAATATTCACACTATAACATTCCTTTTAGAATATCCTAGTAACAACATGACTCCCCGGCATCAATATCCTTTTCCAGATTAAAATATGATCCTAGAATGTAACCCCATGATAATTTTTGGATAAGAATAAGACTAGGAATTACCTGAAACCAACCCAATAAACTTAACTAGATGATAAAACCATAACAAATAAAACACAAAACCTCACATCCATTATAACATAATATCTTCAAGATAAGGAGAACTTATCATGTTCATTAATACCGACATGAACCTCTATATATACTACTATTCCCATATCATAAATTTTGTGAATATTTAATAGTAAAACCACCACCAATAATACATCAACACCCCTTTCCAACTATAGAAAAAAACCCAAATACATTCACCCAAAATCAAAAAATATTAAGACAAAAAGAAGATTAATTTAAATTATAATAATCAATAATATTGTTGGCTCCAAAATTTCATGATTTTAATAACCCACATTACATTATTGTCATTATGTAAGTATCTAATTATAATGGTGACATGGTCTATCCACAAAAGATCCATAAATGAAAATAATAGGAAATTAAGACTAATACATTTCAAATATCATTAATAACAATAAATGATATGTGATTCTCCTTTTACCTCCAAATTATTCTTATTCACTTTACTAACTTTAAGTAATTTCATCTTTCCTTAATGGATTTTTCAACATGTTTCCCCAACTATATGACCATGAACAAAAAATTGGCGAAAAAACACAAAATGAAATAAAATGAGAAAATACATTATACATATCACAGTAGGAAAGTCAAGAATATTATTCTAAAAGATAAAAAAGTGTTTATAAATCCCCTAAAACAATTTATGTTTCATTGAATAATCAACAAGGATGAAGGAAACCAAACCCCAAACACCACCAATATTGTTGATAATAAACTTAGGGTTTAACCATAATGAATAATTATCAAAAAAAATACTTAAATAAAACCAATATTATAAGATACCACACTAATATAATGTTTATGGAGAAATAAATCAAGATAGAATCAATGCGAATGTATAATATAAGTGTGTTGGATTGAGAGAGACAAATCCCATGAATCTAGAGGCTAAAATCCAAAAAATAGTAGACTAGAAGGAAAAAAAAGTATTGGAATTGTATAATGTTATAAGTAATTGAATAAATTCTAAACTAATGGATGCTTAGTCCTTATTTATATAGAAAACTCCAGTAATACTTCCCCATAGACTTTTAATTTACAAAAAAGCAAAAAAAAACTATATTAAAGATATATTATGAGTCTTTAGGTCTCTAAAATTTCATATCGTCCCATATATAAGAGTTTTATTATCCATTATAAAACTGTGTTAATTAAAACCACAATGTGTTCTCCGTTATTCCTTTAGGATTGAAATTTATCCCTTATACTACAACATAGTTCATAATGTTTCACTTCTCATTTTAGAACCTATAAAAAAGCCACTAACCATCCCATTCAGGTGAATTCCTTTGGTATAAGACTCCTCAATATTGGATGGATGAAATAATCATTGTTTTTTAAATACTTTAGGGTAAATTACCTATTTATCCCCAAGAAACCACCACAACCCTAACAAGGAATATAGTATTCATCCTCACTATTTCCAATATGTTGATCTACATAAATAAAAAACCTGATTTATGAGATAATGGTAGGGGAATCATGTATCGACTACCTAGGTTTAGGGATCACCCATTCCCTATGAGGTCATGTATGATTCATAACACCAAGTCCCACATGGGCCATGTGGTAGATTAAAGCATGTATTATAGGTCCTTAGAATAATCCCTTAAAAAGAGGCCATTCCAATGATGGGTAGTGATCCCCTTCTGGGGAATTGAGCCTTAATAAAATATATAACCATGAGGCTTGGTGTTTTTTAGTATGTAAAATCTTGTTATGGGGGTGTGGTTAGTTCCTAAAATTAGTATTAGAGAATATGGTTCTAAATATCTTTTCATCAAATAGAGTAGTTCTTGGGGTTATTACACAAATAAAAGTAATAATGGACCTACAATATTCAATGTTATAAATTCAAAAATGGAAATAAGGAGTTTATGGAATACATAGAAACTATTTTAGAATTCCGTAAATATATTATGATAGAATATATTGTTCTATTAAGATTTCATGGAATTAAAATTGCAATAGATCAGAGAAATCAGGATATTGATCCTTTGGTTTAGGGGGCATTATTGAAGGATATCAAATAATACAAGTTCAAGAATATTTCTCGCTGGAACTGTTCCCATGAAATGTGAAAAAAACCATAGATTTTTGTTTGAAATTAATTCCATAAATTTCTTTAGTAGTTTTTTTGAAGAATTCCTTTCCTGAAAATGAAATAAGAATAAGAAGAATTCCATTATGAAGATGAATACCCCAACCAAGTTAATAAATTCTGAATAGGTTGTAATATCTAATTACAACCTTTTTTTAGAGAAATATTATATACCAAAACTTTTAGACTCTATTATATAGATAAAAAGATATGTGATTCTAGTAATGAATTGTAAAAAAAATCACACTTCCAATCCAATAGGTGTTAACATAATGGCCATGAGGATATCTATTCCTCACAAGAGAAGGTAAAATAATTTGATGTTATACATGAAGTCTACATAGAGGATTCAACCATGGGTAATATGTGGATCAAAAGAGAGGAAGATGTCATGAAATTTTAACTTAAGAAAATTATAGATAAGATAAATGAATAGAGTGACATAATTGAAGATATTTCCAGTGAAATCATAAGGAAGATAGCCAAAAAGAATGAATTAAAGGATATCATTTCACCTCTCAAAATTAAACTTGCAGAGAAGATATGGAATGATATAGAAGTTTCCTAAAAAATTAAATAAATTTTATCATGATAAAGGATAAATATGATAAAATCATAGAACATGATGAGAGGGTAGAAAATATAAATAATTGAATAATACTCCCTCTACTTCTCCCCCAACTTGTATAGATAAAAGAATTATTCATCATAAAATCAGGACATATGGAAATGATTCTTGAAAATCCTTAAAGAAGTCATATATAAAATATGGTAGATCAAAATGATACTATTGTGAAATACATAGTCACATTATATGTATATGTTTCAAATTCTATAATCCCAAATATTGGAGAAAACCAATTATACAGACTTCTCTATTAATAGAAGGAAACATGAGATCTATTCATAGTGGAATATATTTAAAATTTTCTAACATCAATCATATGGAATGTAATTACATATATAATGAACTAGAGAAATAAATAGAATTTATAAAGATATTATTCACTCCTATACCATATAAAGAAAGAGTTTACACTAAGAAGAAACCTGTTAAGGTATAACACAATCTCAAAATAGTAGATAAATTTTTTTTACGTAATATAAGGTTCATCAAAAACTAAAATATAGCTACTCATAATAGACTTATTGAGAGGAAATCAAATTAATATGGAAGTAATGGAAAAGAGCTTATTTAGATATGAGGAAGGTCATATAATATAGAAATAAATCCAATTATAATAGATAATTCTAGGATGGTGTTCATGAACATCAAGGAACATGAATTCATAAATTAACCTAAAAACCACTATATAGAATGAAAAGTAAACATTTCAAGATTCCTTTATTGGAAGAATAATAAAGTCAGAGTTGTTATATATAGGGCATCAAAGATGGATGAATGCATAGGTGATATTTCTCACACTATTGAAAATAAGTCAATGCCAACAGAAGAGATCCCTAAAAAACCCATCAAGAATTAATATGTTTTAATGGTATCAATCAAAGAGGATCCACTTATAATTAATTAAATAAATCTCCATTTAAGAAGATAAATAAAAATATATCATCAATGTGGATACAGAATTTCACTCCTCAAATATATAAATTTAAAAAATAAAAACGGAAAAGAAAAGTGTTAGACTGACTAGACCATCCCCACTTTTATACCCGAGGAGTTCGGTGGTTTCCATCTCCCCATGCGATTAATTTATTTCTAGGTATTTATGTATGTGAAAATTTTAGATGGATATATGATCCATGAGGTAGTCATACTAGAAAATTACATGATAATGAGATGGAATTAAATATGTTAAAGCTTAAGGATGCATACAATAAATGGATTCAGATTTGTTCCAAGTCCCATTTGGTATTAGGGATGTATACAAATAAAATTACTTGAATAATAGTGTTAAGGATGCTTCAGACTTAAATATTAATATGAGTACTTCATGCAGTGAATTTTACTACTAAATAATAAAACCTAATGAAAAATAAATGAGTGGTAAGAAGAAACACTTTCAAATACATATCTAAGACTACGAATGATATAATGTTAAATATAGTTTAAATCATTTATTATTAGTACATGAATGTAGTGGACTAATAACACTAAATGTAAGTGGGAAATAATGATTATAATGATAAGAACAAATGGTTTTTTTATTTTTTACTTTTATTTGTTTTGAAAATTAGTTCATCTATCTACAGTTGTAGTATATAATAATATAAAATGTTCGAGATGTTATTCCCAAAAAAATGGTATCCCCAAATTGAGAAACAATTACAGATATGAAAATATTATGCATTATGGGTATTTGGTAATGAATTTTCAAAGTTTATTAATCCTAATTAGATATTTAAGAAACCTATTAGGTTTAGAGGAACATGGAATTCAAGCGGTATCACTAGTTTAGTTCTAAATAGTTTTATTAATCGATTCATTTAGTGTTATGTCTCACCTTATTGTTTTTAATGTTTATTCATTATTTTTTTAGTGTGATATTGTAGTATGATCATATGATGGTTTTTTGGGGAAATTGAATGATTTTTTTATTTTTTTAGTTGGAAAACTATATAGTTACATGTAAATCATTATTTGTGTTGAAATAGAGTTTTGTTTTTTACATTGGTCGCTGGCATAGTAGGTTTTGAGGATTTTCTATATTAACCAAATACCATATAAGATCAATAATCACTAATTTCATTGAGTTAATTTATCCATTTTTTAAATTTTATCAAGAGATAGAGTAATAAAAATTTTGAAATTGGAAATTCCAACAAATGGTTTTTAACTGATTGGTTTACGTATTGAAGGATATTCAACAATTATATATAGGTGAAGAAATAGAAAAATGATATCTCCCATGGAAAAGGGTGAATGTTGGGAAAATGAGTGGTTTTTCTCTACTCATAAAGTGGGATAAGTATTTTCCCCCAACCGAAGGGGAGATTTTATAATGAATAACTTTGTCATGGAGGGAGAGTGAAATCATATTAATAAAACCCTTGTGTTTTTTAAATACAATGGGGGAGTTAAGAAGTTGAAGGAATTAAAAGGGGAAGTCTGAGATGTCAAGGTGAATAACTATAATGATGAGGTAATATCTGAAGATACCCATTAATGTGGAGATAATACATAGATAACCTTATTACTTTTATCCCCTTTATATTTCATTGATAAGGGAGGAGTACATTTGGAAATGACAAGGTGTCGTATTGTAAAAATAAATCCAATGGCAAATTTTTTTAAACCTATATGAGATTATTTTATATTTGATGAAAATATGTATGTAAGATAGATGAAGATATTTTAATATAATTATTATAGATTCATCCTCTTAGGATTCACAAGGGATACATATGTTAGGTCTGATTTCGATTTATTAGAAAATGAAGCATTATTTTTTATATTGTTGTATTTATTAAAAAAAAAATAACATAATGGGGTATAGGTGATTGGAGACCATGATTATCATATAAAAACCTTCAATAATTTCATTAATAGTTCCATGAATTTAACGTTATATTTGGATCATTTTTTCATAAAATTTTGGGAATTATGGTTATTCATTATATTATTGAATATGGATATGTGACATTTATGTATGAGTCCTCTTAGAGTAGTGTATGGGTCCTTTGATATGCATGTATGAGTTGTTCACACTGGAGTATAAAAATTTGGAAAATAAAATTTTCTATGTATGAGTCCTATTTTATGTGTGAATGATTCATATGAACTATATATGTGCCAATTGAGAGGAGTGTATTGAGTCATGGAGGCATCTACGTATGAATCATTTGAAAAAAGTTCATAATTCATGATCTATGTCTGAGTCAGTTCCCAACTACGAATGAATAATTTTAATACTATGAATTATACATAATTATACATATCTATTACTTCCATGACATACAGGGGTTATTTTTTGGACTCTATATGAGTCATTCATAGTTAATTATGTGTCATATTAGAAAACATATTTTCTAGATATCTGCCACCAATATTTTCTAATTACACTATTTTCCATTGAAAGGTGACTTATTATAAAATATTTATGATGGTTTTATTATTATATTAGGACATTATTTATTTATTCATGAATGAATGATTTAACTATCTTGAATGTAACATCCCTGGTTTTTTGAGCGGGTCAAAATCCTCAACCTATTTGAATTTTTTGGAGTATGGTTGTCATACCAGCTTTTTTCTTGATCATCGAAACGTAATTCTGAGAGTTTATTTTAAAAAAAACCTTTTAGAAGGTTTTTAACCCTCAAATAGTACCACAAGGATTTGGTTGGGTTTTTTGTGTGTGTCAGAGGATGAAAACCCAACCTTTTGTGGTTCATAGATTGAGGTGCATGGTTTGGGTAATCGTGTGGTTTCTTATGTGTAACCATGAAGCCCTATTTCATCATTGGTCATGATTTGAAAAATCATGTAGGAGGTCAAGCATGGCCAAGTGGAATATATGAATATTTTAGAAGAGTTATTTTTATAAACTGCATATTAATTTGGGAAAATTTCCATATTGATGCGTAGTTAGTACCACTTATACAGTTGATGTTTATGGGATCAACACAGTTAGGCCAAACCATTAGAGCCAACCATATGAGGTGTGGTTCTTAATAAGAAAATACTATACCGTTGGCTCATAGTTATCCAAACCGTTAAGTTTATTAAAATTGGTGAAATTACCAAATTTTCCCTCACTTTATTTTCCTATTTTCCCCTCCTTCCACATTCATTTCACAAACAATAAGGGGGAGATATCTATATTTCACTGACATTAGGATTTGATCCATATATATCATCTTAACTCTAAATTGATCGTCATCATGTGCATTAGAACCATATTTATAAGCCCTCCAACTTGTTACCTTTCTATCTTATTTTCTCTATCTATACGTTGCACTAAATCCCTATGAATTGATTTACCTAAATTGTAGGTTGTTCATCTAAAATAGGAATTTCTTCCAAACTAGCTTGAGTTAGACACTGATACCATAAAATAAGATGTCTAACAACACATGGTAGGTAGTGCCTAAATTTCACTTTTATTTTTCTCATATATTGTGGGTATGACCATGATCCCACCTTTGGGAAACCTAAGTGAGACATTATAAATAAATTTATTGTATTTTAAATTATAAATTGAACCCATGAGATGCATATATATATAGTTATCCATGTCTAAAAGTTTTTTAAGCCTGGGGAAGTCATTCAGAACAAGAGTAGATTACTATGAATTGTTTTTCTTTATTTATTTAAATTGATTTAAATTTATTTCTTGTGATGGTTCTGTTGGAATTTTATGGGCTTAAACCTATTACTGAGTTGGAGATGACCACTTATATTGAGGTGACATCATTTTTCATAAGGGTATTGGACCAAATACTTTGGGTGATGTTGATCATCAGTTGGGTGACATTGGCTTCAGGTTGAGGTGAAGAGGATGTCGGGATATCAGCATGACCCATGGGATACTGGATGGTGTTGGCCATCATATTGAGTGACATTGTAGTAGGGGAACAAAGTGTAGTGATGATGTAGATTAGTTAATATGTTTCTGATTTCCACAGACCAAAATTTTCATTCATTTTGTTGGAGTCATTTTCACATAGATAAGACATAGATAAAACTTCGGTATTGACCACTCATATTTGTAGTGGAAACTGTTAAATTGGGATTAGTGTGGTGTTGATCACTAGTATTTTTGAAGTTTCTATCCATAGAAATCCATAGGGATGGTGAGGAGTGATCAATTTTTTGTGTTGAGACTGTCACTTGGGGTTTGTGACATGCCATATATCAAGAACATTGGGATAGAATTGTTTGGGAGGATGAGTATCACCATTCCTCAAGATGTTCTATCTTAAGTTGATTATGTTATTAATTTTAGGAAGGATGTCATTGTACCTCGAATGTCATGATTCGAGCTGATGGAGATTCTTTTGAGCTATATCATGAAGGGCTATGTACTATTTTGGCATGCCTTTAAAACTGTTTTATACAATTTATGAAATGAGGTGTCAGGTTAGGACATGAAGGTGGAACTGGAGGGTTCACCTGGTATGTACTATCATAATGGGATTCCTTGAGCTTTATGTTATGGATCCATCCCTCAACCATTATCACAGTGATGTTTGAACCTGAAAACTACTTCCGTAGGGCCAATGAGCATAGGGGGAAGAGTTTTTATATGATGTTTTACTATGGTTTTATTTTTTTTAGACACACGTAATTTATAAAAGATGTAAGTTGGTAACACATTTTTGGTGGCCTACTGAGATTATTCTGACACACTACATGGGCCCTTTAGGGTGTGTGTAGATTTCATGCTCTTGCAGTCAGGTAACAGACCAATAATAGAAATTGTACCTTAGTGATTATGATGTAATTTTTCACGAATGCATGGAAAGGGAACTTGGATGTTCTCACATCATCTGGAGTTTACATTTGTATCTTTCTTTTGTTCTAGTATGATATGTATATGTATTTATTGATGGTCAACCATTGGAAACCATACTATTTTTTTATTTTCATGTATGGCCTGAAATGGATAAATTTTTCTATATATAGTATCTTGTGGTGCTTATTTTTTCAAATTACTTGTCTGGATCTTTTATAAATTTGTTGTGGTGGTTTAGTATTACTTATACTGTTGTATTGTATTTCTTCCTTTATGTGGAGTTACTGGTCCTTTTATGTTATGGTATTTCTTCTACTGTCTGCCATATTATTATGTTCACCTTCAGAGGGTATAGTCTCCCAACTATCACCCATAAACACCCTCACTACCTGTCGATGGCCTTTGGCGTATGGGGATGTGCACCTTAGGCCTAGTAGAAAACTGACCACATGCACTATTTGGGGATTAGGATGGGTCAGTGAACTAAAAATGGTATTACTGGTGTTCATGAATAGGAATTAGTTGCAGTGTTTGGCTAGCTTGTCATGATATTAATTTATTTTCTTTTGAGTTGGTGTTACTATTTTTGTTTTAGTATACAAAAGATTAGGACGCTGGAAAAGGTTTAGAGTCTGTGTTTTCATTCATGTATCCCCTTATATATGAATATAGTCGATGCTTTATGGGGGTAAATTGATGTTCTGATTTGATCTTTTAAAACCCTATTTCATTTCCTCTTCAATTGGTACACTTGGGTGTGATTATTACCTATTAGGATTTGTGACCCTTTGGTCTAACATGTCAATGGAGGAGATATGGACCCTTCTCAAAGTACTTAAAGTCTTTATTGTTATTATTTCATTATAGGAACCTTAGACAATATATATATTAATGTATCATGATAAAATGTGTGTGATCATCATTGGGAACCTATATTTCACTAAGAGGGGTTGGGTTGTTTAAAGATTCAATAAAAGAAGCTAAATAGTGTTTTACTCCTTAACCTTATTTGGTGGGATTCTACTCAGATAACCTAGGAATGTGGTTCCAATGAGATCTATATGTGATTTTATATGTTATTTGATATATAAATTTGTTCCTAGAACTGATAATTGGATGCATGGATGATGAAAGGGGTGAGATATTTAAAATGTCAAAAATGGGAGATAAATAGTGTTTTCTAACATAGCCTTAGTTGGTACCATCTTAATCAGCTACCATATATTGATATTTAATCAATGAATCTTATGTTTCCAGGTGAGGGGCCATTATTACAAGTTTATATGTGATACCATTCTATGATATGGGTGGGTAAGGGGTCATGAGGCTGGATATAGTGAGACAAAGTTATAATGGGGGAGAGTAAGAGTAGTGAGATTGCAATGTCTGTTACTACATTCCATATCTGTATTATATATATTTATATATTATGGGTGTTTTAAAATTATATTAGTATTCATTAAGTTTTCACCTAGACGGATTTGGATGGAGCATTGGGTGGGTGTTTATTTGGTACTGCATATGCGAGCACAGTGTGAATTCCTTGAGGGTCAGGATAAATCCTTTTATGGATGGATTGATAATGAAAAGAAATTATATGCACAAGTAAAGGATCTAATATAGGTATATTATCCTCATGATATGAAATATTTTTGATCATGTCTTGATGAGTATCATAGAGTGAGTTTAATACAAGTCGTCCAGTGTATGGGCAGGGGAGCTTAGGGAGCTGAGCCTTTTATAGAGTACCTGACTCATGAGTTCTAGTTGTTTCAACTGCCACTATTTGAAGTTGATGGTGGACCAAAGGAAGTGGGGAAATGGATTGAGTCACTGAAAAACATCTTTGACATGATTGAGAGACCCCTATAATGGAGGGTGGAATTGGATACATATATTCTTATAGGACTAGTGAAGCAGTTGTGGGATGTGCAGGTTCAGGTGGGCAGACATGAGGGACTTACTTGAAATTATTTTCAGGTTTGTTTCTTCAATAACTT
Organism: Viscum album; assembly: GCA_963277665.1. Classification (NCBI taxonomy): domain Eukaryota; kingdom Viridiplantae; phylum Streptophyta; class Magnoliopsida; order Santalales; family Viscaceae; genus Viscum; species Viscum album. The sequence goes on along the minus strand of OY728164.1, from coordinate 359,292,739 downwards.
CACCCCAAAGATATTGAGTGTGTTGAGATATTAGGAGTTCTTGAGCCTATAGCATGGTGACATTTCCATCATGGACTATATAGCTACTTTCACTAACTTTTCTCAATTTGCGCCCAGTATGATGGGTGATAAATTAGCTAGATTGAGGTGTTTTAAGGATGGTTTAGGGAATTCCATTCAGGTTTAAGTAAACTTTTTCATGTTATACTCACTCACATAGGCAGTGAATCAGATTTTGATAGCTGAGAAAAATCATATGGATCCGTCAAATTTAAGATGGGTGATAGCTTCTGGTGATTTTAGCAGTGATAGTTCATATTGTAGGAAGCGAACCTATGAGGAGTTTTAGTAGGGTGTTTATGAAAGGGAATCAAACAGAACTCTAAGGATTGAGTATTTTATGGTGTTCTAGTAATATGGGAATAAGATACAAGTTTTGATATGGTTTGATCAGGCACTGAAGCAGTTCCTATCATGTAGCTAAGTTGGTGTTCTTAAGAGGTTGTTCAAGAGGCCTTCTCAAAAATTTATTACTTTAGGACTTGGACAAACTCAAGGTTATGAGGTCTGACCATGAGTGGTATTAGGAGTGGGTTGATGGGATTTAGCTGTATATAGAGTTCAGGGAAAAGAAAGTGGGATGCAGTATTTGGTTAGTGGAATGTAGGTGCTTTAGATCCACAAGGAGGCTAGGCCTCAGGTAGTTTCGAATTAGGCTAGGTGCACACCATGGATCTTAAAATGAAAGATCATTTGGGTGATCCGATGATGATTAGAGGTAAATTATGGGTGTGACCCGGCTTTTTTTTCAATTTAGAATTTCCATTTTGTAGTTATGTTCAGTTTCGGTGAATGAGGTTCATAGAACATTATATTGTTTTGACTAATCAGGTGTTGGTTAGTTAGTTTTCATCGTCTTAGATGTGTTATATATATATATATGTCTGTGTGTGTGTTTATGTAAGTATGATGATTTTTGAACTATGTTTTATTATGGGAATTGATGTGATACGAGATTACTTGAGTTGTGTTGGCATTTGGGTGTCATGGAGATGCAGGTTCTATTGAGGTGCATTGGAATCTGTGTATCAGTGCGATGTAGGATCTATGTGAGGTGAGAGGAAATATGACTTATTTGGGAATCTGATGAGATGTGTGACCTCATTGGTGTAATTTGTGACATGGTCATGAGGAAGGCTTCTAATGTGATGCGGTAATTGATGGGCGTCAGGGGTGAAAAAGTTATGATGTGAGCACCTAAGGAGGTGTAGGAGTGATGATGTGATGCAGTACTTGATGGGTGTCAAGAAGTGACCGAGGTTGGAGATTCCAAAGGTTGGGAGCACCTTGAGACATGTTTCTTATTAATTTGAGACTAGGGTAGATGGAGGTATTTTATGGGATATGGATATGTTTGGTACCATCTTTGATTAATGTTTTATAGATCAGGGTTGAGAAATGTTAAAGTGGGTAGATTGTAATGTCCTAGGTTTTTGGAGTAGGTAAAAATCCTCAACTCAGTCTATTTTTAGAGTTATTTGTTTATACCATCCTTTTTATTTATTATCAAAACATAATTCCAAGAGTTTTTTTGAACCAAGGCCTTATTTAGATGGGTTTTAACACTCATAAAGTGACTTGAGGTTTCAGTTGGGTCTCAGGTGTTTAGGATGAAAAAACCAAAAACAATTATGTGCACAGACTGATCCATATGAATTTGGAAAAACACGTGGCCTCTCAAGTGTAAATGTACATCCCTATTTATATATTAGAAACAATTTTAGAAACCATGAAGAAGGGGGTGAATAGACAATCAGGAGCTCAACATATTTTAGTAGAACGATTTCCATGGCCTGCGCATGGTGTGGGAAAATTATGAACATGGACACATGCTTATTTACACATAGAAACTAGCTATGAAAGAAGAAATAATAGTCTGGAAACCTTTGTAGGAAAACTATGTGATCTATGGGTTTTAAGCTGAAATAACTGCATGGTAGTTGGATGGTTAGAAAAACCATGTGTCAAGACCATGTGGAACCTTAAAAATGGTGATATTACCAAATTTCCAATCTGTCTATTTACCAATATTCCCCTCATTCCTCATTCATTTCAGGCATATCATGGGGTAACACTCTCTATTTCTCCCCCATTAATATTTTATAAAAATCCTTTGTTCGAACTCTAAATTGATCATCATTAAGTTCATTATAACCACATCAGTAAGACCTTCAATGCATTACATTTTTTTCTTCTTTGATATCTCAATATATTGTAGTAAATCCATTAGATAATTTTTACCCTATATTAAAGGCATTCATCTAAAACACCAATTTATTCTTAACAAACTCGATTTCAATGTTGATACTAAATGATCAGACATCTACCAACATGAGGTAGGTGTTTTTGATATTTATCTTTTATTTCACACATATTTTGGGGTGATACCTTGAACATGCATCTGGGTAGTCTGAATGAGACCCTATATAATAATGTATTCTTAATTAAATGTCAAATTGAACAAAATATATAATAATGGAAATACTCATCCATGTCTAAATGTGGTTTAATCCTGGTGAGGGGCTTCGTACCCTAGTTATATTATCCTTGTGTGTTTTTATATATTAATGTATATTGAAATAAATATATTATATGCGATGGTTCTATAAAAATGTGACAGGCTTGGCCTAGGAGGTGATGACCACATAGACTAAGGTGACATCATTAATTGGAATGAGATTTTCCTGGATACTTTTGTTATGTTGGTCACTAGTTGGGTAACATTGTCATCATATTGAGTTTATGAGTTTGTTATGCTATAGGAATGATCCATGGGATATTGGATAGTGTTTTCCAACAAATTCAATGAAACAGTCACACAAAGGCATGATGTGTTGTGATGATGAGACTTAGGTACTATGTTTGTGATTTATTCTCATTTTAATTGGACTAATAGCCATTAGGGTTATGTTCACACAGAATGTAACCAGATGATAAAGTGGTGTCGACCACTTTTATGGGTATATCACTTCGTTAAATGTGTCTTAGGGTGTTGTTGAACAACTGTATTCTTTGAGGTGCTTTCCATAGAAACCATGGGGATAGTGATGATCCATTAGTTGATGATGCTAATCCCAAGGGTTGGGGTATGAGGCTCTCCATATATTCAGAAAATTGGGACATGAGTTTTTGGGAGGACATGAATCACTATTCCTCAGGTCATCAATTGTTGATTTGATGGTGTTATTAATTATAGGATTGACATCATTGTGCCTTGGACATCATGCTTCGAGCTGATGTAGAATTTTCTGAGATGATGTGTGAGGGACCAGTTAATATTTTTGAATTATTTTGGGACCTTAGTTAAATGATATATGAAATGAGGTGTCATATTATGACATGGAGGTAGAAGTAGAGGGTTCACATGGGATACACTATCATAAAGGGATTCCTTGATCTTTAAAAAAGTATCCTCTCATCTACCATTATATCAGTGATATCCTAAGTAGGTAACTACTTATATGTGGACGTAGACAACATGGGAAGAAGGTTATTTATTATACTTTCATGTATAGATTCATTTATTTATAGACAGACCTGTTTTATTACAAATGTATGTTAGGAACAAATTGGTGTTGGTATACTGAGATGATTTTTACAACCTACATGGTCCCTTTAGGATGTGTATTGAATTTATCCTCGTATAATTAGGTAAGGGAAAAAAATCAGGAATAAGACCTTGGTGATTATGTTTGAACTATTTCATGGATGGATAGAAATTTACATTGGATGTTCTTGCATTAGCTATAGTTTAATATTGTGTTTTTCTTTTGTTCCAACCTGAAATATATATGTTTTTCTTAATCGCCAGCCATGGGAATCCATAAATTTTATTTATTGTAATGGGTAACCTTCCATGGATGAAAGATTCTATACATTGTATCTTGTGTTTTTTATTTCTCCGAATGTTAATTTTGGGACTTTTATTTATTTAATGCTGATGTTTATTATTACTTCTATTGAAGTATGAAACAACTTCTATAATAGTAAGTCACTAGTCCCTTCATCTATTGGTATTTATTTAGATTCTTAATTATTATATTGACCATTATTATTATCACCTATATATGGTATGACATCACAATTATCACCCCTTTATAACCTCACTACTAGTCAGAAGCCTTTAGTGTATGGGGATGGATGTCTATATCCTAGTGGAACACTGACTCTGAGAACTATTTGGGTGGTAAGATGGATCAGGGTACTACAATAGTGTTTAAAATGGGATCCATGGTTCAATATTAAAAGAACCCCAGATTCACGTACACTGAAATTACATCATTTTTAGGATTACATAATACATAACATAAACAGGTTCCCAAATACCATATTATTTTAGTGCATTTAGAAACATATAAAGCTAAATATTATTATATAAGCAAGATACAGTATCTTCCAACAGTTTATTCATCACTGGAACCCTTCTTAGACAAATCATATATAGTATATCTCTTTATAAATTGGAAAAGGAAACATCATAAGGGGTGAGATCATATTCTTAGTAAGGGTAAACATGGGAGTTATTAAAGAATAATCATGATCAAAAGGGTAAGATAATGTGATCATGAAAAAGTAAGACCATACAATACATAATAAAGATCATAAATATAAATCATTCTATAAAATTGGCATTTCATATGACATAAATCATAAGGGAATAAAAAGTATAATCCATGAAAGGAAAAAAATGGAATAATACGTTTAATTGTGGAATACACATAAACATGTTATATAATTCCCTAACAGTCAAGGAACATTACCAAAATATAACATGTTACTTTATGGGGTCTACACTTTCTGGGCGGGACACACCACCATCCTCAATCACTGTCCTTTCTTTATAAGGTATCGGGTTTCCCCATCTTTCAATAGTGGATCAAGTTTACACATCTATCATAGTGGTTCAAGATTCCCCATCATCCCACAATTTATTAGGTTTACAAATCTTCCCATAGGGAATTAGGTTTCCCTATATTCCCATAGCGGATTTGGTTTCCACATCTTCCCATAGTTAAGGAAGCAAGTCGACTTGAATCCTATAATCAACTCATGAGATATAAATATTTACCATATGTATTGAAGGGAGATATAGGTCCCACCCATCACATAATAAAATCATTCATACATGTTCAACAATTTAATATAACTTACACGGTATAATGGCCCATAAAAAGAGATGAGTTTCATAAATGTCATATCGTAACCAATGAAATTAACTGGGTATCATAAAAATTTCATCACATCATAATATATGGAAAATAAATATGTATCACAATCTTTTCAACAATGCATAACCAGTTAAAAGATGCGGGTTTCAAAATCATATATCTTGTTGAAGAGAGACATGAGTCATAAACAACATTTTATTAAAACATAAACCGTTCAAGAAATAATATGAATGGTATTCTCGTATCATGTCCCCAATAAAAATATATATTCAGAAAAAGGATGACACCGTAAATGGAGTAGCATTATCAAATCTATCATAAAACATTTCTAGAGTAAAATAGCCTTTCATTGACAATCCTTTTCATAATACCATTTTGAATACCCTTTTCATAAAAATTAATCATTATGATTTAATTTAAAATATTTCTTGGGGAATGTTCATTTTCCCCATAGTAAAATTATTTATAAAACATAAATAATTTTAAAAACCTTTTTCCTAGAATACACCTTGAAAACTCATAATGAAACAATGAAAAAAATTGAAAAATGTTTTATTTTAAAATAATTCTTAAACATAAAAATATGGATTGAAATCATTTTCAAAACACTTTTCCTTGGAAACATATAAAAGAATCCTACAAAAATTTGAATATAATTTACCTTGAAAACATAAAAAATAAGAATGAAATAATTTGACACAATATTTAAATATATAAACCTTTTTAAACCCTTTTCATAATACATGGTTTTGAAAGGACATAGAATTATAACTAAAGAGATATATAATGTCAGAATTTTTTAGAAACACATTTTTAATTATCTTCAATACCATAGAGTGAAAAAATGGTAACATTGAATGTATATAACATGAATACGGAAATATTAACAAAATTAATTCTTTTTATTGCGATATGTATCATTATATATCATTATTGGAAGGATAATCATAAAAAAATCTTGATAAATGATGATATTTTAGAAATAAACTGTAACCACATTGGTAACATTTAATCATAATACAATGGAAATAATAACATTACATAAAGCATAAAATATAATGGAAAGAAGTTTATTCATGGTATAACATTTCAAAGGAAATATATATACCTCATATAAAAATATAGGTGCATAACATGTCTTGTGTCTTAAAGAAGTAATAATGAGAAAAATTACTCTACCAATATTGTAACTTTTGATTCATATACCCTATTAAAGAAAGATCATCAAATTGATATGTAAATACAGAAAAAATTAATTATAAGAATAATAGAATACATATATGGTGTGTATACACACCAATTATGATAAATAATAGGAGAACATGTCTTGTGTAACACTAAAAATAATAGTTATATCAGAAAAACCTTACCATGAGTCTGACTTGTCACGGGTGTATTAATAATCATCTTATTTGGGTATCCCCTTTTCGATTTTACAAAATAGATTCCTTTGTTAGATTTAACCAAAACTTTATTATTCTAGGATGAATTTAAAGATGTTGGGAGATTATTGGATTAGATTTTGTAGGAGTCAAGTGGCATGGGAGGTGTGAGTAAGTGGGAGGGGAGAGTTCCTTTTTATAGTGGAGGAGGAGTGGCATTCGTATAAATTTTTGAAACGAGAATTGCACCTACTTTTTCCCATGTAATGTGGCTCTAATAATGGAAAAAAATAAATTAAAGTGGATATAGGGTCAAAATATGTCTATCTAATGGTGTTTGGACAATGTTTTGGGTCATTTTGGGCCTTAAGTTTATGGTTTAGTCATTTGTTAATCTAATTGTTCTCTTAATCGTTGTAATTAATTTTAATTACATTCACTAATATTTTTGGTAAAAAAATTTATATTATTAGAAATTATAAATTATTGTGATTCCAAATATGTAATAAAAGTTTCCAAATTCCAATCATAGAAGTGGAATAAATTAATATAAAATTAATCCTTCAGTCGGGATGACAATGCAGATTGTTAAAGTAAAAAAGTTCAAAAATTTTCTATGTTTTTAGATCCAATTTCAAATTTAAATTGATTAAAATGAACTAAATTAGATTAATTTTTGTATATTTAATCTAATTAGACTTTTTGAAAAACTAAAATATAGTTTAAGTATTTAAAAAAAATTCCAAAAAAATCAGTTTTTGATTAAAATTTCATATTTTTCACTATTCACCCAAAAAAGGATATATTTCACAAAAATAAATACACATTACCCAAATACAATTTGGGAATTCTTATTTCAGAATATAATTTTATTTGTTCAATTAAAAATTATAAAAGTGTCAAAAATTATATTTTAAACGGATTCTCTATTAAAATGTAGTAAAATTACTTTCTAGAAAAATATAAACTTTTATGAGTAATGTTGGATTTCTTATTATCTATTTTCTAGAAAACATAAAATAGGAAATATAAATAGCTGATTGAATATGAATCTATATATTTCGTAAAAATTATTATCAATTTTTTTAATTAATTTATTTTAGTAAAATGTATTGATTACATAAATATATTTTTTAGAGAAACATTTCATATATTTTCAAAATGGTTTTATTTTCATTTCTAGTTAATTGGTAACCAAAATAATTATTCTTTTATGTATGTGTAAACCCTATTTTAATAATTTTATTAATATTATCATTAACCATTATTAAAATTGTTTGGTGACAATTATAATTATATTATAATAATATTAGTAATGTTATATTTTTGTTTTGTAAAAATAGGTCTTCTATGTCTCATAAGTTATAGAAGGAACTCGTTATTTTGTGTAACAAAATACAAACAAAGTTCCAGATTTTTTGAATGATAATATAATTCTTTTTTGTAGCGTAAGGTTAACTGTGTGTTAATTATAACACAAGCCAAACTATGTGATTTTGTATATCAAAATCATATATTCATTGTTGTGTGAAATGTAAAGTATAAAAAATATATAAATTAATTCGTTTTTTTCACAAAATCTCAGGGTGTTACATTTTATCCCCCTTCAAATGAATTTCTACGCCCAATTAATCAAGGTTATAGTAGTTTTAATACATTAATGTTATTTTCATAGAAATCTACAACATAAAAATGAATAGTGAAACATGTTTTAAAAGGGATTATTAGAAACATAAAGGTTACCCAAAGTAATTCATAACATGGATTACATAGAGGAGAAAATAGGTGGAATGTGAAATTTGTACATGGAAGAGAAATATCACCATCAATTTCTGATCAAGAGTGATAGATAATAATGACAAGATAATATTAACAATCAAAAACCCATAAATCTGTGACAACCTAAGGGACTATTTGATTTTTAATAAAAGAAGGTACTAGGAAAACCTTTTTTGTTTCAATATCCTTTCCCAAGAGTTGAAGGGTTTTATGAGATTATATATGTACTTAATTCATCATAATGTCACCATTTCTTGTGCCTTGATCGATTTTCACTACATCTATTATTCCATAAAATGAAGGTGGATTTTTCATTCCTCAAGCATTAGTAGATGGTGAGGTTCATAAATTTAATTATAATTTATTCATTGTTTATTTTTATTTAATCATTCTATGAGGGTTATAAATTATTATCCAACATGTATAAATACACACATAGAGAGATAATACTTTTCATCCAAACTTTATGATAAACCATTCCATAAGTGGTTATCTTTAAAACCCTCCCAAAATCTGAAAATAAAAAACATTAGAATGATGGTCAGTAAATCAGCACAACCTTGATCCCCCCTATATCATAAAGTAAATCTTGTTTGTCACATTTCAAAAATGTGAATACCATAATTTTATTTTCTATTAGAACATGGTAATAAACTGAATTAATAGAAATATTTTTGGAAAAAATGCATGATTCCTTATTCCAAATATAATTATATTTATTACTTAAATCCAAGAAGTTTTAATCTTCATCCATGAAAACATAATACATATTTTCAGAAAATCCTTAACCGGTTTTAAGGTAATCAACACAATCCAATTTACATTATCTAAATCAAACATCCCTTTATATAATCTAACCAAAATTTATTATACATCTTGCACACATTAAGGGTTACCTTCCGTTAATAAAAATATCACATGTCTATTAAATAAATTTTATATGTTATAATCACCACTTAATATATCCTTTTGGATATTTAATAAAAACCTTATTCTAAAAATGATTATATATTTCATGATTCATATATCATAATCTTTTAATTACAAAACATAAATATATCATTCATGTAAATTTATTCTTAAATGATTACCCAGGCTTCATCATCTTATTCCTTAATACCCCTTATAAATAATATGAAATATTAATCATGTATCAAGGTTCGTCCAACTCAATCTAATCATGATTATTATATTTATTTATAAAAAATAGTGTAATAACAACACATATCTTTCAAAATTCAGTCGTAGTCTCTTTATATTTAGTAGTATAACCAATAATCATACCATCTTCCAGATTCTATTCAAGATATTTCCACCTAGGAAATTGATTTGAATAATTCCCATACTTTCCACATCTGAAAATTCAATGTTAAAAATTTTATTTTTAGTCTATTCCATTTACTAAAAGCAAAAAAGTGTAGTTTAAGAAACAATTATCATAATGGAAACCACATAATCATGAAAAATCACTTATTGGATGTATAATCATAACACATACATATTTAATATTTGAAAACATATTTTTATCCTTGGAAATTAATATCCAACATTTATTTAAATATTTCATCATGGTTCATAAAGAGTTAATGAATTCCCAAAGCATATCCCCTATGAGTGTCAAACTAGGTATGCAGCAAGGTCCGTTTTCAAGTACCTAGTAACATTTGATTCAATACCAAAACACATTTTTGGGTTTGTTTCCTCTAGGTACATCAATTCTAGAGCCACATCCACTTTTATTATCTTGAAATAAATGTATTAATATGAAACATATCACTCTCTCCTTTTCCAAAATTCTGGGACATTTTCATATATTTTTTGTCATCTTTAGACTTATCCTTAGAGACATCACTAAACATATCTATTTAAATATCCCTAGGGATATCATTAAATTTGTCTCATCTTAGTTTCAAAAGGTTGACTTAAACTTTTATCTGATTACAAATATGAAAAAAGAAGATTAATACACATAAAAATTACATCACTTTTGGGGAATACATAATACATTACCCAATCAAACATCCAAATACCGTATTAGTTTAGCGCCTTTAGAAACAAGGGATTGTAAACACTGGTACATAAGTGAGATAAATTATATCCTAATGGGTTTTTATGACTAGAACCATTCTTAGAACATATTATATAATATATATCTTTATAAACTAGCATTGAAAACATAGAAAATGTGTGATTTCAGATGCTCAGTATGTGTAAACAAGGGATTTGTATAATTATTATCATGAACACAATGGTATGAAAAAATGATCATGAAAACGGATGAGCATACCCATCATAATAAAGATAATAAAAATAAATCCTAAAATAAAGATTGGTAGTTCATATGACGTGAATCATAAGGGAATCAAGATCATAATCCATTGAATAAAAACAAAGGAATAAGATATTTAATTATATAAGACACCAAAACATGTAATATCCATCCCTATAAGTCAAGGAGTATTTACAAAACATACCATGGCCCTTCATGGTGACTACACCTACTAAGAGGGACACACCACCATCAACATTCACAATCCTTTCATTTTAAGGGACAGGGTTTCCCTATATTCCCATAGTTGATCATGTTTCTCTATCTTACCATAGTGGATTAGGTTTCCACATCTTCCCATAGTGGATCAGGTTTACCAATATTCCAATAGTGGATTGGGTTTCCACATCCTCCCATAGAGGATCATACTTCCCCATATTTCCATAGTGGATCAAGGCCTTCGATTTGAATCTCATCATTGTCTCGTGAGATAAAAATCATTACCCAATGCATTTGAGGTAGATATAGGTCCCACCCGTCACATAATAAAATAATTCACACATATTCCACACGATAATATATTTTTCATCATATCATAACACCTAAAAATATATGTGTTCTATAAAAATAATATCATAACCCATGAAATGAAATGAGGATCATAAAAATTTCAATACATCATAATATATGGAAAAGATATAGGTTTGATAATCATTTCATCAAAGCAAATCCCCTGAAAATAAGTGGGATTCAAAAGTATATATCCCATGGAATAGAAAAAGGTGTCATAAACATCATTAAATTAACACATATACCATTCAATAAATAATTTGAATTTTTTTCTTGGATCATTTCTGTAATATAGACGAAACTATAACAGAGGATTCTATCTTATATGGAGAATTATTTTTAAGATCACTTGAAACATTTCTTAAATATAATAGACTTTCTTTGAAAATCCTTTTCACAAAACCATTTTGAAAATCCATTTCGAAAAAAATTTCTAAAATTTCCCAATATAAATTTCTTGAAGAAAATATATTTTCATCATTGAAAAACACGTTTTATAACATAAATAAATTTTTAATCCTTTTTATTTTAAAATATATTTGAAAACATACAATGGAAAACAGCAAATCTTTTGAAAAATGTTTTCATTGACAATATATTGAAAACTAATAACGACACCATGAAAACATTTTGATATATTGTTTTATTAAAAATACTTTGAACACCTAAAAATACGATTTGATATAAATTTGAAAACAATTTTCCTTGATTACTTATAAAATAAGCTTGAAAAAAAATTAAATACCATTTTCTTTGAATACTTATAAAAGAAGACTGAAATCATTTGAAATTATTTTTAAAAATATAACATTTTTAAATATCTTTTTATGAAACAATGTTTTTAAATGAAACATATTTTATATAGAATAGAGTAATAGATATTGATTTACTTAAAAACACTTTCCTAGTTATCTTATGTACCGAAGAGTAAAAAATTTATACCACTACTTGGATATAACATGAATAAATAAAGTTTAATTATATTCATTTCATTTATTAAGATATGGATAATAATATTTCAACAAGGTAAGTACAATCATAAAAAAATTTGATAAATGATGGGATTTTAGAAATAAACTCTTACCACTTTGGTAATATTGAATCATAAAATAATGGAAAGAATAACATTGCATGAAGCTTAAAATATCATGTAAAAAAGGAGTTTAATGATATAACATAACAAGTCATTATACACAACTCATATAAAATATAGGTTCATAACTTGGAATTTTCCTAAAATATGGAAAAATCAGAAAAAATTACAAGACCAATTTGGTATTTTTGATATAAAAACCCTTTGAATGAAATATCATAAAATTAATATATACATAACCATAAATGTAAGTATAAGAATCATAGAATACATCCATGTAAAGTATACAAACCACATAAAAGAAATAGTACGTGAACACAAATTTTTTCACATGGAAAATAAAAGTGACATGAGAAAACCCTTACCTTCAATCTGGCTTGTCACATGTGGCTTTATCTTCCTCTTCTTTGGGTAATCCTTTTGGTTTTCACCAAAGGGATTCGTTGGTTGGATTTCATCACAATGTTAGAATTTTTGGATGAAGTTTTGGATTTTGGAAGATTATTTGAGAGTATTTTTTTAGGTAAAGTTATTTATAGGTGTTAGGATGTTGGATGGATAAGTTTCTTTTATAGTGGAGGAGGAGTGGCTTTCTAGTAAATTTTGGAAATGGGAATTCGAGACATGTTTTACCATGTAAAGTGGATATGATAATAGACTATATTTTATAAAAAGGAGTATAAGGTCTAAATATTTATATCTAAATGTGGTTTGACATGTTTCTGGGTCATTTTGGGTATTCATTTTAAGGTTATTTCATTTATTAAGGATATTTTTCACATAATTATTTTAATAAATTTAATCACTTTCATAAGTATTTTTTGTAAAAAAACTAATTTGATATTATTATAAATTATAAATCATTCTTATTAAAAATATTTAATCCATTTTTTCAAATTCCAATCATATATGTGGTATAAATTTAATGAAAATTAATTATATAGTCCAGACCACAATGCATGTTTTTAAAGTAAATATGTTCAGCAGCTTGCTATGTTTTAATATGCAATGTCAAATTGAAATTTATTCCAATGAAATAAATTGCATTAAATGATTTATATTTTATCTAATTTAACAATTAAAACCATATTAAAATATAATTTAACGATATAAATAAATCAAACCAAAAATAATTTTTGGATTAAAATTCATCATTTTTAACTATTCATTCAAAAAATGAAATATTTCATAAAAATTCCCAAAATGAACCGAAAGTAAATTTTTATATTACAGTTTCAAACATGATGTTTATTATTTCAAATAACAATTATAAAAGTTTCAAAAATTATATTTTATATGGGTTCTCAATTAAAACATCGTAAAATTGCCTTTTAGAAAAAATATAATTCTTTATGAGTAAAGTTGGTTTTATTCTTATCTCTTGTTTAGAAAACATGTAAGATAAAATTTAAGTAGTTTATTTAATATTAAATCTATATAGTTCATAAAATATATTATTAAAAGTGGCTTATTTAATGTATTTTTGAAAAAAATTGATTGAAAAAATATAGTTTATTTAGCAAAAGATTTCTTATAATTTTAAAATGGTTTTATTTACATTTCTAGTTAATTAGGATGGAAAAAATTCTTATTATATATTTGTGTAATCCATATTTTCATTATTTAATTAATCTTACTAGTAACCACTATTCCAATATATATGTGGCAACTATAATAATATTATAATAATATCATTAATGTTACATTATATGTTGGTAAAAATTTGTTTTACAGGTTAAAAAAGTTATCGAAAGAACTCGGCATTGTGTGTAACACACACAAAAATAATAAGATTTCATGCACGATAATATAATCTTAGTATTTCATGTCATTTAATGTTAAATTTTTTTTATAACATAATAAAAACTTAGTTCTATTTTTATCAGAAATCTATATTCAGTATTCTGTGAAATGAAAAGTATCAAATAGATTAAAATAATTCAAAAAAAATTTTCACAAAATATCAGGTTGTTGTATTCAAACCCATTAAAATTAATATCTCCGTCGAAATTCATCTGGGTTTTTAATGGATTAATACTTTAATGTTACTAATAAAAAATCACATTATAAAAATTAAAACTGAAACTTATTTTAAAAATGGATGGTTAGAAACAAAACAGTTACCCAAAGTAACTCATAAATAAGCTTCCACTTAGAATAACATAGGTGGAATGTGAAAACCAAGGCATTGAAGAGAAATATCACCATCATGTTTTGATGGAGTGTGATAGAGAAGAAGTTTATGAGAATGTTAACAATCACAAATCTATAAATCAGTGATGACCTAAGGGACCATTTGATTAATGGGAAAATAAGGTACTAGGATTAAATTTTTGGTTTCAAGGTCCTTCACATAGAGTTGAATGTTATTCATGAGATGATATAAATACTTGATTCCACACAATTTCACCCTTAGTTGTGCCTTGATAAATTTCTACTTTATCTATTGCTCTAAAAAATAAACTTGAATTTTTCATTCTAAATCATTAAAAGATGATGAGGTTTATAAATAGAATGATAAGTCATTCCTTATATATTTTCTTTCAATCACACTAGAATGGTTAACAGAAGTTATACTATATGAATAAATACTGACATTGTGATATAATACATTAATCTAGAAAAACTCATCGAAATGTTGACTTAAAAACTATTCCATAAATGGTTATCCTTATAACACTTACAAAAGGTAAAAATCCAATACATTATAAATATTGTCACTAAATCAGTTTGACATTGATCCCCCTTATATCATAAAGTTTTCCTTGGTTGTCATTTTCAAAAAATGTGAATACCTTCATCATAAATTCTCTTAAAACCTAGTAATAACCTGAATTACCATAAATCCTTTTGGAAAACATGTCTGCTTCCTCATTTAGAATATTACTAGATTTATTTCACAAATACAAGGATTTGAAACATCATACATGATAACAGAAACCACATTTTAAGAAAATACAAAATTTATTTTAAGGTCATCGATAGTATCCAATTTATTTTATCCAAATCAATAATCTATTTGTCCATGCTAAACAAAATTTCATATACATATTGCACATATTAAGTGTTATGTTCCCTTAATCAAAAAATCATCATTGCATTAAATCACTTTTCTATGTCAGAAACACCATTTAACATATCCTTTTGAATCCTTAATGAAATACTCATACTGAAAATACTAATATATTTATGATTCATATAACATAATCTTTTAATTTGAAGACATTAATACTTCATTCATCCAAATTTATTCTTCTACCATTAATCTGGCTTCATCATATTATTCATTAATAATCCTTTCCTATAATATGAATTATGAATCATGTATCAAGTTTCCTCAACCAAAATCTAATCATGCTTCTTATGTTTAATATAAATAATACTAGAAGAACGTCCAATACCTTTCACATGGCATTCACAGTCTCTTTATCATTAGATGTATATCCAATACTTGTACTATCTTCCTAATTCACATCATGATATTTACACTTAGAAAATCAATTTTCATAATTAAAATACATTCCAAATAAAAAACATTCAATTTTAAAAATTTATTTATAATATATTCTATTTAATACAACTATAAATCCTATTGTGAGAAACATTTATCATAATGGAAACCATATAATCATAAAAAATAACATATAAAATGTCTAAATCGTGACTCATACTTCTTTAATGTATAAAAAAATTTATTTATCACTATTAATTCATAGAAAATGCATACATAAATACTTCATTATGGTTCATAATTTTTTTGGGAATTCCCAAAGCATATCCCCCATGAGTGTCAAACCACGTGTGCAGTAGGGCCTATTTTTGTGTACCAGGGTACCCTTGAGTCAGGCCCAAAGCACCATTTTAGATTTTTTACACCTAGGTACATCTGTGTCATATCCACAACCACTTTTAGTATCTAGATACAGATATATTTATAGGAAACCTCTCACACTATCCTTTACCAAAATTCTATTTCATTTTACTATATTTTTCGGCATCCATAGATATATAATTAGATACATCCCTATAAATATCCTTAGAAATAACCCAAGGTATCTCACTATATTTGTCTCATCCTAGTATCCAAAGGTTGAATAAACCTTTTCTCTCATGAATACTCTAACAGCACAAGTATAAATTAAATAAAAATTACATCATTTTTGTGGAATACTTAATACATGACACAGAAAGACACCCAAATATAGGATTAGGTTAGTGTCTTTAGAAACATGAAAATATAAATAATAGTATATAAATGTGCTAAATTATCTCCAAATAGGGTCTTCATTAATTCTAACCTTCTTAGAGACATCATATATAATACATATATTCATAACCTTGGAATAGAAATATAAAAAAGGGTGATCTCGCATGCTTAGTATGGGTAAAAAAGGATGTTATGTAATCATAATCATGAACATAAGGGTATGTTAATGTGGCCATGAAAACAGAATATCATACCCAACAATACAAAGATCATAAAAAAAATCCTCGCATAAATATTGAATGTTCATAAGACAGGAATCATAATGGAATCAAAAGAATAGTCCATGAAATCATAATATAAGAATAAGACATAAAATTGTGGCAGACACATAAACATTTAATATCATTCATTATAAGTCAAGTTTTATTTCTAAAACATAACATGTAACTTCATGGGGACTACACCTACAGAGTGACACACACCACCATCCCTAGTCATAGTCATTTCCTTGTTAGGGATCTTGTTTCTCCATATTCTTATAGTGGTTAGGGTTTCCTCATCTTCCCACAGTGGATAAGTTTCCTCTTCTTCTCATAGGGAATTGGGTCTCCCCATCTTCCCAAAATAGATCAGGTTTCCCCATCTTCTAATAGTGAATTGTGTTTCCCCATCTTCCCATAGTGGATTATGCCCATCGACTTAAATATCTTCATTATTTTATGAGATATAAATATTTACCCAATGCATTAGAGGTAGATATAGGTCTCACCAATCACATAATAAATTCACTCATACATATAAGACGGTATAATAAAACATTCATCATATCATGAAACATAAAAAGATAAGGGTATAAAAAAACATATCATAACCCATGAAATGAAATGGTTTTCATAATCTTTTCATCACATCATAATTTATATAAAATAGATAGGTTTCTTAATCATTTCAAAAAATTATATCATGAGAAAAGAAGTAAGTTTCAGAATCATATTACTCTTAGAAGAGAAATAGGCGTCATAAACATCATGTAAATAAAAAATAAACATTCAAGAAATAATATTAATGGTATTCTTGGTTCATGTCCCCCATATAGCTAAAACTAGAAAAATATTGAATCATAGATATATAAGGATTTTGAAATATCACATGAAACATTTATTAATGAAAATAGCCTTTTATTAAAAATAATTTTAATAAAACCATTTATAAAATCATTTTTTTATAAATAAATATTTATAGTTTTATTTAAAACATTTCATGAAGAAAATATATTTTCATTATTGGAAAAAACTTTTTAAAACATATAACATTTTGATATCATTTTTCCTATAAAAATATATTTGAAAACGTTGTAATTAAGCATGAAAATATTTTCAAATCCTATTTTTTTGAAGATACCATGAAAACTCATAATGAAATAATGAGAACATTTTAAAAAAAAAATCATTGAAAACACTTTGAAAACATAAAAATAAGGTTTCAAATAATTTTGAAATCAATTTTCCTTGAAAATTTATAAAAGACGATTGAAAACATTTTAGAAATTAGTTTCCTTGGGAACTTGTAAAAGAGTATTAAAAAATCATGAAACACATTTTAATAATGAAAATATTTTGAAAACATTTTTAGAAATCATTGTTTTTAAATGATATATATTTCACATCAAATAGATAGGTAAAGTCAAATTTTCCAAAAAATACATTCTTAATTATCTTCAGTACCAAAGATTAGAAAAATTGTACCATTACTTGGATATAACATGAATAAACAGTGTTTAATAAAATTAATGACGGTTATTGAGAGATGTATTATAATATTTCATCAATTGGGATGTAATTATAAATGTTCTTGATATGCATGAAATTTTAGCAATAAACTATTACCACATTGGCAACTTTGAATAATAATATAATGGAAATAATAACATTACATGAAGCTTAAAATATCATTTAAATATTTATATTCATGATATAAAATGTAAAATGTAGTATATACACCTCATATAAAAATATTGGTTCATAACATGGCATGTGTCACAAAGAAGATAAATTTAGACAAAATTACTTTACCAATTTCGTATCTTTTGAAACATATACCCTATGAAAGAAAGACCTTCAAATGGATATGTAAATACACATAAATTTAAGTATAATAGTATTTTAATTCATTAATTGGTAGTATACACGACACATATAATAAAAATGAGGTGAAGATGTTCTATGTATCATGGAAAATAAAAGTGAGATGCGAAAACCCTTAACTTGAGTCTGACTTGTCATGTGTGAATTTATCTTTCTATTATTTGACTAACTCCTTTTGTTTTTAACAAAAGGGATCCCTTGGTTGGATTTTATCCCAAAATTATCATTCTATGATTAATACGAGGATGTAAAGAGATTATTTTGAGCATTGTTTGGTTTGGCTAGAGGGCTTTAGAAGTGCGACGAAGTGGTAGGGGTGAGTAACTTTTTATAATGGATGAGTGGAAATGTTGTTTTAAAAAAATGGAATTATACCCACATTTCATCCATGAATAATGGTTTAAATAATAGTAAAAATCTGACCCAAGGGATTAAAGGGTCCAATTATGGCCAAATAATGGCTTATGAACAATTTTCTAGGTCATTTTGGGCCTTAATCTTGAGGTTTAGTCCTTTGTTATGCTAATTTTTCTCATATTTTTTGTAATTATTTTTAATCAGTTTATCTAATAGTTAATTTTAAAAACTAAGTTGAAATTAACATAAATTATAAAATATTATGATTCCAAATATTTTATCCATTTATTTCAAATTTCTATCATAGAAGTGGTAGAAAATAATTTAAAATTAATCGTGCAGCTCAGACGACAATGCATATTTTTAAAGTGAAAATATTTCAATGTTTGATATGTTTTTATATCCTATTTGAATGTGTAATTGATTCCAATGACTTATATTTGATTAACAGATGGGGATTTTTGTAATTGATGTTTTAAAAAATTAAAATGTAATTTAACTATATAAATAAATTAGATGAAAATTCATTTTTAAATTAAAATTCAGTATTTTTCATTATTCATTCAAAAAATAAATGTTTTTAGAAAAATAGAAAAAATATTCTAAATTAAATATTTATATTATTATTCCATAAAGTAAATTTATTTTTTTGAATAAAAATTATAAATTTATCATAATTTATATTTGAAATGGTTTCTCCATTATAAGGCAGTAAAATTGTGTTTTTGAAAAATATAAATCATTATAAGTAATGTTTGTTTTATTATTGTCTCTTGTCTAAAAAACACATAAGAACAAAGATAAATTTTTGACTAAAATAATATCTGTAAATTTCAAATAAATCATTTATAAATACTATTTTAATTAATTTAATGTTGTAAAACGTGTTTGATTCCATAAATACAGTTTTTTGTCAAAATAATTCCTATATTTTTATAAGGGTTTTGTTTTAATTTATAGTAAATTGATCACTAAAATAATTATTATTATTTTTATGTGTAATCCATATTTTAATAATTCAATTAATCTTATGACTAATCACTATTCCAATGGCTGGGTGACAACTTTAATAATATTTTAATATTATTATTAATGTTACATTTTATTTTGGTAAAAATAGGCACCACATGTAAAACAAATTATCGAAGGAACTCATAATTAAGTGTAACACAGTCCAAACATTGAATTACATGTAATGAATACTAATCTAAGTCTAATATATAATATAACATTACCTTGGTTTTGCGTATAATGTAAGCCATACATAGTGCTTTTGTATATAAAAAATCTATATTCAATGTTGTGTCAAATGTAAAATTTTAAAAATATTTAATTTGATTCAAAAAAATCCAAAAAAGTTATGGGGTTAAAAATCTAATACCATAGGGAGAGTATCAAGGATATTTAATTGGAATCCCGGAAGGAGGAACCACACTATGAAGCTACTGGTTACATGAAAATATTTGGTTGTTTGAAAGACATAAAAATTTTATTCTCTATTAATAAACAAAGTATTTATTTTAAATTGTTTCTTGATTTAGGAGATCATAGTATCAGTTGAACTAATGTGTTAATTAAACACTCCATGTACAAAAATATTTAGTGGATATATGGAGGATGCATCAATGTGAATGATGTATATTTTTAGATATACCTTTTAACATATAGTTATTGAGGTTATTTTCTCTAATATTTTAAGTTATTAAATTATAATTTTGAAATAGGATAATTTCATGATGTTGAGTTTGAAGAGTTGGAGGAAATTCATTAAAATATAATACTTTTCTTTCTTTCATGAGAAAGTGAGAAAATATGGTTTCAAAATTTGTAAAATATGGAAAATAAATCTCCTACAAATATTTTTCATCTTCTCAAATAATGGAATAAGGAATAAAAATAAGGAAGAAGTAAGGAATGGATATTGAGATCCAATACTACATATATATGAAAAACAACATAGTGAGAGGGATTTGACTACACATATTAGAATAATTACAATTTGGTGAAGACAAACTCAGCTGAATATCATTGATGATTCTTGCATCAAAGTGACAAGGAAGAAGGAACCTAGACTATATTGAATATTTTCATTCCATAAAGCTAGTGTTTTATACTATGTAGAATGGAATAAAAATACATTAGAGTTACTATAATATAAATAAGGGGTTCTAGATGAAACATATGCAAATACGAATTACTCAAATGAAGTCCTTGGATGACATCTGCACAACCTGTAAATCACACATATACAGAATGATGACTCATACGTAGTTGGAAAATGACTATTAAACCATTTTAAATTTATTGACATATATATATATATATCAATACTTTTAAACTTTTCTCAAATGAGATATATATAGATTCCCCCATAACTCTTGCACACTAATGTAATGAATTCTATGTAATCTAGGTATGGACATATGAGATGAATCATAATGAAATCCAAAAATTTACCGAATTTTGACACCTCAGTGTGAATGAATCATATAAACATGTTGAAGGACTCATAAACATTGATAGGTAATATCATAAACAGATAATAATTAACCATTTCCATAATCTGTTTCTCAACTAGAATGATCGAAATTACTTCTAGAATTGATCCAAATTACTCTCATCCTTCATGGAACATCCTATGAACTTCTCTATGGATATCATATGATTATAATGGGATCCATTCACATTCATATCCTAATCCTATTTTGTTGTTAAAAAACCAACAATACATGTAATAAATCTATATTTTAGAACAATTCCAAATCTTCATTGACAAATGTCACCCTTTTAGTTCAACAATATTGAATCTATAACAATACAACTTGAATTAAATCATCCATATTTCACTCATATTATCAAATAATCGAACACAAACATGTAGGGAATCAAGAAAAAATATCTCAAAAACCAAGACACACTATCCCCCAACACGCTTATGGCTCTTGAAACACACATTTTTTCATTCTCATCTTTACATATGGATTCCACTATAAGACTCAAAATTCTATTTGTAATAATAAAACCATCAACTTGATGTGATGATATTTTCATAATGAAATCTAATACTAATGGTGAATTATAAAAACATAAAAGAAGGTCACTTTTTTCAAGGGGATGATACATATAAGTGTCCCATTGTGAAAATAAGGGGCATCATAATAGGATCATACATAGGGGTTTCCAAAAGATATTCATCCTAACACCATGACTACTAAACACCCATATACCTAACATAAGACACACTTTGTTTTAGACTGATCATAAAATTGACGAAGAAACCCTAAATGGAAACCACTACTCTACTATCATGGAAATGGATTGAACAATAGTGAACCAGCTCCCAAAATTAGTGTATTAGTATTATGATATCGAAAGATCACCCATATCTATTTGTAATACCTTAAAAACTCTTTTTGATGGCTCTAAAATCTAAAAAGAAAAATATAATGATATGAGGAATGTATAAAATTATATTATATTCCTATGAAATGATTTTTTTCTTTGATAAGGGAAATTAAATCCAGATAAATTGAAATTGAATACATCCCAACCAGGATATATCTCTCAAACATAATGAACAATTTACTAACACCCTTCGGGTAATCGCTAAGTCAAAATACAAAAAGCACATTGAAATACACACTACCATTAGAGATACAAATCAAATAATTAATTAACTATATAGAGAGAGAAACGTAGAACCAACCACCATGGTCATAAATAAATCCTCACTAACTACTCCCTTCACCCCATCCATTTTTCAAAATAGATACCCTTTTCTGGTAACCCCTCTACTTGAATTTTTTTATAAAATAAGCTAAAATGATTCAAAATAAATATATATTCAACATTAATTTTAGATACCAATTCAATTTATTATTTATAAATAAGTTCCAAATCCCTCACAATGTTTTTAGTGAAAGGAGTGGGTTTAGCTCAACACATTCTTATGTATTACACTTCAATTAAGACCATAAAGCATGTTGAATCTTGGGTAATTCATACTGAAGATTCCCCATAACATTACATAATAAGTAAACAAACTCTCTATACTTACTAATCCTTTAGATAAGAAAACCTATTTCTCAAATCCATGATGTATCTCTAGAATATCTCTTTACCTTCATCTTTTATGATCCCTGAGACCCAAAAATCAAAGCATTCATCTCATCCTCACTAACCACTTGAGTAGGGCCTTCTCTAGAATCCTACATAATAGATAAATGTCTCTCCATCATCTAGATTAGACCTTTAAACTATATCTAATATATCAATTTCAAATCCATGTTATATCACTAAATCTCTTCACTCATGGAAAATTAAATATTTCATACATACACATCCTCATTAGGTAGAAAACACATAAAATGGAAAATTAAGTGCATCAAATGATTCATAATGTTGTGTGTTCTCTTAGACCCTTATTGAATCATTTAAATATACTTCAATAAATCATAAATATGTAATTGATAAATGAAATCTCTCATGAATAATTGAATAAATTACTCCCATGATAACCCTTTGGGATTATATGGTTCATCTAACACCAATATTAAGCCATATTTTGAAATAATAAAATCACCAAATAAACTCATAATTTATTAAATGTAGTCTTTAATAGAAAGATAGTAGTAATATATTTTAAATACACCTTAATATTGGGGATAGATAATTTACCAAGGAAATTAATTAATAATTATTGTTAAAACATTAAAAAGGAATTATCACAAGACACCTTTTTCCTCTTTCAATGATTAACATATTGTAAATGTTTCAATATAATATCTTTAAATAAAAAAATAACTTTTGTGACATTTCTATTTTATGGTAGTAAAAAATCTATTTATTTTCTTAATGCAACATATATTTGGATTAGGGTAGTATCACTTGATGTGCATCATAGTTTTTTCAGTCAGTAATTCTATTTTAGGTAATCTAGTTTTTTTTTAATTATTTATGAAAAAAATGGGTTTTTGAAAGATTATTTTATAGAATAAATAAAAAAAATGTTTGTATAGAAATAATATAGGTTAATTTTAAAGGTCATGGTCCTAGGTTTTGGTTATGCGGTTTCCTTAATTAATGAATTCAATTAGAAAATGAGTTTCTTTCTACACATTGGTTGATATTCTATGCCCAATTAATAATTTTTAACATGCCTTGGAAAACTATTTGTAAATAAAAATCTATCTTCCCTTGATAAAAAATTTAACTAAAATTGAGATCCAAATCAAGGTGGACCACCACCACACCCATGAAATTATCTCATTTCCCCTACAAATTAAAATGAAAAAAATTGAAATTAAGGTATAAGAATTAAGAATACTGTGAAACCTCCCCCAAGGACAAGCATTTGGTTAGTCACAACCCAATAAAATTGAAAAGAGATCACATGTTAGAAATAGAAGACACTGTTATTGAGATATATATATATGAATGAAATTTTTATTGGATCAAAATAGATCACTAAAATTAAAATATGAAAGCATTACATGGGAGAATAATTTGAAAAAAATAGAGAATAAAACCTAAGTATCAGTATCCATACAATGTAGTGCATTGGAAGATCCATGGGGAATAGATCATTTCTTCTCTGACCTGGCCATGTATTTAGAAAAATTTTAGGTGATTGTGCCATGATTAAAGGCATCATAAATGGGTCCTTGATGGCATGCATCATTAATGAAAATAAAAAAGAGTCACCCAACATAAATCCATCAAGATATTATTTTTTGGGTCCTGTTAAACATTTTCACATCTTGAATAATGTTCACGATGTGTAATGTGGGCGGATGAGAATCTTCTCACTTATTATTTCACAATTGAAAATATTCTCTAGGTTTCATTCTGGGAAATTAATTCACGACATGTAATGTTTTTTCCTATAGGTTTCTCATAGTTTCAGCATAGTTTATTTGTTTTTGGTCTTTGGAATTGTTATTAAATTTTTACTTTATCATAGACCATAATTCATATCATTAAATCGTTATGTTTATTCCGATATTTAGTTAACATTGTTCTGCATTCCTTCTTCAATTTTTTGTTTTCATGGTGAGACACAACACATCTTGATGCATAGTGCCATTAGAATTTCGAAAATATTATTTTCAATTTCATTAAAAAAAATGGTATCCTATAACGAATAACAAAAATAGATAAATATTGACATCAATAATCAATTAATATATTAATGTATTGTGGTTTATAATCAAATAATAAATAAAATTATTTCTCATTAAGTTAGAATTATTGATAAAAATCCCGCAAATAATCATTTAGGACAAAAATATTTCAAATAGACAAATAAACACATATACTAATCCTCCTAACCAAAACTTCCAAAAAGACATCATAGGAATACATTACCACTCCCATATCGATACACCATTAAAATGTGATAATAAACTTCTATCACAACACCATTACTCATCTATTTAGAACAAAATCATACCACCTATAGAACATCATCTGCATCACCTCATTCCAACCATGAAAAACCAGTAGAAATAACCAATAGATATCACTTCTCAAACCACCCCACAACAACCAAAAAAACCATGTACTTCACACTCATCTAGCCATAACACCCCAATATTATCTATATAATATCCCATTCATTCCAACACCACAAAATACAACCATAACAACCCCCCAATAGAGGAAACATATCACATATATATAATACAATCATACCAAAAACAATTTACACCCAATACCATCCATTAAATATATCAATAACTCCTTTTAAAACATGCCATTATATTAATTCAATATAATTTACCTGATTATAATCACCTCAATTCCAAATTTCATAGAACTATCCCATTATCATATTTAAGTGATTTAACATTTATATAAAGTGATTTATTAAATTTAATTACAATAGTTGGATATAATAATAGTAATAAGATATACCATATAAAATTATCATTGTATAATAATTTTAACAAAAACCATAAAACCCTCAGTGATAGAATTTATTAAGAGAAATCATCACATTATCCAAACTTATTATTGTTGTTTTATGATTTAGAAAATATTTTTCCAACTAAATATTTTACCAATTCAATGAAATGATTATCAAATAACTAATTGTGAACAACTATAATGTTTTATAAATTAAATTTCAAATAAATAACCACACATTTCACTCAAATTACATTAAAATGTTATTTAATTCTAAATGAAAAAATGTGCATACTACTTTCCTAGGAATCATTCTTGATATTATCAAATAAAAATTTATTAAACACTTTATCAGCAACGAAACATGTTACTATGTTTTGAAAAGGGTATCATAATGTTCATCCATATGATAAGAAAAAAATTCTCAATTCAAAAATATTATTGGGAAAATACATCACATTTATTTCATTGTAATTCAAGAAGGCATCCTATAACATTATATATGCTACCTATCATAAGAAATTCATATTTTCACCTTTTTTAAACCATATAATAATTTTTAGTTTCAATTTTATGTTTCACATGACAATCAATATTTCAAAAAAATACCCATGGAATGTGTTGGTCGGAGTGGATACCCAAGAGGGGGTGAATTGAGTTCCAATTAAAACTTTCTGTTAAAATATTTCTATTAAAACCTCCAATTTAAAAACTAAGATAAATTATAGTGAATTTGTTAAACTATAAGGGTTCGATTAGGTTCTCAAAAGACTGATTAGGTCTCAGGTAATTTAATCATAAGATTAAATTAGCTATTGAAACTAACCTACTGATATAGAATAGTTACAAACACTTTCTAGATTAACAATTAAAGTAACATTAAAACAGTTTTATATTTCAATGTAATTAGAAACGGAATATAAATTATATAGTATACTTTAGACTTAATCTAATATGTATAGTATATGTAACCAAGATGTTCAGTCTCAAGCTGAGACTTCGTCCTCTCAAACAATTTATATAAAATTTATCCACGTCCTGGATCGGGGAAAAACAACTGTACAGAGACTGTTCAAGTCCAAAGACCTCTACCATAGTTCTTAGTGGGAAAAACAAAAGCAAAATCTCTCAGGATTTCCAGGTCACACTTGACCTCTTCTACAAATCACAGTGGGATACGAGAAGGTATAGAAAGTTTGGTGTGAGGATTTAATATCGTCCAATTCAGCTCAGGAGACAATGTGTATCTAGAGTAGATAGATGTACACACACACTACTCTGAGTGTTAAGAAAAAGGAATACAACAGATGAAATAATAGAGTTTAGAAAGCTCTGTGTATTTGCTGATATGCTCTAGATACGTTTTGAGGTTGCAGATGGAAGTCAAGTCATTTCTGGTGAGGAGAACTCAAAAATAGAGTATCGTTGTTCTTATCAGCTACAACTATTTAGACATGTGCATATTATTTTCAGTAAGACAAAGCTAATAGTCATTGTGTTTTTTCTGGGTGTAGTATCTTCTTCAGGATCTTTGATTTTTACAGGTGTTCTTCAAGTTCTTCTTATGTTATGTGGGACTTCATACATGTGAACCTTTTTTCGTGTATCTTTCTCTTTTCATTCAGATCTTTCTTTTTAATGCAGATCTTCCTTTTTTATTCCTTGAGATCTGGAAAAAGAATGATTACCTTTTTATAGGTATGAAGTACAGTTTTCTAACATCCAACAACAAACATTAATTAATAGCAGGTGCATTTAACTATGAAAATATGACCATTTGAATTAAAAAGGGTTAGTAGAACGTTCAAATAGTTTTAATGACTATCGGTGAGACATGAGATCTATAATTCATTTTGAAATTGCATCGGTATCAGTAGGTCATGTGATCAGCATCAGCTTCAGTAGGTCATTTGATCATCATCAGTTTCAGTTGGTCATTTTATCAGTATCGGTTTTGGTAGGTCATTTGATCATCATCGGTTTTGGTAGGTCAGTTGATCCACATCAGTTTTGATAGGTCATTTTATCAGCATCAGTTTTGGTAGGATATTTGATTAGCATCGGATTCGGTAGGTATCATCAGTGCCACCGTTGTCATCGGTGCGACCATTATTCATCAGTGCAACTGTGGTCATCGATGCAACCATTATCATTAGTATGATCATTCTTCATCGGTGTGACCCTTTTTCATCTGTGTGAACATTCGCATCGGTGCGACCGTTCTTAATCAGTGACTCAAAAAGATAACTAACAGTGAGTCAAAAACCTGAATTACACACCAAGTGTCTGTTTAAACAAGAAAACTTATAGGACAATAGAAAAACATATATAATCATAGACAAACACATGTAAACATGATTAAACATATATAAACACATTTAGAAAAGAATGAATAGTTGACTAAATTTACTTATAAACAGAAATAACTATGATTTGTGATTATTAAAAAAACCTTTTCACAAAGGGTTCAAAAATATCCCCCTTTTTGATAATCAAAAATCTATGGAATAAAAGAAAGGAGAGGAAATGACGTAACATTCAGTATGCTCCCCCTAGGTAAACAAAATATATAACCAAAGATAAACAGATCATCAGAGAATGCACCAAATCATAAATAAAGTGTGAGTATATCAACATAGCAGTAGTCATCATTTAAGCAGTGATCATTTCTCCCCCTTAATTCATATAGTGTGACTGTATGCATGTTCTCCCCCTTTGGGATTATAATAAAGAAAAAGAGAGCAGAGAGAGAAAAAAATAAAGTTCCATTGATGTAACCACTGAAAACAAGGTTACAAAAAAATGAAACACATAAAAGACACCCTATCAAAAATGACAGGCATGGATACTTCTTGGGATGTAGGGGAGCTTTTTCTTTAGAAAATAGAGTAATGGATAGCCCAGAGGGTGGATTGGTGGATGGTTGATCTGTCCGGATGGAGAGAGGTGGAAGGACAGCTCTGGCTGGAAGCAGAGTGGGTGCTAAAGTCAGTTGTGGGTGACTAGAAGATCTTGTTGATGGAGGCTGATGAATGACTGGACGAATATTAGAGAGAGCTTGGGAAATGGATAACTAACCAGGAGAAACACCGGATGGAATGAGAGGTTCAGTAGTAGGAAAAAAAATTGTCTTAGCTTGTACATGAATATAGGGTTTGATGAGATTGATAAAATCTTGAATGACTTCACCACCATATTTCATGGCCTTCTAAAAATCATCTTTGTTCTGCATGAATCTCTCTAGAGTAGGAGTAAAATATTTCAACTAATGTACATGATCCTTAAAATCATGAGTGACTAGAGGAAGCCTAAAATTGTCATCCAGAACTTTATACTGATGATTCAACTCATGCTTGGTATAGATTTTAGAGAAATAGTTATCCACCTTTTCTTTAATTTCTTTCTGAGCCTGAGTTGCATCATCCGAATAAAGCTTCACAATCTTGTGAATATGATCACTATTTTCTTCATCTTTTTCAATGATTCCAAATCCAAAATCTGTCCAAGTGCATCTAACTCTTATTTTATAACCACCTTTAAAGCATTGATCTCATGTCCAGTAATCTTGGTCACTTTTAAGGAGCTAGCGTGAGTAATAATCTGAGTAA
Source organism: Viscum album (assembly GCA_963277665.1). Taxonomy (NCBI): domain Eukaryota; kingdom Viridiplantae; phylum Streptophyta; class Magnoliopsida; order Santalales; family Viscaceae; genus Viscum; species Viscum album. Next base: position 359,263,196 of record OY728164.1, on the reverse strand, counting down.
TCTCAACCTTCAACTTTCTCAAATCCGACTTATTGAGATTTTCTATAAAATTTCTCAGAACATCCATCATACAAGTGATGGTTGATCTAAATTCTCCTAATAGAGAAACTAAGTCATTGCCTAAATACTTGAGTGCTTTATTTATAGAGGTAATGTTTCTTCCAATCATCTCACTAGTATTGCACAGGTCTTGCTTAATAATACTTACAACTCTTTGAGTTATAGAATCCATAGCAGCCTCAGATAAATTCATAGGAGAAAGACCATGAGCATGGGATAATTCCTCTTTCATTGTCTCTCTAACTACATGGAGAAACTCATCTTTAAATCGGTTTAAACACGATCGAGAAACTGAAGGACCTGGTCTTTCTACTGTCACTTGCACATTCTCAACAATTAGTCTAGCCTTAACTGAGAGGCTTGTCCTTGCTTTTTGCACCCCTTCTTCTTATTCCTCTGAATAATATAAACCAAGACTAGAAAAACCTGGGTGTTCCTCCCATGTAGATTTACAAGAGGTATACGGGGGATTTACAAAATCATCTTTTCCAGAATTTTCATGCAAGATTTATTCACCTACATTAATCTCTATCTGCATTGTTCTTTCAGCCTCAGGAACCGATTCTTCTTCAACTTGTTGTGGTTGTGGATCATTATAGATCAAATTTTGACCATCTACTAGTCGAGTAGCAGCATCATCATCACCACCATCATCATTATTGCCATCATCATCATCACCATCACCATCACCATTATTATTTACTAAAGTTCCATTAGTATTGTCTTTTCTACTGGATTCATACTCCTTAGAATTTAATTCTTCATTTTCATTTTCTTCTTCATCACCTTGTAGAGGTTATGACTCTGTTAAGTTGAGAGGTGGACCAGATGGTCCAAATTCCATTCTTCTTTTCTTAGGACTTACTGTATCCGGATCACTCCTGTCATCAGGAGGTGACTCAGGTTCCTTTTCAGTATCCACATCATCGTCAGCCTCATCTTCCCTTGTTCCTTTCTTACATGACTCTCCAATTTCATTAGGATATTTTGTCTCCTCTTCCTCATTAGAATAAACAACTTCTTCATCAGGTTTTAAACCAGGATCTCTCATCCCCTTTGGTCTGTTAGGATGGTCAAAAGGAATAATGGAGTCATACAACTTATCTTTATCAGCAACCCATGCCTTTTTCCATGGATTTCAGTTGATTTTCATTCTTTTGAATATGTTCTTTTTAATAAAAAAACTACTACTAGATGATATACACTCATTTCCATCTTCAACACAGCCTAAAAACTTTAACATATCAAATATTTTCTTAGAGTAGAACAAGGTTGTAGCTTTCTTGGATGGTTTCACCATCTCAGTAATGTGGATAGTAAAATATCTACACAAAATGATCTTCTCATCATTTAGTAATAAAAACAATAGGAAAATGTCCGGATACTTCACAGTAGCAAAATCACCCTTTCCGGGACAAATTTGGTGATGAATAAACACAAACAAAATTCTACTTTCACCATCTAACTCAGTAGTCGTTATTGTTCTGGATTCAGAATTGCCAATCAGCATCTCCAGAGTAAGTTCATATGAAAAATATATAGTGGTATGAGAAATATTACCAGAATAGTCTTCATATCTACCATTATGAGGTACTCCCAAAGACTCATCCTATTGCATTGTAGAAAAATGTATCTTTTTCTCTTTGACCACTGAAGATAGTCTTGCATCTTCTGTTCCATCCAATACAATAGTTAAGTTCAGATAAAACTCATGCACAAGCTTTGGGTAGTAGGCTTGGTCATTATTATAGAACCAGTCTTTCCATCCTTACATCTCCAATACTTTTAAAATAGTATACTTACTGTTTAACACCCATTCGGGACTCACTTCCTTTTCCATGGTGACCACCCAAGTTTCCAACTCTGGGTTCACTGACCTTTGAGTCGTGCTGCTCAATTCTCCACATTAGTGTTTCATAGGAGAGGAACCTTTAGATTTCTTGTTTTTTTTCATTTTCCTTTCCATTTGGAGGTTCGATAAGTTTGAGAGGTTGAAATGGTTCAAAGGATTTAAAAAGGTTCTAGAGGTTGAATAGGATCATGTTTCAGAAAAAGTAAGGTTCGACGAGAGATGAAGATTCCCAGTTTTTTAGAAAAGAAATATCCACGGGTCATTAAATTTATAATTTAGGATTACTATATTAAATATAATATCGATTAAGTAAAACAAAGTCGGTTTGATAATCACTGAAGGTGTTAAAAACTATAAGACCCAAACGGTAGCAAAATGATCGGTTTCACTGATCGGTTTCACTGATTGGTTTCACTTATCGATCATACCTAATTCTTTCTTAATAAAATTTAACCTTTCTGAGCTCAAGGGTTTGGTGATGATATCATCTAATTGATGTTCAGAGTCAATAAATTCTAGAGAAATGTCGCACTTTTGATAATGATCTCTCAAAAAGTGATTTCTAACATCAAGGTGTTTGGTCCTAGAGTGAGACACAGGATTATTAGAGATTATAATTTTCACTAGTGTTATCAAAATTAATAGAAACATGTATAAATTGATATCCATAGTCCAACAGGGTGTGTTTCATCCACAGAATTTGTACACAACAACTACCAGCAGCAATGTATTCTGCTTCAGCAGTAGAAAAATGCAGCAGAGTTATGTTTCTTACTACACCAAGATACCAGGGACTTTCCCAAAAGATGACATGTTCCAGATGTGCTCTTCCTATCTAACCTGCAACCGGAAAATTTAGCATCTGAATAACTCATTAAGTCAAAGGATTTTCCTTTTGGATAAAACAAACCTAAATTAGTAGTATGTTTAAGATATATGAACATCCTTTTAATAGCAAGTAAATGATATTATTTAGTATTAGATTGAAATCTTGCACGCATATATACATTAAACATGATATCCAGTCGACTAGCAGTAAGGTAAATTAACCTTCTAATCATACCTCTATAATTGTTTTGATCAACTGATTTCCCTGTTTCATCATCATCCAACTTACATGTGGTACTCATAGGTGTATCACTTCCCTTATTACTATCCAAACCAAAACGTCTCAAAATATCCTTTGTATATTTACATTGATTTAAAATAATACCATCTTTCTTTTGAAAAATTTGAAATCCAAAAAAATACTTGAGTTCTCCCATTAAAATCCTTTCAAATTCATTTTGCATAATTTTTGGAAAATCAGTACATAAAGAATTTTTAGAAGATCCAAAGATAATATCATCAACATAGATTTGTACAATCAAAATATCTCTAGAATTTCATTTAATAAAAAGAGTGGGATCTGCAATTCATTCAGTAAAACCATTAGAAATAGAAAAATTTGTAATTATACCATACCAAGCTCTTGGAGCCTATTTTAAACCATACAAAGCGTTAGAAAGATTAAAAACCTGATTTTAAAAATGGGGGTTTGTAAATCTAGGTGATTTATCAACAAAAACATATTCAATTATAAAACCACTTAGAAAATCACTTTTAACATTCAGTTGATATAACTTGAAATTCAGATAACCAACATAGGGAAGTAAGATCCTTATGTATTATAATCTAGGTACTGGTGCAAAGGTTTCTTCATAGTATATTCCTTCCTCTTGACTATACCCTTGTGCAACTAACCTAGCTTTGTTTCTAACTATATTTCCCAATTCATCAACTTTATTTCTAAAAAACCATTTAGTGCATATGGTCAATGTGTCCTTAGCTCTATCAACTAATACCCAGGCTTTGTTTCTTTCAAAATGATTTAACTCTTCTTTCATAGCCATTACAAAAAATTCATCATTGATTGCATCATTGATATTTTTAGGTTCTAGCTTTGAAAGAAATGATTGATGTTCAACTGGATTTCTTAGAGAATCTCTAGTATATGTAGCTTTACCAAGATTACCAACAACATCATCTAAAGGATGATTCCTTAGAATCCTAGTTGATCTAGTAAAGGTGGGACTAGAAATTTCAGGTTCTTCTGTAGGTTTGGATTCATCATAATCAGGTTCTGGAACATTTCCAGAGATGTTTGTCTTTACAATAGGGTCGCTATTTTTGTCATTAAGGTTCAGAATAGACAAATCTTCTTTATGATTTTCAATGGAATATTTGGGTTCATGTGGATCAGTTTATCAAATTTGATGTGAACATATTCTTCCACACACTTGGTTATCTTATTAAAGGCTCTATAGGCTTTGCTAGTAATTGAATATCCTAAAAAGATTCCTTCATCACTCTTGGATGCAATTTTTTCTAGATTATCCTTAGTATTGAGAATAACGACTTTGCGACCAAAAACTCTAATGTAATTAACCTTAGGTTTCCTATTATTCAATAATTCATAAGGGGTCTTCTTAAGAAATGGTCTGATCAAGACTCTATTGATAATATAACAAGCTGTATTTACAGATTCAGCCCAAAAATAAATAGGTAGGTCATATTTATTAAGTATTGTTCTTGCAATCCCTGGAAGGGTTCTATTTCTTCTTTATACTACACCATTCCGCTGAGGTGTTTTAGGTGTATAAAAGTTGTGATTATATCCATTGTGTGAGTAATAAGATTCAAACTCATGATTTTCAAACTCACGACCATGTTCACTTCTCAGGGTCTTAATCTTAAGTCCACTATGGTTTTCTACAGTCTGGGAATACATAACAAAGTAAGAACATGATTCACTATTGTGAGCTAAAAAGTATACCCAAGTATATCTTGAAACATCATCTACTAATACATAGACATAGTGCTTCCCATTTAAACTAGAAAATCTAGAAGGTCCAAAAAAATCCATGTGAACTAACTCGAGAGGTTGATAAGTTGAAACTTATTTCTTTGATTTAAAAGAAATCTTATGTTACTTTCCCTTTTGACAGGGATTAAAAACATTTTCAGTTAGGAATTCAAGTCTAGGTAGGTCTCTAACTATATTTTTTCTAGTTAGTTTTCTTAGTGAATAAATGTGGCAATGTCCTAATCTTCTAGGCCATATCCAAGACTCTTTATGAAAATCATTTAAGCAAGTAATGTTTTGTTTAGCTATAGAATTCAAATCAACAACATAGAAATTTTCATTTCTCAAAGTAGAAAATACTAGAATATTTTTAGAATTAAAAACATTACAAGTATCATTTTCAAATTTAGCATTGAAACCATCATCACACAATTAATAAATACATAACAGATTATATTTAAGTCCATCAACAAATAAGACTTTGTAAATTAAAACTGAATCAGTGTTAGAAATATAGCATAAGCTAATGATATTTCCTTTAGAGCTATCACCAAAGGTGACATAGCCTCCATCAACTTTGATTAAACTCTTGAATCACGAGTACTCCCCAGTCATATGACTTGAAAATACACTGTCCAAGTAACATACCTTCTTATGAGAACTTTTCAAGCAATTTAACTACAAAACAGGTTTAAACATAAACTGATTTTGGTACCCAGATTTTCTTGGGTCTAGAAAGGTTAGAAATCAATTATTTAGGAACCCAGATTTGTCTTATGGGTCTCAAATAATTTAAAAAATTGATATATTTTGAAATATAAACTTTATTTGATCTATAAACAATTGAATAACTAGATGAAGCATATGAATTTCTTGAACAATAACTAGTATCATTCTGCAAAATTTAGGAACAAATATAGTTTTAGTAATCTATCTCTTCCCAGGATGATAGTCTATACCAGTGGTATATTTTGGTGCCACTTGTTTTCCTAATATTTGTGTAAGAGTATGCTTTCCATTTGGTAATTTTTCTATGTCCTTCCTTAATTGCTCATTGGACAATTTCAGTTCAGTATTTTCCTAAAGTAATTGAGAATTCCTTTCTTTCTCTATATCAATGGAAGATTTAATAGTGCTAGTCAAAGCATGTTGTTTCTTCAAGGTCATATACTTGTCCTTATGCTCATTACAGGTTTCTTCTAGCATATTAAATTATTCAAATAACTCTTCACAAGACACATTTTCAGATTCATAATTAGAATCAACTCCAGAATAATATTAATTTAAAGCAAGAGTGTACAGTGTTACCTCAGATGTGTTTGTCATAAAACACATGTTAGCTTTTTGAGATTTTTTATTCTGAGTAGAATGAGAATCAGTTGAACTGTCCTCTGAATCACTCCAAGTTGCATTTATATATTTCTTTTACTTATTGTCCTTGTATTCATGTTTCTTTTTGAACTATAACTTTGTACAGTCTTCTTTTACATGTCCTTTCCTTTTTCACTCATAGCAGACAATGTCATTACATTTATCAGAATTTTTTATGTCCTTCTTCCAATGACCATTATTGTCATAATTTCCTTTATAATTTGATTTTATGAAGAATTTCTTCTTCCTATAGAACTTCTTGAATCTCTTGGCTATTTGAACCATCTCAGCATCACTGTCAGAATCTGAACCTTCACATGTTGAGCTTTCAGTACGTATGTGAACTTTCTCTTTATCCTTTCTCTTTGAAGTATATGTCATGAAGGCTACTGACTTCTTCCTTGGTTCATCATATTCTTATTTTACCTTCAGTTCTTCTTCATACATCATAATCTTACCAATTAATTCCTTAACAGGTAGTGAACTTATATCACATGATTCTCTTATTGAAAAAGACGTGCCTCTCCATCTTTCTATTAGACATCGTAGTATTCTCATAATCTTCTCCGTTGCATGAACATCTTTTCCAAGTGAGCTCAAAGTGTTGAAAATCTTATTGAACCTGGGAAAAATGTCAGAAATGGGATCATAAGGCTTCATTTTAAAATTATCATACTTAATATTATAGGTATTCAATCTCAATTCCTTAACATTGGTTGATCCTTCATGAGAAACACCCATGGTATCTGAAATTCCATAGGCAGTTTTCCAAGTAGATATGTGATTAAATTCTTCATCGCCTAAATCACAGTACAGGGCATTCGTATCATTACAATTATTATTATAATTAGTTTTAGAAGGTTCATCCCAAGTAGTCCACTCAGTGTCTGAAATCTTATATTGAGTTTCTATAGCAATCCAGATTTCAAATCCAATACTCTCTAAGTGAATTTTCATTTTAAGTTACCATTGGGTATAATTTGTACTATTGAAGAAAGGTGGCATGTTGGTAGCATCACATTCTAGTCTATTACCCATAACTAAATTTTAGCAGATATATTTAAAGAGATAAAATTTTGAACTAATTGAAATTTAAGATCTTTGAGATATAACTAAAATCACAGTTGAAAAACAGAGTATTCGAAAATCCGTTATCAATAATTTATTCCTCTGATACAAAATTTTGGCCAGAGTGGATACTCAAGAGGGGGGGTCAATTGAGTTCCAATAAAAAAATTCTGTTATAATATTTATATTAAAATCCCCTATTTAAAAACTAATTTAAACTGTATTGAATTTTTGAAACTATAAGATATCGATTAGGTTCTCAAAAGATTGATTAGGTCTCAGTTATTTTAATCAAAAGATTAAATTAGCTTTTGAAACTAACCTACTGATTTACAATAGTTACAAAAACATTCTAGATTAACTATCAATGTAAACTTAAAACAATTTTATATTTCAAAGTAATTAGTAGCAGAATATAAATTATATAGTATACTTTAGACCTAATCTAAGTTGCACACAAGATGTACCAAGAGGTCCAGTATCAAGCCGAGACTTATTACTCTCAAAAAATTTATATAAATTTTATCCACACCCTAGATCGGGGAAAAACAATAGTACCGAGACTGTTCATGTGTTGAGACCTCTACCACAGTTCTTAGTGGAAAAAAGAAAAGAAATAGATCTCAGGATGTCCAGGTCACACTTGACCTCTTCCATAACTCACAGTGGGATACAAGAAGGTATAGAAAGTTTGGTGTGAGGATTTAATATCCGCCAGTTTAGCTTAGGAGACAATGTGTATCTAGTATAGATAGATGTACACACACACTGCTCAGAATGTTAAGAAAATAAATACAAAAGAGGAAATAATAGAGTTTAGAAAGCTATATGTATTTACAGATAAACTCTGGACTCGTTTTGATATTTCATATGGAAGTCATGTCCTTTCTGGTGACAATGACTCAAAAAAGAGTATCGTTTTTCTTCTCAGCTACAACTATTTAGACTTGTGCATATGATTTTCAGTAAGACATAGTAACTAGTCTTTTTGTTTGTTCTGGGTGTAGGATATACATCAGGCTCTCTAATTTTTACAGGTGTTCTTCATGTTCTTATTTTTTTCCACAGGACTTCATACATGTGCACCTTCTTTTGTGTATCTTTATCTTTTCGTTCAACTCTCTCTTTTTACTGCAGATCTTCCTTTTTTTATTCCTTGAGATCTGGAAAAAAGAATGATTACCTTTTTATAGGTACGAGGTATGGTTTCCTGACATCCAATAACCAAAATTAATTAATAGAAAGTGCATTTAACTAAGAAAATATGACCGTAGGAATTAAAAAGAGTTAGTAGAAAGTTCCAACGGTTTTCATGACTATCGGTGAGTCATGAGATCGGTAAGTCATTTTAAATTTCCATAGGTATCGTTAGGTCATGTGATCAGCATCATATTCGGTTGGTTATTTCATCAGCATCGGTTTCGGTAGGTCATTTGATCAGCATCTGTTTCGGTTGGTCATTTGATCATCATCGGTCTCAGTAGGTCATTTGATCAGCACTGGTTTCGGTAGGTCATTTGATCAGCATCGGTTTCTGTAGGTCATTTGATCAGCATTAGTTTCAGTAGGTATCATAAGTGCCACCGTTTTCATCAGTGTGACCATTCTTAATCAGTGCAACTTTTATCATAGGCGCGACTGTTATCATCGATGCGACCGTTCTTCATCGGTGTGGCCGTTCTTCATCGGTGCGACCGTTCTCATCGGTGCGACCGTTCTTCATCGGTTACTCAAAAAGATAACTAACGGTGAGTCAAAACATGAGATACGCACCAAGTGTCTGTTAAAACTAGAACACTTCCAGGATAATAGAAAAACATAAATAATCATAGATAAACATATTTAAACATGATTAAACATATATAATCACATTTAGAACAGAATGAATAGTTGACTAAATTTACTTATAATCAGAAATAACAATGATTTGTGATTATTAAATTAACCATTTCACATAGGGTTCAATAGAATGGAATTTATATTTACATTCCTAACACAAAAAATATTATTTTATCCCGAAACATCAATCATGCATTAATAAATTTGAAATTGCTTCCATCATATAAAAGTAATTAAATTTTAATGGGCTATCACTTAACCTGATTTTCATCTCCCCAAACTAAAGAAATAAATGTTTAGAATCTAATAATTTAACAAATTTCTAATGCATGCATATAATATATAATAAATTTAAGGTAACACATTAAATAAAATTTCATATGGAAATCCTAAAATGAAAAAGGAATGGGTTAAAAAAAATATTAACAAATTTGATTTTATTGTGGGAAAACTATATATAAAATTAACATAATGGTTTTTGATTACATACCGTAATAACATATTTAATCATTTTTTTCTTCCAATTTGGAATATCATGATAGTGTAATAGCCATAAATTTTCCAAAATTTAGGTATATTGAAATTGTAATATAAATAATGGAAACAACAAATCCAGTAATCATCTAGAGATTATCTAAAAAATATGATATAGTTAATTTGTATTTTTCAGCACCTTAATATAGTAACTATTAAATTAGGAGTTCTATAAATTATCAACAAATACAACATGCAGTCAAAATAACTGAAATATATATAACACATAGTGTGAAAACACTAATTAAACTAATGTTAATGATGTATTTACATCATTATTATTTCAACCTAGAAATGGTGACACATTCATCTACTCTGTTTTTTAGGGTTTCAATGTCCTTGAATCAGATCATACACCCCCATAAGTTTTATTCCTAGTAATTTTACTTTTTTTACAGAAAATTGTGGTCTTGATTATTATAAATTCGCTACCAATACCATGAAATCCATACTTTTCTGTAACTCAAACTACACCAAAATTGTAAACAAAAATCTCAGACACCACTTTTCCACAACCTTTCCCCTTGGGGAATGCCTAATGGGATAGCAGTATAGAAGATAGTAACTTCTAAAACCCATTTCCAATATGATATAGGATGAAAACAACAACTAATGGTAAAAAATGCTTTAATGGGAGGCATTACCGAAATAAAATACATTGAATAAAAAATAAATAGAACCACCTATATACTCTAATAAACTTCCACTTAATAAAATCATTCTTATAAATGAAATATTCATTTTATGTAATGTATACAAACATTAGGTAATAATATTTAAAACTAGCTCCTAAAACCCCGATCATCCACCAACTCCATATGAACTACCCAAAAAACTCAATCACTAATAAAATTTCCTATAAAACACATAGAACACTATAGATGGGTGGACACATAAGAATAATCAGTAGAATCTTCTTTATAAAGAAATCAACATATATATGAAATAAATATACACGATTAAAAAATATTGATAATAACCAATAAAAATATAATCCAAAATAAAAATAGAATTATTATAAGAATATATTCTATAATCAATGTGTTATACCACATTACCATAATTTTCTCTATCCCATGAAACATCCATAACAATTTCCAAACAATATTCCAAACAACATCTCAACCCAATAAAGGACTAAAATACAAAAATAAATTGAACAAATGATAAATATATTCAGCTATAAACACATCATTAAAATTTACAATAACATGGGAATAGAATTTCATCACCACTCTTAAATATTAATAGATCTACTCCATGAATAACAGGAAGCAAGCTAGTGGGATAAAGTCCAAAAAATGTATCCGGAAAAACTAAATGAAAAATAAATTCCACCACATAATCACCATAACTTTACTCTATAGATAACCCTTATACCATACTTACACATTTCACATCTTCCCAACCATAATAACAATTCCATTTCCATATATCAAATTTTCTTAAATACACAATGATAGGGAAATAAAAACCTAAAGGAAACCATCCATGTGACCACTTAATTTAATGTACATCCCCAAAAATTATATTTATATACATAGTATCCTCATTAACATTGGTTATCATAGCCATGAATGACATCAAATTTATTCCATCATCCTTCCATGTATGACCCACACCATGCATCCACACCATAACCACATAAAAAGTTATCAAGTATATTACAAACTAAAATTTAATTTAATATAGTATATGTTCATATACCAATTGTGAGTTGTCATAGGCCATGAAATTTAGACATTTCATCTTAATTTACTACATTATATCTAAAAAATAAATTTCATAATATCAAGATAACAATATATAAATGCCACAAAAAAATTGTATTCTATAGAAAATCATCATCAATAGATTAAATAAATATATAGGAAAATAAGGGCACATGATCAAAAACTTTAGAATTCGACATCATTTCCAATACCACAATTTTGAATTTAACAACCTTATTATGTTCACCAGGCCATTCCATTACCTATTTAAACCCATTTATCAATAACCATAGACTCACTTGAGTATATGTTTCATCATGGAATGTGATCTCTATTATTGAAACTTGATAATCTATATCAAGTGGTAGTAGATGAGATATTACAGACAATCTAGTATGGTTGTAATAAGATAATTCATAACAATTCTTTCTTCAGTATTATGTCTGATATTACTAATATCATTATAATAATCAGGAAATCCAATGTTTTTTTAAAAGAATTTTGTGAAAACATCATTTATAATTTCACTTTTTTTAGGCGACTTGGCACTTTTGAAAATTTTAAACTACCATCAGGGACTTTATATTTTTTCACAGAAACCACATTTCCAAAACGTGATTAAAATTTATTGTAATGGGTTTTTCTAATAGAACCATGGATCCTTAGGTTTTCAATCATTATACTATGATTATAGTGGGTAAATTATTAGTTGCTTGTACAGATAATGTGTATCAACATCATCTATTGAAAATGAAATTCATTGAGTTATCAATGTAATGTCCTTTGCAAAATCCCATGGCTATAATAATTTGTGTCTTGGAAATGATTCTACAACCAATGATCATGCAATAAGAAATGGTACCATACATAATTCATTGGGGCCAGTGAATCAATGGATGGAATGTTATCATAATTACATTAGAATCAATTTCATTATACCACGTGTTTATTTAGAGGTTAATTATGTGATAGATGGTCTTACTAGTAAAGGGATTGACACAAATATTACATGGTTGGATGATCTTCCTTCTGAGATGATCACTCTATATTTTTTTTGTAACATTCCATCCTTAAGACTTCTATAAACTCTATTTTTAATTAATAATCCTTTTGTGTCTAAAGAACCCATCCATTAAAACTAAACACATTTATTTCATCAATAATCATTCCTCATAAACCTTTTCTTCTAGTCATATCCATTTATACTTCATAGTACATCAATCATTATATTCAAAATAGATTATTTGAGTTCATGACATCTTACTAGAAAATGACATATATATTTAACCTCCTCATACTAACACAACTAAGCACACCATAAAAACCCTTCTCCATTATCCAAGAAAAAAAATTACCCAACACCAACAACCAAGACAATACTAATTAATGAACCCATAATGATGAGAAATGATAATTTTTGGTAACAAAAAGGACAAGGATTACCCCAAAATACACAACACTAAACTCAATAGGATATTGAAAACATATTATCATGAATCCAACATTTATAACCTTTAAAACATCATTAAATTATGATATAATTTACTTATTGTGTTTAATACAAACCCTAATGTCAACTTATATCCCATTTCCAATATTCATTGTTAACAAATGAGACAATTGATCATTATTTTTTGAAAATAAAACTAAAAACAACATATAAACAACTCTTTCCAAAAAATATAGCCAAACCAACCATGTTCACACCAGACCACAAAAGGTTTAATGAAAAAAAATCACAATATCAATAATAATATTCAATAATAATGTTATCTCTTTTGTTTATAGATTACAAAAAATTTCATTTACATTATCTTCTTAATGTAATTATAAAATTAGTTATGTAAAAAGGATCATAACAAAAAATTAAGTACAATGTTGGATAACATTCAATAAAAACCAAAACACTACAATGTGTATGAAAATTGATAAATAAACATGTGATTATCCTCCCCATTCTTAATTCATTTCACTCAGATTATTTTCTTTCTTGAATTTCATTCTTATATAATATAGTTTCTCAAAACTATACCAGTTTATCAAAACCACAAACTGTCAAGTAGACAGAACCAAAAATTTAATAAAAGATTACGAGAAAACCCTTTGAAGGAATCAGAACAAACTAGGAAGAAATATAAAACCATGTTTAGAAATACCCTACATATTGATAATATTTAAGGAACACTCTATTTAGATGGTGGAAACCAATTTTCAAACATTATAAAACATTATGTGTACTGACTCATCAAATAATAACAAAATTTCTTAAAAACCATATTCAAATATCAAAAAAATAATAAAATAAACCTCACTATTATAACATATATGGTGAAAGTGATCAAGAGGGAATTGATGAATGAAGAAATGTGTATATCCTTGGATCGAGAGAGATAAATCCCTTGAATAAATGGGTTTAAATACAGAAACTAGTTGATTGAAAGTCACTAAAAAGGCATGAGGCCGGATATAGTTTTATGAAATAAAATAAAAGTCAACCCAATAGAATCCCAACCCTTATTTAAGAGAAAACACTATGATCTATCACAATGATGTGGTGGATTCCAATACATTTGTAATATATTTGATCAAAGCTAAATTTAAAAACTATAGGTCTCCAAAATGGCATATGTTCACATTTCTCGATGACCATTTCATCTAATTTAAAAATTCATAGACTAAAACTATGATGTGGTCCCCCTTCACTTTTCAAGATATGGATTTCCATCTCAAACAATGAAAAGCACCAAAACATATGAATCCCCTTTTTGAAACCCTGAAAACAACCAAAAACCAACCCAAACATTTCACTCCCCTTGGTATAATCCTCTTTGATGTTTTATGGATTAAACAACCACCTTTTCATATCCATGACATGATATACACCATTTTTATCTCAAGAAAAACATCATGACCACCACTAAAATGATGAGAAACTTCCCTCACCAACCTCAAAGTATTTGAAAAACATTACTATTCCATGAAATAATTCCCATATGGATCCTAAATTAGTTTTATCACACTTCCCCATTTCATATAGGGATTCCACCAAAATTTCAAATAAAAACACTTTCTAAAAGAGATGTCACCTTAACATGATTATATACACACAACATACTATAATATTTAAAAATAGAGACATATAAAAAATAACACAAGGATAAATTTATATAAGGGGTTATATGTAAGGTTCTCCCCATTATGAAAATTTGAGATGTCATAAAGGGATAATATATAAGGGTAACTTTTATACACTCACTCTAGGGCCTAAACTACTATAACACCAAACTCCATGTCATAGCCCATAAAATAACATGTATCGATATCAAAATGGCTCTATCGACCCTAAATGGTCAAACACTATAGCTATATTCAAGAAATGAACTACACAATGATGTAAATAAAGGAGATATGTACCGAAAAACCATACACATGATAATTATATATGTTTTATCAAACTATATGATTAAGATTTTATAACTAATTAATTAAGTATGATTTTATACATAATACATCATTAAATTGTATACTACATATGTGAATATCATATTGATTGGTTTATAATAACTATCCCACTACTTCAAATATAAACATTTAACAATATTATATTATCAAATATGGGATCAAAACCCATGAAATCAGATATGAAGCTTAAAATAGTATTTTGCAAACAAGTATTACTATATTATTTTCCTAATTTTAATGTATGATATGAGATGCCACTTCATTTGAATATTATGGAAACTCAAACTAGTCTTACTCTTATGTTTTCATCGTGGACCTGTTTCATGATATAAAATAGACACGATTTATGAAAATGAAAGAGATACAAGAAGGAAGATAATGCATTTACTCATGAGTTGTAAAATATGAGTAAATGTATCATTTTCCAAGTAGTGTACATAGAGTATTAAAAGAATCCTTATCATTAAATGTATGTGATAAGTTATTAATTCTCAAACTTATCATAGCCTCTCTAAAACCCAAATCTCTTCCACTTATACAACATTTTCATGATGAGTTTCTATCATGGTGTGGTGGGTGAATAGTTATGCATTAATTTCATGTGATCCAGTTAAAATATGGATATAACTATGGAGAGGGGATTTAATATTGATGTATTTGGTGATCTGTATCAAACCATATAATTGTTTAAATATATTGAAAAAGTTATTTTGGGAAGGATATGATATTACAATAGTTCTCGATTTACATATTAGATAGATTTTATATATTATTTACATTGAGATTTTGGGATTGTTTTTTAATCATTCCCACCAGTTGAGAATGTTTTATATGATCTTTTAAAAAACCTATAAGTGGTTTCAAAACTTCCATTCCATTATATTTTTTAAATCATGGGTAAACTTATGTTTCTCACTATTTTAATGTGCATCACATTCCAATACTATTTTGTAAGATGTTAAAATGTTCTATGAGTATAATATCATGGTTTACGATGTATGATGTCATAATTCATTAAATAATTAGAACTCATGGGTTTCTAAAGGTCATAATATAGAAATCCCTATTTTAATATGTGAATATTACATCATTTTAGATGAATAAAAAACATTTCATAATATTACATGCACGTTGACCATAGAGGTTTAGAGTCTTTAGAAGAATAAAATTATAAAAAATCTTATATAAAGTATCCAAATAATTTCCCATATATATTTTTCAACTCGAATCCTTATTAGATATAATATACATAAAACTATTCTCCAGAAACTAGGTAAGGAAAACATAATAATTGGGTGGGATCAGATGCCAAAATAGGGTAAACATAAGAGATTTCAAAAAATGATCATAATTCCTCAAAAAAAAAATCATAAGGGTATTAGAACATGATCAAGACTTACAAAAATAATTCCCAATCAGTCAAAGAACATTAATCATCAAATGTGGTGTAAGGTTCTATAAAAAAATTAATAATATGTTAGAGTTTGGAATCTTAAATAATCAATCCTGAACCATTAAAACATATAATAAGGATAATGAATAATTGTTTGTACTTCACATAATCATAAAAAATAACATTTTTTTTAAAGGCTCACTTCCAATACTATCATTGTGAATCATTTTCACTCCACATTCAATTATTTCCTAAGTAAAGGTTCACTCCGAAGACTATATTTTTAGTGAAAGTCTCATACTGAACCATGTTTACTCCTCATTCAAGTCCAAATTATCTCATGAGATATATTTCATTAACCAATAAATTTTAGGGATATATATGTTATAAATTGGGTTTTTAGTACCCTCCCTCATAATATTGTCTTCTTTGGGTATCACTACAATGGTTTCATTTTTCAGTTATTCTCACTGCCCACAAGGGTATCTCATAACATGTCCCTCTATAAAAGGACATGTGGTGGGGAGATGATCATTCTATCTTATATACCATTCCCGAAACCACTCCAAACCCCAATGTGGGATAAGGTTTTATGACATGACACCCATATCTCATTCCATGAAACATTGTAGTCATCATTCATTGTCTCGTATGAATGGAATGCATTCATTTGAGACTCCAATAATACACACTTAGTGATTTTCCTATGAATTAGAGGCTTCATGACTCCTCTAGTACCAATTGAAGGATATATATTTGGGTTAGAGAACCATCCATCCCAATATTGTCCACCCAGGGTCACTCTGGTGGCTCACTTACCATCCCTATTTGGAAATGGAATGTGGCGGGGATAGGATCATTGGGACTTATACACCATTCCCAAAAACATTCCAACCACTATTTTGGGACATGATATTACAGCATGACACCAAAACATCACATTTGAAACACTACATCACAAAAATACCTAACCCATGGGGCTTAGATGAAATCATTTGGGACTATAATAGGATATATAATTTTGGGGGAGTCCATCACATAATAAAACCATATATATGTGTGACAAATGATCTTAAACCATTCATTATATCCTCAAATAATATCTTTTTGGAGAGGATGAAGGTTTTATAAATATTTAATCATCAAAATCATATCCCATCCAGTGAATTAATAAATATGGTTACATTGGATCAAATACATATTAAATCATAATAGTTATAAAAGGATGTTGATATAGATAACAAATAATTTTAAAATATCCATAAAACATTTCTTTAGGAAAATTCATATTTAATTTTAAATGAATTATTTAGAATATATAACATTCCAAAATATAAAGGAAAACATTTTACATGAAAAAAAGAATATAAAATTATAGTTTATTATTTTAGTAATGGATTTTTCATAATGGTATGGAAATCTATTCATCTCGCGTATTTTAAAACAATAATTCCTTACACGTATTTTGGTAAAAATTAAAAGTGTCATATCTGAAAAATGTTATGAACATTCATTTTAGAAAATAGTAAAAATTATAATATAGTTAGAAATTAATTTAAATAACATTTAGAAAATACTAAAAACATTAGTTCAACTATTTTAAAGGAAATATAGACACATAATAAAAGATTCTTGACCATAGATAAAATCAAGGTCAGTTTTCCTTAAAATCATTAATTCATTATCTTAAGAGGTTGAAGATATGGAAATAAAATGAAAAAAATGTGATATATATAAATAATTAGAGGAGAATAAAAGATATAATATTTCCATGTGATAGGTCATATAATTTCATTATCATAAATTTATACTTAAACAATCATTATTAGAATAAAATGGTAAAATAAAACCCTTACCTCTAGTTCATGTTTCTTCATACGCATGCCAACCTCTTGTATAATAAATTTAAATTTATTATAATTATATTATAGAAACATTATCATATATATAATACCATAAATTATTTACTAATAATATCTTTCCACCTTTTAATTAAAAATCATTCATTATCATCATCATTTACGGTGTCAACTTCTTCATTTTTCAATGTATGTTTTGGTTTGGTTGATATTATTATTTCACATTGATCAGGGATCCTTAAACTACACATTTTTAATCGTGATTTAAATACCAAATTTATTCATTTTACACATATTTATAACCATTCGTACAAATTGGTGATGAAAACTGAATTACATCACTACATGGAGATGTCAGTTCGTACACTCGCATGAGTGACATTTACACTTTTCGGTGGATGGAATTAAATAAAGAAAAATATTATTTCATATTTATAGAATAATTAATATAAAATAAATATTATAAATAAACATTACATCTATCATATTAACTAACCATGGAATATGGTGGTGGAAATGAGTTTAATCGCTATGTGGACATGGTAGTCCACACATGAACACGAGTGATAAATTAATCTCCTATTGGATTGATAAGATGATTTTAATGGGTTTTAAATCATGTATTTATGATAAAATTTTAGTCATGTTTTTGGGATATAACATTTTTTTAGATTTAGAAGATGAAACAAAATTGAAAGAGAATAATTAATATATATACCTCTCCTTTTAGAGACCCCCAATGGATTATACATAAAGACATGAATGATTGGTCTTAGGATAATAAAAGAATATCTAGGATTAACAGAAGGACTATTAGAAAGTTTTTTTGTTTTAATTTTCTGATATAGGAGGATCAAATGGTGTTAATAATTACGTATAAGAGGTTACCTTTTATTAGTGAGGTGGGTAACACGTATGGATTTTTATAAAATATTTAAATGATTTAAGGTCACTTCTATGGGAAATTGGATCCCAATGGACATGTATTTAAACATAAGATAAGAAAATGTTTAAATTTCATTATCTAATAATAATTTTATAGGTGTTACATGAAATACTACACAAAAATCATGGTTTAACCCCCATTAAACTCATTTTAACCTTTATATGGTAACTCATTTTTTTGTTTTCACTATTAAGTATGACGAAAATTAAATTGAAACTATTAAAATAAATTGATTATTATTATTAAAAATGTGGAATTCACTTTACCAGATTCAATTTCTATAAGTGGTAGAATTTAATTTTAATGAATCACACAAACTAAAATTAATACATGTTTTCGAAAAAAGTACTTTGCAAGCATAAAACATAATTTACCTACATTCATTAACTTGTAAAAACTCATAAAAATAATACTAATATAATTTATTTACTATTTAATCTATATATTTCATTAAAACATAATAAATATAGAATAAATTAATTTATTAAGATAAAAACATATTTCGAGTATGCAAACAATTTTTTTGAAAAACAATTAAGCCTAAAAATTAACTTGTACCAGAATCAAGTATATTGAATATTAGAATTTAATTAATTAGAATTTTTATATCTAAACTATAATTATTATTATTTAATATCATATATAAAACATAATGGGGACACTCCTTTAATATAAAGTACATTTTAACCAAACTCTACATTTCCCATTATTTACTGAAAAATAAATAAATTTAGATAAAAAAAATTAAAAACCCATTACAATATAAAATTAGAATTTTGATTTTAAAAATGATATTAATTTACTGAAATAAAATTTCTAAAAATGGTATAAATTAATTATAAACATCAGGTGAAATAAATGTTATGAAAAACATTTTTGAATAAAATGTATTTTTGAAGTACAAATTGAATTTACTGAAAATTGAGTACTTGTTTATTATTAATTATTCAATACAATTTCATTAATAAAATTATTTATACATATATTCCATAATGTGGTTATTTATATTCAAAAGATCAAATTTAATGTATAGGTTATATCATTTTATTATATCACAATTGATATAGACTCGATGTTTTGTGTGAGGCAAGTAATCAAAAACATCAAGTTTTATTTCAAAGGAAATATATATAATATCTTGATGAGTTATATTATTCCCACATTAAAATTAATATATCCCAAAAAATTATTTCACTTTGGTAAAAATGGGGATACTTATGCTTCATCACATCCTTAGGATCCCACGTAGCTTCCTAAAATATATGATTCCTCAAAAGTACTTTGTACAGTTGAGTTGTCTTGTTCAATAGAACATTGTCTCTATATCCAAAATTTCATCTAGTTTTTCTTTATTTGAAATATCATTCTATATTGGTATAAACATATTTTTTAGTATATGTGAATGATCATTTATGTACATCCTTAATAGAGATACATGGAATACATTGTGAACTTTAGAGAGGTTCGTTATGGATTTCATGTGATAAGATACGGTCCCTAACCAATAAACAATCTCAAAGTGAATAATATACCTAGTTTTTAGATTTAACTTCTTTAAAAATATCATAATATTATTCAATATATAAATTCAATGGAAAAATTTCTCACTAACTCCAAAATCCATATCTCACCAATGATTGTTTTAAAAAATCTTATATTGTCTCTTAGTTTATTTGATATGTTCTTGAATGGATATAAACTTATTTTACATTTCATTAGTTTTCTAGGATCACAATATATTTAGTTCTCCAAATTAATCCTAATATGTTGGAGTTTAACACTAATTTATATAGTCATCTTCACAAGGAACCATTTTAATTCTTGAGTGAAATTTATTTTTCTAGTAAAACATGACTATAATAAGGTGTTTATTACAACCACCTATTAAATATCGAGAAAAAGGCCTCAATATATCCTATAGGGTTTGAATGGTCCTCTCATATTTATCAACTTTATATGAATGATAATAAGTAAAAAACATGACATTTTATCTAGATCTTACTATAGAATTCTCTGTGTCATTAAGATATACCAAAAGATCCCAATCATATAGAATAGAAATTAGTGCCTAATATAACATTACCACTTCATTAATGTATATACTATAAATTATATCAAATATATAAATATAATATGATATAAATAATGAGTTTTGAAATTATTAATAAAATAATTAAAACCAAAATAGTATTATGGTAATTAGAGTTTTTGGGTAGTCCAATAATGAAATCTACGGTGATGTTGTCCCATTTCCATTATGATATGAGTAATAGTTGTAACATACTCTTTGAATTTTTCCTCTCAACCATAAATTTTTGAAATACCAAGAAATAAGATACATTATAGGAAATATCCATCTTTATGATGTCCCACAAGAAATAATCGTTCAGATCTCCTATCATCCTCATAATTCTTGAATAAAAGAGAATAATGAGATATGATCATATTCCAATTTTTTTTTCTTTAGTTTTAGTATTGATGTGAAACACACATGGTTACTGAAGCATATAATTCCACCACAATCAAGGTTTAACTAAGTAACGTTTATCAATTTCTTCGATGGCTCCACATTATAATTTTGTGATATATTATTATTTACATGAATATATGGTTGAAAACACTTTTTAGAGATATTATTTCTCCCCTTAATTCAAGATTTCAAGGTTTATCATTTGAAAAATAATAAATAGTATACCTTTTTTATCCTCATCATATATATTCTTTTATAATTTTTTTCAAAACATTGTATCATCCACCTTGATTCATTTCCCTAGCTGGTAGAGTATTAAGTAGTCAAAATCTTCCATCAAGTCCAACCGTTATACATGTATTGAATTTAACTCTATCATGGTGAATAATAATTTAAATTTTTATGATCTGTATATATGTCACACTTTTCTAAATTAAGATAATACACCCCTATCTTTAATGAAACTATTATACTTCAAAACTTAAAATCATGAGTTGGGTAATTTTTCGCATGAACCGTCAATTGGGAAGAGGCATTCTCTCACCATATAATTATACATGAGAAAACTCCTAACACAATATTTAGTGATTCTATATTAACAAAAAACCCTTTGACATTGTGTTGTAGTGTGAGAATAGGTTTACTGACCAACATTCTCATTAGTTCCTTGAAATATTCTATACACCCATCAGTCCAATGGAACATAACTCCCATCTATGTTAACATATTTATCAGATTATATAGACATAATAAATCCTTAAAAAATCATCTATAATAGTAATCTAAAAAAATAAAACTAGATATTTCATTCATAGTGGTTGGTTTGATACAATGTTCAATAACATCCACCATTGATGAATCCACTAATATACTCTCACTTTATATTATAAAACCCAATAATGTTACTTTCTGTATCCATTATTATCACTTGGTAAATATTTCATGAAATATATCCTTCCTTAGTATCTTTAGAATAATACCAAATTGATCTTTATTCTGTTCCAAACTCTAGGAATATATAATAATATCTTATATAAATACTACAAGAAACTTGTTAATCTAATCCCTAATGATTGAATCCATTATATCTATAATGATTTTGGGTGTATTAGTACTATCAAATGGATTCATTATAAATTCACAGTGTTCATACCTTTAATGTAATGATTTCTAGGGTATTTATTCAATTTTGACCCTTAAATAATAGTATCTAGATCAAAAAAAATATTAGAAAAATATTGGGATCTTCATGGTTGATCAAAAAATCATCAATATGTTGAATGGAAAACATATTCTTGATTGTGATATTATTATGTTCTCAATAACCAATCTATAATTGCATTAATTTCTATTTCTTCTTATTAAAAAAGATAGTTGCACCCATATTATGATGTACATTAATGACTGAATACCTTTTCAATATTCTCCTGGAGTTGTGTCTTCAATTTTTAAAAATCAACTAGGACCAATCTATGTAGACTTATTGATATATGTGCAATAGTGGGTAAGATTTCTAATGAAACCATAACATTACAATTTGGAGAAATTATTGGAAACTCTTACAAATGAAATAAAAAAACTCCTATAATATAGGCATATCATAGATTTTGAATTTATCCCCAACCATAAGATATAAATATCCACTACGAATATGAATAAAGACACATTCAATGGATTTAATTCTAATTTGATGTTCACATTTATCCTTTCATCGATAGTAAAGAATAGTTTTGTTTGGAATATAAAATGAAAATCTCCTTTCTCAAAAATTGATACAAGATTTGTATAATTAAAACATATCAATTCCCAAAATCAAATCACATTATACTAGACAAATAATAATAAGGTTTACAAGAAGTTAATTCTCAGAAACATCAGTTGGGGTGATTCATAATCATCGTATGAAATCATCATACCATTATGATTTTTTAATAATACATCAACATTTACATGTTGAGGTTACAATCTGATACCCATTGAAAATTTTATTTATATAAAATTTTGGGTAGATCTAGAAACAAATAAGTCATTATCAGTTCTAGAGTGGATGGTATGTATACCTTTCACCACTTTTTTATCACACACCACAAGAATAATTTTGATACTAAGAGATTTACCATTGTCACTTAGCTTAATAGGTCTATAACATTGATTTTCATCATTAACCCTTATATTTGAGAACTTGTTATAGTAAAGTACATACTCTTAGAAGTTATAGTATTAGAGGGGTGTGGTTCATTCTGTGGAAATTTCTCTCTATATTCATCATTATCTAACATCTTTTGATTACTTCATAATTTAATTTCCTTATAGCCTTAGATTCCACAATAAAATCATTTATCACTCCATTAAATATAATTTCCTCCATGATTATTTCTATACTTATATCATAGTGAAAAAACATATTCTTCTTTCTAGGGTTCTTATTATCGATATTTCTTTTTAATTTGATAATTATTTTCTAATAATATATGATATTAATTGGTTATTCTAATCTCTATATCCACCTTGATAAAAAATATAACTATTCCTTCATAGCTGTTGAATTCTATTATGGATAACACCCTTGAAATACTTAATATAAACCATTGAATAATTGATAAATATTAATTTCTAGTTCAATAACATAATCATACCTAAAATTCTTTTAAAATTTTCCTCAAAGGTACCAGCAGATTCAAAATCATTATGCTAAATCCCAAGGAATTATTTGTCCATCTTTGTCATAGACTGACCCAGATACCCAGGTACACTAAAAACTAAGATAATACTTACATTTCAGACATTCCATTCTTTATCCCCATGGTTTGACAACAAGAACCTTGTATAATTGAAAATAAAAGTGGAAATTAATTTTCCAAAAAACATAGTGGAAGATAAAGATACATAGTAGTATTCTCCAAACTCCTCAAGGAGATAGTACTAGGAATAAGAAAGGTATATGAATAACCCAAATATTACATCATCAAATTACCAAAAATAGAAAATATAACCCAAAATCCCAAAGGGTAATTCACTCCAACCCCAAGGAATCAAGAACATCTACCTCTTCCTAGATGTGATTTCCCATTACTCATACCTAGTGAGAGAAAATATACAAACACATGAAGGAAAAAAGGTACGGTGTGAGATAACTACCACAGTATGATCTCACTATGTGTTCCATGATAATATTCCATAATAATAAACTAAATTATTCCGTTATTTTTAATTAAAACATTCATGGAGGTATAATTTCATATTTAAGAAAATTAACTTTTTCATTTCAATTTGGTGGAAAAATATTTCAACATAGTTTAAAAAAATATTTTTAAATAAAATAGTTTATATAAATCTATAGGAATGGGTAGAATGGTTCTATATCGTTGGAATGTATATCAAAACTATTAAAACAAGAACCATGTTCCTCTTCCATGTGGAATAATAGTTTTTAGTTATAGGATCCTCACAAATCTCATATCAATGATCATGAAAAGTTTGTGTAACACATCCCTTGGGAACACTCATAATAATACACATCTTTATCCCATTGGGGATAATATATACAAAACTATATTTTTTTATGAGTTGTAATCATCAATAAATTTCCTAAAAATTACTATCCTGGAAGGTTTTCCCAGAATAACCTACTAACTACCTGCCTCACATGTTCTCAATAAATCAATTAATAATGGGAAAATTATTTGAAATCAGTTTAAAAAACAATTTCATTTCAAAACCAAAAAATAGTTTTTTTCACAATTTCATACATTTTTAAAAAAAACCAAACAATATGTTTTTATATATTAAATTCAATCCTTTTTCCAAGAAAATCAAATCTTAAATCTATCAACTTAAAATTACACCCCAATCTCCAATTACCTTGCAATTGGAGGTGTTTCCCAAAATCCATG
This sequence comes from Viscum album, assembly GCA_963277665.1. Lineage (NCBI taxonomy): Eukaryota > Viridiplantae > Streptophyta > Magnoliopsida > Santalales > Viscaceae > Viscum > Viscum album. The sequence goes on along the minus strand of OY728164.1, from coordinate 359,237,892 downwards.
TCATATCAATTTAAATCCCAACTCACAATAAAATTTGGTTTTCAAAAATAAATTGAAAGAAAATAAAAAAAACAATCAATGTAATCATTAATATAGTCTCTAATCTTAAAAAGAACCACTTACATTTCTCATATAATCACAACACTTACAATGGGACTCACCAACATAGAACAAAGGTGTAGGAAATCTAGGAACTTGACCAGAAACAATGATTCAATAACTATGAGTTTAGATCCATTGAACCCAATATGATATATAAACCTTCAAATGTGGGATATATAGAGATATATGGGAGAGATAGATATGGAGACACATCTTACATAGAGAGAAGAAACTCAACCAACACGATGATCAATCACTGAAAAAATTATCTGGAGGGATTCGAGATCTCCCAAAATTTCTAAGAAGAGTCTCTAGGTCATAAGTATGGAAATATATATGAGGGAAATAATAATATCTTCCAAAATACCTTCTTAAAATTTACAGTTAGTATTTTACGTGGTCTATACCCTAATTACACCTCATAATTATTGGGTCCCCCAAACATGAAAAAAACATATCCTTTTATTAAGAATTTTATTTTGAAAATTTACATAGTGTGTAATATTTACATAGTGTGTAACCATTCATGTTATCTACCAATTTCAATTCATTTTCTAGGTGACGATTTCACATTATGTAACCACATTACATGACTTGTAAATCCCAAGAATACTATAGAACCTATAGGTTTTATGCTGAAAATATGAACAAATACCTGATATCACTATTATAAGTATCGTAGAAATTAAATCTTGGAATTACCCTAGAAATGAAAAAGTGAAACAACAATAGTGGTTTAGAACATACCTGACAGAATGGTAGCTTGGTGTTACATCCTCACCACCATAAAAACCTTTTTCCCCCAGAAATATTATCAAAAATATTTCATAACAAAAAGTTGAGGACACTACACTCTCATTAGTGCCTTACTATCTCATGTCTCATGAGAAATATAACCATGATTACATAGAACATAGAACAAATATATCACCCTCCCAAGAACTACATATGTCTCAGAAATAACTATCCTAACTAGATAATCAGTTATAGACCAATAAGTCTCAACATTATGATAAATCCATCTCAAAAAATAAGATGAATTAGAAAGATAACTTCATAGTTCAGATACATGTAAAATGTTATGCATTGATTTCAACTATATAAGAAGTGATAAATGGTAATCCATGTTCCCCACATTCTCAAAAACTTTAAAAGGTCCCATAAATAGAGGATTAATCATCCCTTTCCTCCCAATTCATCGACGACCCTAATAGGGTGAAACATTCAAGAACACCTAATCACCAACTAAAAAAGGTGACGATCTACACTGATAAAAAACATATGATTTATATAGGATATTTTCCATCCAAAAACACTAAAAAATCAATATAATAATGTTGTAGTCCCTTGATCCAAGATCAGTCTGACCAAGGAAGTCTCATTGATCTCTGAGAAACACAAAATATATTTACAAGGCTAACTATACAAGGCCTAAAAATGATCCATTATGATAACTGACTAGTAAATATTATTTTGAGAAAACTTAACCAGTCCCAAACTCACATCCCAAGCTCCAAAAAATTAGGGATACAAGCATGAATCATATCCTCAAGAATTTGTATAACCCTCTTTGTCTGGTCATCCACCTGTAAATTGTATACTATACTCAAATAAACCCGATATCCTAGTGCATCCTAGAGGGATATCCAAAATCATGAAGTAAAACAGGGATCCCTATTAAAGACTATAGAATGTGGAACTCTATGAAAGTTAAAAATATCTACCACATAGAGATTTATCATCTCCTTAACTTTTGTTTCATCAAGAATGGGTATAAAGTGAGCCTGTTTTTTCATCCAATCTAACACAACTCATATCACATTATTCTTTCTCGAGGAATGTGGAAACCCATCAAAAAATCACATTAAAATCTCATCCCTCATCCATGTTGTCACTGGATGTGGATAACAAAACAAAAAAGTCTCTAATTCATATCCTTGACCTGTTGGTTAGTATAGCTGTAAAAAAATCAATGATGTCTCATCTCATACTCAACCACTAGAATCATCATCACATGTCATAAAACATCACTTTGGTTCTAGTTTTTACTACCCAAAAAGAACAATTGAAATACCACATCACAAAATTCCATACAAGAAATGGTAAAACACACTATTTCTAGAAACATAAGGGACCCTCACTAGAGATAAAACACTAAGTAGCAGTCTCCCCAATATAAAGAGAGTTCCTAATGGCACATAATTCGAAATCAATATGTTGTTCTCGATGAACTATCTCAAGAAGAGTGGGGGTCAACGGAAAAATGGACAAGACAACCTCAACCCATATTTCCCAAACCCTAATATGCAAATATGAAAAAATATCCATCAAGTTCCACTATTCCGATGATTATTTTCTAGCCTATGTCAAAAGTGTTTTTCACAATGCATATGTAATTATATTCCATTTCATTATGTTATAGGAAATATCTAAATGAAAATATTATAGGTACTCCACCCAATGCCTGTAGAAAAGATTAAAACCTTTTTGAGAGAAAATATAACAAATTATCTTGTGGTCGGAACATAGGGTAATGTTTTTTTTTGAAAATTTAATGTCTCCAACTCCTAACAGAATGTATCACTGCTATAATTTCAAGGACATGGGTCAGATAATTATTAATGGGTGGCCTATGTTGTTGAGATCCATTGCCAACAGCGTGATCACCCTATAAAATAACACATCCCATACTAGAAACTAATGCCTCATAAAAAACCACATAGCCTTACTCGATGTCTTGAATAGTAAACACAAAGGCTAAACCCAAAATAAATTTCAACTCACCAAAATAACTCTAACATTTCTCATCACAAGAAATCATTACCCCCTTCAAATTTAGAAGGGTCATAAAATAATCCAACTTAGAGAAATCCTTTATGAATAGGGTATAATATTTATCTAAACCTAAATAGCTCTAAATCATCCAAACATTGTGTGATTTCTACCACATCATAACAACTTTCACCTTCTCAATATCAACTAAAATACCATGTTCTGAGAACACATTCCCCAATAAATTCACTTCCCAAATCCAAAAAATACATTTTTATATCATGGCATAATGTGATTTATTTCTCAAAAATTATAGAACATATAAAAAATTATGCACATGATCCTCTTCAAACATAGATTATACCAGGATTTCATCCAAAAATACCCTCATGGATGTATCATTATACTCATGGGAAATACGGTTCATAAAATCCATAATTACTACATGAGAATTGGTTAGGCCTAAATGAATAACAATGTACTCATAGTGGCCACAACTTTTATAAAAATCAAATATCTAAATTTAAGATTATTTTACTCTCAATTGGTGATAACAAGATCAATTATAAAACTTTTCAACCCACTTCATTTATTTTAACTACAAAAATAGGTAATTAATCTATTGAAATGGAAATTTATTCTTTACCATTACTCGATTGATCATTCGATAATAAACACATGGGTAAAGTGATCCATCATCTTTCTTATCAAAGAGAGTATGTTCCACCCAATGTGATACAATTGGGTTTATAAATACGTTGTGTAATTGATCATCCAACGAAGTATTTAACTCTTTCATTTAACCATGTTCCGTGCAATATGAATGAATATATACATGTTAAGTACTAGTCACTTAATAAATAGAAAGATCTATCTCCATTATCATTGGTATTATAGATAATTATGAAGGAAAAAATTGGAAAAATCAATGATAACTAGAGGGAGATCATCGTTAAAGGATTCTTTCCCCAGATCAAAAGAAAACACAAATATAACTTTCCGAAAATCTAGATAAGATGGTCTATCTCTACGTGACCTCATGTCTCATTCTCCCTAAAAGACATGAAGCACCACATGATGCACAATAAATGAGACCCGTCTAATATTACAATTATTTATTTGGAATAACTCAATCTATCCTGAAGATGACATCTGGATGTTTCTTATTGAGAACCAAGAAATCCCAATTAAGATCAATATATGATATAGAGAAGATGCATGTAGATAAATGAAGACCCAACACTCTCTTTATTCCGTAGGGAGTAGTAATACCCATAACATGAGATAAAATTTCCATATAATGATTTAGTAGATTCACAATACAAGATGAAATGAATGAATTCGATGCAGTGGTATCAAATATTATATTCACTAAATATGAAGCTATAGTGATGGACCCTATCATAGTCATTAGACCCATATCTGCTTCCTTTGGACACTCCTCAAATATGTGAAGAATAATTTTTTTGGATTCCTATAATGGTAACCCCTTAGATAATGAAAAATATGATTTCACTATATCACTCTTTGGTAAAGATGCGCTCCTTCCACTATTTATAGAAGAATTGATATAATAGAATTTCTAAAAGTGTCCTAAATGACCACCAGATCCACATATCTTGGGTGCCTTAGTGGAAACCCATTTGAAATTCCAAGGTTATCCATACTATAAGTAGCACAATTAGCCTCATTGAGGAACAACATGATGTCTATAAAACTATGATATCAAGAAACTCTATAATACTGATCATGACCCCTATTTCTTTTATGGTAACACACTATACTGCCACCGGGAGAGTAAAGAACACCCATAAAACATGAATTATTATCCATATCATGTTCAACAATTATTTCCATGTCCAACACACCTATGTTTCATGATTAATACATCAAAAAAACTGAAAATATATATCACATCACATCCCCTTAATGAACCACTGAGTCTTCATATTCTCATTCAATGCATGCTCGGGTGAAAACTATATAAGCATAGAAAATTAGTTCACATATTCCATCACGGTCTTGTCACCCTTAGCATGTTTTAAAAAATCCATATTCTAATCCAAAAGTATAGAATCAAGATAGAACTGCACATTGGAAAGATCATTAACGTTCATACACTCTAAAACCATGTGCTTATTCATAGTAACCTTGAAATCCCACCATCTCCTACCAAGTCCCTTAATCTTAAATTTAGTAAAAATTACCTTATTATATTTAATAGTTTCCATAAATTCAAAGTGAAACTATATATTTCTCATATAATCCTAAGCCTCTTGATGATCATTAGGGCCTTGGAATATAGGTGGTTTAGTTAAAGAAATTCATGTGCATGATTTCAAGAATCATCTCTTCGAGGTTTCATAATTGGATCCAGAGCAGTCATAAGTGCATGTGTCTATCTCAGATCTAGAATAACATGTACAAAAACATCATCCACATTCTGGTCCACAATAATATTTTATCATTGTGGTTTATTATTAGTTTCTGCTAGATCATTTTCACATGACTTCTCAGAGGCAAGATGCTAAAAAACATCAATAAACAACATTTAATACATTATAATATTAATCATATTAATACCCAAGAAAGAGAAACAAGTGAAATTAATTTTATAAGATGGATTTTTTTTCATTTCAACCTATCTAATTCAAAATTAGGGAAATTATTAGAACTATTCCTAAAGATACCTTTCAAAAAATATCCTTGGTGGCATAAGGATTATTATAGTGAGATCCATCTATAAACTCACTTTCAACTACATCCTACATTCCTACAATATTTATCCACTGCATATTAACATTAATGAAATATGATTAATATGCACCTCTGATACCAATTTTTCACAAATTGACTAAGATACCCTTGTACTATGATACCTGAGCCGACATTAATATATCATGAAGAGTGTTACCAATTCACACAAATTGGAGTCTAGCACCTAGCATCATGAAAAATAAATGTGGGGATGAATTTTCCAAAAACACAATGAATAATAAAGATACATACCAATATGCTCAAATTCCTCAAGGTGATAGCACTAGAAACTAAATAGGTATGTATAAAACCCAAATATCACATCATCAATGCACCAAAAGATATAAAACTTTACTAATAATCCTAAAGCACGTGACAGACTAGCCTTAAGGAATAAATAATAGAAACATCCTCACGGAGGTGCTTTCCCTTTAGTCATATTGAATAGGTTCAAATCTAAAAATTTCCAAAGGAAAACATAGGGTGTGAGCTAAAAATACCAGTAGGTTCTCACTAAGTGTTCTATAATAATATTCTATAATAATAAAAATATTCTATAAAAATTAATCAAAAAAGACATGGTAGTACATTTAAATATTTAATAAAAAACATGATTTCATTTCAATTTGATGTAAAAACTTTTCAGCATGGATTAAATAAACATTTTTATATAAAACAACTTATATAAACCAACAAGCATGTGTAAAACTGTTCTATTTCACTGGAATATATATAAAAATAATTAAAACAAGCACCATAGTCATCTTCCCTATGGAATTATTGTTTCTAGTTATAGGATCCTCAAAAATCTCATATCTATGATCATGATAAATATGTGTAACCACATCCCCTAGTCTTAGATTGAATATGACCCATCTACATCCCATCTGGGTTAAGATACGATGAACTAGGTTTTTTAGAGTTGTAATCATCAATCTCATTCAACAGAATTACAATTATAACATGCTTGGGAAGAAACACTAATGTACTCAGCTCACATGTGGTAAGTCAATCAATCAATAATGGGAAAATTATTTCAAATCAGCATAAAATTGATTTTCCCCATTGTAAGTTTCAATATTCTAATTTCCTTTAAAAATAAATACATTGGTTTTTCATCATTTCATTCATTTTCAAAAAAAAATTCATACACTTTTTTCAATTCAATTTTTATCTACTTTTCCCCAAAAATAAATTCATAAATCTATTAATTTCAAAATACACCCAATATCAAATTCTATTGGAATTGGGAGTTTTTCCAAAAATCCATAAAATAACAATTTTAATGACAATTCATATCAATTTTTTTCACATATAAATTGAATGAAATTTAAATCAATACGAAATTAAAGTTTTATTCAATTAACCAATCTAAAACAGAACCACCTACCATTACCACTGAATAAGAATGCCTACAATAGGTCTCGTTAATGAATAATGAAGGCACAAAAGATGTAAAAACACAACATAGAGTCTATATATAAGAAAATGGAGTTTAGATCCATCATGAAAATATAATAAAATGGAATATAAGGAGGGAAATAGATAGATACACACATAATATATAGAGAGACCACTTACTTGGAGAGAAGAACCCCAACCAACATGAATATCAACTACCAGACTGATGATCTAGAGGGATTAGAGATCCCAAAAATCACCAAGGAAGAGTCTCTAGGCTGATTGCAGGGAAATATATATGAGAGAAAAAATAATTTCTAGATAACCACCTGATTAAAACTAAAACACGGTATTTTAAACATCATGTCACACGATTACATGTCATATATTTATATATTCCCACATATGTCCAAAAACCCATCACTTTTTATTAAAAATGTTATTTTTAATATTTTCATGGAATGTAATATTTCACATTGTGTACAAATTTCATTGAATCTTACAAGAGATGATTACATGTCATGTAACCACATTACATAGTGTTTAAATCCCCAATAGACTACAAAACATGATGGTTTTATACTGAAAATTACAACAAATCCATGAATACACGATTAATGTTATACTCTAAATTCATTTGTGGAATTACATAGCTAAATAAAATTGAAAACAACATATATGGTTTATAGCATACCATACACAAATTTAACGGGGTGTTATTGTTTTTATATGAACAATATATAGAAATACTTATTAAAAACAATCTTATAAATCCATCCCAATCCATGGAGTTAATATATTCACTTGTAATAATATTTTTATAGGATTCCACCATTTAATATTTTCACCTCACAAATAATAAATAAGTAAGATAAAAATTTCATATTCAAAGCACTAGTGACAAAAAATATCTTTTTAGTGGAACTGATCTATAACTCAGCAATTATTAGATCAGAAGGCCTAGTAAAATATAGTGTGAATTTCCTTATAAAAGACTCAGCCATTCATTTTTCCTTGCATTTATTATTTTTAATCTTAACATGTTTCATATATTGAGAAGGTTTTGTAATAATGGAATTATGAATTTTTTTCTAGATCCCATAACATTAGGTTCCTCATGGGAACAATCATTTCATTTTCCATCTCATTTAGTTTTAACATGGTTCTTTCTGGTTCCATCCATTGAATAAAACCATGAAACATAGTACGAGAAACAATAATCATATATGGTAAATTATATAATAATGAATATCATTTCTAGTATGTTTAAATCATGAAACCTTCATTTCAATCTATAATACCTTGGGTTTAACCTCAACCATCCATGGTAATTATTTATTACAATCAGTCATAATGGATCTTAAGCAAAATAAAAATTAACCTATGAATATCCATCAAGAGTGTCGAACTAGGTGGAAAATAATATCCCATTCACCATAAAGTATAATTTTGGTAGATATATACTTGCCCAATGCTTTTTAGGTTTGACATACTAGATGCATCTATAGAAGAACCATGTCAACTTTTGGTATCTAGAGAGGGATGTATTTTATTAGGGAAACCACATACCATTATTTATCATAACATGGGATGTTTTCCTTTTCATAGTCTTATTCAAAGGGTGCTCAATAATGTTTCCTCATACTAGTTTCTGAATGTTACTAAACTAAGGCTCTAATATGAACTATATTGACCCACACATTTCATATATAAATATTACATCATTTTATATGAATAATCAATAAATTTAGTAATGATAAAATCCTTATGAGCATGGAGGATTAGTTTCATTGTAAAAATAAATACATAAACAACTGATACATAGTATTACTACATAGTTTTCCATTTTCTTTCTTGATAATGGGTGCCCTTCTTAGGAATAACAAAGTTAAAAATATTTTTTAATACCTCATGAAGGGGAGAATAAAAAATGTTATCTTATATACTCAGTAAGGGTATACATAAGAGATATCAATCAATGATCATAACTGAGAATATTATAATCATAAGGTTATTATAACATAACCATGTCTTACTATAATCATACCCAATCAATCAAAGATCAGTAGTCATGAATCATGGTATAAGGTTTTGTCAAAATAATATAATACATAAGATTATGGAATCCTTAATAATAATCAATGATCCATGAAATACTATCATAAGAATAATAAATAAGTTTTAGGCATTAATATAATAGTATAAAACCAGTACCTTAATCAATTATTACTAAAAATACATCATTGTAGATTGGGTTTTCTCCTTGTTCTATCATTTCCATAGTCATGGTTCACTCCCAATGTTATATTATTAGATAATTTCCGTTACAAAACATCGTTCACTACCCATTGTAGTCTTTATTATATAATGATATAAACTTATTTAACTAATTCATTAGATGGTATTATTATTCATGTCCCATGATTCATATAATGTAAACCATATAAATTTGTTCGATAAGGTCATAAAACACTCATCATATCATCAAATTATAAACCAAGGGAAGGTTACAGGTTTTATAAACATTGGATATTCAAAATCATAAACCATATAGAGAAATAATAAATATTGTAACCTTCGATCATATCTCATGTAAATCATATGAAACATCAAATGATATTGTTATAGATAAAAATAACATTAAAATATCACTAATACATTTCATGAGAAAAAACAGAATTTTTATTTTAAATCCCATATTTATAATCTAAATATTTTCAAAATATTATAGAAAACATTTTATTTAAAAATAATAATGTAAAAATATTTTGGAATATTTAAATAAATTTTATTCATGATGTTATTAGAATTTTTTCATGTGGTGTATATTAAAACAAATATTTCTTTCACACATTCAGTAAAAAATCAAAAGTACCACATTTGGAAAATGATAAAAGAAATATTGTAAATAGTTATTAAAAAAGAAGTTAAATATAGTTAAAAATTACATTAAATAATTTTTTTATAATACTGAAAACATTCTCGAAAACATTTTAAAGAAAAAATAGACATGGAATAGAATATTCTCAACTAAAGAAAAAAATAAGGTCAATTTTACTTAAATATGAGATTGTAACAGAAAACTCTTATTGGGCTTCATAACTCATTTTAAAAAAAACTCATTTGCCTTACGCAATGTGTTTTCATCTAAATTAAATAATTAATCTATTTTAATTATTTTTTATTGAAATTTATTGATTATATATTAAATATTATATTTTAAAATTCATTTCATGGTTTTTACAAGCCAATTAAAGGATTTAAATTAGGTTTTATGCTCAAAAAATCATTTTTTGAATACGGGTTTTCATTACAGCTTGCATGCATATTTAAAATTAAATTCTCCCACATATAGAAATTTAATCTGTTAAAATGAATTTGATGTTTTAACTTATAAAAAATTATATATTTTAACTGTTTAAACATTATTTTTGGTAAATGTTAATTGTAAAAATATTAAAATTTTTATTAACACCGTTAATGTTCATACAAGATTTATGGGGGTTAAATCATGACATAAGGGTATGATAAGCACCCACAATATTAATATTCTGAGTGTTTAAAGATATTAAAACTTTATATTATCCTAAATTTTAATATATATACATTTGGATATACTTTCCTATGAAAGTGAACTCAAATCATTGAAATATTTTATAAAATTCAACGTCTGCACTTATCCTCACTTATAAATGGGCCCACATTCTCCCCCCTTATTCACAGAACTTGATAATTCTATCTTAGATAATAAGAAAAAATATTATTCCAAGAATCATTCCCTTATTCCTTGTTCTTTGTTTCATCAACTAATTACTATCTATCAATTCATAACGATTAAACCAAAGGATGTTTCTCAAGATAGAGGAACATACCATAACTAAGCTCTTTGAAATTTATATTTTATTTCACATTACCTTTACATGTTTTATATGTAAAAATATTATTAATCTAGTATAGAAATATATTGAGATATTATTATGATTATGGAAAATCCATTTACCACCTATTCACAATCCAATTGGAGATGAATGTATCGCTCGTGCGTAAGTGTGGACTACCACCTCCACATTGTGATGCAACTTGTTTTCAATCGTTATCATTAATGGTTGTTTGTTATTAAATATTTAATGATTATATATTATATTTTTATTACGATAATTATTCTATAGATATTTATTTATATATTTGTTTCTTTTATTCTATTTATTGAAAAATGTAAATGTCACTCATGCGTATGTATGTACTTCTATCTCCACATAGTGATGTAAATCACTTTTCATCAACACATTAAATGAATGGTCATAAATTTGTATATAATGAATATATATATTATTTTTATCATGATTAAAATTATTTTGATGATGGAACCATGATCAATGTTAAAGGACCATAACTGCTAAACCAAAACATATATGAAAAATGTAGCAATTAACACCTGAAATGATGTTGATTGGGAAATATTATTAATGAAGAGGGTGAAAGATGTTATATGTAAACAATTTATGGTATTATAATTATTATTATGGTTGTTTTATATAATTATAATTAATTTAAATTTTTTATACATTAGTTTATAGTGCCTACGATGTTTGATAATCTTGATGTAAGAGTTTTCTGTTACAATCTCATATTTAACGATAATGTTACTTGAAATGATGATTTTAAAATTGAAATAAATTTAATCAAAATAAATTCCTAATTTTGTTTTTAAAATAATTGTAAATTTCATGTTATAAAAATGATATAAATATAATTTTTTATTAAATACTATTTTTGAAACGTAAAATGTATTTACAGAAAACTGAGTAATTATTTCTTATGAATAAATAAATAAATTTACATTATTATAAAATTTAATACATATTATTCATAAATTGGTTGTTATTTTTCTTACTTTCCAGTTTAATGGAAATTTTATAATGATTTTCTATATCATGGTTCATATAGACTCCGGGTTGCATGTTAGGAATGAAATATAATACACTTACTTTTATTTAAAATGAAATACATATATAATCTTGGGGTTTTACACATACTCTAGGATTCCAAATAACACCATTTGAAACATCAGCTATACCAAGTATTGAAATATAAAGTGTTGTTTTATTAAATCTATATTAGGTTATATTATTAAAAACAATGTCATATATCACAATAGATGATAGGAATATCATCCATAAAATAAGAATGATTAGCTTGGTAAATTATATTTGGAGTTACAAATATCAACTGTAGTGTATGATTTATAATTTATTAAATCAGCTACTTTCCAGGCATACTTTATGAGATACCCAAAATCATTGAACATTATTTAAGAGGAACAATTTTTCATTATATTCAACTATAAATTGCCTTGATTTAATATATATTTTTTATAAATAATTTGAAAATATTGTATGGATAAATTTTATTATTAAAAAGTGTTATGAATTAATTTATAATAATATATTATAATTATTTAATAAAAATTTATAAATAAATATTCTTTAAAATATTATAAGTTAATATTGAATAAAATTTATCAAAATTATATGGAATTCAATATAAATTATAAATAAAAAATATATTTCATAATAATATGGGGTAGTTTATATTGTGATTATAATTTAAAAAAAAGAGGAAAATATAAAGAGTATCTATTTTTTATATATTATTAAAAATAAATTTTAATAATACAAATTAAAAGGGGGCCATACTTTGGGATATTATTCAAAATAAATGAAAATTATTTTGATGATTGATATGAAAATGGTTTAATTAATGTTTATGTATATGTTTTTTAGATTATTTAAATGCTTTGTGTAATATAAATTCCATTATAAAATGTTTTTTAATTCATTTAAATTTAAGAAAATTTAATGTGAAGTTCCATATAATTGACGAAATGAAAATTTGAAATTATGAGATAAATTTAAATAATTTGTGATCAAATTTATGAAATGGTCATAAAGAATAATTCTTTAATTATAAATAATGTATATCTATATTTTATTGATGAATTTTTCATTGATTATAATATCATTTTTAAATTAATGAAATGTTCATTTATTTAATTGTAATTCCCCAATTAATTATACAATATAATTGTTATGTTATTAATTGTTATGTATTCCGTACATTATGAGATAATATAATTCATATATATTGTCATGATTTTCATTACATAAAAGGAACGTTAACATAAGAAGTGGAATTCAACTATTGTGACTATGGTTTATAGTAGAAGTTATTAGTTTAAATTCAGTCATTTAATACAGTTTAAACATATTATGTGTTTGAATAATGATGAATTGTATTATATCTGTATTAAATTATCCAGATGTAATGGGGGTTTGGGTCAGGCTTCTCATTGGTTGGGATGCTAATGCCTTATTATATAATGGTGGGTTTTACCTATATGGGTATCTAATCTTACTAGTGTAGAGATTTTAAATCTCATATAATTATAATCCTTTTCACGATATGTTCATATCATTTAATAATGAGATACATTTATATATGTGTATATATAGTTGGATTATATTTATGGATGACTAAGACAAATTTTGGGTTGTTTAAAGAGTTAAAAATCAACATGGGTTGAACATATCAATTTTTTTAGGGAACTGGATTGTAAAACCAAATCAATATAAGTATGCATACGAAAAAGGATAGAACATGATATAATATAGTGACACTGAAAGCACTTAAAAAACTAATTGTTATATTCCTTCCAAATTGGATTTATTCAAGAGAACGATCATTCAACCAGGCAGGACATACAAAATCTAGGTCCCCTAGATTTTATTATCTTAGGAACGAAATTAATATGTTACTCTAAATAATCTTGGATAGGTAATGCTAAAGATTGGTGTGCATGGATTCTTATTTTTTATTCTATTCATTGTGTTTTATTTTGGTAAAAATAATAGGTCAACCCTAATGATTAATAATATATATGAATATAGTGGGTTTATATCCATATGATGGATCAAAATTTTTTCCCACTTAACTATAAAAGAGTCATATATGATATGTTTGATAAGTTTTGACTATGAGATATAATAATTTCTTATTTATATATATATATAAAACAGTAAAACCTGATAAAATATTGTTCTTGTTCCACTAATAAATATGATGAATTTAAAAGGTGTTATCATTTTAATTGGACCAACATTAATATAGGAATTTATAAAATGATGATAAAACATGATACTTGTTTAATAAAAGGTTTAATTATAGAAAAATAACTTCATCATCTTAAACTATGAATTTGATATTAATCTTTAGGAATGTGAGGATTGATGTATGAAACTCTAAAAACTATTATCATAAATAAACTATCTTAATTATAAAGAATAATTATATTTGTTATAATAAAACCTTCATGCGTAACCAAATGTTTAAGTCATTAAACAAGTGAAAATAAATTCTTATCAATTATAAAAAGATTCACAGGGTTATTAAAATAAATTATATCCATAACAACCAAATTAATATTAGTTAACACTCATATAATTAATAAGATTATGTATGAAAATTACTTGATGATACTATAGGATTACTTAAGGATTATGTGATTAAAGAATTTATTGTGTTTTCATTTATTTAATTATTGAATACGATAAATGCGTTTAATAAATGTTTAACTGATATTATCAAATGTAGATAATAGATGAACTAGGCATGTGATGTGTAATTTATAGTGTTCTATAGATAGTAAAAGTGGGTAAATATACGAAGTATAAGAAGTAAAGTTAGTTGGATTTTACAAAGAAGTTTATTTAAGTAAAAATTTATGGTCACTGAAACCTAATGGTAATATCTAGAAGGTTAAATGATTCTAAATTATATAATTGTTCAATATACATGATTGGGGTTTTGGAAACTCTATTGAAAACCTATATCAAGCATCAATGTTATATACAAATATTCTACTCCATGTGATACCAAATGTATGTTTTTCACATTTGTAAATATATAGGATTTTCAAAATCCTAAGGAATAATTAAAAAATATTATAGTTTACATTAAATTTAGGAAGAAAGATTTAATACATAATGTATTTGAATGTAAAGGAAAATTGCAGGAATAGATAAATAAAAGAAACTAACTTTTATCTTCATTTTATTTATATTATATGATATGAAAATTTATTAATTAGAAAACATTTTTTATTAACAATATAAAATAATTAATTATATACACATTTTTTAGAATTCATCAGATTATATAACATATTTCTAAAAGGATAAAATGATAAATTACTTTGAGCCAAGATAAAATGTCCATTACTATTGCTGTTAAAAATGAGGGATGGTTTTCACATTGACCATTAGTGGAATATATTGTTAAAAATTCTTTTATTCAAAGATAAATTATCTAAACAAAAATAAATTGATTTATAATATGGATTTAGTATTTTATTTGTTAAACTATCTTAATAAAATAATGTAATTATTATTTCTAACACAAATAGGTTTTGAATCATTTCATGATATTCTGAAAACAATATTGATGCAGTGTCTAGTGGGTGTATGATAAAAATTAGTTTAGTTCATATATAACTTGTAGAAGATTATTTCAGTATAATGTTATGATTATTTTCACTCACATCAAAATAATTTTACAATATGTGCTCGTAAGTAAATATTTAAACAGTTACATTTAGTTACTATAAAAAGTTAATATCACTATTTTATAAATGGTTGTACTAGTTAAAGTTAATGTAATTTTGATATAAATGAGTTTAAAGTATTCAAGTTAAAATACTGGAAATTTTTGTATTATTTCAATGAAATGTTTGATATAATAGGATTTCACGTATGATGATGTCAAACTGACAGAGTTTTTGAATAAGTTAATTAAAATTTTACAACTTTCTTTGGATTTTGAATATTTTCAAGGAGTTTAATAGTGTGAATATGATTCCTAAATCTCAAAATTATTCAAAAATTATTTATTTATTGATGTTAGTCATTAAAATATTTAATGGGGGTTTATTATATAATAACATAGAGATGATAAAATAACTATATATAAATATAATAAGTTAACATTTCCCAAGAAGTGCAGCAAACAGAAGGATAATATTGATGTCTTCTATATTTTATATGAAGTATCATAGCATATATAGTGTTTTTATAAACATTATTAAAAGGAGTTTTATGAATATAAAATGTATCATATAAAAGTGAATATACACTTTATTATACATTCATGTTTGATGTGTGTGTACATATATATATATATATATTTCATAAAATGTAATAAAGATTGAACTTTCATAGAATTAATTTGATTAATCCCTTATTGATTATCATCATGAAGTATTATAGGTTACAAATAAATATTAAGCTTAGTGTGGCTAGGATTCTTGTATTAGATGATTAATATTCACAGGAGTCACCAAAAAGTGTTTTTGTTCACTAGATAACCTTATGGTATACTACATGGAGTGTGATACTCTATGTGTTGGGTATACTATAAGTGAATAGATCATATAAAAGTACCCATTACATTTTGGTTATGAAGATTCCTCATTTTAGAATCATTATAATTTGATACCTTTATCACACAAGCCATATTATCTAAGATAATTATTATGTGAGAGGGTATATTGTTTTTCATTTTATTAGTTGTAGCTCTTGTAAGATAGTGTTTTTCATCTGGTTTAATGAGTATGACATATGAGCCCTTGATAGAGTTATATTAGGAAGTGTGTGGGCACACCTAAATAGTATATATGATTTTATTATATAATTTTTTGATATGTACATGATTATATTTACTATAATGATGAATCACATATGATGTACTCATTGAACATGTGACCAACTAGATTTTCTCAGCAGATTGCTTTGTAATATTGGGTTTTGTAGGTTCTATGAGGTGGTATGAGAAGAGTATGGTGGATTAAAGATGAAATATCAATGGGAGAGGGTCTTTCAATGTGGAGATTTTGGTTATGGGGTATTGAAGTTACTTATGGTGTAAAGGTGGTCTTACGGTGTTTAGGTACGTGATGATGGGTTTAGTGGATTTTATAATTTGTGTATAGATATTTCATGAAAGTGATTTGTGGTGTAGAGGATTGAGGGGCCTAGTTTCCCCACTCACTATATCCTTTGAGTTGGTCATGAAATGGTGTAGGGGTATGGAATAGAGGCTTAGAGATGATGTTATTGTGTATCTATAATTTTAGGGGATGTTGTAGCATGGTGTTATAGTTGATATATAGCTTTACCTTGAAAAGATAAGATCATGATGTGATCTACGATGTGGATATCAAACTATAGTTAGGCCTAGGGTGGTTTCATTGTATCCCTCTATTTTGATCTATAGTCTTGTTTGAAAAGTAAATTATTATTATTTTTTCATAGGTCATACACCATGGTATTTTAATTAATATTTAGGGTATAAATTCCTAAAACCCTTTAAAATATCAATATTTTAAAATACTCTATCGAATATTGAGATATCTAGCTATAATTGTTAAATATACTTCACCCCCATTCCATTAGATTTGATCCTCAACCTTCAAAGCTTGATTCCTGGAAAATCTATGTTGGTTAGCTCTTCATTCCTCAATTTTTTCCCTCATCTTCCCTATCCTGAGGGTTTTATATTGTAGGAATGGGTGGTTTAAATGATCCAATGGATAGAGGTTAATGGAAGATGTCTTTTATGGTTACTAGAACAATTTTTTGAATTTATGATCCTGTGGGAATCTATTTTTCATCTTGTTCATCTATAGTGAATCAGGAAGCATTGTTCCGGGTTTGTGATTCTCATTCTCTCATTGTTCTTGGTGTATCATTGATCCTAGAATGATTTTTTCCTTTGGGTGAATGGTATGGGATAACCAAAGATGTTAATGAATCAATTTAAGTGAAATTTATGGGTAAGGGATGAAAATTCATGCATTTACATTCTTTTATGATTTTTCTTTTCAGATTATGAAATCTATTTTTAATATTAAAATTTAATTATTATTGGTAAGCTCTCTGTGAAATGTAACAAATGAGAATTATAAACCATTTTTATGTTTATTTTATTGAACCCACCTCCCAGAAAAGGTTCAATACTTACATATGCATAAGGAACCAGTTGCTTGTGAACCAATAAAAATTTCTTGAAAAAGACCATCATATATTTTATAGGATGACGTGTTATCATTATTTCATGTTGAAACTAAATTTCAATGGGTTTTCTGAACTATAAATATTTTTTTATTCCCTACTAGTGTGTTTTATGGTTTACCAATCACTGTGTGGGATTTCTAAGGGTTATAAATTGATCATGCTGACCACTTCAAGTGTGGAACATGTTAAGGAGGTGAGGTTGTGGCATTTTAGAGTTGGATATATTGTGGGATGAGTCTTGGTGGATTTTTATTGATTTGTGGTGTGTGATGGTTTAGTTTGGTTGTGACATGTGTTTTAGTTTATTATATGTAATGGGATGTGGTCAATAATGATGAAATAGTAGTGGCATGGCTATAAATTATTGGGAAAAATTATAATTGAAAAACTATGGGTTGAAATTAATTGTGTGATAGTTGGTTATTGAACTAAATGATAAAAAAATTTGAATGATATTGGAAAATAATGATTTATGAATGAGTTGTTATCTAGAGTGGGTTTTCATTAAATATGGAAATGAATTTTGTTTTATATAGAACAAGTTTAGTAATTTTTAAAAATCATGAAATAGGCTAAAATTTTAAATAAAGTTATTAATTTTGGGATGTTATGTGGTTATTTTATTTCTATACTACCCCACCAATGTTTAGTAATTTTTATTGGAGCCTAAGTTTTTTTATGATGGGGGTGTTTTATCCAACATCAATATCAGTTATGAAATGAATGGATGAATCACACCTCTTCTACACCCTCCCTTTGGAAGTAGTATTATTTGATGGTGTATTTGGTGTTGGATTATATCCCCTAATGATTGGAAATATGTTGGTGATGAATGGTGATGAGATGATGATGTGTGGTGGAGGTCATGCGTGCTAAAATAGGGGCTTGAGGTTGATTTCCTTACTGTTCATGATATCATACTAATTTGGTTAAGAGTTTCTAATGGGACATGTGGTGATGTGTGTGATGATATAGTTACGGTATGTGAAATATGGATGTGGAATAATTCCAATAGATGATATTGAGACTTATGGTGGTTATGGTAGGTAGGGATGTGACTTGGTCCACATTAGAGATGTCACTCCTACAAAACATTCCTTTAAAATTGCTAAAATCGGCCTTTATCAACACTAGAAAAGTTTTGACTACCATAGTGTAGTTAAAAGTCCGTTGCTCTTATCAGCATTGATAAAGGGTATATTTATCAGCACAAATAGAAGCACCGATAAAATACCCCATTTATTAGTGATTTTATTTAGCACTGATATATAGACCCTTTATTAGTACTTTTAAAAGCATTGATAAAAGTATGATTTATTAGAACTTTTATTTGTGCTAAAAATAGTATGATTTATCAATGCTTTTTAATGCACTAATAAATATAGACATTATAATCCCTTGTATAGGCATCAATAAATGTTTCAATTATCAGCTCTTTTAAAAGTAATGATAAAGGGTAGCTTTATTAGTGCTTTTAATAGTGATGATAAACGTGAAAACTACAGTGTAATGCTGCAACACACTACATCACTATAAATAGGTGCAGTGTGCAACAACAACCCTCTGAATCACCAGAAATAACAACAAAAATTACTGAAATAAGGTAAAAATATTTAATTTAAATGAAATAAAATTTCTAACACAAACAAAATAAAAATCAAACACTATTATAGAATATTTTATTTTGTTTTTTACTAAAATTAACGTAATTTTGGAATAAAAAGGTGAACATGGAGTCTTACCGGTCACACTGTGAGTTGAATTGAGGTGTGACTGATTCTAAAACATATCAGATGACTTATGGATTATTTTTATAAAGTACTAAAATAATTGGAATGTGTTTATATGGTTATTTGTATATTAGTTATTTTTTTGATTAAAATTAATTTCATTTTTGAATAAAATGATTCACTTGGAGGCATACAGGGCACACCGTGCATCAGTTTAGGGTATGTCTCATCACTACAGATCAAAAATTTCATATGGATCATTTTACAAAAGTACCAAAACAATATGAATGTGTTTTCTTAGTTTTGAGTATTTTAGTTGTTTTTTTCACTAAAATTAATATCAATTTTGAATAAAAAAGACACACTTGGTGTCATACTAGTCACACAATGCGTCAGAATGATGCGTGGATGAATGATACGTTTCCTAAATGACACATGGATAATTTTACTAAAGTATAAAGTTAGTCATAATGTGTTTCTTGGTTTTGAGTACACCATGTGTGCTTTTTAATTCAATGACATTTAAAAAAAACACACACTTTGAGACATACATGTGGAATCATCTGTGGATTTTACATTAGGATAATTCATACATGTCACAAATGAATTATGAATTGTTTCCCCAAATTAACAAGGCAATATAAGCATGTTTTCTTTGTTTTCAGTGAATGATTATTGTTTGTATTAAAATTTAAATTTTAAACTGATAACACGCATATGGAGTCATACTAGTCACACCATGAATAGAATTGAGGTGCATCTAATCCCTACACATGAAAAATTATATTGGAATCATTTTACTAAAGTAAAGAAAATTGGTTTCTCAGTTTTGAGTATTTCAATATCATTTTTCACTAATATTAATGTCAATTTCGAATAAAAAAGATGCACTTGGAGTCATACTGGTAACACCATGCGTCAGATTGAGGTGTGACTGAAAAATACACATCCCAAATGACTCATGGATCATTTTTCCTATATATGAAAACAATTGGAATGTGTTTCCTTAGTTTTGAGTACAATATGTGTAGTTTTTTTTACTAAAATGACATTTTAAACCAGAAGCACACACTTTGAGTCATACAGGTGGCATCATGTGTGGGTTTTACATGAGACTGATTCACAAACATAAAAAATGAATTATGAATTATTGTCCCAAATTATAAAAATAATCTGAGAGTGTTTTCTAGGTTTTTAGTGACTGACACCTTTTTGTATTAAAATGTATATTTTACACTGATAATAGACATGTAGAGTCATATTAGTCACTCCATGCATCGGATTTTGGTGTGGTTTATCCCTATACATCACAAATGACATATGGATCACTGTCCTAAACTAACAAATCAATCTGAAGGAATTTTTCTGTTTTGTGTTTTCCATGTGTGTTTTTTACTAAACTGTCATTCTAAACTGGAAAGATGCACAATTGATCTTATATTAAGTTAAAAGTGTTGTGTTCACTTTTAATAAATTTTTTTCAAAAAAAATTATTGTATTACCAATATTCAACATCATTTCCCATTAATTTTATTGTTTTCAAGCCATCTCTTCTTATCCTCCTCCGCCTCGGTCTCCACCTCAGTCTTTACCTCTATCTCCTTCTCCACATCAGTCTCTGACTTTGACTCTACCTATTCCTTCACCTCCACCTCCACTTATTCCTTATACAATTCCTCAGCCTCCACCTCTGGGATTTACCCGTAAGATTTTTTACAGGTCAGGGATTGTAATCAAATTGATTTCTTCATTACTCATCTCCTAATGAATGAGATCAAAAATAATATATAAGAATTATGATTCTAATTCTTCCCAGAACAAATATATTTTTAAGGTCATAACTCATTCAAGATAAAAAAATAGTAGGTGCTTACCTAATTTTTTTGTCGACATAGATTCTAAAAAAATTACATTGCCCACTTGTCTCTAAACAAATCGATTTATTCTTTTGAGTAACTCTTTTTTTGGAAATATTGACAGTACTGAGAAAATATTGACAAAAAAATTATTATGAGATATATTTAATGAAATTTTAATTACCTTTGGAAATTACCTATTGTGGGATTCTGGTGTTTTAATGATTTATGATTCCTCTCATATATTTGCAAATATAATATCTATAATCAATTGCATTATCTTCTTTCAGATACTACAGAAACATTGACCAATATAAGTAAATTATTTGGAAATGTTATGATAGTTAAATATTTCTATGTATACCTTAATTTGTTTCCATTTTTATTAATCCGTAGGTTTTATCTATTCAAATTCTGACTCCATTCCATGATTTAGTATGTATTTAGTGATCGATCTATCATTAAAAAATTCTCATTAAAATACAGATCAAACATATAATTCATTGATTTTCTATAAAATTTTTATTGTTGTGTATTACATATTCATAATACACATCATGTGTGGTAAGTTGGTTAGAAATACATGCATTGAATCCGAGAAAATATATTTGGAGTGTCAATGTTGACTGCTACCAGCATCTGGTGGTTCCAATAGAAACAAAAACTGTTAAATAATGCAAAAAATAAAAATAAATTTAATGTGATTACATTATAGAGTCTTACCCTTTCATTGTAGGGATCAAAAAGAGTCTGTCGTCTAATTCTTTTTTATTAAACGCTTTGAGTAACTCATATTTTTCTCTTCTTAATTTTTTCTTCCTTCAAATTAATTTCTGGTATAGAAATGATAAAGGGAATAATGAATCCAAATTGTTCTTCGCACGATATTCCCTTTATATAGTAATAATATAATCACCTGTACAAAATATGAATAGTTATTAACTTTAATAAATATCTTTAGCTCAATATTTGGATAGATGTATTATGAAAATGTACCTTATGTATATATTCACAACTGAGATTCCCAACCATTCATGATTGAGAATCTCATTTAGAGTCTCTAGACCAATTTATTATGTCAAAGAATATCCATATATTTTTTCTTCATATTCAATGTATGACATAGTTTTGTATTTAAATGTGGCCTCTGAATGAATTTGTAATGATAATTATTATTTCTCTGGAACTAGTGGGGAGAAGGTACTCTCGAAAGGTCATTTTTTTTCTTGGACAATTCACTAGAATTTTTGATTCTAACCTTCATTTCTCCACCACATTATCCATATGTAATATCATACACCACTTCAGAACATTTATCATCAATTATTAAACATTTTTTCGTATGATTTTTTTTCAATACGTACCTCATGATTCTTTATAATATTATATGACCATGTTATGAAAACTCTAATATCATCTTTGACCATTGTAATATTCGAACTATCAATTGGAATAAGAAACTCAGTAGGTGGCTCATAAGATACCTCAATCCCCACTCTCATGTAAGTTTTTGGGAGGGGTTGATTATGTAGCTTGTCTATTGGGATATTATACGTTGTACCCATCACAACATGGAGGTACGTGGGTTTTTGACAAATAAAAATCCCCTACAAGTGTACCCTATTTAATTCTAGTAATATAAAATTATCAAAAGTTGATTGATTCACAATTAGGAAAAAGATTAATAAAATATTGATTACCTTAGGTAAGTTATGTGGTTGGGGGAATGAATAGCCTCAGTGCTAGTAGAATCATTTGGTTCATGTGAGGATCATTTCTACATCTTTGATTCACTTTGATACTTTTATATACATTGGTCTTCCAAAACAGACTGCAAAGTAATATCGTATAGTGAGTCTATTTGTTTTTGTATTTGTCTCATTATATTATATGAATCTTCATGTGGTTTTATATTATCAAAAAATGTTCTAGAAGAGAGTAAAAAACCTTATCCTCTAACCCATCCATATCATTCAGGCCGCTTCAAAGCTATTGAATGTCTCTTTTCTTTTGGTATGGCCATTATTTATTCTTGTGTCTAAACCATATAAAAAATATCGACATGTTTATTTTTATCGAATATTGTTATAAATCATAATTAATTACAATTATTTCATATATACACATGATTCCCATACTTCTTTTGTGTTTTCATCAAATAATATACCATCCTTATTTACACAAGCCTCCTTTCATATCACAAGATGTCGAATATACGTGGATTCATATTTTTATCCATCAATCTACATATAAACAAAATAACATATATTGTTGCATATCACATAATTAATCTTTTATTGTTGATTTAATCTATATACCAATCAATTCAGTATTGAAGTGTACCCCATGCTTCCTTTATGATAGGGGTAAACTTGTTTTGCTACAAATTATTTATTTTCAAAACTCATTTTTTTGTTTCATAAATTAACAATTTTGAATCATGTAGGATAAAATAAATATTTTCAAATAATATATTATCGACTAAAAATCACCTGAAATTATTTAACATTGCAAATATTTATAAAATTAGTCCATCTTTCGTGATTTATAATGTGTGGATAACTAAGTTGTTGGTGGGGATTTATTTTCCTTTCAACATCCCTAAGATGTAACTTCATCAAAAGAGTTTGGAAGCCTCTATGGGATTTTCTTACAACCATTACATCAAAATAATTTATAGAAGTATTAGAAAAATAAATTAAGTATGAAATTAATAATGAAAACTAAATCAATATTTCATTATATAATTTTTAGTGAAATAGAGAAATTATATTGGAACATTACCTCTATATCTTTCCAAATGATTTCCTTCATTACAGGTTGGATGCAGCACCATGAGTCAATATAAATCACCACATTCATTCTTCATTGCGACCCCAGGATAACTAATGAAATATGACTTGTTGGGGTTAAAAGTTTGTCCATGTTGATTCAAACCAACCTCAAATTTTATACCCTAACTTCTTACCTTGATATTTTTATTCAAAATACTGATTTTTTCGTCATTATTTTTTTTCATTTTTTTCATCAAGATGTTGTTGATCCCATAATAATTTCATAGTTTCATTATCAATAGTCTATTATTTCTTGGGATAGGAAACATAATCATGTTTAGAAGTCATTATCTTCATTAGTAGCCTATCATTTAAGTTTTATTGAATAAAAAAAGAGATACACTTCATGCATAAATTCCACAATTTCATGCATCAGGCATGAAAATTGTTAATGTGTTGAAAAAAGACATAATAATTCAATTATATAATAAAAATAAACTTAAATAACTTTATTTAATCTGTCATTATAAGATTTATTTCCTTCCTTCTCATGATGATGGATTTGAGTCTATACATTCCCTCTTTTAAACTAGCCTGCATCCCATCACTGTTCGAGAGGTATATCATCAATGAAATATGGAAGCACGATGATGAGCTGAAGGTTAGTTTGAAGGAGGGAGACCAATACACAATCAAGATATGGAATAAAATCATGTTTATAAGGACTAACGTGTCCTAGGAACCTACACTAATGGTATCACTCAAAAAGTATCTTCAATCAAAGAGGAATTGAAATTTCTCCACTCTAACGATCGTAATGAAATGAATCTAGCCCCACCTATACTGGAAATCACTTCTGTCTAATCAAGGAATTCTCACCTTCCAATTATGGATATTTTTTAACAGACCATAAGATCCCTCTAATAACATACATCCATTTAATGGCTGAATTTTTTAACTTATGCTCAGTATTGATCTAGAATTTTTTCACTCTTATAAATGAAATGAATCTATTAAATGCAATCCTAAATTTATTATTATGATATATTTCCATAAAATCATTGAGGAACCAATGATACTACACGTCATTGAAACTTATACCACATAGCTTGAAGAAGACCTAAAATTACCTCTAGAAATTTCCTACATTACAACTCATAATGATATTTTCGGTTATGAAATATAATATTGGAGAGAGGTATCCCAAAAACTCATTTATATTCTATTATGAATCTTTAATCATATGCCATGACTAGTATCACCAAATATTATAGTAGATATAATATATATTTTTCATATTTAATAATTGAGGTGATATTTTATTTGTTCTTTGATCCTCTATTTTCACAAAAACCATGGATAGAGACATATTTTATGATATCATAAATTATATGATAAAATGTAGTTAAAATCCTTAGATTTTCTATATGTTATACAATATGATATATAATATCCAAATGCCATGTGTGGACAAATAAATCCTTCATATCATAATATATTATATTGACATAATACAATGTGACATTTATTTTTTGAATAACTAATAGATTAATTCATTGGGTACTTGAAGAAAAAGTATCTAATACCACTTATGTGTTTTAGGGTATCATCTTATGATCATTAGAGGGATAAAACCCTAAAAAGTGCTAATTATCTAAAGGATAAATGTGAATAGAAACAAAGAAAAAAACACCTATGGAATAATTGTAATGTTTTATCAGTGGAATAAATATTTATGCTTCAATGGAAAATGTTTGACTTATAACACAAAAGCAATAAACAATGTATTCTATCTTTTGAGTAGATTACACTAGCCTTTAATCACAAAAATATTTTTTAGGACCCACAATCACTGGAGGAGTGATGGTGCCTTAACCTAGTTTTAAAAAGTGATCAAAGAAGAAGAGTGGTATGGTTATGGAATGAAAAAAATGTTAATTTCAATAGGGGGTCGTATCCCTTTATAGGGGCTCTATATTTAATAAAGAGTTCCTTAAGCATTGACCACCATCTCATGTAAACTGATAATTTCATCATGCCATTGTACTTATTTTGTTGATTATTTCAATAATTTTTTTAATCCATATATGATGCTTCTTATGATTAATAATTTATGAGAAAAAATTTGATAGAAGTAGAAAAATTCATTCACATAATATCATATATTTAATTCCCCACAAAAATATATGTTTGTCATATGTCATAGCCTCTGATAAAAGTACATATAAGCTCAAATTTTCATTTCTGATTCAAGGATATCAATAAATATAATATCTCTATTTAGTGAATTTTGGGAATGGATAAAAAAATTAATGAATTATAGGACATAATGATCAAAACTATAAAAATTATATTTTAATCGATTTTAGTTATCTATATGGTTATTCTTCATGTTAGATTAATTTTGAAATTATTTTTTATCTTATGAATTAATTATCTCTCTATTTTCATTAGTAAATCATAAATCACATCTTATATTTTTTTGATCCATTATCCAACCATGGATAACTCCCTATCATTTGGTAAATACACTATTTATATATTTTTGGGTATTTCTAAGTCCATTTACACCAGATTTTTCAACTCTATCCAATCTAGAAAAGTTTTAAAAAATTTGTTGAGAATAATTTTCTCACCAAAGAAATTCCCCATCACTCTGTGTAACCCATAGTTAACGTTAAATAATAATCTTGAATTAATTAAAATAAAACAAATATCACATCATGAATCCCAAAAATAATTTTTGGAAAATGACTAATTAATTCAATGTTTATTTTGCATTCAATAAAAATTTATTCTTCAAAATCATAAATCTAAATTACCCATTTCATGTTTTAACAATTTACATGAATAACCAAAATCCACAAAATATGTTTTAATTATTTTTACACTTAACATGGTCCCTATATATTCATCACCCATAAATGAGGGCCCCAACTTGCTGTCCCCTAATCCATAAAAACTGTCATATGTAATCCTTTAGAATCTATAATCAAGTATATAAGATGAATTAAATTTCAGAAACTATCACGATTTTAGAACACTATATTATTCAAATGAAGAGAAAATTGAGGGGGGTGAGAGGTCTACTTGTTAATGTGAAGAGGAGACTAAACCATCTAAGTGTATATCTAGGGAAAAATTGGATGGACACTCAAATACATATAAAAGGTGAAAAATGATAAAATAGAACATCACTCGTTGTATTTTAGTAGCGACTGGAAGATATATAGGGTTCTCCATGTTTAAGAAAAACATAAAAATGAAAAACCTAGAACCCATAGTATTAAACAATGATAGAGGAAGAGTAGAAAATAAAAAGCATTGGACTATAACCTTTATTAATCTAAGGGAACATAGAGGAGTCACACCCAAATCAGAGAAGTTATATAAGATCTTGAGAATCGCGAGTGACTAAGACATGGTTAGGGTTTTTTTAAATGGATCGGGGATACATTTATCTGTGCTTTTAGAAAAGTGCTGACAGAGATCCCTTTTATCAGTGCTAAATTTATAAGAACTGATAAAATGAATATTTATCAGTGTTTTTTTGAACTAACAAATCTTGATCTATATCAGCACTAAAAAATCACTGATAAAAGGCGAATTTGTGAACACTAATGTTTTAGCGCTAATAAATATATCTTTTAAAATAACCTTTTTTGTAATGATAATGTTTAATCATTATCCTGCCTAAAAAACCAATGATAAATGCTTAATAATTATAATTATTTAAATAACTTTATTATAATTTTTAACTATTTAATTAAATTTATTATAATTTTATAATAATATAAATAAATTTGTTATAATTTTATAATTATTTAAACAAATTTAGTATAATTTTAAAATTATTTAAATAAATATAATTTTTAACTAAAATTATATGTATAATTATTTGAAAACTAATAATTATTTAATTATAATAATTTTAAATATAGTAAATATACATTAATAAATATATTTTTTTATAAATATTTATTTAATAATATATCTTTATCATTATTAATGGATATATATTCTTAAATACATGAATTTAATAAATGTGTGAAATTGAATAATTCAAAATGTATACACTCCAAAAATATTAAAAAATGGATAATTTTTATTAATTAAATATAAGTTATTAAACAAATATCGATATATATATATATATATATATATATATATATATATATATAGATTTATGTGAAGGAATAGATATTAAAAAATACTAAAACATAGTAAATAAATATATATAAATAAATAATATAAAATGATCAAATTATAAAATAAAATAAATAATAAATAACATTAACAATTAATACCCTAAAAGTAGTATTAAATAATGACCGATAAAAAACATAATATATTTTAAATGTATCATGTTATTATAAAATTCTAAAATATTCTAAATTTTGATTAAATTACATTAATATTAGGTGTATGTGTTTCTATATATTGTGTAAATATATTTGTGTGTATGTTTTTTTATACAAATTCATTAACATATATATATATATATATACATAAAATAAATGCAACAAATGACGTTTGGTATAGGTTAAATTGAAAAATAAAACAAAATTAAAGATGAATAAGGAATTAATATGTTTTTAATTAACATTTTATATATATTATACTTATTTATTTTATATATATATATTTTTTATATATACTATTTATTAATATTTATAATTTATATATTTGTATATAAAATTTATTCATTTTTATCATTAATTATTTAATTAATAAAATGATTCACAATTTTCTTAATTTACTCATTTTTGTATTTATTTGTTTAATTTATAATTTTATTATAGACCTTTATCAGCACTAAAAAATCACTGATAAAGGGATACTTTTATCAGTGCTAAAAATAATGCCCTGAAAATGGTTTCTTTTAATAGTGATAAAATAAATCTCTGATAAAGTATACCTTTTATCAGTGCTAAAAAAGCACAGAGAAAGGGTTCCCTTTATCAGTGTTTTTAGCACAGATGAAGATGAACTTTATCAGTGAATTTTTTTAACACTAATAAATTTCAATGTTTTTTATGCAGGTTTTGTAGTAGTGTGTCTTGATACATGACCACTGATTCATCCACAAGAGGTATGAGAAAACATTATATTGGAAATTATGGTATGAGATAGACAACTCCATGGGGAAGTCGATGTGGGGATAATTTTTCTATGTTATCTAATTATTATTTCACTACATCAAATAGGTGAGCGATACTTGGTGAGGAAAAGATGGAGGGTTGGTCTATTTACATGCATTTTTAATAGGTTGTTTATTCACTGGTGTATTGGAGTTCTATTATTACATTCTCATCATATTCTTTGGTTTATTACTAATCAAAAAATGTAATACTCTCCTGAATTTTATATAAACTATTTCTCATATTTCCTGGATGGTTTCACAGATTGAGTAGGGAATTACTTTTTTGTAGGTTGGAGATATTGTGGACTTACATATTTAGGATTTCTCTTGTCACTATTTTGTTTTGGGGGGTTTATTATATTTTATTTACTTCAATTATGTGATAGTATGGGTTTCTTATTTTTATGTGATGTAGTTTTTCTTGTTACTTTATTATATCCTAGTTTTTCTTTTAATACTGAGGGTAATTTCAACCATTTGAGTGTTTCATATACCCTTAGTTACCGTCACTAACCAATGGATTATTTTAGGTAGGGTTTGGGGGTCATTATCTCTTTTTCTTCCTTACTGAAATATGTTAGGCACTATTAAGGGATGGGGGTGTGACATAGTGGTATAATAAATGTTTATTGAGAGATAATATGGATTTTGAGGTTAGTAACTTGTGATTCTTACATGGGAGGGTAGGGAAATAGTGTTAGTTAAGATTAGACCATGACGTAATAAAGGGAGACTGACTATGACATGAGACTGTGGGGCACCATGTTACCATATGTGAGTAACTTAATATTCTTAATGATGTTAAGAAAAGTGATGCTTCTTGTAGGGTAGATTCCTAAGGATGTATATGCATCATGTTTTTTTTTCAATTGTGATTGGATGAGTTGGTGTTGGAAAGGTAACATAATATTAAATAAATAAATATAATACTATAGGTATTAGGGGTTCTCCTATGATTTCGTTTATAAATGTCTCTTGGTCATCATCTACATGGAAATTGGGGAGGATATGTTTAATAGGATGATCCAGTCGATCATTTGAGGATCAATACCACTAGAAAGGATGAAGTTTGGTAGAATAGGTTATATGATTTACAATTTCAAAGGATAGAAAATTAATAAGGGAACATTTTTTATTTGGAAACATACATATGGATATAAGAAATTGAAATTGCATTCAATCTGATTTATGTGATAGCTATGCAATTATTTAAGATGGTTATCAGCCTAGTTTGATGTGTAGTGAATCAGCGGTCGACACTATTCCTTGAAAAAAAATGAGGAATCTATATCTTGGGTATATTTATAGAGGGAGATCTATTTAGAATTATTGTCATCAAAGATGACTGAGGAAAATAGGTAGGATCTATTGTCTCTTTTCCAAGGGCTCTTGGGAATGAATAATATTATGATCAGGTTCAAGTACAACATATCATTCACTACCAATCTCTTTCTATATAAGGATTCAAAAGAGTGATGTCTAGAGGAATTTTTTTATTAGTGATTAGATATGTAGTCCCCATATTTACATTGTGTTTATATCTAGCAGTATATAAGAAAGTGGAAGTGATTAAGAAGATACACTCACATCAAGGAGGTCCTTGGGAGGAAGGTAAAAATAATTTCTAATGTATAAAATCATTAATAATGGGTCATCAGATATCAGGAAAGTATAGGCTTTGATGAGTAGGGATTAAATTGCATAAGAATACATTTTTTTTGGAAAATTCCCATAAATTATTAACAAGATCTCTAATGGTGCGTTTTACTTATGTAGATTACTAAAACAATAAGTTCTACCAAATGAATTTTTATGGAGGTCATGACATTTTGGGCGGTTAGGATGCTTTCTAGTAGTAGCAGAAAAAGTTTCCCCTAATGTGGTATCAGAATCAAGGTCCTCCAGGAACTTCTTAGTAGCTAGGATAGCCATATTATTCTTAGTTGATAGGATATGATGTTGAAGACACCATACCTATTATTTTCCTCATCATCAGGGTACTATAATGGATCATTTTTATGTAGGTGTTTAGTATTTATGAAGAGGAGTAGGTCATAGACAATTGCATGACATTAAGGAACCAACACCGATGGGGTTATCGTTTTTTCAAGGTATGATTAATTTCTTGTCTTTTTTAGTGCCTAATTTGTTTGATTTTAGAGGTTCACACGCCTTTGTTTTTTCCACTCTAGTTTTCATGTTATGGCCTGATGTAGATAGGCATATTGTTCTTTTATTTTCATCCATACTTGTTAAATGTCGAGTTGTGATGTTTGATATGTGTTAGGGGAGTAGAATAATTATGGGGAAACATCAATCACTATGATACTTCTTTATATACAGATACATGTGTATGATGTTATAACTGGCATGTATTTATTTTATTATGTGTGTGAAATTATGAATTTTTTAAATATGAGTAGTTAATTCTTGAATTTTGAGAGCCAACAAGTGTTGTACATAGAAGAACATGGTTTTTGGATGTCAGATTGTAATACAGATCCACTTTTTTATTTCTTTCAAGATTTTTCAGTGGATAATAATTTAGTTAAGGTTCCTAGATTCAATACGATATTTTGAGATGTATTTATGGATGAGGTTGTGATAGGACACCCTGTTCATGACATCTATTTTTAGATATAGTAACAGTCAGCTCAATATAAAATTTTAGGGGATCTTTATCTACTAGAACTCAAAGATATGAGAGTCTTGACAGTGAAAATTTATACTTTTTGCAATGGTATTCATCCAAAATAGTGTATCTCTTTGGGGTGATCTAGTGTTGTTCACCAAAAAGGTGGATGGTAGTTTGAGGTTGTGTATGGACTACCAGAGGTCAGACTAGGTGACCATCCAGATCTATTGCCCTCTTTTGAGGAAAGATGATCCATTTGACTAGCTGAATGGATCCTGATGATTTTTTAAGATCATCATGTGGTTTGGATATCACCAGATAAGGGTGAAAGAGGTGTACATCCTAAAAACATTCATTCAGTGTAGATATGAAGAATGTGTGTTTGTATTCATGTTTTTAGTGTCATGAACACACCATGTGTGTTCATGTATATCATTAATTTTATATCCCTATGAATATAAGAATTTCACCCATGATCTAGATTTGTAATCAATGGTGTTTTCTACAAATATATAGCTATATTACCTCATCGGTGAGGGATTTTATGTCTTCATGCACCATAAGAATTTGAGGTATGTTTTTACTCAGTGGGATCTAAATCTGTATCTGTGATGGATCAAAAATATTAATCATAATTGAAAATTTGAGATCTCATACACATCTATTAATGTTAATTTTGTGTATTATGTGCTGAGTAAGACTTTACACAGAGATGTAATTCAAGAATTCGAAGATGTTTGAAAAGGGATTGATGAGCTTTTGGAAATGCATCTTGATGCAGAGGAAAATATTAGAAGATGTTTTTATTTATCATATAACGATGTAATATTCTTTGATTAGAATTTTTTAGGAGACATATTGTTTAGAATAATTGTTTGAGGTGATGACAGACTGTGTCAACCATGGAGATGCTCAAAAGAGAAAGTTGAATGGTGGTTAGAAGCACATATTGTTTGAAGGGAAGATTTATGTCATGTTGGCTATTCATGAGGGAGTTCCTTGTGATATTCATATCTCAACATTAATGTGAACCCATTTTATTCAAATATATATTGTTTCTCGAGAAGAAAACTTTGGTGTCTTTAGATTAAGTGTTTTGCGAAGGTGTTCATGGAATGATGTTTTTTCTTACAGTAGGTTAATGTATATCATTGTGTTATTTGAGGGTTGTTACTATATTTAGAAGTCCCCGAATTGAAATGGGATAAATCTAAATGGATTTTATCACCAATTTACCTTGGTCCTAGAGAATATATGATGTCGTTAGGGGCATTGTGGACTAAAAAAATGAAGTCGTACCATTTTATGGATATTTAGGAGTCGAGTTCCATTGGATTTCTAGTGATACAATACGTGGACAAGTTAGTGAGGCTCTATAAGGGTCTAGATAGAAACCTATATAATATAGATTCTTGGTTTACCTTGTGAGCTTAGAGAATATTAAATTATTATTTGTAAACCTAAAAATTCCTTAACACCACTTTTCATTCCATGAAATATAACCAAATGAAGAAGAATATTTATACATTATAGGATATATTACAGTCATGTGTCTTAGATATTGATGGATCGTGGGTGAATAATTTTATTAAAATAATATATATCACTCATCCATCAGTACAGATCCATTCAAGATTTTTATGGATGGTTTTTTGATTTATATTGGGCTAGGCTACTATAAGGGAGTCATAAGTCCATAGACTATATGTGGTGTAGAGAAAGATAAGAAAAATATAGATGGTTTGGGAGGAGTTGTAGGTTGTGAAAGTATTTATGTTCTAATAATAGGTGAATAACCCTTGGATTTGAGTTTTGAGACCCTGTTTTCTTTTGGGATCCCCCCCTCTATGTGGGAATAGAGGTTTGGATAGGGGAGTATGATTTATCCCCAGTTAATGAAGTCTTGTGAGGAGTCAGAGAACATTCGCGAGTTGGTGTAATAGTTGGATATATCATTAAAGCTGGATAGTATACAAAAAATATTCCACATATATATGATTTTATGGGCTATTCATGATTACTCCCATGTCATTGAATAAGGGTAGTTGGATATTGAGGTAAACAAGACACTCATGTAGAAGTTGATTGAGATCGAAGATTATTAAGAGATGTTTTTTCATGGGTTTTACATTCCCATGGATCTTTTACTATAGAAGAATGGTGGTCTATAGGATATTACATGGGTGTATGATAATAATATTCATTCCATGTACCCAAAGTTTATTTGAGACTTTATTCCTTATTTATTCCTTCATTGGTAATATTATTCTTGATTTTTTTCTATTTGTTTTTAAAATCCAGTTGTTTCTTCTATTGGTTGTGTTCAGTTAGTGGATGTGTTTGGGTTATAATAAGATCCTTGAGAGTTATCTCACATTTTTAATGTTCATTATTTCCCATTTTTACTTCTTTTCAAGGTTTGGTTTTGATTCTCAAGGATGTGAATCATTTTAGAGCTTTTTAATATGGTGGTCCAGATTTCCCTAGCACATTACATGTAACATCCCTAATATATTAAAAATATGACTTTTTCATATTTATTAATATTTTTGAATTAAATATTAATTTTCCTTTAAAGTGGATTCTATGTTCGATGGAGTACCCAACATACAAATTTTTTTTCCCGAAAATCTTATGTTGCACACAAGCGTGAGTCATACTGAAAAGATAAATATAAAATAATATTATTATTTTAAATTTTTGGTAATGACTCACCATTGTATTAGAGGGAATGAACAGAACTAACCATATAATGATTAAACATGTTTGTTAATTTTTTTAAATTTATTAAATAAAATTTATAGGTTTAAAATGATAATCAATCCAATTTTATGCATGAAATACTCTAATATTTTTAAAATGTCATTTTACCGAAGTTTGATGGAGAACCTTTTTTAAATATATTTTTGTAACTTTTAAATTCTAAATTTGACAAAATTAACTTCTTATTTAGAAGTGGTACATTAGAATTTACTTTGGGTAAATTTTTGGTATTTTTTGATAAAGTTCATTTTTTAATGAATAATAAAAAATACAACATTTTAAGTCAAAACTATCTTTTTATCTAATTTATTTATATAGTTATATTGTCCTTTTAATTAGTTTTAAAATGTAATGGGATTATATTATTATAACTTAATCCAATTTTGGTCATTGTAAGTAATTTCACATTGAAATTGGACATAAACACATGTCAATCATTTGGTAGTTTTAACTTCTTAGAAACATGCTTTTTGGTTTTGACAATGGGAATTAATTTTAAATTATTTTATGAAACTTATGTGCTTTGAGTTTGGAAAACGGATTCCATATTTGGAATCAAGGGTTTCAAATTATGTAAATAGGTTCCTTTTATTTTTAGACATTATGAATTATAACTTCAGTAATTATTTTATTTACCATGGTTGAAGGGTAAATCACATAAATAAGGGTAAAAAATAATATTATAATAATATTAAACTACCCTAAAACGTGTTCAGTCCTATTTTATTATACATTTCCGGCCTTGGGAATCCTTGGGTCAATTTTGGCACCCCCTGAAGCCACTTGGATGTGAAAATGACATTTTTTAAGAATTCATTTAATGTAAAGAAAATTGTATCATAAACATGTATCATTTAGTAAAACAATATTTATTTGGGGATATATAGAAGATATCTTCAACTATAAATATTAAATAGAAAGATAACATGATTTCCTACATCATGATACTTTATTTAAGATTTTTATACATCATATAAATATATTTATTTATGACACAATGAGGATGTAGTGATTTCCATATTAATGAATAATTTAAATTAATGAGATTATAAATATTAAAATAAATTCATTTTGAAACATTTCAGGCCATACACGAATATTACGGATTATTATGACATGTTATATTTTAATAAATCACGTTTTTTTTGAAATAATGAAGTTGTTATGAATTTTTAAAAGGTCGTGATATGAATAGTATGAATACTGACATATATGGATGTTTAAAACAAATATTGTTTTATTAAAAGTTATAATAGTCCTAAAAATATAATATTCAGAAAAATTACTTAGATAATGTTGAAAATTTCATTAATGAACCACTTGAGATTCTATTTTTATTATATATTTTCTATATGAACCAAATAGTATGAACACACAAGAAGACATGGTGAGAGTTAAATTAGTTAACTAAGGGTTAACTAAAATATAAGGTTAAATTTGTGACCTAGACTTGTATAAAGCATATTTGTTGAGATATTTTCGACCCAAAAGCATATTATCTTTTAAATAAATTACTTTGGGACCATTTTAAGCCAAAAATCATTTTATAATAAAATAATATTTCAATTCCTTCCTAAAGTTCCCATTTCCCCTCTTATAAAGTGTCATCACCTCTAACCCTTACTCACACCTATCAAGACACTTTTCTCATAAAAAATATTCCCAAATAAGCTCCCAAAATCCATATATTTTTCTTAGAAGTATGACCTTGGTTATAAAGAAAATTCAAGAAATACTTTTAGCTTAAATCAAAAGGAGTTACCCGATTTGATGTAGTATCTTCTCTCGAGCTTCTTTTATTTATTTTCCTTCTCTAACCCCTTAAACTCTCTTTATTCCATTATTTTATAACAGCAAGAATATCTTAAATATACTAGAATGTTTTTATTATAAGGATTAAAACTAAACATGTAACACCTTAAGGTTTTAAAAATAAATATTGACGAAAATTTTATCATCTATCCATTAAACACAACTTTTCCTCTACTGTGTTTCGAATTTCAAAAAATGGTCATCTAGATTTGTGATCTGTAATTCATTTGGAGTCTGATAGAACAAACATGGTTTTTGGTGAATAGTAGAATACCCTTATAAATAGTAATATTAACAGTAATATGACCCTTATGAATAGTAAATAATGATATTATTTTATTTTATTACATTAATAAGAAAATAAGATCTTAATTAATTTTTCAACACGATATAACACTAATTATACCTTTAAAATTATTATTTTTCGGATTATCTATGATTTTATTTAAAGATTAAATTAATAATATTTAGAAAATTATTTTTGAAAAATGGAGTTCATTTTGGAATTCTACCCATCGAAAAATGGTATGGGTGAATTTTTGGGATTTTTCTGAAATTCTTGAATTTTTGATGAATATTGAAAATGGTAAAATACGGTATATACAAATTATAAATTAAATACACTATTTATGAAATCATAAGTGAATTAAGGCCAGTTGGTTTGAACTCACATGAACTTATTACTATTAGGGGTCACATGAACAAACACTATTTATTGTCCTAAGAGAATTAATAAAATATTTGATAAAATATTCAAAATTTACCCCTCACCGCCACTATAAAAACCCCACATCACTCCATCTTCTCTTCACTCCTATAAGCCTTATATATCCCCAAAGTTATACCCAAATACCCTTCACTATTCATTCCCCACAACCAGGAATCTCCTGGTCTTTCCAAAAGACCAAAATCCCTTCCCTTAAGGAGGTTCTCAATGAAGTTATTTCAAGAGGTAAAGTACAATCCTTTTTCTTTTAGTTTCATTTGTATTTTTCTTCTTTTGTTATATTATCCTAAGCTCCTCTATCAAAACGATCATGATAACTCCAGTTTAATCTATATACTATAATTATATCATTTTAATGGAATAACCATCATCAATATTCTTACTCCCTCCATTTTGTTTATAAATGAAATCAACATCCTTGAGGATCCGATTTATAACCTTCATGGATGACGAAGTTTCGTTCTTCAATATATCCTTAATTACTGGTCATGAAACCATATTTATCTTTTAAACAGAATATAATATACGTATTATAACTTAATTAATATTCAATAACCACTATATGTACATATAATTAATTTATATGATAAAACTAGTTCATAATAACCCAAATACCGCCAAATAATCGTAGCTGTTGTCATCTAATGATTCATCCTCATTCTATGTAACAAAATGATAGAAATGACCATTATCAATTCTATATGTTCATAAATAATATTTAATTTCAATTCTGGATATTTAAAAATATTCCACATGAACTCCATTACTTAAAAACAAGTGAACTGATTTGGAATCAAGAAAACAAACACGCCATAATGAAGAAATTCAATATTACAACTTACCAATAAGGATATAAATGAACTAAAAAAGTTATGATAAACTTAATAAATGTATAATAGGTTTTTAATTAAGTTATAAATGATTATAATTTCATAGTCTATGACCTTAATTTCAAGAGGGGAACACATTCAGATTTAAGGTAAGAGTTCATTCCACCCGATCTTCCATTTTCATTCGGGATACATTCATTGTCTAATTACCTCAATGAAATAATTATGTATTATCATATACTCCTCAAAATTTATCCTTGAGTATTATATATATTTAAACCAACCAGAATCCTTCCATATTTTATGTATATTTAATACTTATAAAATAATGTTTCAAAACTGTTTCCAAAATACAAGCTCGATTCAAGGGAATTTCTCAAATTCATATCAATTTTCAAGAGCACTCTATAATATTTTTTTGGAAACAAATATCCTTTTAAAAACACTCATATTATCATTAAATACTATCTTACTTCACTTCTAGTTTTATACAATTATTGTTTCTAAAAGAACTCTTCTTTTCAAATAAAATAGTATTTATCTCAAGAATTACTTAATGATTTTAAGAGTATTTTCGACTGATTCAACACTCTTTTTCATTCCAATGTATTATTGGGATTAATAATTAATGATGTCATCTACCATATTTTATTTAATGGTTTATGACTAATTTTATTTTGGGTCATCTATCCTAAAACACTTCACTATATTTCTCGAAATGGTTACTGTTTTATGTTTGATGATTGGGGAAAGTTAGTTACATATCATTTGACAATTTAAATATGAATGTATAAGTAGTTTATATTGATCATCTCCCATATGAGGAATGCATTGAACTTATTATCTGATGTGTGGGGACCTCTATATCCCCTCTATGCATCGGTAGGTCTCATGAGACAAATAGATATGGAATTGGCCGAGGCCTTTCCCAATGTAATAAATGGATTTTGGACGAAGCCTTAATCACTTTTAGACGTCACCGTTGAGGCCTTGAAAAAATGTTTTAGAATGTCCAGTATATGAACTTCCCTAATTATGAAGCTAGTAATTTAATGTTCATGTGTTTATTAGACTAGTAGAATACACATTATTATGTTTTTATGGAATTATTTCACTCGGCTCATATTCCCACCATAATGTGTTGATGTTTATTATTTGTAAAGGCATGTGTTTTCATTTAGTCACCATGTCTAATGTTTATGTTATTATCTGCTGTGTTTTTTACTCTTATTGATCATTTGAGCTCACCCCTTTCTTATGTTTCATTTTCCCAGGATATGAAGAATTAAGTTATGAGTGACTTGTAGGCTTAATCTTGGAGGCTTGGATGTTTCTAATCTAGGCGGCTTCGAATAATTTAGTGTTGTTTTTCCATTCATGTTGTAAAGTAGAACCTAATTATGTATCTTGTTTCCAATAATAATAAACTACGTGGTCCTTCCAGATGCATCTTCCTAGTTTATATGCCAATTTAATAAAATAAGGCACCGACTTCGGGAAACTATGGTTGGGTCCTTACTGTTGGTATCAGAGGGAGGTTTAGTAGAAAACATGGAAACTAGATTTATAAAATGTATATTAGGGAAGAGTCCCTAAGATATTATTTCAGGATAAACATAAAATAACATCCTGGTATTTTGGTATGGAATAGATTATGTGGATCAGTCATGCAATACATCCATATACGAGTAGGTAGAGGCGGCTCTGGCACATATGTACCTAAGAGTGAATGCTCCGACATGGAGTTTCGGTCTTGACTCGGGGAATCTTGGTACATGAAAATGGGTGTTGCTGCACTCTTTTTTACAACACTCTAGAGGGATATGCTTAGTATAATTTTTATTTTTTTACCAGTCATTGTGACTGATTTAAATGTAAATATTTCCTCAAAGAAACCATTTGTGTGATTATGGGATTAGCCATGCGTTGGTTCTCAATTTATGCTATGTATTTTTTAAATTAAAGATTAAAAATTATGATTCATAACCTAATCTAGTGTATTTCATCATCTAGAAATAGATCCTAGTGTAAGTAATGGAAACCTCACAAATGCGCGTGTCCCCTGTAGGGATTTCCCTCCGATGTAGGATAGTGATGTTGGCTCTGGTTCTTTGAGAGGAGCTGAGAAACTTATAACTATACTGGGACAACTAACTTAGGTTATTAATAATAACCTTACCTATATGGAGCATCTGGATCCTCCACATGGAGTAGCTATGTTAGATTTCTTTATGCGACAATAACCTCCATATTTCAGTGGGACTATAAACCCATTTGTTGCTGAGCAATGGGCAAGTTCCCTCGAAAAGATATTTTTTCTTTGGGATGTAATGAAAGAGGGAAGTTTGTCATGGTACTTCATCGGCTATTAGAAGATTCAGATTAGTGGTGGTAATTAATCCAAAACACAAAGGAGGGGGAAGAAATAGAAGAGATGGAATGGAGAGATTTTAAACAAAACTTTCTAGAGAAAT
This sequence comes from Viscum album, assembly GCA_963277665.1. Taxonomy (NCBI): domain Eukaryota; kingdom Viridiplantae; phylum Streptophyta; class Magnoliopsida; order Santalales; family Viscaceae; genus Viscum; species Viscum album. The sequence goes on along the minus strand of OY728164.1, from coordinate 359,196,990 downwards.
ACATTCCTCATGAAAAACGAATGGATATGGAAAGGCAGTTTCTGAACATTAGGAAAAAGGAAGATGAGAATGCTGAAATGTATGATTCTAACTTCACAATGTTATCAAGGCATGTTGTGGACTACATAAGAAATCCATGGAGAAAAATTGATCAATTCTTTGATGTCCTAAAGCCATTCCTCCGATGGGGTCTGTTCTCTCCACGTTTTACACCATATGAGGATATAGTTTCATGTTCTATCAAGATAGAAAAGGAATTATCTATGTATTATGATATTAAATGAAAGAAAGAGAAGAAGAGGGATGCTGAAAATGTAGGTAATGGGAACAAGGAAACAAGGAATAAGGGAAGAGTTGAATTTCCCCTAGTGATAATTGAGGAAGAATAAACCCTAGTGTGTTCTTAAAGGGAAAACACAGTTTGATACAAATGTGGACAGAAATTCAATATTATTGGTGATTGCAAGGGAAATAAAGAATCAATTAATGTTCAATGCTATAATAGTCAGGAGTTGGGTCACTATCCTAATGATTGTCCAAAGCGTGAAGGAAACATGCAACAGAAAAGGCCACCAGAGTAGGGACAAGCTAATTTGATCACAACTACAGAGGTTATTGTTCCGAATGACATAGCGGTAGGTACTTTTATTTTTTCATCAATCTTATCCACTATATTATTTGATTCTGGATTGTCACATTCATTTATATCTTCTCAGTTTGCTGAGCAAATTAGAAATGTCCAATTTGATTTAATAAAGGAGTTATCAGTCAAAATCCCTAGTGGATGTATAATTGTTAAAAAGGTGTGTCAATTAGTCCCCCTCATGGTAAAAAAACATGCTCTAGATGATGGCCTTATCATCATACCAATGACTGAAATTGATACAATTCTCGGTTTCAATTGACTATCAAATTATGATGTGAAGATTTATTGCATAAAGAAGGAAGTTACAATTTTTGAGAATGGGGTAGAATCCCTTGTCTTTAGAGTAGAAACATCACCATCTGCTTATCATCTATATTCACCCCCAGTAGCTCTACCGAATTTAATTATTGGGGAGTAAGGGAATGCAATAACTATGGGTGAGGAAATGAATGTTCAAATAGAAGATGTACCTATTGTGCCAGAATATATATTCATCTTTCTATAGGATTTACCTGGTCATCATCCGGAGCGGGAAATTGAGTTTTCCATTGACTTAATTCTTAGTTCAAGGCCCATATCAAATATTCCTTATAGAATGGACACTGTGGAGTTAGTTTAACTAAAGAAACAACTAGATTAATTTAGTGATAAAGGATTTATTCTCCCCATCATTTCTCTATGGGGAGCCCCTATTATTTTTGTTATGAAGACAGATGGGTCTATGAGGCTGTGTGTTGACTACAGGGAGATCAATTCTATTACAATAAAGAATAAGTATCCTATTCCATGAATTTTTGATTTATTTAATCAACTTCATGGAGCACAATATTTTTCAAATATTGATCTTCGATCAGGATATCATTAGATACTTGTGAGGTAAGAAGACATTATGAAAACAATATTCCAAACCTGGTATGGACATTAAGAGTTTACAGTAATTCATTTTGGACTAACTAATTCCCCATATGTTTTCATGGATATAATGAATAGTGTTTTCAAGGAATATCTTGATGAATTTGTAGTGGTGTTTATTAATGATATCCTGGTATACTCTAAAATCTATAAAAATCATGAAAATCACTTGTGAATCATTCTAAAGACTCTGAGAAGAAATGAATTATATATGAAGTTTAGAAAGTGTGAATTTTGGATCCAATCAGTTTCCTTTCTCGGCCACATTGTCTCTAAGGATATAATATCTATAGATACTACAAAGACAATGGTTGTGCAAGAATTCCCTACTTCATTAAACATTATTAAGGTACGTAGTTTTATTTGTTTAGCAGGTTATTATCAGTGTTTCGTTCAGAACATCTCCCGTTAAGCCAAACAAATGACCAAGCTCACATGAATATGGGTTTGTTTGTATGGATGAAGGAATGTGAAGAATGTTTTGAATAATTGAAGAGGAGGTTAGTGAATTATCTAATCCAAACTCTACCATCGGGTAATGATGGGTTTGTTCTCTATAGTGATGCATCAAAGAAATTACACAGTTGTGTCTTTATGCATAAGGATAGTGTGATTGCCTATGCATCTAGGTAGCTAAAAAATCATGAATAAAACTATCCAACTCATGATCTTGAGTTATCAGTGGTAATATTTTCTCTGAAGATTTAGAGGAATTACCTCTATTGAAAAAATATGTGATATATACAGATCATAAGATTTTGAAATATATCTTTTCATGGAAAGAACTCAACATGAGACAAAGGATATGGATTGAGCTACTAAAAGATTACGATTGTACAATACACTACCACACTTGGAAAGAAAATAAGGAGATAGATTTTTTGAGTAGAAAGGACCACATAATTCTGAACAAGATGAGAGTTGAAATGCATCCTCTCTTCATGGATCTAGTAAAAATGGATTTGGGAAATATCAAGGAAGGTATCACATAACTACATTTTAAAATGGTTACCCAACCATTTCTATTTAAATTATAAAACGTTCTTAGGATTATGATGAGGAGTTTTAATAGAAAATTAAAGTCATAAATGATGTGAAGTTGACTGACTTTGTATATGAAGGTGAAATTTTCAAATTCAGAAAGAGGCATTGTGTTCCCTATATTCCTGAGATAAATAGGGAACTATTGGATGATGATAATATATATAATTTCTCTATACACACTGGTATCACAATGATGTATAGAGATCCTAAGGAATATTTTTGGTGGGAAAACATGAAGAGTTAGATTGTTGATTTTGTGTTGAGATGTTCGGTGTGTCAACAGGTGAAGTCTGGAAGACAATGTCCTGGAGGATTCATGAAACCTATTCTTATTACTATTTTTAAATGAGATGATATTACAATTTACTTTGTCATGGGTCTGGCAATGACTCTAAGAAATAATGATGCGATATGTGTCATTGTTGATAGTCATAAAAAATCAATACATTTTCTTGTTATAAGGGAAGATTTACCACTTGAACATTTAGTAAGACTATATATTAATGAAGTTTCAATACTTATTGGTGTACACTTATCAATTATTTCTGATCAAGATCCCAATTTTACATCACAATTCTGAAAGAGTCTTTAGAAGGCCCTAGATACTAATCTTCAGTTGAGCAAGGCCTACCACCCACAAACTGATGGAAAATCAGAACGAACTATTGAAACTTTGGAAGACAGGTTGAGGTCTTGTTCACTTGACATTCAAGTTATGTGGGATCATTATTTAACTCTCGTATAATTTTTATTTTAACAATAGCTTCCATTGAAGTATTCAGATGACACCATATGAAGAGTTTAATGGAAAGAGATGTCGTACAACAACTTGCTGGGATGATATTGGTGAATAAAATCTCATAGGCCCAAAACTTGTTGAGGAAACAACAAAAAGGTGAAGATTATCCAAACCCATATCAAAACATATCAAAGTATAAAAAAGAGCTATGTTGATAACCAAAGGAAGGATCTGAAATTTCAAGAAGGCGATCATGTTTCCTTGAAGTTATATCCATGGAAGGGTAATATACGATTCGGTAAAAAGGAAAAATTTAGTCTTAGGTACGTCGGACCTTTTGAAATTCTGGACCAAATTGGAGCCGTAGCTTACCATTTGTCAATTTCACAAAGTCTCGCCAAATTTCACAATGTGATCTACATGTCAATGTTAAGAAAATACATGCTAGATCCAACACATGCACTCACCTGTGAAGAAGTAGAAGTTGAGCTCGATGTTCCTTATTGTGAAGAGCCTATCAAGATTCTTGATACCAGGAGAAAATTATTAATAAATCAAACGACACGTCAGGTAGAGGTTCTTTGGAGGAACTATAAGATAAAGTAAGTAGTTCGGGACCCTAAGGAGCTTATGTTGAAGACATACCTAAATCATTATAGGTAACATTTTGTGAATTTCGAGGGAAAATGATTTGTAAGGAAAGAAGAATGTTACACCCCAAGGTTTTGAAAATAAATTTTGAAGGCAATTTTGTAATCTAGCCATTAAGCACAACTTTACCTCTACTATGTTTTGAATTATGAAAAATGGTCATCTAGAGTTCTGATCAGTAAGTCATTTGGAGTCTGATAGAATAAACTTGATTTGTGGTGAATAGTAACATACCCTTATGAATTGTAATATGACCCTTATGAATAATAAATAATTATTTTGTTTTATTTTATTACGTTAATAAGATAATTGGATCTTAATTAATTTTTCAATGCGATATAAAACTAATTATACATTTAAAATTGTTATTTGTCAGATTAACTATGATTTTATTTAAAAATTAAATTAATAATATTTATAAAATTATTTTTGAAAAATGGAGTTCATTTTTTATTTCGACATATCAAAAAATGGTAGGGGTAATTTTTTGGTATTTTTTTGAAATTCATGAGTTTATGATGAATAGTGAAATATGATAAAATATTGTATATACAAATTATCAATTAAATACACTATTTATGACATCCTAAGTGATGTAAGTCCACTTGGTTCGAGCTCACATGCACTTATTACATTTAGGGGTAACATTAATAAACACTATTGATTTTCTTGATGGAAATAATAAAATATTGAATAAAATATTCAAAATTTACCACTCTCCTCCACTATAAAACCCCATATCACTCCGTCTACTCTTCACTCCTCTTAGCCTTTAATATACTCAAAGTTATACAAAAATACCCTTCCCTAGTCACTCCAAAATACCAGGAAGCTCCTGTTCTTTCCAAAAGACTAAAATCCCTTCCCTTATGTAGGTTCTCAGGGAAGTTATTTAAAGAGGTAAAGTACCTTTCTTTTTATGTTAGTTTCAATTGAATTTATATTATTTTGTAATATTCTCCTCACCTCTTATATCCAAATGATCATCATAACTCAAGAATCATATATATACTATAATTATATCATGTTAATGGAAGAACCATCAACAATATTCTTACTCCCTCCATTTTATTTTTATAAGTGAAATCAACGTCTTTGGGGTTCCAATTTATAACCTTTGTGGATGATGAAGTTTAGTTCTTCAATATATCCATATTACTGGTCATGAATCCATATTTATGGTTGAACAAAACTATAATATATTTATTATAACCTAATTAATATTCAGGAACCATTATATGTACATATAATTAATTTATAAGTTAAAACTAGTTCATAATAACCCAAATACCACCAAATAATCGTAGAGGTTGTCATCTAATGATTCATCCCCATTCCATGTAACCAAATTATATAAATGACCATTATCAAATATTTAAGTTCATAAATAATATTTAATTTCAATTCTGTATAATTACAACCATTCGACATGAACTCCATTACTTAAAAACAGGTGAACTGATTATGAATCAAGAAAACAAACACGTCGGAACGACGAAATTCAATATTATAACATATAAATAAGGACATAAATGAACTAAAAAAATTATGATAAACTAAATACTTGTCTAATAGGTTCTGAACTAATTTATTAATGTGTATAATTTCATATTCCATTACCTTAATTTCATTAGGGGAATACATTCAGATTTAAGGTAAGAGTTTTTTCCTCCTGAACATCCATTTTCATTCAGGTTGCTTTCATTGTCTTATTTGCTAAATGAAATTATTATTTATTATTATTTACTCCTCATTAATTCTGTTTGATTATTTTATATATGTACACCAACAATAATCCTTCCTTATTTATCGATATTTATAAGTTTTATAAGAATGTTTCAATATTGTTTCCAAAATACAAGCCCGATTCAATGGAATTTCTCAAATTCCTATCTATTTTCAGAAGCACTCTATAATATATTTTTTGAAACCATTATAATTATAAAAACCCTCATTTTATCTTGAAATACTATATTACTTCACTTTTAGTTTTATACAATTATTTTTTTCATAAGAACTTATCTTTTCAAATAAAAGAGTATTTATCTCAAAATTTGGTTAATGATTTTAGGAGTATTTTTGACTGATTCAACACTCTGGTTTATTCCTATGTATTATTAGGATTAATCATTTGTGATTTCATATAAGATATTTTATTGAATGTTTTATTACTAATTATATTGTGGGTGATCTATCCCAAAACTATTCACCATATTGCTCAGAATGGTTAGTGTTTTATGTTTGATGATTGGGGAAAGTTAGTTACATATCATTTGATAATTTCAATAGGAATGTATATGTTGTTTATGTTGATCCCCGCTCATATAAGAAATGAATTGGACTTATTATGTGATGGGTGGGCCCCTCTATATCCCCTTGATGAATCTGTAGGTCTCATGAGACAAATAGATGTGGAATTGGATGAGGCCTTTCCCAAAGTGATATATGGATTTTGACTGAGGCCTTAATAACTTTTAGATGTCTTGGACGAGGCCTTTAAAAAATGTTCTAGAATGTTCTAAATATTCACTTCCCTCATTAGTAATCTAGTAATTGAAATTTCATGTGGTTATTAGACTACTAGAATACTCATGATTATGTTTTATTATGGAATTATTTTACTCTGATCATATTCCTACCATAATCTGTTGAAGTTTATTATTTGTGAAGGTATGAATTTAAATTTATTCACCATGTCTATTTTTTATGTTATCTTACACTATATTTCTTACTCTTACTGAGAATTTGAGCTCACCCCTTTCTTATGTTTCATTTTCCTAGGATATGAATAAATAAGTTATGAGTTACTTGTAGGCTTAATATTGGAGGCTTTGATTTTTCTAATCTAGGATGCTTGGAATAATTTAGTGTTTTATTTACTTTCATGGTGAAATGTTGAACTTGATTATGTTACTTGTTTCCAATAAAACTAAACTACTTGGATCTTCAGGATGCATATTCCTTGTTTATATTCCAATTAAATAAAATAAGGCACCGGCTCCGGGCAACTAGGGTCGAGTCCTTACAGTTGGTATCAGAGGGAGGTTTAGTAGAAAATATGGAAACTAGATTTAGAAAACATATATTAGGTAAGAGACCCTAAGATAGTCTTTGAGGATAAACACACAAGAACGTCTTCGTATTTTGGTGAGGAATATATTATGTGGATCATTCCATCAATACACCTCTGTCTGGATACGAGTAGGTAGAGGTGGATTTGGCACAGATGTACCTATGAGTGAAATCTCTAACAAGGAGTTTCAGTCTTGACCCGGGGTATCCTAGAACACAATAATGGGAATTTCTTCACCCTTGGTTATGACACTCCTGTGGGATATTCTTAGGATAATTTTCATTTTCATTACAAGTCACTATGAAATATTTAAATCTAAATATTTTCTCGAAGAAACCATTTTTGAGATTTTGGGATTAGACATGTGTATGATCTCATTATGCTAAGTATTTTTTTATGTTAAGATTATAAATTATGATTCATAACATAATATAGTGCATGTCATCATCTAGAAATGGATCCTAGTGGAAGTAATGGAAACTGCATGAACGTGTGTGTCCCCAGTAGGGATTTCCCATCGATGAATTATAGTTATGTTTGATCTAGTTATGTGTAGGGTATTGAGAGAATTATAACTATACTAAGACAACATACTCAGGTTATTAATGATAACCTAACCCGTATAGATCATCTGTATCCACCATGTGGAGGAACTATATTTGATCGCTTTATGCGACAATAGCCTCTATCGTTAAATGGGACTACAAAACCATTTGTAGCTGAGGAGTGGATAAGTTCCCTCGAGATGTTATTTCTTACATTGGGATGTAATGAAAGAGAGAAATTTTTCATGGCATTTTATCGGCTATCAGGAGATGCAGATAAGTGGTGGTCATTAATCCAAAACACAAATGAGGAGGTAGAAATATTAGATATGGAATAGAGAGATTTTAAAGAAATATTCCTAGAGAAATACTTTCCTCATGAACAACGTTTGGATATGGAATGGAAGTTTCATGAACTTGAGGAAAATGGATGAAGAGAATGTTAGAAAGTATGAAGAAAACATCACAATGTTTCAAGGAATGTTGTGGACTATATATGAAATCCATGGAGAAAAATGGATCGATTCTTGGATGGCTTAAATCCATTCCTCCGATGGGCTCTGGTCTCTAAAAGTTTTTCATCAAATGAAGATATAGTTTTATGTTAAATCTAGACAAAAAATGAAATATCTATGTCTTATGACTTTTAGGGAAACCAAGAGAAGAAGCTGGGGGTTGAAAACTATGGGAAAGCGAACATGGAAATAGGTAAGAAGGGAAGAGTCGAATTTCCACCCTGTGATAATTGTGGAAGAAAACATCGAACTGCATCCTTAAACAGAAAAGGAGTATGATACAAATGTGGACAAAAATGCCATATTGCTGGTGATTTAAAGGGAAATAAATAAGATATTAATGTTTAATGCTATAATTTTCAGGAGTTGGGGCACAATGCTAATTATTTTCCAAATAATAAATGAAAAATTAAACAGAAAAGGCCAAGGGAGCAGGGACAAGCTTATACGATCACAACTATAGAGTTTCAAGTTATGAATGATGTGGTAGTAGGTACTTTGATCATTTCATCTAACTTATCCAATTCGTTATTTGATTCTGGTTCATCGCATTTATTTATATCTTTCCAATTTTCAAAGAAAATTGGATATGTCCAATTTAATTTAATAAAGGAGTTGTCTATCAAAACCCCTAGTGGATGTATCATTATAAAAAAGTTTTGTCAATTAGTACCCCTCATGGCACATAAACGTGATTTAGTTTCTAACCATATCATCATACAAATGACTAAATTTGATATAATTCTCAGTATGAATTAGCTACCAAATTATGATGTGATTATTTATTTCAAGAAGAAGGAATGTCCCAATTTTTTAGAATGGTGTAGAATCTCTTGTATTTAGAGCAGAAAACTCACCATCTGATTCATATCTAGATCCACCCCCAGTATCTCTACTAAATTCAATTATTGGGGAGGAAGGAAATGCAATAACTATGGGTGAGGAAAAGAATGTTCAAATAGAAGATGTACATATTGTGAAAGAATATATTGACGTCTTTCCAGAGGATTTACCTGGACATCCTCTAGAGTGGGAAATTGAGTTTTCCATTGACTTAATTCTAGGTTCAAGCCTCATATCAAAGACCTTATAGAATGGCCACTACAAAGTTAGTGGAACTAAATAAATAAATAGAGTAATATAGTGATAAATTATTTATTCGCTCTAGCATTTCTCCCTGGGGAGCCCATGTTCTTTTCGTTAAGAAGAAAGATGGGTCTATGAGGTTATGCATTGAATCTATGGAGATCAATGTTATTACAATAAATAATACGTATCATATTCCAAGAATTTATTATTTATTTGATAAACTTACTGGATCCCATTATTTTTCAAAGATTGATCTTTGATCTAGATATCATCAGTTACTTGTGAGGAAGGAAGTCATTCTGAAAAAAGAATTCGGAACCAGGTATAAGAATTATGAGTTTACAATAATTCCTTTTGACTAACTTATTAACCACGTATTTTCATGGATCTAATAAATAATGTTTTCAAATAATATCTTAATGAATTTGTAGTGGTGTTTATTGATGATATCCTGATATATCAAGAGAATAAAGGGGCTATTGAAAAATCAAGGAAAGGGAATAAGGAAATAGGGAAGAAGGGAAGAGTTGAATTTCTACCTAGTGATAATTGTGGAAGAAAACACCCTAGTGCGTTCTTAAAGGGAAAAGGAGTATGCTAAAAATGTGAGCAGAAATTCCATATTACTTGTCATTGTAAGGGAAATAAAGAGGCGATTTGTGTTCAATGTGATAATTGTTAGGATTAGGGGCACTATGCTAATGATTATCCAAAGCGCCAAGGAAACATGCAACAGAAAAGGCCAAGGGAGCAGGTACAAGATTATACGATCACAACTACAACAGTTGAAGTTATGAATGGTGTGGTGGTAGGTAGGTTGATCATTTTATCAAACGTATCCAATGATTTATTTGATTCTGTATCATGGCATTCATTTATATCTTCTCTGTTTTCCATGAAAATTATATATGTCCAATTTTTTTTTAATAAAAGAGTTATGAGTAAAAACCAATAGTGGATGTATTATTGTAAAAAAGGCGTGTCAATTAGAAGATATTTCCTGGTATACTCTAAAAGTCATCAAGATAATTTTTCAATTAGAAGATATTTCTTGGAATATCTTGATGACATTGTAGTGGTGTTGATTTTTGAGGAAACAACGGATAAGGAGAAGATTATCCAAACCCATATCAAAACATCTCAAAGTAGGAAAAAGAGCTATGCTGATAACCGAAAGAAGAATTTGGAATTTCAAGAAGGGGATCATGTTTCCTTAAATGTATCTCCATGGAAGAGTATTATACGATTCTATAATAATGGAAAATTTTGTCCCATGTACATCAAACCTTTTGAAATTTTAGACAGAATTGGAGTCGTAGCATACCGTTGGGCAATGGCGTTATGTATCTCCAAAGATCACAATGAGTTCCACATGTCAATATTAAGAAAATATATGCCAAAACCAACACCTATACTAACCTATGAAAAATTAGAACTTGAGCCCAATCTATCTTATTGTGAAGAGCTTATCATGATTCTTGATACCAGAGAACAGGTATTAAGAAATCAGACGACATGTCTGGTAAAAGTTCTTTGGAGGAACTTTAAGATAGAGGAAGAAATGTGGGACCTTAAGGAGATTCTGTTGAAGACATTCCTGAATCATTTTAGGTAACATTTTTTGAATTTCGAGGGAATTTTTTTTTAAGTTGGGTAGAATGTAACACCCCAATTTTTTGAAAATAAATATTGACGGCAATTTTTTAATCTATCCATTAAACACAATGTTGTCTCTACTATGTTTTGAATTTTGAAAAATGGTCATCTAGAGATCTGATCAGTAAGTCATTTGGAGTCTGATAGAACAAACATTATTTTTGGTGAATAGTAACACACCCTTATGAATAGTTATATGAATAGAAATATGACCATAATGAATAGTAAATAATGGTATTATTTTATTTTCATAAGGTAATAAGATAATGAGATCTTAATTAATTTTTCAATGCGATATAAAACTAATTATAACTTTAAAATTTTTATTTTTAAAATTAACTATGATTTTACTTTTAAATTAATTATATTTAGAAATTTATTTTTTAAAAAATGGAGCTCATTTTTTAATTCTACAAATAGAAAAATGGTAGGGGTAAATTTTTGAGATTTTTTAGAAATTCTTGAATTTTTGATAAATAGTGAAATATCGTATATTCAAATTATCAATTAAATATATTATTTATGGCATCATAAGTGATGTAAGTCCAATTTGTTCGAACTCACATGAAGTTATTACTATAAGGGGTCACATGATCAAAAATTATTGATTTTATTGAGGGAGTTAATAAAATATTTAATAAAATATTCAAAGTTTACCCCTCTCCTCCCCTTTAAAACCCCCCATCACTCCCTCTTCTCTTCACTCCTCTACACCTTGAATCTCATCAATGTTCTGCCCTAATACCCTTTTCTAGTAACTCTCGACGACCAAAAATTTCATGAAATTTCCAAAATACCAAAATCCTTTCCTATAAAGAGGTTCTCAAGGAAGTTACTTCAAGAGGTAAAGTACCTTCCTTTTTATTTTAGTTTCATTTGAATTTGTCTTCTTTTGTTATCATATCCTCACCTCCTCTATCCAAATGATCCTGATAACTCTAGTATCATCTATATAATGGAATTATATCATGTTAATGGAAGAACCATCATCAATATTCTTACTCCATCCCTTTTATTTTTATAAACGAAATCAATGTCCATGTGGTTCTGATTTATAAATTTCATGGATGATGAAGATTCGTTCTTCAATCTATCCTTAATTTCTGGTCATGAAACTATATTTATAGTTAAACCAGTCTATAATATACATAGTATAACCTAAATAATATTTAGGAATCAGTATATGTACATATAATTAATTTATATGACAAAACTAGTTCATAATAACCGAAATACCGCAAAATAATCGAAGTGGTTGTCATCTAATGATTCATCCTCATTCTATGTAACCAAAATAGAGAAATGACCATTATCAATTTTGGATGCTCATATGAGGAATGCAGTAGACTTATTATGTGACAATTGGGTCCCAATATAGCCCCTTGATGCATCTGTAGGTCTCATGAGATAAATAGGCATGGAAATGGCTGAGGCATTTCCCAATTAGATATATGGATTTTGGCTGAGGCCTTAATCAGTTTTAGACGTCTTGGATGAGGACTTGAAAAAATGTTTCAGAATGTCTAGAATATACACTTCCCTCATTATGAAGCTAGTAATTTAATGTTAATGTGGTTATCCGACTAGTAGAATACCCATGATTATGTTTTATTCTGGGATTATTTTACATAGCTTATATTCCTGCCATAATGTGTTCAAGTTTAATATTTGTAAAGGCATGTGTTTTCATTTATTCACCATGTCTAATGTTTATGTTATTTTCTACGGTATTTCTTACTCTTCCTGAGCATTTGAGCTCACCCATTTCTTATGTTTCATTTTCCATGGATATGAACAAGTAATATACGAGTGACTTATATGGTTAATCTAGGAGGCTTGGATGTTTCTAATCTAGGAGGCTTGAAATAATTCAGTGTTTTTTCCATTCATGATGCAAATTTGAACTTAATTATGTATATTGTTTCTAATACTAATAAACCACTTGGTCCTTTGAGATTTATATTTTCTATTTATGTGCCAATGTAATTACATAAGGCACCAATATTGGGAAACTGGGGTCGGGTCTGTACAACACTTCAACACACCTCCATCTAATGGATACGAACATGTTGTTTCTGTGTATGGCGAACTATTTCCTCATGAAACGATGATTATTTTATTTTTTCCTACCACCTCTCATGGTGGCCATTATTATGTAACTATATTTATATGTGATATATATTAAATTTACATTGTCTCTATGATTCTGTATTTTTTAATTTATATCATACCTTTATGGTTTCCATAATGGGTTAATACAATATTTTCATTTGAGAATGTGCGGACTACTACCCCCTCAATGTGATATGAATCATTAATTCCATAAATGTAACATATAAAAGGATAGAGTTAATGAACATATATATGATATTATACTAGAATTAAAATATACCAATGTATCATTTAGTTTTTCTTCTTTTAAATATGAAAAAATTAAAGTAGCATTAATGCGTACGTACGGCTTACCGTCTCCATGAACGGTGCATTTCATTTATTATCTCTAAATTTTTTGTACTATTATAAATAAATATATATAGTAGATTTATGTGATATTTAAATTATGAATATCATTCTGGAGATAATGGAATTTTGACCACATGGACAATTTGTAATTATAACAAGTTTATTTTTGACACAAGTATCGAACATTGACAAAACGATCGATATTAACATAAATAATTCTGTATTATTTATTACATGGTAATAATTGATATAAAAGAAATAATAAACTTGAAAAAAGTTATTAAGAAGATATAAATTAACTTAATTATATTTTTCAGGAATAACAAGGAACATATGTGACGAGTCAGACTCAAGGTAAGAGACATTATCTCAATATCCTTTCATTGAGACATATTTTGATTTATACACAACTTGATTTTATATTGCGTATAAACCCCTTTGAATTTTAATTTCATTCAAAGTAAATCTTTTCTCTATGAAGCCTTTTACTAAAGGAAGAAAAAGAATGTTTCTTTTTAACATACACGACGACAATGACCTTTCCGCCGCCGCTAGTATTATTTGATATTTGGCCTCCTTAATAAGTTGTAATGTTTTCAAAAGGAAAATAAATACCTTATAACCTTTTTATGTATTTTGGTATTGAAAATGGTTTTAATAATTGATTTATTATGTCAATATATTGAAATGATAGATTTTGATTGCAATGTGGAAATGGTATATTTCCATTATTCTTTTTTTGTGTTATGAATATGTTATGGTTCTTGGGAATTTATTACATATAAGTACGGTTTCATGATAAAACTAGGCAAGGTGAGCCCAAGATATCTCTCCAATGAATTGGGTAATGTGACAGAGGTAAATATTAATGTTTATCCGAAGAGATTTAGGGAATATTCTATGATGGTTATTCCAAACATAACTCCCTGTGTAGATGTGAAAGCTACAATGTACGTATGTTATGGATGAAAAAAGTTACCATTATGATTTATTTTTTCTATGTGTTATTCATAAGTCTTATGATTTTATGAGGTATGTTAAATAGCTTATGTTTTATTAGTTAGAAATATGATTTCATTGATTTTTATGTATTGATTGACTAATGTTTTATTTCCATATTTTATAACCCTTAATGAGATGTTTATGCTCATCCCATGTTTTTGAAATATTTTTCACAGGGTATAAGGAAGGGTAATATAAATGATGAATTAAAGAATATTTATATAAAGAAAAGGATTCCTGTTTTAATTTAAGGGTATTTATTATTTTGAAAAAATTGGATAGTGTAGAAGTGTCTACTTTTTAATATTTGAGATGTAATGTAATAGTTATGTATTAGATTTATATAAATCTAAACCTGAAAATATATTCAATGTGAATTCTTTATTTTACTAAAGATTAAGTAATGTTTTAGAGCTATGGACTTATAGTTGATATCAGAGGTCAGTTTAGAAAAATTTTAGAGTTAGGATATTGTTAAATTAATATCCATAAATTTTTTTTACTTTAATGTAAGATTGAAATAATATAGAATTTGAAGATTATAATGTTGCCTCACCTATGATATTTTTATGTTCATAATGATTTTCCACAGAGGAAACAAGGAAATTGTAATGGGACTACATCAACAGTAAAACAACTTTCCAAATCAGAAACCTGAGATTGTTAAAATAGGAACTAGAGAGTTTGTTATTGTGATGACACAATTGAATCAAGCAATAAATGGTGGTGGTATCCATAAATGATATCATCTATATCAACCATAGAGTAACATGTTGATAGTGTATCATTTCATGAGGCAACATCCCTTAGTATTCAGAGTATCATCTGACCCTGTGATAGATGAAAGGTGGATTAAAGTACTAGAAAATATTTTGGATGTCATGGGGTGTTCAAAACAACAAAAGGTTAGTCTTTCTATTGACCATTTTAAGGTGATTCTGAATAGGGGTTGTCAATGGCTAAAAATATCATGGATAGTGAGGAGATTGATGATCTTGATTGGTATGAATTAAAAGTTATGTTTCTTGAAAAATATTTTCCTAAGGTAGTTTGACATGGGATGGAAAAACAATTCTTGGAATTGAGGCAGTAGAATAACTCAGTGGATACTTATAAAGAAAAATTCACTCGACTGGTAAGGTATGATCCAAATTTCATATGAGACATTGATAACAAAATCAATATTTTTACTCAAGATTGAAGACAAAGTATCGAAGGTATTTAGATTCTTGTTAGTTTAAAAGTTATGCTAAAACATGTTTGATGTGTGGAGAAAGTGGAAGTAGAGTTTGCAGATAATCAGGTGTTCTTTAAAAAAGCCAAATAATAGGAGGTTGAGGTGGCAGACAAAAGGGAAGAACTCTTAAAAAAAGTCTAATGGTAAGAAACTTAAGTTTATAGTTTGTGAATATTATAGTAAAAAGAACATGTGGGAATGCCTTTTTAATTCTAGTAAGTGATACCAATGTGGTAAAATGGGAAATAAGGCTCGTAATTTCACTAAAAAAGATTAGTTTAATGGTAAGAAAAAAATCTGATTTATAGTTAGTAAATATTTTTAAGTGAAATAAAACGGTTCATTATGCAAATGACTGTCTAGTGAAAAACTCAACTGAGAAAAGTTGTTGGACTACAAGAAGAAAGGGGTGGTGAAATCCTTTGCAACTACTTCAGCATATGTTGTGTCATCAAATAAAGTAGTATCAGATATACAGTATGTTTAGTCAGATTATTCCAATGTGTTATTCGATTTAGGGTCTACACATTCTTTCATTTTTGAGAACTTTTCTAGTAAATTGGGATTTCCATATCAAGATATGAATCTTGAACATGTGGTAAAAACACATGGAGGATATGTAAAGATAAAAAGAAATTATAAAAATATTTTTGTACTTGTTTTTAGAAAGAATATACATGTAAACCTTATTGATTTTCCTCTAGTAGAGTTTGATGTTATTTTGGGTACAGATTGGATTTCTATTTATCATGCTAAGATTGAGTGCATATCTAAATAGGTTTATTTTCATAAATAATTTTTTTTGTGTACAAAAATGAACTGTTACATTTGATAACATATCAGGAAGTTGAGAAACTAATAAAATATATAAATGAATGTTACCTTGCACATATTTCTGAAAATAAACGAACTATTCAGGTTAATGATGTGCCAATAGTAAATGAGTTTCTTGATCTTTTTTTGGACGAGTTTCCTAGTATAATACCTAATCAAGAAGTTGAATTTACTATTGACTTAGTTCTTAATGCTAATCAAATTTCTAAAAAATCCCTATTGAATAGATCAAATTGTACTTTTAGAGTTAAAGAAGCAATTGCAAGAGTTGTTAGATAAAGGTTTCATTCAACCTTGAACATCACCATGGGGTGCCCTTATCTTGATTGTTAAAAAGAAAGATAGTTAAATAAGACATTTCATTGATTATATATCTTTGAATAACATAACTGTTAAGAAAAAATATCCTTTGCCTCATATAGATGATTTTTTTTATCAGCTCCAGGGAGCTCAGTATTTTCCAAATATTGACTTGAGGTCGGGGTACCATCAGTTGAAAGTAAATGATGTAGACATTATGATGACCACATTTCATACTAGATATGGCCATTATGAATTTGTAGTTATGCATATTGGGTTAACTAATGCATCTAATGTATTTATGGATCTTATGAATAGAATTTTCTGAGAGTTCTTGGATTTTTTTGTGGTTATGTTTATTGATGACATTTTGATATATTACAAAAGTAAATATCAACATGAATGTAATTAAAGGGTTGTACTAAAAACCTTAGAATAAAAGAAATTGTATGGTAAATTCAGTAAGTGTGAGTTTCAGTTACAACAACATTCATCCCATGGTCACAATGTTTATAAAGATGGCATAACTATTGATCCTGCTAATTTTTTTTAATTAATGTCCAAGACCCACAAAAATAAGCGAGATTCATAGTTTTCTTGGATTAGCAGGTTATTACTGGAGGTTCGTTGAAACTTTTTCATGGTTATCTAGACCACTAACTAAGTTAACATGAAAAGGTGTTAAAATTTTCAGTTCAGATGAATGTGATGACTATTTTCATGAATTGACAAGAATATTGGTGAATGATCTACTTTTGGCTATGTCTTCTAGAAATGGTGAATTTGTTATCTATAGTGATTCATTGTTGAAAGGACTTGGTTGTTTCCTTATGAAGAATGATCTGTTAATTTCTTATTCTTCACATCAGTTGAAACCTCATGAGTTAAATTACCCTACACAATATTTGGAATTATCTAATATTGTTTTTGCATTAAAAATTTGGAGGCATCATTTGTATGGCGTAAAGTTTGAAATATATACCAACCCAAAAAATTTTAAGTATATATTCACTCAAAAATAATTAAACATAAGACCGAGAAGATTTCTTTAATTAATAAAGGATTCTGATTTCATGATCCATTACCATCTGGGAAAAGAAAAATAATGTGTCTGACGCTTTGAGTCGAAAGAGTAATGCTACATTAACCATGCTACATTTGGAATGGGATCCTTTGGTTTTTGATTTGATGAATTTTGGATTGGAAGTTGATGGTTTAGGGGCTTCCATTATTTTTTTAGGTGGCCATGAAATCATCTCTATCAGACAGAATTAAGTAACCCCAGAAACAAGATAGTGAGTTATAGAAAAAGGTAGAATTGTTTCAGAAGGGTAAGTTACCTGAATTTAACATTGATAAAGATTGTATTTTGAGGTTTAGAAATAGGTTATGTGTAACTTGTGATTCTCAGTTGAATAACGAGTTATTATGAAAAGATCATAGTTCTCTGTTTTCAGTTCATCCTGGCAGTACTACGATGTATAGAGATCTTTGGGATTATTACTGGTGGTGGAATGAAAAGAGATATTTCTTACTTTACTGTGAAGTGTTTAATTTTTCAACAGGTTAAAGCGTAATGACAGTTGCCTAAATTGATATTTCAGCCTTTTCCAGTGCCAGAGTGAAAATGGGAAAATGTTTCCCTGGATTTTTTAGTTCGATTACCAAAGACTTCTCAAGGTAACAATGAAATTTGGGTTATTGTTGATCGATTGACTAAATATGCTCATTTTTTTCTATTCAAGATACTCTATATCTAGATCAACTTTCTCAATTTTATATTAAAGATATGGCCAGGTTACATGGAGTTCCCATCTACATTGTATCTTATCGTGAGCCAAGGTTCACTTATAAAATTTGGAAGGGCCTTTAGAAGTCGTTGGGTATTGAATTAAATTTTAGTACAACATTTCATCTGCAATTTGATGGGTAATCCGAACGAACAATTTAGACAATAGGAGATACTCTACGTGCTTGTTCAATGGATTATTAGGGATGTTGGGACCAACATCGTTCTTTATTTGTGTTTTTCTTATAATAATAGTTTTCATTCCAGTATACAGATGGAACCATTTAAAGCATTATATAGAAATCAGTGTCGAACACCGTCTTTTTGGGATGAAGTAAGTGAAAGAAAGTTGATGGGACCATAATTGGTAGAAGAGATGGAAGATAAATTTTATTTGATTTAGAAGAATATCAGAACAACTTAGAGTAGCCTGAAACATTATGGGGATAACTAAAGAAAGTATCTTTCTTTCGAGGTAGGTGATCCTGTCTTTCTCAATGATTCTCCAATTAAAAGTGAGATGCATTTTTGTAATAAGGGGAAATTGAGTCTGAGGTTCATTAGACCCTATGAAATCCAATAGAATGTTGGATTAGTTTCCAACATAGTGGATTTACCTCCAATTTTATCCTAGGTACATAATGATTTTCATGATTCAATGTTGAGAAAGTATATACCATATCCATCTCATGTTTTGAGTCTACAGGTCATTCAGTTGGAAGAGAATATTTCTTATGAGGAAAAACCATCCATATTCTTGACTGTAGAGAGAAAGTGTTCTGGAATAAGGTAATCCATCAAATAAAGGTGTTGTGGAAAAACTATATGGTTGAAGAGGTAACATGGTAATCTAAGAGTGCTATGAGGGATAAATACCCATACTTATTTTATAAGTAAATAAAATTGTGAGGACACATTTCCAAAAGGGGGGAAGGATGTAACATCCCAGGTAAATAAAGAATATGAATTTTTAATATTTATTAATATTTTTTGAATTAAATATTAATATTACTTTAAGGGGGATTCTATGTTAGATGGCGTACCCAAGACGCAAGAATGGGTTTCTCTGAAACCTAATGTTTCACACAAGGCTGAGTCATACTGAAAAAATAATAATAAAATAATAATGTTATTTTAAATGTTAGTTAACGCATAGACATTGTTTTGACAAAAATTAAAATAAATAACCATATTATTATTAAAAAAATTTCATAAATGTTTTTACATTTATCCAATAAATGATAGATACTTTAAATGGGAATTAATTCAATTTTAATCTAAAATACTTTAATATTTATAAAAGGTAATTTTACCACCTTTTGATGGAAACCATTTTTAAAGATAGTTTTTTCACTTTAATATGATCCATTTGACAAAATTAACTTCTTATTTAGAAGCGCGACATAAAAATTTACATTGGGGAAATTTATGGTATTTTTTTTATAAAGATCAGTGTTTTATTGAATAGTGAAAAATAAAACATTTTAATTCAAAACTGTCTTTTCATCTAATTTATTTATATAGTTATATTTTCCTTTTAATTGGGTTTAAAGTGTAATTGGATTATATTTTTATAATTTAATCCAATTTTGTTCATTGGATGTAATTTCACGTTGAAATTGGATATAAACACATGTCAATCTTTGGGTAGTTTTTACTTTTTAAAAAGACACTTTTTTGATTTTGACAACATGAATTAATTTTAAATTAATTTCTGCAAATTCTGTGCTTTGACTTTTGAAAAATGGATTCCATATTTGGAATCAGGAGGTTCAAATTTTTTAAATATCTACATTTTATTTTTAGACATTATGAATAGTAATATCAGTGATTATTTTATTTAACATGGTTAATGGGTAAATCTGGTAAATAAGGGTAAAAAATAATATTATAATAACATTAATCTACCCTAAAATGTGTTCAAATACTATTGGATGATACATGTCTAACCAAGGTCATCCTTGTGTCAATTTTAGGACCCCATGGATCCACTTGGATGTGAAAATGACATTTATAAGAATTAATTTAAAGTAAAGAGAAATTTATGATAAACACGTATCATTTAGTTAAAGATTTTTTATATGGGGTTATATAAGAGACATATTTGACTATAAATATTCATTATAATGATAAAAAAATTCCTACATCAGGTTATTTTGTTTATAGTTATTATACATCAAATAAATAAATATATTTATGACACAATGATGATGTATTGATTTTCTTATTAATGAATAATTTAAATAAATGAGATTATAAATATTAAAATAAATTTCTTTTAAAACACTTTATGTCATACAAAAATTATAGGGATTATTCTGACTTGTTATATTTGAATTAATTATGTTTTTTTGAAATAATAAAGTTGTTATGTATTTCTAAAAATTCATAATATGAATAGTATGAAAATTGACACAAATGAGTTTTTAAAACAAATACAATTTTATTAAATGATATAATAGTCCTAAAAATCAAAGATTTTCAAATGACTTAGATAATTGTTACCATATCATTAATGAACCACTTTGGGTTCTATTGGCATTTTATAATTACTGTATTAACCATATATTGTGAATACACAAGAAGACATGGTAAGAGTTAAATTAGTTAACTAAGGGTTAATGCTAAAAGATAAGGTTAAATTTGTGACCTAGACTTGTATAAAACCTATTGGTTGAAATATTTTCGACCCAAAAGAATCTTATATTTTAAATAAATTACTTTGGGACTATTTTTAAACTACAATAAATTTATAATAAAATAATATTTCAATACCTTCCTAAAGTTCCCCTCCTCCCTCTTATAAAAGGGAATCACCTATAACCCTTACTCACACCTCTCAAGCCCCTTTAATTGCCCAAAATCTTCCCAAATAATCTCAAAAAATACATTTATTTCTCTTATTAGCCTCTCCTTGTAAATAAGGAAATTCAAGAAATACTTTTAGCTTAAATCAAAAGGAGTTACCCAATTTAAGGTAATGTCTTCTCTCAAGCTTCTTTCATTTATTTTCCTTCCCCAAAATCCTAAAATATCTTTATTACATTATTTTAAAACAAAAATTGTAAATTAAATATACTAGGATATTTTTATGAGAATTATTCGAACTACCCTTCCACACACATCCATCTAATGGATACAAACATACTGTTTCTATGTATGGTGAACTACTGCCTCATGAAACGATGATTGTTCAATTATTTTCTCCCACATCTAATGGTGGCCATTATGATGGCCCTATATTTATATGTGATATTTAGTATATTTATATTTTCTTTATTATACTGTATTTTTTCATTTATATCATACCTTTATGGTTTCCATAAACTGTAAATACGATAATTTTATTTGAGGAAGTGCGGACTACCACCCCCTAAAATTGATATGACTTGTTCATTCCATACATGGAACATATAAAGGATGGAGTTAATTAAATTATATATGATATTATACTGTAATTATAATATACCTATGTATCATTTAGTTCTTATTCCTTAAAATATGAAACTAAAATAAAAGTAGTGTTCTTGCTTACGTATTTCATACCTTCTCCATGAATGGTGCATTTAATTTCTTATCTCCAAATGATATGTACTATTATAAATAAATGTATATACTAGATTTATATTATATTTAAATAATTAATATAATTCTTGAGATAATGTACGTTTGACCACATGGAATAAAATTAATTATAACATGTTCATTTTTGACTCAAGTATTGAATATCTACAAAACCACCAATATTAAATTAAATAATTAGGTAATATTAATTATGTGGTAATATGTGATATAAAATTAATAATAAATTTGAAAACGGTTCTTAAAAAATTAGAAAATTACCTAATTTTATTTTTCAGGAAAACAAGGAACAAATGTGACGATTCAGACTCAAGGTAAGGGACATTATCTCACTCTCCTTTCATTGAGGCATATTTTGATTTATACATGACATGCTTTTAAATGGTGTAAACCAATTTGAATCATAATTTCATTCAAAGGGAATATTTTTTCAATGAATCTTTTTACTAAAAGACAAAACTAATGTTTCTTTTTAATGTATGCAACAACAACGACCTTACAGCCACCATGAGTATTATTTGATATTTGGATTCCTTAATAAGATGTAATGTTTTTAAAAGTAAAATAAATACCATATATCCTTTTTACGTATTTTCTTATTGAAAATGGTTTTGATAATGGATTTATTATGTCAATATATTAAAATGATATATTGTAATTACAATGTAGAAATGGTATTTTTAATTTATTCTTTTTTTGTGTTATGAATATGTTATGGTTCTTGTGCATTTTTTATGTATACTGATAGTTTAGTGATAATCCTAGGGTGGGTGAGCCCAAGACATCTCTCCAATGAATTGGGTAATGTGATGGAGGTAAACGTTAATTTTTGTCCTAAGAGATTTAGGGAATATACTGTGATGGGTATTCCAAATGTAACTCCCTATGTAGTTGTGAAAACTACAATGTAAGTATGTTATAGATGCCACAAGTTAATATTACGATTTATGATTTCAATGTTTTCTTCATAAATCTTATTATTTCAGGAGGTATGTTAAAGAAATTATTTTTTATGAGTGATAAGTATGATTTCATTTAGTTTTATGTATTGATGGAATAATGTTTTATTTCTTTATTTTATAACCCTTACTGAGATTTTTATGCTCATGACATGTTTTTGAAATGTTTTGAAAAGGGTATAAGGAATGGTATGAGAACGAAATAATTAAATAAGATTTTTATCAAGAAAATAATTCTTATTTTATTAAAGGAGTTTTATTATTTTGAAAAAGTTTGATAGAGTAGAAGTGTCTACTTTGTAATATTTGATATGTAATGTAATAGTTATGGCCTAATTCTCTAAAACTCTAACCATAAAAAGATCCTCAATGTAAATTATTTATTTCACTCAACATTAAATAAATTTTTAAGGCTCAGGCCTTATATTACATTGTAATATTTAGGTTTTGCAGATGTTGGGTGGTGGTCTAGGGAGAATCATATGGTGTTGGTGCAGTAATCACAGAATGAAAGAATCTATTGTAATTAATTTTTTTGGTTATGTCATATTTAACAACCATGTTGTGTAAAGTAGGTCTTTGAATATAATGGTTTTTAATTTTGGTATTTCATGGCTCGGTTGATTTTGAAATGGCTATAGTGTGGTGTTGAATTGTAGTATAGAGGCTCAAGCGGTTAGATTTTCCCTATCACTGACGTTTGAGAGGTGGATGGGTTAAAGAGTAGGTCAATGGTATAAAGTCATAGAGATTATGGGATGGTGTCACTTTCATTTTGGGGGTATCTATTCCATGGTGTTTTAGGTGTATCACATCCTTACACCAGGAAGATATGATCTTGGTGTTATATATGTTATGGATTCAGGAGGCTAGTTTGGTAGAGTGTGATTATAGTGTAGCACTCTTTGACACATCATTGTATTAGGTGAAAAATAAATTATTATGGTGTATCCAAGGTTTTTGAGTTGTGTTGTTTTATTTAAATGATGTGTATCAATATACGAACCCCTTAGAATCTCATCATTTCCCATATATCTCTCCTGACTCTTAGGAGACCTATGTGAGTTTTTTGGGTGTTTTTTGCCCCCTTTACAGTATCTTGGATCCCTTGCCTTTAGAGATTGCTTATTGGAATATATATGGTGAGTTCTGGTTATTTACCTTCATTCTATCCGCTTCCAAATATATAGGGTGTTATGTTGATTGAATTGTATCTTTAAGTGAATTTATTGTTGTAGGATGATATGTGTTGTTTGTTTCTATGTTTCTAACAACCTCTTAGTGTTTTTAGGATTATGTGGGTGTCTTTTCTTTAACATGTCTTTTTAAAATGTATTGAGGTGGTTTTTTAAGGTAATGGATCCTTCTTCTCTCCTTATTCATGTTATATCTTTGATTATAGATTGGTTTTCTTATCCTATGGTGGATGGAATGATATAACCAATAAAATAATGAATCAATTTATGTGAAATTGAAGGTGAAGGGATGAACACACTTTTATTTACTTTATTTTGTGATTTTTATTCTTAAATTATGCCTATTATATATAATCTTGAATAATCAGTGTTACTGATGTGACCTATTTGTAATGTAGCCACAAAGAATTAAGAAGCCATGTTTTTTTCTTTATCCCACCACTCACAAGAGGTTAAACAAATACATGTGTATAATGAACCAGTTGTTTGTAAATATAAAATTTTTGTGTAAAAAATACAATGAATGATTTTATGAGATGTTGTGTATGCCCTCTTTAATGTTAAAGCTAAATTATGATGGAATGTGTGAATTAGAAATCAATTATTATTCCATGTGAGTTTTTTTACTCTATTATCAAGGCTTATGTGGGACTAATGATGGTTATATAATGATGATGGTGGAATTTTTGTTTGATGAAAAGGTTAAGGTAGTAGGGATACTATTTTTTGTCTTGGGGCACACTATGGGATTAGTTTTGGTGGTTGGTAGCTGCTTGTTGGTGCCGTATGGTTGGGATTTTGTTTAGTTATGTGCATTGTAGTTGTCTAATAGTAATGGGATATTATTACTAATTATGAAATTTTAATGTAAATGCAATAATTAATTGGGTAATAGTTTGAATATAATATGTATGAGTTGTAATTATTTATTTGAAAGTTGGTTAAAAAACTAAATGATAATCAATGGGTGGGGTTGAAATTTTAAAAGGTTGAATTAAACATGGGATGTTTTATAGAGTCGTTTTTAAATAAATATTATATATAATTATTGGAAAATAGAACATTTTTAATAATTCTATAATATGTATAAATGGGTTGAAGCTAGAAATAATGGAATTTTAGGATTTGTTATTGTTGTTTTGTGAAGTAAGTTGTTGCAGTAGTGCCAAAATTTGGGGATGTATTTCATGTGATGATGAAGCTGTTTTATGGAATATTATAGTGTTTTTTATGTAAACCCATATGGTGGGTATTTTTATGTCTTCTCTATACACATTTTTCATTTTTTTTCTATATGCACACCACCTACACCGAGTACAACGTAGTAACACCCAAATATTTTGGTGGTGGTGTCTTCCCCAACACCTAGGTTAGTGGAGAAATATATGAATGATTTCCCCCCTCTACATAATTTTGAAATTGGATGTAGTATCAAGTGGTGGAATAGTTATTGGGAGAGCATATCCCTTAATGATGGAACAATTTTTGGTGATGCTTGAAAATTATATGATGATGTGTGGTGGGGTCATGCATGATAGGAAATGGGGATGAGGTTAATTACCTTCACATTCATGATGCCCTACAGATTTTGAAAGGCGGATATGATGGGATATGATGCGATGTAGATGATTCAATGAAAAATTCCTATGACATGTGGATATAGACTAATGCCAACATCAGATGTTGGGCCCAGTATGAGATGGGGTAGGTAAGGACGCAACACAACCTTGGTCATAGATGACTTGATACATGAAAACTCATGAATACGTGTGAGTGACTTGAGAACAATACATTTAACATTGGTATATGAGAGATACAACTCAAGGAGAAAGTGGATGTAAAGGAGACTTTTTCATCATTCTGTTTTTCTTATTTTACTATCATGGATGTGTTATTTGGTGAGTGACCCATAATGTGGATTTGATGTCTCATTTAACTATTAAGGTGTATGTTTCTTTGGATTTTTCATCACTTTGTATTTTTGTTCCCTTCCCATATTTCCATGATTGTCCTTGGGTACGATCCTACCAAGTAAACATGTTATGATTAACCTATATATGTGTGAACTATTTATCTGTTTTCAAGGAGGGTTTCAAATATTTAGTTTCCAATTTATTTGTTGGATATTTCAATTTATATGGATTTATTGATTTTGGATTTCCATTGGCACCATTTTGTTTTGGGATTTGTATTTTGAATTTAAATTAAATGTAGGATGGTTTGGAATTCATTATGTTTTGTGGTCGATTTTTTTAGTGGTTTCTTCTTTTAACTCTCGATAATTCTCATTATATTGAGGGTAATTCCTCCTATTTGAGTTTTTTATATACCCTCAATGCTAGTATCCATATCATGGCCTATAAGAGGTAGGATTTGGGTGTCATTATCTCTTTATCATCATTGTCATCTCATGTGGGCTACCATATCAGGAGGGGTCGTGATAAACTAGGACATTATATAATTGAAGAATTTAGAACGTATGAGTTATCCATTTCTGGTTGACATCTATTCTATTCTATACTCACTCGATATCTTGTGAAATGGTGATTTTTGATAATTCAAGCTAACATGAGACATAGTTGGTTGAAATACATATTAGAGATACCTAATTTGGTTGGAGGTGCTCATAAATCCCCTTATAGATTGAATAGCATAAATTATTTTATAGAGGTATATCTTTTCTTATACATATGGGCATATTGATTCATATTTATTATAAGTCATACAGAGTCCATTGGGGTAACAATTTGTGTTTAAATAAATGGAAATTAATTTTCACTCAAATATATACTATAAAAGTGTTTTAGAGTTAATGCAAAATATATTTGGATTGGTGTTCACAAGGTATTTTATATGATGTGATAAACGATAAAATTTTGGTCATATATTTCCAAAAAATATTTTGATGATATTCAAAATCATTTTGGATAAAGTTCCACAAGATAATATATATGATATAATATCAGATGAAATGGAATAATGTCATATAAGCATTATTCAAAGCGTTTTATTTATGGAGATATATTCCCTAAATCTTATGTGTTCCATGCATATTGTTCATAATTTGTTATATGACAAGGATATAATAAATCATGAATGAAATTAGATTTTATACATAATTTCTCATTCAATCGTAGGATACTAAATTGTATATCACATTTATTAGTTTATAGAAACCATTAAACTACTTCACACATAACTATTTAATCATATTATACGATTGAAGATGGATTGTAAACCCATGAAATGAGATTTCGTGATGGAAAATTTATTTTACCTGAAAGTTTTGTTATATTATTTTCTTAATCATAATTTATTATAAGAGATATCATTACCTTTGAATATTAGAGAAATAAAAAATTATCTTCCACCTATGTTTTCATCGTGAAGTCATTACAAGATATATATTTGATAGGAGTAATAAGAATGCATTATTGTATGAGTATCCTGAAATATGAAAATACATTTACTCAAACATTATAATACATGGGTTAATGAAAAATTTCCAATTAATAACTTTATGGAACTAAAATAATTATTTATATGTGATTGTAGTGATAGGTGATGCTCACTTGTAGTCACCCTAGTCTCCTTAGACCTAATTGTTCATCTTATTCTAACTCCATTGCACCAAGTGGTGCTAGCATTCCATGGAAGGTAGAGTCCGGATTTAATTTAATACAATATTGTTAGCTTGTGTATATACATATATTGATGGGATTCCCTTTGTAAACTCTTTGATATGTGAAGAATATGGTGGTTTAAAGATATTATATAATCTCTTCAGTGAATGGTATGATATTATAGTAGGGTTTTATTTCAAGATTACATGGGTTTCATAGATTCTATGCATGATAATCATTGTATTAGTTCCAAATTAATTTCACTAATTAAAAAAATTAATGATCTCCTAAAAAACATATCAGTAACCTCTCCCAAAATGAATATTTTGGACTTAATATTTCCAAAACACACACCTATCCCACTAGACCACCCTCAAAAACCCATTTGATGCCTCTAAATTTCTATCAATCCCATGATATTACACACCAACTATGAAATAATATATTTAGTTGGATAGAATCACCTTTTGATTCGACTTTTAATATTTAAATAATTATATGATTTCTTGGATAAAATGAATGACAAATTCCCTACTTGAAGTAGGATTAATTATGAACCATTTAAAATTATATTTTTCATTTTCCTTTTTTTTCATTCAATCATTGTATTTCCGATATTCTTTTCTGGGTTGTTTTGATGTTTTATATGGCTGTGTGGTGATTTAGGTGTGATGTGTATTCTCATTTTTGGTTCATCATCAATATAGGTTCATTCTAGTTCATTCTTTCTTCACTGTAAAATCTATACACATAATTTTTTTTAATTTATTTAAAAGTCACCTCAGACCCAACAAAAAATTATTCATCCATATTCTTTATTTTTTTTCATCTTAAATGTCCTTATGAATACGTTTTTATTTATCATGTATTTTTATTATCTTCCTTACAATGAATTCCATCTTCATATATTCCATTATTTTAGTCTCAATAATAATAGAACTTCTCTTATCATATGAAATAATAATTTTCTTAAAATAATCAAGAGATTACTAATTCATGTGTCTATCTTCTTGAATTATTTTTTTCATAAAATATATAACAAGGATTCTATATAATTTTTTAGAATGTTAGAATCTCTTATTGTGTCTCAAAAACCTATGATATTTCAAAAAAACTCATTTTTTTGAAGTATTCATCAATAGTTTCATCATCAATCACTCTATAACCTAATATAGATATATATAGATGATTTAATAAATTATATATATTTATATGATGTATCAAATAACATAATCTAAATTAATAGATACCAATTATATAGTAGAAATTAATGTTGTGTACTAGGTGATGGATAATTCACTTTATTTAAAGGGTAAATATATTTTCTTAAAATGACTTAATTGGATGATATGAAATTATTGAATATTTTATAAATGTATATTTATGTTAATTTTGCTAATATATATTTATATTTATTGTTATGAAAATTTTATTGTTGGTCGGAGTGGACAAACAAGAGGGGGGGTGAATTGAGTTCCAATTAAAATTTCTGCTAAAAAAATTTCTATTAAAATCCACCTATTTCAAAAACAAATTAAACTATAGTGAATTTATACAGATTATAAAGGCTGAATTAGTTTCTAAAAGATTGATTAATTCTCAGTTAACTTAATTTTATGATTAAATTAACTTTTGAAACGAACTTACTGGTTTATAATAAATATAAACACATTCGAGTTTAACTATCAAAGTAGCTTTGAAAATAAATTATATTTCAAAGTAATAGCAGCGGAATATGAAATAAATGTATATAGTATGGATATAGATTTTAACTAAAAACACAGGAGGTAACCAAGAGGTTCAGTCTCAAGCCGAGACTTAGTCCTCTCAAAATTTATATAAAGTGATCCACACCCTGGATCTGGGTTAAAAACAGTGATCACACTGTTCAGGTCAAGAGACCTCTACCACAGTTATATGTGGGATAACAAACAATAGCTCAAAGCTGTCCAGGTCACACTTGACCTCTACCACTATCCACAGTGGGAAATAAAGAATGTAAAGATTTTGAGTGAGGATTTACAAATCCTCCAGTTCAGGTTCTGGAGACAGTGTCTGTGTAATAATTAATAGGCTACAAACACTGCTCGTAATACAAATACTAAATCACATAGAGCAAGATAAAGAGTTTATAATGGCTCTAGTGACTGCAGTGCATCTCTGGACTCCTTTGGATTTGATCAGAAATGGTTCCGAGTCCTTCTCTAGTATTTTACTGAAAAACAGAGTATCGTTTATTCTTTCAGTGCTTCCAGGTTCAGCTTGGTTATTGGCTCAGAAAATGATGTGTTATGTGTAGTTCTTCTTTAGCATAGATTGCTCGATGTATGCTCTTTGTTCTGGAGTCTGGTAGTAGTAATCTTGTTAGTGAAAGTTCTCCAGTTGTTCTTGGCACGTTTGAGCTTGATCACAAGAGTGTTCTTGTGTGCTCAAAAATCTATCTTAGTCTCTTGTCTTGATTCAATTTATATACACGTTGTCTTGTATGCCTTTATTATGCTGAGAAGAAGGAATGATTATGATTTTTAATCGTACTTGGTACGGTATCCTGAAATGGAAACATAAATCATTGAATAACATTAAATGCATCAAAAGTAACAAATCTAGTGGTTAGTGTAATAAACAAATAGGGTCGAGGATATAGGATTTGACTCCGCAGTTCATTATAGGTAGCTGTTTGTTTGTAGACTTGTACGGTTGACTTTGTGCAGGATCTTCCATCTGTATCTCTTCAAACTCTTATCGGTGGCTCTTATCGGTAGCTCTTATCGGTAGCTCGATTAGCTTAGTTCCATCAGTTGCTCTTGACTTTCGGTAGCTCTGTGCATCGGTAGCTCTGTTCATCGGTAGCTCTGTGCATTGGTAGCTATGTGCATCAGTAGCTCTGTGCATCGGTAGCTCTGTGCATCGGTAGCTCTGTGCATCGGTAGCTCTGTGCAGTTATGCACATCAGTAGCTCTATTCAGGTCAGTGATACTTACACTTGACTGTCTTATGCAAAACACATCTAATTCACTTAGAATCATTTCAAAACTTATATAAACATGGATAATCGAGATTAACATAAATCAGAAATTATTTTAACATTATTATTAACTTGTTCATTGATTTAAAAGAATTAAAGTGTAGGTCAACAGTAATTGTGAATATCATAATATATGAATACAAGATTGGTATTATCAAAACAGGTGAGGTCAAAAATCTCCCCCTTTCTGATAATCACAACTTATGATATGGCCATTTTAAAATAGTGAGAATATATTATTAGATAGTATGACATTAATATTCAATTTTCTCAAAGAAAACAATATCAGAGGAAAGGGGAAATATTAATAGAAAGATATAGATTAAAAATTATCATAGGTAGAATTAAATACAATAGTATTAGAGATAAGGTTTGGAAAGAATTGGTACCAAAGAAGGAAATGTAAGAAATAGTATCAAAGGCTCTTCTTTATAGTTCTCCCCCTTTGTGATAATCAAAAAGTTGGAAACCAAAATATAGAAAACTAAGAAACTAAGATAGTGGAATGAAAGGCATTTGTATTAGATTATTCAAAAAAATACATAAACAGAATAGGAGAAAAAAAAATGTTTCCTATCAAACATCCTGCCACTTCAGCAATACACATCTTCAATGTGAGCTTTTCCCTTGGGATAAGAAGAGAATTCAGGTGTTGAGTATACTGGGGAGGACTTTGGAATTCCAGAAATGATCAGAGGAGGCTGAGCAACTGATACAGTGTCGGGCCTATAATGGGAAGTCCTTTGAGTGACCATAGGTGTGAGACTTCTTATGGCTTGAGCAGGAGTCATCTGAACTGGAGACGCAGTAGAGGTAGAGGCAGGCAAAGTAGGAGGTACAATGACCAGTCTGGAATCCACATGCAGGAAGGGCAACAACAGGTTTCTGAAATCTATTAAAATGATTCCTCCTCTCTCCATTGCAGACACAAAATCACCTCTATTTTCAATGAATTTTTCCAAAGCAGGAGTAAGCTCCCTAAGCTTACTAACCTGCTCTCTGAAGGCCTGAGTCACTGGAGGTAACTTTAGATTATCAAGCAGAATTTTGAAATGTTTGGTCAGTTTTTTCTTGGTATAAACCTTTTCAAAATAAGTATCCACCATATTCTTGATTGCCTCTTGAGAAGAAGAGGCCTCTCTCATGTAGTCCTGGACGATTTTCCTTATTTCTATGGCTGAATCCCTGGTAGACAGCACAACTCGACTTAAATCTGATGAGTCCACAGAGCCACTGGTTGAAATAGAACCAAGATCCTCCTTCATCAGAGCACAAAATTGATTCAGATCAATTGTAGGTTTTGGAACTAGAGGACCAAGAGAGAAGGATAAAGTTTCTTTGAAGATTGTGGTCAACCCACTAATCAGATTTTGCATTTGAGAGTCCTGATCTTTGACATGATCCTTCACAGATGTTTTGAAATCTTCAAACACCGAGACCAGCTGACTTAAAACACTCTTCACATAGGCTAAATCCTTATCATCTTGAGATTTTGAACTCATGAAAGAGTCTAGGGCAGCAACAGATATCTGTAGAGCTTCAAGATCTCCTTCTAGCCTAGAAGTTTGAGTCTGGCACTCCTTGACTTCTTCCATTAGCTCACCCAAAAAAGTTGACATATTGCAACCAAGAGAACGATCAAAAGACCTTTCTAACATCTTAATTTCTTCACCAAAACAGTGCTTTATCTCAGCAACAGAGGCACTGAAGGATTCCATCAGCTCATGGTTTAGGGATTCGAGGTCAGACTTTGTAGCAAAATCAGTAGGAGCAACTGTAGTAGATACTCTTTCAGAAGCTAAACTGACTACAGAGTCAGCCATGACTGATTGAATCGAGGATAATAAAAAAGATTCCATTTTCTTTACTTCTTCTACAAAACTGAATTTGAGATTTTCTTTCAGCACATCTAAATCATGTATTCAGACCACATCAACAGGTAAAAACTCAGAATTGATGTCATAGCTGATCTTTGGTCTATTCCAAGATACATCATTATCTGAATCAGGATAATCCAAGCCAAAGACTATAAAACCTGGGTCTTCTACCCAGTCTTCAGACTCGATAGTCACTGTAACATTTCCAAGCTTGGTGTGATGCTCCCCCTCAATGGGTACATTCTCATATATAGAAACTAAATTCTCTGCTCGTCTTTCTTCATCAGAATATTCCACAACAACTTCCATCTCTGCAGCAGCAAGATGATTTTCTGGAATAGGTACAGCTTCTCCTCTTTCTGTTTCTTCATCCATAGAAGGTACAACTGAGCTTCCAATAACTGGACTCAGACTCAATTCAGCAGAATCAGATGATTCAGAGACATTTTTTTCTTCCTCTACATGCTTAGAGACCGACTGGTCTTCCTCATTTGCAGGTTTCTCTACTTCTGCTAGCACATACTTTTCTAAAGACAATATTTCAGCAACAGGGCTTGGAGGTAAGTAAGGATCTCCTCCATCATCCATAGGAGTTTCTTCCTCTTCTTCTTCTTCTTCTTCTTCTTCTTCTTCTGACTCATCACTGAACACAGTTTCCTCTTCATCAGGTCCTAGACCTGGATCTCTTTTATCCTTTGGCCTTGAAGGATAATATATAGGATTAAATTTATCATATACCTTTTGGTCATCATTGACCCATTCTCCTCTCCACGGATTCCAATTAATCTTCATATATTTTCAAACTGTAGTAGTGATACAAAAGTTTCTCTTCACTACAACTGTATCATCTTGAGACTCAGCTATCCCTTTCACTTTGATCATTACAGAAATCAGCTTACCAAAGAATAGGGAATTTGTCTTTTATTTCGGCCTTGTCATATCTTCCATTTGATTCATCACCAATCTGCAGAAATTGACTTTGAAATCATGTCTCAAAAGATGTAGGAGATAGATATCCTGATATCTCAAATTAGCAAAGTCTCCTCTCCTTGGTATCAACACATGTTGAACAAACTTGAACAATAATCTGTTCTCTCCATCCATTTCTACAGCAACCACTTGCCTTGGAGTTCCATCACCAGTGAGTTCTTTCAATGCGGTCTCATGATCAAAAATATCACTGGTAGGTGGCATTGCTCTTGATACATGTCCATACACACCTTCATGTGGAACTTTTAAGCAATCAACCCATTCCACTAATGAAAATGATAGCACTTTACCATTTACAAATGAAGATACTCGGTTATCATTCTCTAGCTTCTCAAAGCATACGAATTCGTAAAACTGTTTTACCAACTTTGGGTAGTAGGGACCGTTGTTATTTGAAAAGAAGTCTACCCATCTCTGAGCTTCCAGAACTTCGAGCACCAAGGACTTGCTTGGCAGTAACCAGTCTACACACAGCTCTTTTTCGATCACAATAGCTCTATTTTGCAGATGAGGATTTAATGGTCTTCTTCCTGACCTAGTTCTAACAGCACTACTTGCTTCTGGGTCAGACTTCGGCCTTTTTTCTTTAGGCTCAACACAGTCTTCTCGAAAGACAGGAACTTTGGTTTTTTCCATCGCTGGTTCGAGGGATCTCAGGTTTGCAGAGGTTTCGGGTTCTAAGGTTCGAAGGTAAAAGGTTTTGGGTTCAGTGGAGTGAGAAGAGGATTAGACTTAGTGTTATCATTTAGGAATCATAAGTTAAATGAAAAAAAAATAAAAGAAAAAAAACGGTTCAGATTCTTGACGGCAGACAAAAGATTTAAAAAAGTGCTTATCAGTGAGGTTTTCTATCGGTGAGGTTTTCTATCGGTGAGGTTTTCTATCGGTGAGGTTTTCTATCGGTGAGGATTCTATCGGTAAGGATTTCTATCGGTGAGGATTTCTATCGGTGCGGATTTCTATCGGTGAGGATTTCTATCGGTGAGGATTTCTATCGGTGAGGATTTATATTGGTGAGGATTTCTATCGGTGAGGATTTCTATCAGTGAGGATTTATATCGGTGAAGATTAAACATCCCCAGATCGTGCCTAATGTAACATAACCTATCCACACTGAAGGGTTTTGTGAAAATGTCGGCCAATTGATGTTTAGTGATGATAAATTCAAGAGAAATGTCACCCTTTTGATAATGATCTCTCAGAAAATGATGCCTTACATCAATGTGTTTGGTTCTTGAGTGAGATACAGGGTTCTTCGAGATGTTTATTGCACTAGTGTTGTCACAGTTAATCAAAACACGCTTAAAAACATATCCATAGTCCAAGAGAGTGTGTATCATCCACAAAATTTGTCCGCAACAACTACCAGCAGCTATATACTCTGCTTCGGCAGTGGAAAGAGAAACAGAATTCTGCTTTTTACTACACCAAGATACTAAGGATTTTCCTAATAAATGAAATGTTCCTGAAGTGCTTTTTCTGTCTAATTTTCAACCAGCAAAGTCAGCATCTGAATAACTTATTAACTCAATGGATTTTCCTTTTGGATAAAATAAACCAAGGCTAACAGTATGTTTGAGATACTTGAAAATTCTTTTAACAGCAAGCAAATGAGATTCTTTCGAGTTAGCTTGAAATCTTGCACACATACACACACTGAACATAATATCTGGTCGACTAGAAGTAAGATAAAGTAAACTACCAATCATACCCCAATAATTGGTTTGATCCACTGGTTTCCCAGTTTCATCTGTATGCAATTTACCGATTGTACTCATAGGAGTTTCACTCTCCTTAATACTATCCAAACCAAAACGTTTTAAAAGATCCTTTGTATATTTACTTTGATTCACAACAATACAATTTTCATTTTGAAATACTTGAAATCCAAGAAAGTATTTAAGTTCTCCCATTAAACTCATTTCAAATTAATTTTCCATAATTTTTTAAAAATCAGTACATAAAGAATGTTTAGAAGATCCAAAAATAATATCATCAACATAGATTTGTACAACTAAAACATCTTTAGAAATTATTTTAATAAAAAGAGTTGGATCATCAATCCCTTTATTAAAACCTTTTTAAATAAGATAATTGATGAGTCTATCATACCAAGCTCTTGGAACATGTTTTAAGCCATATAAAGCTTTAGAAAGTTTAAAAACATGATTTGGAAAATGGGGGTTTGTAAATCCAGGAGGTTGTTCTACAAAAACATCTTCAATTATAAAACCATTTAGAAATGCACTTTTGACATCCATTTGATATAACTTGAAATTTAGATGTGCAATATATGCAAGTAAAATCCTAATGGCTTCTTGTCTAGATACTGGTGCAAAGGTCTCCTCATAGTCTATGCCTTCTTCTTGACTATATCCTTGTGCAACTAGCCTAGCTTTGTTTCTAACTATGTTTCCTGATTCATCAAATTTATTTCTAAAAACCCATTTAGTGCCTATTATAAGTGTGTCCTTAGGTCTGTCAACTAATTCCCAGACTTTGTTTCTTTCAAATTGATTTAACTCTTCTTGCATAGCCATTACCCATAATTCATCAACGATAGCATCATTAATATTTTTGGGTTCTAGCTGGGAGAGAAAAGCTTGATGTTTAACCTGATTTCTTAGAGAAGATCTAGTCTGTGTTCCTCTATGAAGATTACCAACAACATCATCCAAAGGATGATTCTTTAGAATTCTTGTTGATCTAGTAAAGGTAGGACATGACACTTCAGGTGCATCAGTAGGTTCGGGTTAGACCGAAACAGATTCTGGAAAAAGTCCAGAACTAGAAGTTTTTATAACAGGTTCTTTGGATTTATCATTAAGGTCCAGAACAGAAAAATCTTCTTCAAGATTCTCAAGAGAGGTTTTAGGCTCATGTGGATCGGTTTCATCGAATTTGATGTGAAAAAATTCTTCCACACATTTAGATTTCTTATTAGACACTCTATAAGCATTACTTGAAGAAGAGTAACCCAGAAAAATTCCTTCATCACATTTAGAAGCAAACTTGTCTAGATTATCCTTTGTGTTAATAATAAAGACTTTGCAACCAAAAACTCTGAAGTAATTAACCTTAGGCTTCCTATTATTCCACAACTCATATGGGGTTTTTTTAAGAACAGGTCTGATCAAGACTCGATTGATAACATAACAAGCTGTATTTACAGCTTCAGCCCAAAAGTAAATAGGCAGTTCATATTCATTGAGCATGGTTCTAGCTATTTATTGAAGGGTTCAGTTTCTCCTTTCTACTACACCATTTTGCTGAGGTGTCCTTGGAGCTGAAAAGTTATGAGTGTAGCCATTGTGTAAGCAATAAGATTCAATGTCTTTATTTTAAAACTCATGGACATGATCACTTCTCAGGGTCTTAATTTTGAGTCCACTAAGATTTTCTACAGACTTGGAGTATTTAACAAAGGAAGAACAAGCTTCACTTTTGTGAGCTAAGAAATATACCCAAGTATATCTAGAGAAGTCATCTACTAGAACATAGACATAGTGCTTACCATTTAAACTAGAAACTCTTGATGGTCCAAACAAATCCATGTGAACCAACTCAAGTGGTTGAGAACTTGAGACTTCTTTCTTTGATTTAAAAGAAACTTTGTGTTGTTTTCCCTTTTGACAGGGATTACACAATTTGTCATTTGGGAATTATAATTTAGGTAAGTCTATAACTATGTTTTTCCTAGCCAGTTTTCTAAGAGAGTGAATGTTGTAGTGTCCTAATCTTCTGTTCCATAGCCAAGATTCCTTATGAAAAGCATTCAAACAAGGAATATTTTGTTTAGCTAAAGAATTTAAATCAACATCATAAACATTTTCATTCCTTAGAGCAGAAAATACTAAAGAATTTTTGGAGTTAAAAACATCACAGGAATCATTTTCAAACTTGACATTGAAACCATCATCACATAATTGAGATATACTAAGCAAGTTATATTTATGTCCATCAACGAATAAAACTTTAGAAATTAATACTGAGTCAATGTTACCAACCTGGCCTAGGCTGATGATTTTTCCTTTAGTGTTGTCACCAAAGGTGACATGACCTCCACCAACCTTTATTAAGATCTTGAAGCAAGAATAATCTCCAGTCATGTGTCTTGAGCACCCACTGTCAAAATACCATATCTTCTTATGACTGCCCTTCAAGCAGGTCTCCTACAAAACAGATTTAAACAAGAAATGACTTTGGTACCCAGATTTTCTTGGGTCCAGATAGGTTAGCAATCAGGGATTTTGGTACCTAGATTTGTTTTATTGGTTTGATAAAATTAACAAAAGTAATATATTTTGAAAGATAAACTTTATTTGGTCTATAACCATATGAATATCCTATTGAAGCATATGAATTTCCAAAACTGGAACTAGCATCATTTTTTTCAGACTTAGGAATAAATCGGGTTCTGGTGAACTGTCTCTGTCAAGGTTGGTATCCTAAACCAGTAGCATATCTAGGTGCAACTTGCTTTCCTAGAATTTGAGTTAGAGCATCCTTTCCATTTGTGAATTTTTCTAAGTCCTTTCTGAGTTTTTCATTTGACAGTTTTAGTTCTGTATTATCCTTTAATAGTTGAGCATTCTTTTCCTTTTCTATATCAAGATCAGATTTATGCTTAACACTTAAAGCATACTGTTTTTTAAACCTTTGTATTTGTCTTTAAGCTCATTATAGGTTTCTTCTAACATATCACAGTATTCAAATAGATCAGATTTTGAAATGTTTTCCAATTCAGAATCATCTCCAGAGTAATATGAGTTTAAAATAGGAGTGTCAGATGTTACCTCAGAAGTATTTGTCATGAAACACATGTTGGCTCGATTCATTTCAGAGTCTGAAGATTCGGCTTCACTTTTGCTGTCTTCTGAAGCACTCCAGGTAGCCTTCATGGCTTTCTTGTACTTCTGGTCTTTGTAATCATATTTCTTTTTGAATTTTAACTTTGGACATTCTGCTTTAATATGTCCTTTTTGCTTGCTTTCATAGCAGCCAACTTCATCAGTCCTGTCAGCTTTCTTCCAATCCTTTTTCCATTTGCCTTGTTGATCATACTTTCCTTTGTAATTTGTTTTCCTAAAGAATTTATTTTTCCTATAAAACTTCTGGAATCTCCTGGCTATCTGAGCCATTTATGCATCACTGTCATACTCTGAGTTTTCACTTGTTGAAGTATCATCCTCCATCTCTATTTTTTCCTTCTCCTTACTCTTCAAAGCAGTAGACTTGAAAGCTACAGATTTTCTTTTCGGTTCATCATCTTCCTCTTTGTTTACCTTGATCTATTCTTCATACATCATCAATTTTCCAATAATCTCTTTGACAGGTAGAGCATCAATGTCGCATGATTATCTGATTGAGACAGATGTGCTTCTCCATCGGTCTCGTAGACATCTCAAGATTCTCATAATTTGTTCCTTTGCTGGAACAGCTTTTCAAAGTGAATTCATCGTGTTGACTATCTCATTAAACCTGAGATACTTGTCAGAAATAGGATCATCAGACTTCATTTTAAAATTATCATACTTAATAGTATAAGTATTCAATCTCATTTCTTTAACATTATTTGTTCCTTCATGAGAAACAGCCAAGGTATCCCAAATTTCAAAAGCAGTTTTTCATGCAGAAATTCTATTGAATTCTTCATCTCCTAGAGCACAGTACAGAGCATTCATAGCTTTAAAATTATTATTGTAAGCAGTCTTTGTAGGTTCATCCCATGTAGATCTATCAGTAGTGGAAATTTTGTATTCAAATTCAATAGCAGTCCAAATATCAAAACTCATGCTTTCTAGATGAATTTTCATTTTAAGATTCCACTGAGCATAGTTATTTCCATTAAAGAAAGGTGGCAGGTTAGTAGCAGCACCCTTAAGTCTATTATCCATTATAAACACAATTTAAATAGATAAAAATTCAGAAATAACAGAAATTTTAAGAACTTTAAAATACAACTAAAATCACAGTTGAAAAGCAGAGAGTAAATAAGAAGTTTTGAAAAACAAACATCATCTGATACCAAATGTTGGTCGGAGTGGACACTCAAGAGGGGGGGTGAATTGAGTTCCAATTAAAATTTCTACTAAAAACAATTTCTATTAAAATCAACCAATTTCAAAATCAAATTAAACTGTAGTGAATTTATACAGATTAAAAAGGTTGAATTAGTTTCTAAAAGATTGATTAATTCTCAGTTAAATTAATCTTATGATTAAATTAACTTTTGAAACTAACTTACTGGTTTATAATAAATATAAACACTTTCGAGTTTAACTATCAAAGTAGCATTGAAAATAAATTATATTTCAAAGTAATAGCAGTGGAATATGAAATAAATGTATATATTATGGATAAAGATTTTAACTAAAAACACAGGAGGTAACTAAGAGGTTCAGTATCAAGATGAGACTTAGTCCTCTCAAAATTTATATAAAGTGATCCACACCCTGGATCTGGGTTAACAACAGTGATCACACTGTTCAGGTCAAGAGACCTCTACCACAGTTATATGTGGGATAACAAAAAACAACTCAAAGTTGTCCAGGTCACACTTGACCTCTACCACTATCCACAGTGGGAAATAAAGAATGTAATGATTGTGAGTGAGGATTTACAAATCCTCCAGTTCAGGTTCAGGAGACAGTGTGTGTGTAATAATTAACAGGCTACACACACTACTCGTAATACAAATACTAAATCACATAGATCAAGATAAAGAGTTTAGAATGGCTCTAGTGATTGCAGTGCAGCTCTGGACTCCTTTGGATTTGATCAGAAATGGTTCTGAGTCCTTCTCTGGTATTTGACTGAAAAACAGAGTATCGTTTCTTCTTTCAGTGCTTCCAGGTTCATCTTGGTTATTATCTCAAAAAATGATGTGTTCTGTGTAGTTCTTCTTTAGCATAGATTGCTCAATGTATGCTCTATGTTCTGGAGTCTGGTAGTAGTAATCTTGTGAGTGCAAGTTCTCCAGTTGTTCTTGGCACGTTTGAGCTTGATCGCAAGAGTGTTCCCGTGTGCTCAAAAATCTCTCTTAGACTCTTGTCTTGATTCACATTATATACACGTTGTCTTGTATGCCTTTATTATGCAGAGAAGAAGGAATGATTATTCTTTTTAATCGTACTTGGTACGGTTTCCTGAAATGGAAACATAAATCATTGAATAACATTAAATGCATCAAAAGTAAAAAAATGTAGTTGTTAGTGTAATAAAAAAATAGGGTCGAGGATATAGTATTTGACTCCGTAGTTCATTATAGGTAGCTGTTTGTTTGTAGACTTGTATGGTTGACTCTGTGTAGGATCTTCCATCGATTTCTCTTCAAACTCTTATCGGTGGCTCTTATCGGTAACTCTTATTGGTAGCTCGATTAGCATAGTTCCATCGGTTTCTCTTGACTGTCGGTAGCTCTGTGCATCGGTAGCTCTGTGCATCGGTAGCTCTGTGCATCAGTAGCTCTGTGAATCGGTAGCTCTGTGCATCGGTAGCTCTGTGCATCGGTAGCTCTGTGCATCGGTATCTCTGTGCATTGGTAGCTCTGTGCATCGATAGCTCTGTGCATCGGTAACTCTGTGCAGTTATGCACATCGGTAGCTCTAATCTGGTCAGTGATACTTACACTTGACTGTATTATGGAAAACACATCTAATTCACTTAGAATCATTTCAAAACTTATATAAACATGGATAATCGATATTAACATAAATCAGAAATTATTTTAACATTATTATTAACTTGATCATCGATTTAAAAGAATTAAAGTGTAGGTCGACAGTAATTGTGAATATCATAATATATGAATACAAGATTGGGATTATCAAAAATAGGTGAGGTCAACATTTATAAAAAACTAGATCATGATATAATGAAATTATATTATGTTTCATTTGAGAAATTATTTTTTTTCATCTCAATAAAGTTTTTATGGGTATTATATAATTTTATATAAAAGAAAAATTTCTAAATATTAAAATTTAAATATGATAAAAACACTTTATTTTGTGTTTCATAATGTTGAAATCATATTAATGTGATTTGTTGGTATTATACAATGTTATTTTA
Organism: Viscum album; assembly: GCA_963277665.1. Taxonomy (NCBI): domain Eukaryota; kingdom Viridiplantae; phylum Streptophyta; class Magnoliopsida; order Santalales; family Viscaceae; genus Viscum; species Viscum album. The sequence continues at coordinate 359,155,170 of OY728164.1, read as the reverse complement.
TTTTTGATGAACAGTTATAAAATATATTTTTTATAAATATTGTAACTTTTATTACATAAATTGGATATAAATATGAATTAACAGTTTATGACACATTTATTGAATATTAAGGGATAAATATCATGATACTTTTGTCAAAATATTATCAAATTTTTATAAATTAAATTTTACATCATGATAATTATGAAAACATTTCATAACAACGATGTAGTTCCTATAACAAATTAGGTAAGTCGACATGGGTTCATTTAATACAATGTCTAGAAGGGGATAAATTTAGGACTAAATTGAAACATAAGTATGATGAATAATAAGTTTTTTATGTATTTTTATGAGATTTAGTGTTATAAAACAACATAATTATCTAAATTCATACCCAGCACTAGTGTAGTGTACAAAAAGTAAAAGATAACAACTTAAATATGTTTTTTTGATAATAATGTATATAATAATACACTATGAATCATTTTAAAATATAATATTGATGAAAAATAAATCAAATTTCTATTATTAATGTATTTTTAATTTTAAATAGTAGGGTAATTATCCAAAAATCTGTATAGAATTGGTGGTTCTTGTGTCTAATAAATGGAAATTTCAAAGTAATGGTTTTCAATGAATTAAAGGAGTAATCAACCAAACCGGACTATCCCATTATATCATCCAAACCAGTACAATAATTTTCCAAAAGGTAATTCTTGATCCCCTTCGATGGTGACCATTACCTCTACATCAAAAAATTTCACATGGGAATGATTTCACCATCTAGATCCAAATAACCACATAATGGATCAAACCCAAGAATCTGACATGACCAATCCATACATCAAACACACTTGCATAAAATAATTACCTTAATAAAATTTAAACATCCAAATATAGTAATAAAAAATTATAATAATTATAAAAACCCTTAAATAATATAAATTCATAGAAGAACATAAGTCAAGCATCATATATGTTATACAAAAAAATTCTTGGCCTATGTGGAAAATAATTAATATAAAAAAACAAAAAAAAACGGCACTAGTATAGCCATATCCAAGTGACCCAAAATCACTCTCCACAACTCATATCATCCATCAACATACTGGACTAAACATAAAACCTAAAAGTGACCAAATCATATCCCCCTAAAAGAATACATTGGAGGTGGATTCACCGAATGGTGTATGTAGGGCATGAGATAAATGTGAACAACATGATTTCACTTAAGATTTAATTAATTTCATTTCAAATGATATTTCATTAACGTTAGTTTTAATCATAATAAATTATATGTTTTTTCACATGTTGTAAAGATAAAACCTTATAAATTTTTATAACAACCTTTTATAAAGAATCCTCATTCTTTGAGTAAGAAATATACTAACTAAAACATTTTATTAAAATACTTTTAATTAAAATATAGTAAATTCTTTATTAATTTTATGAAAGTGAGACAAATAATTTTCCCCTATTAGATATGTTACTCAATAATTATTTTATTTTTAAATGGACACAATATTCCATTATAAATCTTTTTCTAATCCATTATGTAAATTTATTTGAAGGTTAGTCAAAACAACAAATGAAATGAAAAATAATTCAAATACAAACCAAAACATCGATACAACATAGGAAAATAATCGACCAAAATAATGGAATCATGAAGTAAAAAATAAAAAATAGGGTAGAAAAACAATGAATATAATCGGATCCACTAAATAAACCTCAAAACCAACTACAAATCATGAGAGACTCATAGGACTTCATATAGTATGAATATAAACTATTGAATGGAACCATAGGCCATCCTTAAAGGATATACCTATTATCTTATTAGTCGTTTCCATCTATCAATGGAACATCATCCATCCATGGAGATTTCAAGCTACTAAAGGTCACATAATCCATCTAATTAGAAAACTCAGTCTAAATGAGAAATATTCAATAGTTAGAGAAAAATATAATCTAGGTATTTTACTTATCAAAGTCATATATATAGTTTCCTAGGATTCCCATGATTAAACTCAAATAGTGGTGATAATATAATAATTACATGAAATCATAAAATGATGGATAATGAAAATAAAAATTAAATCCCACATCTCTTCTATAACACCCTCAAACAGAAAAACTCATTTTAACCTGAATATAAATCACATAATGGAATAAAAATCCAAATTATCACCAATGGTGTCAAAATACACAATGGTATATCTGTTATAAGTAACTCAATTGAGGGCCTAAAATGATTAAGAAACATCTTTAAAGGTACCAAGAATTTATTTGAGAAAATATTAAGTTGCAAAGTCATTTCATTATCCTCTTTAATTAACAATTTAAAAAATCCTTTAAGAAATAAATAAATGTAAAACCATATTTATATTTGAGTGAGGAACCAATTCATATTTTATTTATATAATTCTATAGTTCCTAACATCCTTTTTGTCTTAAATAATTATTTAAAAAGAACACTTTTACCAATTTCAAGACCTAAATAGGGTCAAATTCCTTTGGCTCTCCGAAATTATTTTAAAACATGGCATGTGATCATTTTGAAAACAGATTCACATATAAAATCTAGTTTTAAAATAATAAAATGATGAAACCCACTTTATGAATATTATAAATAATAATTAAAACCATTTTATATCCACTAAGGCCTCTAAATGTAGGTATAATATTATGAACAAACTATTTAGAAAAAATTAATAACTCAATGTCATTTTGATTAATGGATATTCATAAATAGTTCTACCTCAAATTAGAATGTACGTTTTCAGAATAAGTAAGATTCGATGGAGAAGTTCAACCTTCAAGGAGGATCCCTATATAATTCATAACCTTGAAAACATCAATATTAAAACCAACTATAACACTAATATCATCAATTATAGACACTAGGGTACATAGGATAATTCCACACTAAAATATATTTGTATAGATAGAAGAATTAAAGAATTAAAATAAAATTGATGGGGTTACCTTAGAGAAACCACATGGAATTGAAGGATGGACGCCACAAAGTGAATAAGAAGAGAGAGAGATCTCCCTAGGTCAGGAACCCAAGGATATATATAATTTATAGGGTGATAGGGGAGGATAAACACCCTTAATATGAAGATGGTAATACCCAAAAAAATTTAAGTGATTCTAGGAATATCACATGGTTAGGTTAAATGAAATACTAAATTTTTATCTAATTGTGTAGCATACATTGCTAAAAAATAAAAGCATTATGCATAACTAACTCGAATTTTTTCCACCAACCATGAGAAAGTCACATTTAAACACCATAATAATAAAAGGACTCCAACAGTTATCACTATAAAAAGCATGGTTTATACCGAACAATGTGTTACTCATACCCACTAACCATAAACCAAAAAATGATAAAAAAAATCCTATAGTGTAATATATCATGCATGGTTTTGCAGAAATCATTTTTACCAACTGGAAAATAGTATTAATTTATATAAATTACAATTTTTCAAGAACAAGACATTAAAATAAATTAAATTAAAAGCAAAATAATTATAAATAAACACAACAATTTCATGAGGGGTGTCACAATTCTCCTCCACGCTACATTATAACCCAAGAAATTCATTTTTAAAAGTATAATCAATAGAGAATCAAAAAAATAAATGCCTACAGAATTAGTGGGTGGGTTGGGAAAGCATAACGAGATCTATAGAGAATTGATCACCGGATAAGTACATAGTTCCTTGAAACCAAAACCACGATCCTAAAATATCTATAAGAATAAACCATTATATAAAAGTAAAATAGAGAACTCTAAGAAGATAAAGACATATCCTAGGTATCCTGCTATTTAGGAATCCTATAAAGTAGTGAGAACTTGAATAAAAACTCCCATGGGAGTAGAACCATAAAATAATACATTTTACAACAAAGAACCTAATGAAAAACTCAAAACTCCACAAAACATTATCACCATACGATAATCATCCACATATCCCTAAATCTAGAACAACCCAAAAAAACCAAAAAATCACAAATCAGAGGATTTGAATCACTATATCCCATACCACTAAAATAAAGAATGATACGTCAATAAAAAACCTTATTAAATATGAAATGACATAGGATCTAACCTTGGGTCAAAAAACTGAGTTAAATGTGTGATCTGGGACTTCATACCAGGAACATTAGATCATAGGGAACATAATATTATCTAAAGAGAAATAGTCCATTTCATAATCCCAACTGGTTCCACATATATCTTAGATGCTTAATACATAAACCCAAGGGCTTAACACTCCCATACAAGATAAAACTACTTACAAAAATATAAATAATTGATATTAAATAATGATAAATAAGTACAAACATAATAATCAATACAGAACAATAGGAACACAATACGCCTCAAAAAAATCACCCATCATAGATTACCTTAAGATCCTTAATATATTCTAAAATTAGTTAGAAAAAATATAAAAAAAATAATCACCCAACACCACCCTAGTTAATTAAACTCATGGGATATTTGAAGACTTCCATCCTACTTAATTACCTTAATAAGACCTTGGTCACTGAGGAATACAAGATAGTGACTCGATAAATAATGTAGGAAGGAAGGTTCCCACTCCACCACCATATTCAGATTTTGGTAAATGTTTTTAGTTGGAAATGATATACCTAAATGTTGAAATGAATTATCCTATGACTTATCCTAAAAAATATACCATACTTATTCACTAAAAACATTCTTAAATGAATAATTAATTAATAAGAAGAATTAATTTAACCTATTAATGTTTCACAATAGAACACCAAAAGATCCAATATACTCTAAAGGAAAATCCAAATCATTGAAGTTTATCCAGACATACATTAAAAAACATAATTTAAAAACCGTCATTTTCCTTAACAATACTTATTTTTTTAAGGAGTGGTAAATTTAATTTTTCAAATAAACACATTTTTTTAAAATAACACAAATTATTTAAACAAAAAACCAACTCAAATATGATAAAATATACTTTTATTTTAATAATTTGGATTCAATTATATTATAAAATCCAAAATCATCATGATGCGTACATTCATTTCAAAATATTTTTATAAAAACACACAATAATTTCAAATGATTTTCATAAAGTTTATTTTATTTTAACAACTTTTCTAAATATTATACTGATATAAACAACCTCTAAAACACCCCATTATATTTATAAACCTTTTACAAATAAACAATAACACCTGATTTTAAAAAATAAATCATAAAATGAAATCTTCCTTTTGTTATGGAATAAGTATTTTGATTCAAAATAGAAGAGAAAGACCATTCTATTTCAAAAAAATCATAATAATAAAAATTTAATTCATTCCCATCATAAAATAGTTTTCATTACTAAATAAGTCCATAAAATACTATTTTCCATCCAAAAATTAACAAAATGGAAATCCATGTTCTTAAAAAATGATGCCAAACAAAAAGGAACATCTTTTAACACCCCAATATATTAAAAAATATATTTTTATTTTATATAAATATTATTAAAAAATGATGTAATATTATATATTTTTTTATTTATGAATATATATTTTAACCAAATTATTGTTTATTTTATAAGATTCTATATAGTTAGTTTTTATGGGTAATATATCAGTAAATATACTTAATACTTATTAAAATTTATTTAATATAATATATTTAATGTTAAAAATAAATTTTAAGAGTAATATATTGATATACATACATATATGTATATATATATTATGACATAAAACATATTAATAATGTAGAAATATAAGACAATGATAATTATAGGTGAATCATATTAATTTAAAATTAAAATATTTAATGACAATGGTATAATTTATAAAATAATATTTATTTTTGCATAGGAAATATTAATTTGAAATAAGTATACGAATTTTTATAGTTATATTCTACGAGAAATGTAAATAATATGGAATATTGAATATTAGTTTAAAATAAATGTATTATTAAATAGAAATAAGTATATTTGATGATAAATATAAGTTATTATAGTAATAAAATATTTATTATGGTATTAGAAATTAATATAATAAAAATATTAATAAATTCAAAAACATGTTTAATATATATGAGAAATTTAATATAGTAAATATTTATACGAATTAATATATAGAAAATCATTAATAATTTTTCTTTAATAAAATTAAATAAAAAATTTATATAAATTATAGAAAATATAAATATTAAAAAAATTTAATTATTGATTATATATAATTAAACTACAAAACGTTTAATTGGAAATGTTTTTTTAATTTTTATACCTAAAAATAAAAAAAATGGGGCAAGCTGGCTACTTGAGTGGATAAAGATAAATCATGTCTAAAGAGAATGAGCAGGTTCTTCGAAGAGCATATGTCAAGCATGAAGATTTTTTATTATGATGCATGAAGATCATAGTCTCTCTTTAGGTCGAAACACTAGTGAAGAAAAATTGGTGTTTGACCCCTCACATGTGGGGTAACACGAGAGGATATGGATGAACATAGGAACCCAATATATTTTGATACATGATTATGTCATAACATGACATAAAATGGTGAAATCGACATAACAAAAATCTGGCGAGGGATTAAAAAGAAAAATATTTATTTTTCACAAATTAGAAATGTGTGTCGGTTCATTAAAAACAAATGGGCATTGTTGTCTTCTTCCTCTACACGTGCGCACTCAAAATTAAAATCTAAAAATGCAATTATCTCCAACATTAAGTTGTAATTTCAATTTGTTTATCTAATAGGGCTTAAATGTATACACACATATAAATTGTGAATGTCTATTTAGAGGAATAAAATAAAATTCCAACTATAAGTAGTGCAAACTTCGTCATCTCCCTCCCTGAATTTTGGCAATAGTAGAAGATTTGATAAACATATATATGTATGCATGTTTGTTATACATCAATCGATCACGTGCATCAACCTATGTGATTCTCTTTCAATGATAACATGTCACAAATTATGGAAAATAATATTTATAGAGAAAATATTTATTCCCTAATTCACTATAGTAATACTGATAAGGTAAAATGTCAAATGGTAACTGACACCATAAATTCGTCATATTACACCAGGATAAACCAATTTTATGGTCATCGTTAGGTTAAATAAATATATTTATATACAAATATACACTTTAATATTTATTTATTGATGGTAGCATGGGTAAAACATTTACTACACCCTATTAACACATTTATTGGATCTATTTTCTTTATTAAAAATATAACATTAACCGAAACAAACAATTTTTCTTGAAGGTTTCCTCAATATCATTTATTTATCGAAAACCATACATGTTAAATTATATTTCTCTAATATTATGTATCAATATAAATGTGTATTTTGTCTTTAAAAGGACCTTTGATTATCCTGGAGGCGAAACTTAGCTAAGCTCATCCACAATAAACACTTTCATTTTCCCTAGTCTTTGGTGAGAATTAGAGAGGGACTGTGTGGGAGTGTTAGATTTTACCTTTGGTTGATTATTTTGCAATAAATGGTTTAGAAATCATCAGGTAGTGGAAAAATATTTTAAAAAATAACTATTATATTTTACAACAAGAACCCTCTTTGTAAGAAAAATGGTTTCAAAATATTCTAATTTAAGGAACTTGGTAAAAGTCTCAATTTTTCTAAAGTATTTTAAAAATAAAAAAATTTCTTAAGGGAATTTTTTAAAATTTTAATTTTATTATTGTTTAAAAAAAATCACAGTATTTTTATGATTTCCAAAAATTATAGTTATCTAATTTATTCATAAATTAAAGAAATTTCTTAAGCATTTAGTTCAAATGTGGTATTTAATGATATTAAATTACTTCAAAAAACAATCATTTATGTTTAAAATTATGATTTCTAAAACCCCCAGTCTATAATAATTTTTATTAAAGATGGTTTTCCATTTAAAAAAAACATTCTTCACCGATCAGTGTCATCCACCCACATCACTCATGTTTTAAAATATTTTATCACAAAACACACATTTCTTAATATTCATATAGAGACTCGGGCATCTCATACATGGACATTACCTAATTTTTTCATAATATTTAATACATTACACAAACACTCTCCCAAATACTATATTAGTTTATTTCATTTGGAAGCATAGAAAAAAACACTACTACATTAGTGAGCTACATTAACTCTTATTAGGTTCCCCATGACTAACACCCTTATTAGAAACATCATACATAATAAATATCTTTATAAGCTGGGGAATGGAAACATAAGAAACAGTGAGATAATATGTTCAGTAAGTGTAAAAAAAAGGAGATATGTAAGCATAATCATTAGCATAAGGATATGATAACATTATCATAAAATTATAACATCATACCATTCATGTCGATGAATATAATCAAGATTCATTGAATAATGATTGGAAGTCCATAAGACATGAATCATGAGGTAATCAAGATCATAAGCCATTAAATCACAAAATAGGGACAATACATGGTATTATGGTAGACACAAAAACATATAAAATGATTTCAATAGTAGGAATGGATCACAAAAAAAGCTATCTTATTAGAATGGGTTCACTCCCTAAACCATCTTTGTAGACAAGGTTCACTCTCAAGACCATCTTAGTGAAAAATACCATTATTGAACCGAGTTCACTCCCTATTCCATCCATGTCTATCACATGAGATATAAATTTTTACCCCATTAATTTGAGGTAGATGTAGGTCCCACATGTCATATAATTAAATCATATATATGTGTTCCATAAGAAAATTAAACATTAATCAAATTATGACCTATGAAAATAGATTGGTATCATAAGAATCATAAAAATCATATAATAACCCATTAATTCAAATGGGTATCATAAAAATTCCATCATATCATATCTTGTGGAAAATAGATAGGTTTCATAATCATATCATAAATAGTGAAAAGAAACGGGTTTCATAATAATATAACCTATGGAAGAGAAACTAATTCCATAACCATATAGAATAAAATCATAGAAAGTCGGAAGAAATATTATGAATGATACCCTTGGATAATATCCCCAATAATACATGAGAATAACCAATGGATTTCATCTTATATGAAAAATAAATTTCAAAGATCATTTAAAACATTTCTTGTTGAAAATATCATTTCCAATTTAAAAATAGATTTAAAAAGCATAAAACATTTCTGAAAACCTTTTAATTGAAAATAAATTTGAAATGTTTTTATAGGAAATTTGGAAGCATTATGACAATATTTTTTTATTTTAATACATCCATGATTACTTATAAATTAATCTTTAAAACATGTTTATAAAACAAGGATTTGGGAGAAAACAAATTTATGATCAGCGTAAAAAATAAATTTGGATTTTCATGAAAAGAATCTTAATTATATAAGGTTACAAAGAGTGTAAAGTTGTACCATTAAATGAATATATCACGAATAACCAGAGTATAATAAAATTCATGTGGTTTTTTGTGATATAGACAAAATATTTCATTAATGGAATCATAATTGTAAACAATCCCAATAAATGATGAGATTTTAGCAATAAAACTATACCTCTTTGGAAACATTGAATCATAGTCACCATGAGATAATAACGTTACATGCATAATAAAGTATCATTAAAAAAAGTATATTAATGATATAACATGTTAATGGTTAAATATATACAACTCATAAAATAATATAGGTGCATAATATAACGTGAGTCTCAAAGAAGGCACGTTGAGACAAAACATTGATTATTTATTTGGTAAAATTTTAACTATGAACTAAATGAAATTGAAATCCTAAAATATATTTTTTAAGTACAAATAATTTTATATATAAGAATTATAAAGTGAATTCAGGGGTATTATATACAACAAATAGAAGATAGTGGTGGTGAATATAGCATGTGTATCATCAATGTACAAAATGAGACGCAAATCCCTTACCATAAGTCTTGACTCTCATAATCCTCATTAAAAACTCATATATATATATATATGTTTAATATATATCTATTAAAGAACTATATTATTATATATAATACCATATGTGATTTACTTATGACCTTTTATTACATGTTTCTTAACTATTCTATCTTAAAGTAACGTTTTAGGTATTAATTGCATTGTTTTTTATATAATTTTTTATTTGTAATATTATATATCCTATTAACTTAAAAATGATTTCATAATATAAATAATTATTACCATGATATAAATATCATATATATTTACTATATATTTATTTATAATAATCTATAAAAGCTATAAATAGGAAATGAAATACACCATTCAATCTAATGGTAGCTCGTACGTACACATAAATGTTATTTACATTTTCTTATTAGATTAAAATAAAAAAAATGTATATGATACATGAAAATTAAAAATTAATTTTATTTAATATATATCAAATATTGTTATTAAAACCATCTTTTATACATTACATGTAAATTGTGAAAAACTCACATCGATTTATAATGAGGTAGTCTGTTGTACATACGAACGATGTTATCATATTCCCAAAAAATATAAATCATGCATGTATGTGTGATTCAGAAATTAATGAATACTAATAAGATAAAAAAAGAATAAATATCATATATAAACTATAATTCAATCATTATTTCGAACATTTAAAGGTAGTAATGGAAGAACGATCGACGTCGGATTGTGAGGTGGTAGTCTGTCGTACACACGAATGATGATTGTGTATGCAATTTGATTAAAGTGTCTTATTTTATTGGTATTAACCTTAAAATAATAACATAGAATTATATTGAATAATTATATGTTAATATATAAAAATAATTTAAATATAATTTAATGGTTTCTAATAATAAATAATATAAAAATTATCATTGATGAATGTTACATCTTCTTTAGGTATCTCATTTTTGATTTCACCAATGGACTTCATTGGTTGTATTTATAACCAAATTTTAGTTTTATTATGAATTTAGGGAAGTTTTTTTTTTCTTTTTTCATGTTTTGGACGATCCAAATGGCTTGAAAAGTGTGATGAGAGGGGGAGAGGTGGTCGCCTTCTATAAGAGAGGTGAGTGGAAATCTTATAAATACAAAAAAGGCCAACACTATTAGGATGTATACATTACATCATGTTCCTAAAAAATTAACTATTTTAATAATAGATGTTAAATGGTCCATGTATGTTCATCCAATGGGTTTTGGATAAGTTTAGGGTAATTTTTACACCTTATGTTTTAATATTGACCACTGATTAATCTTGTTTTTACCTTAATCGATGTAATTATTTTTAATTTCCTTCACCAATCACTTTTGTAAAAAATTTCATTGAAAATATTATAAAATATAAATTTTGTTTATTCCAAATATTAAATATATATTTTCAAATTATAATCCTAGAAGTGGTAGAAATCAATTTAAAATTTATATCGCATACATGTCGTGAAAGAGAGATTTTTGAAGCGAAAAAAGTTCAAAGTTTGAAATGATTTTATATCCAATTTCAATGTAAAATGGGTTTGATGAACTAAAATGGATTAATTTGAGTATAATTTAACAAATTATAATTTAAAACAAAATTAAATTTTAATTTCACTATATAATAAATAATAAGAAAAGGTAGTTGTTAATTGAAATTTAGTATTTTTTATTATCCATCCAAAAAATGAAATATTTCAGAAAAATCCCTATAATTTAACCTAATATTATTTCGAATTTATAAATTGAAAAATGGGGTTTATTTTTCATAATTTAATTTTAAAATGTGTCATAAATTAATTTTATTATTGTTAACAAAATGACATAAGAAGAAACTTTTTTGAGAAAATAGTATTTTCAAAACATATAAAAACTTCACTGAAAATTATGTACTTTAATTTAAACATGTTTTCATTATATAAAACAACTATGTTTAAAAATTATTTATTACAGTTCATACAAGTATGTTTAACGGACATAATATAACAATCACATTTAAATAAATCTATTAAAGATGTATCATTTTTTTAAACTCGGTTTTGTGTGCAATTCAAACCAAGTATGTTTTACAAGATTAATTTGGTGTAGCTGATAATTGAAGATTAATATAGTGTATCATATAACACAAGATCATATTGGTGTAGTGTTAAAAACAATCCATCAATGAAATTAATCAACTTGAAAAAAAAAGTTTCATAAAAACTTAGGGTGTTGCATTATACCCCCCTTAAAATGAATTCCACCCTCGATATTCAACCCATGGATATAAAAAATAAAGATACTTATGCCTAATTGTATCCTCAATTTTCCACGTATCTTTTTCAAAATGGTGGTTTCTCCAGAAAACATTGACCATGTAAGTGGTATTATTTCATTGAAATTTCTCTATATGATGTAGGATTTCAATATATTGTTCCTCATAAGAAAGATTTTAATATAGTGGTTTGACCTCCAAGTTCAGTAGAAATGATGAATTTTCAATGTAATTCTTTATAAGAGATGCATGAAACACATCATTGAATTGGGAGAGGTTTTTTGGAAGCATCAAGAGATAGGATACCATCCTAATACTATCAATAATTTCAATGGGACCGATATACCTTGGGATTAGTTTACCATTCTTTTTTAATCTCATAACCTACATCCATGGAGAGATTTATAGAAACATATTATTCCCAATATAAAATAAAAGATCCCATTTATAGTTATTATCATAAAATTTCTACCAAATCTATGTTTCCTATATATGTTTCTAAATTTATTTAACCTTCTCAGACATTTATTTTGTAATCTCAGTTCCCAAAATCTTTATTTATCCAAATTAACTATAACACATTATAGCCCTAAATTTCTTCCCACATAGGGCTTAAAAATGATCCATATGAATACATGAGTGAAATATATTATTATAATAAAACTCAAATAGAGGAATTTGTTGATCCTAAATACCTTGGAAATCTAGAGAATAAGATCTCAACATATCCTATTGGGTTTGAATTTTCCTTTTAGAATAACCGTCCATTTGAGGGTGATAAGATGTGATAAAACTCAATCCTATATCAAGGTCTTAATTAAGACCTCCCCAAAACATTGAGGTAAACCTCAGATTATGGTCATATATATTGTAATGTAGTTCCCCATATAACCATACTACTTCATTAATATATATCCTGGAAATCTGGTCCAGTTAGAATTCGTCTCTGATATCTATGAAGTGTAATGAATTAGTAAGGAGATCAACAACCACCCATATATAAATACCCCCTTTAATGTTTTTGGGGATTCCTAGAACAAAATACATGGTGATTTTTCACAATTTCATTATTTCATGTGTAATGGTTAGAAAATACACTTACACATTTTTCATTAATCCTTAACTTTCTAGAATACCAAGCACTGAGATAAAAACTCTATGATATACCACTTCATTCCATCACATCATAAGTATTATTTCAAATCTCTAAAAATCATCATAATTCTAGGATGAAAAAATAATTAATAACTATGTTATTCTGTAGAAAAATCCTTCATCTGATATGGTATGGAAGGAACCCATACATGGTTTTAGAACCTTATCATTCCATCATGATCATGGATAAAATTAGGAACATTTCTAAGCTTCTTTCATAGCTCTATATATTCCCATTTCAACTATTTATTCTTCACATGGATATATGTTTGAACATTCAATTGAGAAAGATAATATTTTCACCTCCCATTAGGATTTTCATATCTGCCCTCTACAAATCCAAAAATATTGGATCTATCGTGATCCTCATTAAGGATAAGCCAGCATGATCCTTTCAACTCAAAGCATCAGCAACCTTGTCCACTTTTCATGGACGATAACGTTTTAAGAATCCATAAAACATTATAATCTATAATCATCTTATTTGGAACATGTTCAACTCCTTCTGTGTTAATATATACTTTAAACTTATATAATCAGTATATATATCACACTTTTATATATAAAGATTATTCCTCCATATCTTTAATTTAAAAAATATGGAAGCTAACTCCAATTAATTGGTTAGCTAATTTTGTTCTGAATAATCAATTTTCATGAGAAATAAGCTATATCAATGTTATTCAGTATAAGAAAACTTCCTAATATCTTCTTGGATATATCATTATAGATTAAAAACCATCATCATGATAGTGTAATGTAAGAATAGGTGCACTAACTAACATTTTTTCAGTTCCTTGAAATCATCCTCACATTCATATGTCTAGAGGAACTTGGAACCCTTTAGAGTTAACTTGGAAAAAAGAATTAGACATTCATGAGAAATTATCCACATACTACAGATAATATCTAGGTAACTCAAAATTAAAATTTTATTATGAAACACTTTTAAGGACAAAAGTGAGAAACCAAGTTAAAGCACAAAAGGATATTACCAAGCCATTGAAGTGAAATTGAATCCTACCATATTTAATGTCCTTAAATAGTTTCCAAAATATGTTTTTTAACTATGTGTCTAGCTCCTCAATCAGAATATCTTTGAACCTTAATTCCATCTTGTCCTAGGAATGGATGTACTCCTCTGAGTTGATCTTTCCACTGTTGAATCCCCACACAAAGATCAAGTCCTTCATCTTGATCTAGTTGACCTGATCTTTATTGGGGGCCACTATTAGAGACCTTCCCATCATTATGTTAGCCTCTTCTTCAAGAGATTTAATTTTTAGAATAGTTTCCAAAATGACCTATTCTGATATCATAAGAAAATCCAAAATATTTTCAAGCATCTTCAACTACTGACAGACCACATTGGAGAGGTGGGAGTCACAATCCTTCTACTTGGCCTTTGAATTATTCATAGATCTGGTCTCTATTGGTAGATTAAAATATGAGTAATCTTTCTTCCCTTTCTGGTTTCCCCTCATGCTCTTACTCCTCCTCAGACTTGGATACCTACTACCCAGAACCTTTTCCATTGTATCACCTACAAATTGGCAAGAACATTCATCACTGGACCCATTCTTGGGAACTTTCTCCTCCTCAGAGGTTCCGACTAGTTCTTTTTCATAATTTTGGACTAAATCATCATATGAAAAGAGATCAAAATGGTTACCCACAGTGATACATACCAAATCCCTAGAAATCTACCTGAATCCATCAGTAACGTCCGGGTTCTGGAATCCACCCAGAGGTGCCTGTACCCGGTTGGCCACATGGACTCAAGTGCATTTCCCCGAATTCCAGAGGCTACTGACTAGCAGAAAGGGCCTTGGGTGTGATAGTAGGGAAACCATGCCCTCATTGGCAGAGTACATAGAGGAAGTAAACATATATACAATAGTGGAAGCAGTAATAATACAAAAAAAAAGTAACAACAGAAGACTGGTAAAGAAACAACTAGAGAATATATATATATATATATATATGATGTCTGATACATCTATGTCTAGGAAAGCATCCAAACAAGTCACAATGATGAATACAATACTAAATAAAAGTACAAAAGGAAAACTTATAAGAAACTTCTCAGCATCGTAAGCCTCATCTTGGTCCCATGCTCTCAAGTTTCAATGCAATCAGGTACCTGAATTAGAAGGGTGATTTCCCTTGTCTATACCTATAACAATATAATCTTTTTGGGACCAAAAGCATGACCCAAATAAGATGTGAGACTATATCTCAGTAGGCAACCACCCGAAGATCTGTGCCTAACAGTCAGTGAGTATATGGCATGGTAAAAGTACAGAAATAAGTAAATAAGAAACACTCAGCAAAAAATACTATCCACAGTTTCAATATGAAGCAACATCTAATCAAGTAGCTAACACAACAGGTAACCATCTGGGAAGTACTCGCAGCCTAACCCCTATGGTTAAACCTAATAAGTACAAGCAACCCTCTAGAAATCACACACAATATCACCCCTATGGTTCAGCAAAAGTATAGACTCTATGAGGAAGCACTCACCGGCAATTCCCCCCTATAGTATCGTATCATATTAAAGGCGCTCTGGGGAATCACTCAATGTCAATTCCCCCTAGGGCCCATATCGAGGAACTACAGACACTCTAGGAAAGCACTCAACGTCAATTCCACCTATGGTCTCACATCGTATAATTATAAAGAGACTCTGAGGAATCCCTCAACGTCAATTCATCCTATTGTCTATACACTGGGTTATCATGACCATGTGTAAGTCAAGAAGGTGTAGCAGTGTGTAACGGCCAAGGTAACCTCAAGAACTACTTGGCTAGAATTCTACAACATATCAGCATATCAAAACAACAGTCACACCACCCTAAAATACTAGGCATGGAAAACTAAATAGCATCCTAGCAGGAAAACTAGAACCAATGGTCAAAATAAGAAAAAGATGCATGGGAAATACATCCAAAGCACAGGAAAATTTCCCTATCCACAAACAATAACCTCTACTCCATCATACAAGCAATGTAGCCAAATAATGGGGTTAAAACGGTAAACACACAATACCCCATTCATGGGTATTGGAAACATTTGCACATAAAACTCAATGAATTTATACAGAAAGGAACAAACCACCTACCTTGGTGTTGGGAGATCAATATACTTGAACCATGAGGCTTGAATCGATTTAGAACTATGTAGATCAAAGAAAACATCTAAAACATTCAACCAATGAAAACATAGAAGAGAAGAGGAATCATGAAACGAGGTACCAGCAAATGTGAAAAATTACTGATGCAGCTCCAACACAATCTGCAGTGTTCGAATCGGAGGACGGATGGAGAATTGGGGGCTCATCAAATAACTGTGGCTTCTCAATGCTCTCAGATGAACAAGACCTAAAAGAAGTTAGCTCTGGAAATTAGACGTGACCACGATGTGTTAAATAAAAAAACAAAATACACGGCGTGTACTTTTAGAGTACATGCCATGAACTTATAGTTTCTGTAGTCCGCATTAGGAAGCCTCCACATCACCCCACACAACAGTGTGTGTGGCCATGATATGGCCAGCATGTGGCCTCCAACGGCAACGAATTACACAGCCTGTAATCATAATGCACATGGCGTGCACTTCAAAATTTTTCAGAAACTCCTCTTTTCTCAAAAACTCGATAAAACAAAAAAACATACCTGAAAAGAAGGTATGGGTTCTTAAAAAATTATCACCTTAATTAAATTCATCCCTAAATTTCCCTAGTGCAGCGTAGAAGGAGAAGACCCAAACAGTTCCGACCACTATGATCGTACATCGACCTCCCTCTCCCAAGTCTCATCTTGCACCCACCGGTGATGCCATAGAACTCATACCAAGGGAACAGACTGGCCATGGAGAAACTTTTTAATATGATCCACAATCAATATAGGATGCTCCTCAAACGACGCATCCACATCGAGCTCAACCTCCTTAGGTTGAAAGACATGAGATGGGTCAGAAAAGTATCGTCGAAGCTGAGAAACATGGAAGACATCGTGCATAGCTCGGTACCTCTGAGGTAACTATTACTGGTAGGAAATCATCCCAACTCTCTCCAACACATCAAACAGCCTGACGTACCTCAGTGAAAGCTTACCCCGTCTCCTAATCCTCTTGTGTCCAAACCTTGGTGTGACACGTAGTAAAACCTGATCCCCGACCTTGAACTCCATATGTCATCTCCGTTGATAAGCATAAGGCTTCTGCCAAGACTGTGAAGTATCCATCCTCTTCCGAATGAACTCTATCTCCTATGTGGTCTCCTCAACAAGACGAGGTCTTAGAAAAGATGCCTCTCCTACCTCCATCCAACATAAGGGTGATCGGAATGGCCTACCATACAAAGCCTCATAAGGTTACATTGGAATAGTCACTTGAAAACTATTGTTGTAAGAAAACTCCATAGGAGGTATGTGATTTTCCCAAGAACCTCCATAATCTAGGATTCATGCTCGGAGCTTGTCCTCAAGCACCTGAATCGTACGCACTAACTGGCCATCTATCTGGGGATGTTAATCCGTACTCAAATGTATCTATGTACCCAAAGCATTCTAAAGCCCCTTCAAGACCCGAGATGTAAAAAAGGCATCCCTGTCTGAAATAATGGAGTGTGGGACTCCATGAAGACACACAATCTCTCAGATGTACAACTATCCCAGTTCATAAACAATGAAAGTATCCTTGATTATCATGATTTGAGTGACCTTCGTAAGCCTGTTGATGACAACCAATACTACATCGTTCCCTCGAGGAGACCTCGGGAAACATGTCACGAAATCCATTGTGACGGCATTCCACATCCACTCAGGAATGGGTAACTGCTGTAAAAGCCTTGTTGGCCGCTGATGCTCTGCTTTCACTTGCTGACAAGTTGAACTCCTTGTGATGAAACCAACAACATCCCTCTTCATACGTTTCCACCAATATATACAGTGTAGATCACGATACGTCTTGGTGACACCATGATGATCTACCCAATCTGAGGAATAAAAATATCATATCATCTCCTCGTGTATATCTGCTGGCACCCATACACGTCCCTGGAAATGAACAATCTCATCCTCGCCTAAGGTTTATCTAGGAATAGGGTCCTCTCTTGACACACTCTTCCTTAGGACTAGGTCTTCAGAATCTGATAGTTGCCTCATTCGTACTCGATCAAGAAGGGTAGAGGTAACCACCACAGAAGATAGAAAAGTCTTCCCCTATCTGTCGTGCACGTCCAGATGCATCTCAGAGAATAGATCCATAAGATTCCACTCACTACTGGCCTCCTGAGCTGCCTATATCTGAGTCCTCTTACTCAACTCATCAGCCACTACGTTTCCCTTCCCTAGCGTATAAGAATGCTCAAAATCAAAGGACTGTAGGTACTCAACCCACCTGTGTTTTCTCAAATTCAGATCACGTTGTGTGAGTATGTACTTGAGACTCATGTGGTCAGTGAAAACCACAAAGTTCTCTCCCAGAAGATAATTTATCCATTAGCATAAGGCAAGAACAATAGTTGCCAACTCTAGATCATGTGTCGGGTAATTATTCTCATGTGGCCAAAACTACCGTGACCCGTACACAACGACTCCATCACCCTGCAAAAGCACATCTCCCAGCCTGATACCTGATGCATCACAGTAAATGGTATAGCTCTTTCCTAGATCTGGAAAGACTAGTATTGATTCTGAATTCAACCTCCCATTCATCTCCTAAGTGGCTGACTCACAAAAATATAACCATAGGAACTTCAAACCCTCTTAGTCAGACCCATCAGTGGTGCTACTAATCGCAAAAACTCCTGAATGAAATGTTTGTACTATCCATCCAGCCCTAGAAAACTCTGTGCCTTAAAGATGTTCTTCAGATTATTCCAAGACACTAAATATCTCACATTCTCTAGGTCTACTGATACTCTTGTCTCTGAGATAACATGTCCCAAGAAGTGAATTTGGTCCATCCAAAAGAGGAATTTTGAGAGCATAGCATATAACCGATGTTATCTTAGTGTACTCAAAACAATCTCAAGATGGGTATCATGGTTGTGTAGAGTATGAGAGTACACCAAGATATCTTCCATGAAGACCACCATAAAAGAGTCCGTGTATGTATGGAACACTCGGTTCATTAGTGCCATGAGAACTTCAGGTGCTTTTTTGAGACCAAACAACATAACCAAGTACTTGTATTGACCATACATGCTCCAAAAGGCTATGAGTGGTATATCAGATGGTCTAACGCGCAACTGATGATAACCGGATCTCAATTCAATCTTCAAGAACACATGGGATCCTCAAATATGGTCAAAGAGATCATCAATCCTCAGTAAGGGATATCGGTTCTTGACCGCCAACTGGTTCAACTTCTGATAATCCACACAAAGCCTGAGGGTTCCATCTACCATCATCGCAAACAGGACTGGCGAACCCCAAATAGAAATAATGGTTTGAATGAAACCCTTTTCTGGAAACTCCTCCAACTATTTCTTGAGCTCCTTCAACTAAGAAGTTTCCATCGTATAAGGAGGAATGGACATTAGTGTCGCTCTTGGCACAAGCTAAGTCAAAAATGCCACCTCTCACTCCGAAGGAAACCCTAAAAATTCCTTTAGGAAGAAATCCCTAAAATGATCCACCACTGGAGGGATGTCTAACTGAGAAGTCCCCAGGTCATCCAGATACAGACTATAAATTTGGGTTGTAACACCTCCTAACCCATGATTCTCTAGACCCACTCTGCTCGCCTGAACATCCCACTCGACCTTATGAAGAAAATATACACCCTTTGATGATATGAAACTCACCCAACAACAATAACATTCGACAACTGCCTGGAAGGAAACTAGCCAATCCATTATGAGAATGATATCATAGCTTGTCATATCTAGAACATAGAGATCCCAAAGGAAGTGACACCCACCAACCTCAAGGGAATTTCTTTAAATTCTAGAGGCTTCCGACTAGCAGTGAGGGCCTTGGGTGTGATAGGGGGAATCTATGCCCTCATTGGAAGAGTACACGGTGGAAGTACATAGATATACAATAGCGGAAGCAGTAATAATACCGAACAAAAGTAAAAATAGAATACTAATAATGAAATAATTGGAGCATATATATATATATGATGCGTGATACATATATGTCTAGAAAAGTTGCAAAAAAGTCACAATGATGAATACAGTACTAAACAAAAGTACAAAATGAAAATATATAAGCAACTCCGTAGCATCGCAAGCCTCAGCTTGGTCCCATGCTCTCCAGCTCCAATAAAATCAAGTACCTGAAGTAGAAGGGAGCTTTCCCTTGTCTATACCTGCAGCAATATAATCTGTTTGGGCCCAAAAGCATGACCCAAATAGGGTGTGAGACTAAATCCCAGTAGGCAACCACCCAAATATCTGTGCTTAACTGTCTGTGAGTATATGGCATGATAAAATTTTAGAAAGCATTAAACATGAAGCACTCAGCAGAAAATATAATCCAAAGCTTCAATATCAAGAAGCAACTAAGAAAGTAGCCAACACAAAATATGTCCCTCTAGGTAGTACTCAAATACTAACCCCTATGGTTCAACCCAACAAGTACAAGAAACCCTCTGGAAAGCACACACAGTCTCACCATTCTGGTTCAGCTAAAGTATAGAATCTCTGGGGAAGCACTCACCGTCAATTCCCCCAATAGTCTTGTATCATACTAAAGGCTATATAGGGAAGAACTCAACATCAATTCCCACTATGGACCATGTCGAGGAACTACATACACTCTAGTTAATCACTCAACGTCAATTCCCCATGTGGTCTCACATCGTATAATTATAAAGTCACTCTGGAGAAGCCCTCAACGTCAATTCTTCCTATTGTCAATACACTAGGTTTTCACGGCCCTGTGTAAGTCAAGAAAGTGTGGCAGTGTGTAACAGAAAAGGTAACCTCAAGAACTACTTGGATAGAATTCTACATCATATCAGAATATCAGAACAACAGTCACACCATCCAACAATACTAGGCATGGAAAAGTAAATAGCAGCATAGCAAGAAAGCTAGGCCCAATTGTCCAAACATGCCAATCATGCATGGGAAATGCATCCAAAGCACAAAATAAATTTCCATATCCACAAACAATAACCTCTAATCAGGAATAAAAGGAAAGAAGGAAAACAATAGGGTTAAAATGTAAAACGTGCAATAACCCATTCATGGGTATTGGGAAAATTTCCATATAAAACTCAATGAATTTCTACAGAAAGGCACAAACCACCTACATAGGCATTGGGAGATCTATATACTTTAACCACGAAGCATGAATCATCTTTGAATTTAATAAATCAAAGAAAACATCTAAAATTTTCAACCCACGATAACTTAGAAAAGAAGAGGAATCATGAAACGAGGTACCGGCAGAAGAGAAAACTCACAGATGTGGTTCTAACACATTCAACGGTGTTTGAATCGGAGGACAGATGGAGGCTTGGGGGCTCGTTAAATATCCACGGCTGCTCGGTGCTCTCGGAAGAACGGGACCTAATAGAAGTTTGTTTTGGTGATTAGATGCGACCTAGGTGAATTTAATGAAAAAATCAAAATACATGGTGTGTACTTTTTGAGTACACGCATTGTACTTGCTATTTCTGTATTGCACATTAGGCGGCCTCCACATCACCCCACATGACCATGTTTGTGGCCATGACATGGCCCACACACAGCCTCCTGAGGCAATAAAGTACATGGCATGTACTCATAAAGTACGCGGTGTGTACTTTAAAAATTTCCAGAAACTCCTCTTTTCTCAAAAACATTAGAAAACGAAAAAATATACCTGAAAAGTAGGTCTGGGTTCTTACACTAGCCTCACTCCCTTCAACCTATTCTGAAACATTTTCACCTTTTGAAAATGAGACATCTGAGGTAGTCTTAGGACTATCATCATCCATATTCTTCAGTTCACATCAGATTAATGCTCACTGATGTACTAGGGACCCTCAAGAGGGGTGTCAAAATAACCAGTAGATATCAGCACATCCGAGATCCTATGAAACCGTGGAGGATTCACAGGAGGCTGGGACTCAATCATCTCCTTCTTCAACTGACTGAATATATAAGGATTTCCCTTTACATGGGACTAGAATGAGTACTTGAGCACACTGCCTCAGCGTAAGATGCCATCTCAGGTATCATGGAGCCTCCATCATCTACCCATTGTGTACCCACCAGGTTGGGACCACTTATAGAGTTATCCTCATCCACATCATATCCCTTCGGCCCCAAAGTGGTATTTAGAGGATGTTTTGGTTCACCTAGATCTTTCTCCAAGTATCATAAAACATCAGACACTAATGGATTCACATCCTGCGATCCAACCTTCACACCAGTTGCAGATTTAATGTCACGAACCCGCCCGAGTCGACCCTAAACCGGTCACCCGAGCCAGTCTGCGACAAGTCCCGAGGGGCGTTCATGATCCCCCCGGGATGGAAACAAGTGTCGGGCATAGAAAAATTTAATCGTTGGGAATTATTTCAGCCCGAATAGTACCAGGATCAAGAGAAGAAGCAAACTAAACAAAACAATAGTACTAGCAGCAAAAAAAAAAACTATACGACAACATACCTCCCCGTGACCTCACGGGTCACCACCCAACTGAAAGCCAACCTCGCTCCAACACTGAGATACTAAACCAGGAAAACCATGTACACAAAGGAACCTGCAACTAAAAAGAAAAAGGAAAGGTGTGAGTACAAAAGTACTCAGTAGGTGAGCCCAACAACAAAACCCAAAGCACTGCCAGTAAATAAAGAATCTACAAATTCAAGGTTTGAACTATAGTGTATAAAAGTAAGCTTTCATAACGTTTCACTTGAAAATCAAAACCAGATACATTACCCTTATTATTTTTCAGAAATTGAATTTATTTCATTGGCGCCAAATTCATTCTAAAAGAGAAAGACGTGTTACATTTTTCAAATTTTACACAAAGAGAATAACGCATTTTCATTTGAGAACCATTTTCACAAAGTATAACAGTACAAGCTGTAAAGAACAACTGGAAGTAAACAAGAAAGGAAAGTCAAGTAACCATGGGTGATCCTAAACATCCCTAGAAAACCCCTGGACATACTCGGGATCAGACTACCTGCAGGTATGGTACTCCACAGTCAATAACGAACTGGCCACCCTAACTGCCAACCAGTGGCACACCCTACAAGGCCTACCTACCAAGGGGAGACTAACTCATCTAATCGGGGTTATCCAGCAACCGTCAATCGATTCTCTAAAAGAAGCCTAGGAACCCATGGTAGTTTTAATAATACTGTGTAAGTGGGAGGCCCTCGCACGCGTTACTCATCTCACCGCACTTGCCAACCCCTTACACGGACACCGCTACATGAGAACCCTCGAAGGGAAGTCCCTCTATTGAGATGCCCCATAAGTATGTATATTTACATATTCACTTCACATTCAATAAAGTGCCAACTGGGCCGCCACATCTTTTACATTTACACCATTTATTATCAAAGTGTTTCAAAAAGACATGACACACGCCATCACATTGAAAACTAGAAAACATACTTAGAAACTCGTTTAAGGAAAACCAAAACCACCATAGAAAAATTCCAAAATCCAGTTTAAAGGACAAACGACGTTTCATCTTTCCATGTTTTCAAGAGATCACCATTTTCTATAAACGATACACCCGCTATTTCACACACACCAAAATCATTTCAAAACAGATTTCAGTATGACTTGCACATTTCATAAAGTACTCATTTAGCAACATCACAAAAAAACCACACAATTAAATCCAAGGAAGATATTTCAGTGAAGTGCGGGAAGTAAACAGTTTCCAATTTTAGCAAGTCTTCATTCTAGTAATAATTGTCTAATACTACATTAAATTTACTGAAAAACAATGAAATGAAAAGGAATAAATAAATTTCTAAATTTAAAGGCGAGTGCATTGGGATACCTACCTTGAATTGAAGCTTGTTTGCGATGACGCGACACGCCTCACACTTGCGCACAAGAAAACTCAAGCCGGCAATTTCAGTAACACGAAATTACCTCACGAACACACTGCAATATAAGTAGAATAACTAAAACACATAACCACCGATTTAAAATAGTCCAAAAGAATGAGAACGTACAAAGACAACGTATATATATATATATATATATATATATGTTGATATAAAATAATTTAAGTAAGAAGAAAATCAAACCTCACTTCGATTTGAAAACTAAACCCGATGACGCAACACACCTCGCGCGGGTCTGTATGCTCTTGCAAGCCAAAGACCGATGCGTTGCAGAATTATTCTACCAACGCGCTGCAAAAAATATAAAAAAACCAAAACAGCCAATCACTAATATAAAATATACTCAAACAGATTCACATCCTAAAAATTTACCTCGGCGTAGAGAGGCACGTGACTGCCGGGGTCGCGCACCAATTTTCGGTTGCGCTACTGGCCGGCGCAGGGCGGGGGGGGGGGGATGGTCGGGCTGCGGAAAAACGTCGGGAGGCCCGAACGGGCGACCAGAGAGATGCTGGCTGGAGGCGGCTTGCCGGAGCTCGGTTGGAGGTTGCCGGAGGGGCTGGGAACTGCTGGCCGGCGGCGGGGCTCGCCGGAAAAAGGGAAGGGGGAACCGGAGTTCAGGAGGGACGACATGTCGGGTTCGTGCGAGGGCCGGGGTTCGTGCGGTGGTGGTCGGGGACGGTGGTTGGGCGTGGCGACGGGAAGCAGGGACCGGGACGGCACGGGCTGCGCGGAAGGCTAGGATGGAGGTCGGACGCCGGAGGTCGGGACAGAGCGGGGTCGGCGCTAGTGGTCGTGCAAGGAAGGGAGCGGGCTGCGGGCGCCAGAGGCAGTGGCCGGAGGTCGCGCGGAGGCCGGGTTCAGCGGGGTCCAGAGGTGCTACGCGAGGGAGAGGCACCGGAGAGGTGGAAGGGGAAGGGGGCCGCCGCACAGGAGAGGGGGTAGAAATAGGGTTAGGGTATAATATATATGTATATATATGTTAAAATATGATAATAATAATAATAATAATATGATAAAATAATTTATTAAATAAAATAAAATCCTAATAATAAAAATAACTTTATAATAATAAAAATAATAATAATAATATGATTAAATAATTAAATAAATAAAATCATATCTTAATAATAATAATAACAATAAAATAATGATAATAAAATAAAAATTAGCTAATTATAATAATAATAATTATAATAAAAATATTTAAAATAATAAAACCATTTAAAAATAACAAACACACACACATACATATATATATATATACCTATATATAAACATAGATACGATAAACATATATATATATACTTATATAGACATAACATATATAAGCATATATATATATATACATATATAGGCATATATATATATATACATAAATATACACATATATAAACATATATACAATAAATATAACTACAATAATAATAACAAAATTTAAATAATAACAATAATAATAAAATGTCATCTTAACAGTTTTAATATTTAAAACGCCGGGTGAACACACGGTCACCCAGGCTGAACGCACAGTCACCTCTAACGATGCGGTGACCGCGCACCGGCGCGAAACCGCCTACACAATTAAACTTAAAAAATTTTAAACCGGGACCAAGAATGAAGTTAAAATAAGGACATCTGCGGTCTGGGTGTGACAATTCTCCCCACCACAGACACTTTCTGCCCCCATAAAGTCACCAAGATAAAAGTTGGTCAAGATTCAAGTCCATGCCCAAACGGAACTAAAGTAACCGAAGAGAACTGAGAATTTCGGGATGACCTTACTCTACACAGGTCAAACCCGACCGATTCAAGAGAAAACTGAGGTCCGAGGATGAGGGGAGGACACAAAGGGGTTATCCCCAATACAAGAACCTAACTGGTTCGATATTTTAACACCCAAAACATACTACCACAAGGAGGCGGGTCTAGTGCAGGAACTCATAACCGATCCAAATCGACTTCTATAACACGATCAAAACAACACCTCCGTCGAAACGTTGAACCCTCGACTAGAGTCAACAAACTTCAACACCAGGGATAACCCACCGAAAATATTTAACCAGACATCAAGTTGGAGACATGATCCATTGAAGTCCACAAATCATAACCACATCCGAAAAGCATAGCTAAACCGAGGTCAACCTACACAAAGGTCTAACACGCCTTAGGAAAGACACACGATTTAAAAGATCACATCCACACAACAAGATTGCTTGGATTATATTTGAACAAGTTCATCAATACTTCATAGCAAAACAACGTACTTACAACGATGTTGAAACATTAATAGCAGAGAAAAAAATATGAAAATATTTCTAATTGTTCCACTGCCAACACGGAACAAAAATCCCGGACCAAGGCTTCACACCCCTGGGAGCTCCTCACTGTGCGCTAGCTTCACCCCGAGACCTGTGGTTGGGGCTCTGATGGATGAAGCATCTCCTGCCTCACAGTCAGGTACTGACATTCTCCAATCACAACATCCTCTTCAAGCGATGCTTCCTGAAAAACTTATCCAGATGACCCAAACAGCCGCAGCAATGGCACGTCTTTGGAGGGTTGCGACAAGATGGATTTAGATGCCCAAAATGACCACACTGACAGCATATCATCGAACGATCTGTTGAACTGGAAGCTGGGACCAAAGAGGATAACTCCTTAGGAACAGGTATCTCTGGCGTCTTTCCCTTACCAGAGGGGGAACTCTTACGAACAACAAGGTATGCCGAAGTACTAACCACCCGTGCACCGGAAACCAACTCAGCTAAAAAAGCCTCCTTCGCCGGCTTCATGAAACTCTGGTCTTTAGTAGGGAGGACTCGCTCCTTGATATCTGGACGAAGAACCCCGGTGAAAGAGAGGCCTTCATGAGCTCATGCGATGCTACCTCTGGAGAAAAGGAAGTAAGTTCCTTGAAATGGTCAACATATTCCTTCACCATCTGTTGGCCTTGTTGAATATGCACAAGCTCTCTTTTTCTTCAGTTTCACTTTTTCAGGTACAAACCATTGGTTGAAAACAATTTTAAAGACATCCCACATCATTCCAACTTGCGTTGAAGGTGGGGTAACCATCTTCCATAGGTCCAGAGCTGGACCTTTGAACAATTCCATAATTGCACGAACCTTAACATTATCGGGAGTTCCCAACGTTCTAAAGACACGCTCCACTTCGTCAAGCCATTCCACTGCCTCCAACGGACCCTGATCACGATGGAGAATAGGCAATGTCTGTGGAGGACCAAAAACTGGGCATGACTTATCAGAATCCTTAAAGACCAATCTGGGTGGCATTTCAGGAGCGACATATAAAACATAAATCCAATACTAACATCAAACCAAAGCAACATCAATAAAAGTGCCTTCATAAAAAACAGTCAGCACAAAGACCAAACAAATACAAACACAACCCAAAATAAAATCCCCTTTTTATTTTAGATTCCAAAACCACCCTATTTCAAGACCACTTTCCAAAACCATTTCTCCTTTAAAACCCAATTTAGAAAACAAGGTCAAGCCTTTAATTTCAATTACACACCCAGGTAATCCCATGAACCATTGCACATGTGTTCATCCACTTTCCATTCATACTTGCACCAACATGCATTTTCCATGCATTCTCATACATGTGAAAACGTTCATAAAGAGGACTTGAGGTTTCAACCCAAACCATTTTCGACCAATTCCAAGCCACAACTGATTTTTAATTCAAGAGATTTCAGTTTTGAAACCCATTTCATACATTTTAAAGTCTTTTAAATGAGATCAGTCCAATTTTTTTCAAAAACAATTTTTCATTTCCAACAACGTACTTACACCAACCAAAACGAAAGCAACACCCAAATTTGCATCAACCACTGGAGTGAGGGACTAGTAGTCACGCTCAACCTGGCGACATGGTAGTGGGCCATGTCCCAAGTCAGCGTCGAACACTAGGAAGAATTCAAACCATGTACTCAGACTCCACATGGGTCACTACTCCATGTGAAATCATGATGTAACGTCGACTTGCCCCCGTTGTCATCTCTCAATCCAAGACAAACCAGAAAGAGACAAGGACACAATTCCCAGACTACCCCTAGCGACACGAGGTGCGGAACAAGTGAGGGTTCATGACGTCCTTCCCATACCTACCTCCCGAGTCCCGACAGTCTTAATCTTCACCTACCGGACAACCCAAATAA
This sequence comes from Viscum album, assembly GCA_963277665.1. Lineage (NCBI taxonomy): Eukaryota > Viridiplantae > Streptophyta > Magnoliopsida > Santalales > Viscaceae > Viscum > Viscum album. The sequence continues at coordinate 359,126,591 of OY728164.1, read as the reverse complement.
CAAGAACCTGCCTCTGATACCATTTTGTCACGAACCCGGCATGGGTGACCGGTTCAGGGTCAACTCGGGCGGGTTCATGACATTTAAGCTTAGAGACCACACCATCCAACATATGACCAGAGAGACATGTCTCAACTTTATCCATTGATTCCTTTTCCCCATATACACCCATATTCTTAGGAATATCGTTATCCCCTCATCAATAGGTTTCCATCGAATGGCCCAAACCATTGTAGATAGAATAGAACTCGAACCATGATTCATAGACCACATATTTTTTCCCCATAACTATTAACCAATTGTAATGAAAACATAATTGAATGGTACTCTAGAACCATCCACTTATAAACATAGACGTGGATTAACAAGATAGAATAGAGACTCAGTGAGACTATCTGAGCATAGGTATCAACCCACTAGATTACAAAGCAATCTTATAAGTGAGGTATTTTGAAATTATAAAGGAATATTAGTGAAACTCGCCCAAGTATCTGATGTTGGGGAATTGCACTAAATATGAAAGTCATATGTTTATCCAAATAGGTAGAACTAGGATCCATTGAATATATGGGAAGAGATAGACCAGGATTTGATTAAATCATCCTCCGAAAAAAAAGAATCACTATATTCTTGTTGGAAATCAAACCCATGGTCACTCGATCCTATAAATCCCACTTTGTGAAGACATTCCTACCAAAAGAATCATCCAAGGGATGTAACTTCATGAATGAACCAATTAGAGTAAGATTAAAAGTCAAAGAGGCTTGTTAAACTATGCAAGTGAGGTTAGGATATCGGGTAACCCTTCGAACAAATATGGAACATTCAGACACAACAGAATATAAGGAAAAGGGGGAAGCAGGTCAAGGTTAGAAAATGGGGAGAAATATAATCCCACACCCTTACTGGAGGTCGAAGGTCCCTCCCCCTCCAGGGGGAGAGGTATTGGAATAGTTTTCATCGCCGTCACAGAAGAGGTGTAGGCATCATGGATTCCCCTGAGAAGTCATGTCTTTGACAGTATATATACATAATAATATCAAGATAAACTAAAAAAACTATGGATCTAAGTCACTGTGTATGGTCTGGGCCAACATTCAATAGCCTCTATCTTAGATGGA